>OZ038466.1:24569996-25169996 GCA_964036295.1 Plumapathes pennacea
CAACAAGGCATCATCGAAGAACAGGTGATTTATGAAAATAATTAGTATTTGGCCAGCGATAACAGTATTACTATACCACTACACATATTGCATACATAGTATATTACGGTACGGCTACACAGCGGAACCCCGATCGATACAACGGTCCTCGATTTAACGATGTTCCCGGTATAACAATCAGCATTTCCTGCACGTTACTAAGGGATTATTTGCACAATATTTGCACGTTATCAAGGATTTGTATAATTATATAAATTGTTGGCATTTTTCCAAACCAGTGACGTCAACGAAAAGAACTTATGCTCACCTGGGACTTTTCCTTCTAAATTGTAACGATTGCGTTTATGCAGTCTAGTCGATGTATTATCAAAAATGGCCGTTGCAGATGATATAGAGTCCGAGAGACCAGGTTCTTCAGTAATGATAAAAAATTTCTTGCCACCCTATTTGAAGCGACAAAATAAACAAGTCATTGTCTGAATATTTGCAAATAGACGTTTGTAAAAGAAGGATAGATTCTGCATTTCTTTACTTTTTCTGCGTATTAAACAATACAAGTCACTGATTGGGTGCAGGTGAAGTAGTCATCCGATTCCTGCACAACTTAAGTAAACTGCCTCTGCAAATGGTTCTGGCAGCAAGTGCTGTACCTATATTCTGGGGTAAACAAATATTACCCCATTTTGATTTTATGAACATTATTATACTGTACCTGTACAACATCTGAATCAGGGGATATTTCAATGCTCGGAATGTTAGGTAGACTATCTGAAAGTGTCACAAAGATTATTACAAGTTAAATATAGTCAAGTACAAACATTTGTCATAGTTAAATTACCATCTGTACAGCAGCTTTTTTAGAATAAGAGAAGTTTTGTAGAAAACGAAGAAACATTCACATGATATACAATAGAAAGAAGAAGAATTTTCTGATCACTGCAAACATTTGACCCAAGCTGCAAAAAACTTACTTGTTTGTGAAGCACTCTGGATGAGTAGTGGCTGCAAAGAAACTGAATCTTGATGTTGTGGCAATGAAGAGGTTCCCTGTGAGGGACTTCCTTCTGCCATGAGCTCCTGATTCTCTTGTAGAGGTGTTTGCTGGTGCTGTAAATTTGTTCCAAGAGGACTCTGCAGGCTGGTAGGTACTGTGAACAGCTGTCCTTGCTCATTAAATAATTGTTGGGATGCAGGGACACCAAGATTGTGTTGGCTACCTGAAAATGTGGAATTGCCCGAATCCAAAATACAATTTACAAACCAAAAAAACTCAAAATGACCAAAAAAACTCAAAATGATAAAGGTGGAGTTAGGGATGCCCTGCACAATTTTTCCACTCATACCTGAAGCAATTGGTCCATTCCAAGGGCCATGTCCACCTGGTATATGTCTTACCAAAGGCCCACTCATCCACTCATCATTTGTATCTTCTATTCCACTGTCTATTACCTGTTCCGATGGGAAATTGTTCACAGGAATATACACAACAGAAAGTGATGGATCACTTTAAAGTATTCAGTATCAGAGTGGAACCCTGATCAGCGACCACTTTATTCAAATCAAAGTACACATTGGTTACTCAGTCAAATTACTATCAGTTAAACCTTCCTCTCATAACCAACCTTGACCACCTAATTAAGGATGCACCATTTGGGTGTTCCTAAGTGCTTTCTTTCCTCTGGCAATAACACAAGTCCTTTATATTATGTACAACATACATACATGCCTTCAAGCAAATACACTGCTGGGCTTTACAGACAGTGATAAACAATTAACACTTTTCACTCCACAAATACCTGGGTAAATTCAGCTGTTGCACCAGTCATCCTTGAACGGCCGGGTTCTATTGATCAACAAAGGATAAAAGCATTAATTACGCTGGTCCAAGAGTTTTTCTTCCAGAGAACAAGAAAAAATATCATTGAAAAAAAAATGCAAGCTCGGTTCTTTAGAACATTTTGCATTCAAAATAGTTACAGCTACAATGCGTATGAATAAATTACTTGTACTGGCTTATATGTAATATATACACATTTTATATACATATTATACATAATATATATACTATGCTTTGTCACTTAAAAATCACATCAAATTATACAAAGTTCGGCAACTGTTCTCTTTGGTGCTCTCATGTACTGAATTTCTCGATTAAGCACCCTCCATCAAATAAGCCCCCTCCCCTCCCTCCCCCCACCCCCCCCCCCCCCCCAAATACTTACAGTGCAAGATTAACAAAGCTTATAAAGCTTATAAAGGAAACATGCCCAGGGTCTTTAGAGCCGTTTTCGGATGACTGTCGAAAACCAAAACCAAAGTAATCACACAGGCCAATCACAGAGACTGAGAGAAAACAGTTCAGCCAATTGGAAGCCAAAGTAATTCACGTTTGGTCTTGCGTTTGGTTTTACTTTCCAATCAGCAGTGCGAGTACACGCCATCGCTTGCGTGAGAAGTGTTTGGTTTTGGTTTTGGTTTTGTTCCTGATTGGTTGAGAATGCTGCCAAACTTGTGTGGACCAATCAGAAAGCGTAGCAAACGCAAAACCAAAGCAATCACACGATTACTTTCGACAGTCATCCGAAAACTGCTCTATTCAAGGAAATATGGTTATTAACTCACCTAGCAAACACTCATTGAGATCCATGGGAGCTGAACCACTCTCAAGCTCAGTATCAACTGTTTCAGTGTAGAAATTATCTTCCCTTCGCCAATCTTAAGAACAAAATTCATAGCTTAAATAGTGAACTTTTGTTGATTTCGACTGACATGCATTCAGTGACAGTCCACGCAATATACAGCATACCTGACAGGTGTTCTGTACCAGAGTCTTTATTAAGTATTCGTAAAATGTCGTCTCTGGTATCCTGGGGATTAATTATTATTCCCTGAAAATTTTCCATAGAAAAATCTGATTCCTTGGTGGTGATTGGATGGTTGGTCAAAGCCATATCTGGAACCAAATTCTTCGATTTTCTACAAATGACATTGGCCACAGTTTCACTTTCATCTAATCCCTGTTGAAAAAGATGTAGACTCCCTTTATTTCTGTTTAAGCAAGGTGTCCTTGGTTTTTCTATTGCAAGCAAGACACTATCAGTCCATCCTGCTGCCTCAACAGCTGATTGACAAATTTGGCCATCTTCAAATATACATGATGTTTTCTGAAGATATTTTGAATGTTATCATTGCACTCAAGAATTGCCAGTCAATCTGTTATATATATTTTCAAAACCATTATCACCAAGGTTTTGGTAAATTCCTGTATAAAAACCTGTGACAGGTACATGTCAACAAATATGGCTCACATTATTTTATAACATTTAAACTTATTCAGCACTTAAATACTCAAAAGCCAAAAGAAGACATAGTTAATCATAATGGTGTCCAGTTTTCACACATTGACCCCTACTCAGATGCATCATACATTGACCAAGTTAGGCCACAAAGCCGGGCCCGAAAGCAGCACATTAATATTTATACATGCCTGTCTCTAGGTCCCCATGAAATCACGTCAATCTCTCACTTGGAAGAACTCTTTTTTTTAGGTAATATTTAACATTCAGGCAAAAATTTGTGTGTTGACTCAACGTTTATGCAAAAGTTATAAAAAAGTATACCTGGTCTATTATAACATACAAGCAGCTTCTGCCTTGTACCCACTTCTTCATATTTGATCCAGACCATGTGTCTTTTTCATGGCAATTGTGGTTTCCTGACATGTCCACCGCAGACAGACAAAAGCTTAAAAAGGGAGGATGTGAACATCAATTTTAAAACCTAAAGAGACTATATGCTATTAAAAATGAATATGATACATGTGTATCCATGTTAATGAATATGATATGTATCTGCAGTAACCTCAAAATAATTAATACACATTAACTAAAAACGGAGCAAATATAGAATACCCGTCCACTTATAAAATCTAATGAAATTCTAATGTAATTCTTTGTAGAACGAGGCAATGATATTCAATAGACTGTATTGTTATGGAAAGCAGTGGCTGGGTATTCTCTACTTTAGCAATATATAATATTGAAGGATGTAAAAAAAAAATAGGTAGAGTGACTGCAAATTATGTGCTAAATTGCTCCCATATCACAATATCACCTTTTGCACATGGCAATTTAAAAATCAACTTTAATCATTATATTATTTGTCAAAACACTATTAACTCTATGATATTGCACTTCAAAACAACAGATTACTACATACACAGTACAACAATATGTATCAGATCATCACCACTGCATACCATGCATTTTGAACTGACAACTTTTAAGGATTGAAGAAAAAAGGCCTCGGCTAAATGATCTATTGTTAAATCGTGAGGTGTTAATTTATAAACCTGTATTTACCTTGTTGTCCTGAGGACTTCAAATTCTTCCTTTAAGAGTCTCTTGACACTGAAACTATCCATGGATGTAGAAAACTGTATCTCCTTATACCGTGTCTTGTCATTCCTAAGCATCGCTAACTTTGAATTGGCATTATTTGCATGACGCATTTGTCCACTTGGCAGTTTAGTTACTTCTTGTCCAACATAGACGATGTACACCCTTCTTGAAAAATTGTGTAGTGCACACCTCGGATTGCTTGGTTTACTTGCAGACCTATTTTCCATGTTTGGGGGTTCTCCACTGTATGCATAGGACAAGAATCTATAAGGGAAGTCACGGCTCTAATTAATCTACTACATGTGGGGACCCACTTAACAGTTCTAGTACCTAGCTCAGTCTATATAATATTGATGTCATGCACAAGGATTATATTAAATAATCTAGACATCGAAAAGAACATGCATGAACCATGCATGTTCTCGGTGGATCGCTGATCGTGTAAATAATTACATCGTCAAAATCCATGCAGTTGGGAAGAAGATTTCTTGGACTCAAACAAATCACTATTAAAGAACACAGCGATAAAAGTACCACGAACAACAAACTCTAAGAACAGTACCTTCTTCTTTTTCGTCTATTATTTAGTTAGGACACTCCGTCTTTTACAAGTAAGTCTTTTCCGCGCCGCTTTGCAAGAAGATTACGTGGTTGTCTAAATAATTTTCCTCCCTGGGGTAGGGATCACGATAAGAAATTTAGCAGACTGAAAAGTACGCCATTCTCTGGTCATATAAATAGGAAGTATGCACGAATAATCAGTTCACATGTATTGCATGAAACATACTACTGCCGGAACGTCACATGATCGTCTTGACAATAATTGTTTGTTTCGGGGGAAGGGAGAGTATGAATGTAAGACTTCCGGGTAGCCAGGGACTTTCCCTGAAAAAATGAAACTAACTGATTCTTCGTGTCAATAGCTAAAACACTAAAACGCCGGCCGATATCTCTAGCCAGAGTGAGTTATGACAAAGTTGATATAGCAAAAATTTAGTCACTCTGCTGCCTACAACCGAAGCCGTAGTTTGATACATACCACTAAAAATATACCAAAGGCCAGTGTTTGCTAGCTCGTTTACGTTTGGAAAACGCAGCGTAAATGATCAAGTTCAGATGATACCGAACAAAGTTGAAAAAAGCACCAATCGAGCCAGAAAAAACAGCTGTTGTCCGTTGTTCCTGTGCCGTTAGCACCCGATCGCAGTCAAGTACACTTGAGCTGAGCCGATGATTTTTTTAACAAACACCGATAATCAAACAAGTTCGGTTCAACAAGCCGCAGAATCTGCACGAACACATATATGTGGCACAAATTACCGGCAATAATTACTTAGTGGTGGTTTGATAGTGAAAGTGACAACTTTAAAAAGCAGTTGCAAGGATAACCTGTCCTTATGTTCCGCAGTACTAGTACGCGTTCACATGTGTGATTCATCATAAATATCGCATGCTAGTTTCTCAGAACTGAGTAACACGACTTTGGGGCAGCCTGCTCGATCAGAAACATCTAAAAACTAAATGCGCCCCAACGAGATTTCAGAGCTTATCGAACAAACATGAACAATATTGATACAAAACGTAAATATATTCCAATGTTTTAAATTTAACTATTATCAAAGGTATATAAAATCGTCTCCAAAGGTTTTTAGACTTACAATTAGAGAACACAGCAAAACGTAGTAGTACTACTAACACAAGAAATATTTTGAACCTACCTTCTTCGTTTTCGTCCATAAAAGTGGCGTGGAGTGCTTGTCTTGCACGGTTCGGGGGCCGCGCGCGCTGCATACTTTGTCAAGAAGATCACGTGGTTGTCTTAATAATTTTTCCTCTCTGGGGTAGGGATAACGATACAAAATTAGCAGAAAGAAGTGTTCTGGTCGTATAAAGAGGAACAGTGCACGTTCCTTATATTTTCAGAATAATCAGCTCATATGTATCGCATGAAATATACTTAACTTTTCTGAGTACATAAAAAGAAACTGCCAAGAACGTCACATGATCGTCCTAACTACTTTTATTCCAAGACTTCCGGGCTGTCAGGGACTTTCCCTGTGAAACTATAAACAAACGTCAAAGGTTTTCGTGGCGCAGTGGCAGAGGTATCCACCCATGAAATTTACGAGACTGATAGCAAAACTTATCTCAGTTTTAACAAACTAAATTTACAAAGTGTCAGCGACTTTACAAGTTTTCCAGCTTTCGTGCTGAACGCTCAGCATGTAAGAGAAGCAAAACTGTCCGTGAAAGCGGCACAACAACTTTAGGAGAACAATGAGTTTCGACTGATGACTTCGAAGAAAAGCGCACGTACAGAGGAAGACAGTATAATTTCTGTGAAATTTGTTTAGGGACTGAAAAAGTATTCATTGGTGAAAGAGTGCGGTTCACACTAACGCGTGACAAGACATTAAAAGGGGGCAAATTTTTACTAGGAGAGATTTATGAAAGGGTCACCATTTCGACCCCAGAATGCTATTGAAAGGGTAAGGGGTTGAAAGCATAGGTGGAGCCTCTCCGTACAAAAATTATTTAAGTGCCCAAAGTCCTGCATTAGCTTCGCGACTATCTTAAACATCTTTGCAATGTTCCGGAGAGAAGGAGACGAACAACACTAGAGATGCTGGTGCTCCGTGTTGCCCCACAATTGAACTTTCCATCAATTTGCGTTGCCCTTTTAGCGTTGTCAATTTGCGTTGCCCTTTTTTTCATCTTCGTTTCCCTCTTCGTCTTCTTTAACTGTTGCCTTGTTCAATCTCTCTTCTAGTTAATTCTTCCTTGCTGGACTTCTCACTTGCTTGTTTCGCCAAGTCCAGCTCGAGAAATGGCTGGCCCCTTACAAACTTGCGAAAATAGTACGACTTCATAAACTGTCGCGAAGATTTTCGATAAAGATTTTCGTAATGTAGCTTTGCAGTACAGTCAAACCTCACGGTCCAAGGGTTCCAAAAAGTTGTCAACTGTTTCTTGAGTGTTTGGATGCCTTCTTTTCGTTCTGCCCCCAGCACCAGCGGTTGTCCTTACGGGTTAACTTTCGCAAGGGCTCCGCTGTCGCTGCGAGGTCTGGTAGAAACCTGGCACAAAGACTGATAAGGCCAAGGAAGCTTTGCCACTCAGCCACATCAGAAATAGCTCTTGCTTCTCGAACAGCTGTGACTTTCTCCTGCGTTGGACTCACGTCATGCTTGCCAAGGATCAGCCCGATAAACTCTATCTTGTCCATTCGAATTTCGCTTTCTTCTTGTTGAGTGTCAAGTTCTTTTCCTGCATTTGAATGAGCAGGGTGACTAATTTCTTGTCATGCTCATCTGTGCCTTTCCCATGGACAATAAGTCGTCTGCAATATTAAGAGCCCCAGGATAACCTGAGATGGTCTGCCAAATGAGGTGCTGGTACTTTTCTAGGGCACTAGTAGCGATAAAGTGAGTCAACCACAGAAAATGCTGGAATATCTTTTGAATCCTCGTCCAACTCAATTTGGTGGAAGCCCATGTTCATGTCCAGTTTGGAGAAAACAGTGTCTCCTTTCAATTCCTCGAGTACTTCATCCACAGTAGGAATTGGCAATTTTTATCTCTGGATTGCCTGGTTGGCACACCTCATGTTAACGCCGAGGTAATCTTTGGACGGTTTAGGTGCGAAGACTGCTGGCCTTACCCACGTCGTAGAAATTTCCACGTGCATCAACCGAGATTCAGTTGCAGTCATCACACACACACACAAAAGGAACTTTTGTTCAACCAACTAAAGTGCATCTTTTTATCATTTTTAAGGCCATTAAAAACGATAAAAGCCTGGTAAGTTTTATAGTCACCACAACATTTTGACGCTTTTTGGTTACGCTCTCAGTTAAAGTAGGAGTAGTTTTGTTTTCGACTTTATAGAGACTTACCATGAAGGTATTAACAATATTTTTAGTGAAAAGGTAAAAAAAATAAGGACAATTATATAAATCACTTTGTGACAGAGACCTAATGGACCAGTATAGTATATTGAACAAAATGATAGTTCTTTCAGTTTCATGACATACATAAAATAACTTCTTTTGCAGCAACTTGAGGGACAAAACTCTTCAGTTCTATGTGCCTTCTTGGCCTCTGTTCGCCATCATGCTTCTATACACCTCAGTCACATACACCATAAGTAACAAAACAATCAGAACATCATCTACCAACCCAAGGATGCCAAACACAGATTCTGGGATGATGTCCAATGGTGAAGCAAAGTACAAGATGGCAGCCAGAAAACACAGGATAATGCGAAGACGCAAGACCCATACCAGGCCTCCCACTGAGAACAGCTCATTCCACAGCTGTGAGAGGAGTGTGGGAAGATCATAAATGTAATCCATGATCTGTTGAAAGATAAAAACATTACGTTCATCAGCATCCTCCTCGTTAGCCTGATTTTCAGATATTTCGAGCTCATCTGCAGGCTCCCTCTCCCTTCAAGAGGGAGCTAGCATGCAGACAAGCTTAATACGTCTGAAAATCAAGCCGGCTCCCCATACATGATATACTTTCAACTTTCTTCTTTCAGCGTTTCTTTAGACTAAGATACATCATATAGCATGGATTGAAAGATTTACCCCTTAGTAATAGTATGCTCTAGCAAAAGCTGATCGAACAGATAGTTCTCCTTACATTGCATATTTGTTTTCTCATTAAATGGTTGGGAGAATTTGTATTATGGCTAGGACTGAATGGGTTAATACCCATTAGATCTAGAAGGTCCTACTTCAGTATACCCTTAATAGAAATCATGTACTGTTGCCTTCTATAATATTCTAGTCATATTTTAGTGCTACAGACCTGAAACCTTCTCTGTACATAATCTTGCTCTTTCCATTTTGGGCATTTGAAACACTGCAGGTGATGAAATTATAGGGACTGTGTAGGTCATGTGATCAACTGTTGCAAACGGTCAATCCACTTACTGGTCTGGGTATTCCCGAGTATCGTCTGTTGTACTCATTGATGTCTGTCCTGCTCTGTCTGCCTTCATCAGTCAAGCTTTCATCAGCAGAAAAATTTGCAAAAAGAATGGTTACCTGCCGGATAGAACAGAAGCAAATATATGCCGACTTGTAGTAACCAGTAACCAGCCCCAGCTATGGGTTCTCAGATATTTAAAAATTAAGCTATTTTTTATAGGTATGTGTCACCCAAAGGGTATGGCTTAAAAGTAGTTTATCTGAAATAGGGTCACTAGATTTCCTCTTTTTGGCTGGGATAGGTTATGATACGATACAAATATAAGGTGACAGGTCTGAATTCTCTCATATGGTTCAGAAGTCAGGTTAGAGTTTTTACAACTGTGTGAGATACCCTATCCATACTGTTGAAGAGTACCCTGGCCACCCCAGGGAATGTTCAGTAGGAAAACGTTAAACAAAATTTGTTAAACAGTCATGAACCTCTCACTGGGAATTTAAGCTCCCTGTGCAAAAAGGTAATCACAGTCTTTTAGATTAGGATGTGGCAGGTCTGGTCAAAGTCTGAGCCAAACATAATAAAATCCCAATTGAGACAAATAGAGTGCTTTTCGAATGACTGTCGAAAACCAAAACCAAAGCATTCACATGCAAAGCCAATCAGTGAGCTGAGACACATGTCCGACCAATATTAGATGTATGAGCAAAACCAAAACCAGGTAATTTGCAATTGGTTTTACCAACCAATCAGAAGTGTAAGCATGTGCCATAGCCACTTGCTTTCTTGTGTAGAAATATTGTAACCAGGTTTTGCTTTTGCTCTTGATTGGCCAAGGATATTGAAAAACTTGTTAAGGACCAATTGGAAAGCAGAGTAAATGCAAAACCAAAGCAATCACATGATGACTTTCGACAGTCATGTGAAAACAGCTCTATAACATGCTACCTGTTGTCTGCAGACAGGACATCTGACAGCGCCGAGCCAGCGACCAAATCTCCAGTAAGTAATAATACACTGAGCTGAATAAAATAAAGAACAGTTTTAGGCGAAAGAAAGGTTTTATAGTCATAGCCAGTTTGATGAAGATTTGGTGCATTGTGCAGTAATATTACATAGTTCAACTGGCCACAATTACTCACTGCGCTTTCATCAAGCACAACAGGCATATAAGCAGACAGATAATCAAAGGACTCTAATGTTGGTTTCATTATTGTAATACTCTACTCCCATTAAATAAAACAAAATAACTTTAGTAATGTAAAAGACGCAATAAATGGATATTAGAGGAAATCCCGTTATCTTGGGTTAAATCTTCTTTAACAATAATTATTCTAGTGGCTAGTGTCTGCCAGCTGTTTAGATCAGAGTGTTCATAGAAATTTCTAGTGTCCTGTAAACAAATACTATCCATATAGATTGATTGATTAGATAAAACGTTTATGGCTTATACAGAACTCCAGCTGTAATGAAAGTCTAAAGCTGGGCATGTACGGTCCACTAAAAAGAACTTGCGGTCCACACAAGCCGGCTAAAATGTCACTAACCACAAAAAACATGTCCGCAGTTCGTCATGGTTAGGAATCTGGCTTCGTTAAGGCATACGGGACAGTTTCTGTCGTTACTGTAGTTCATAGGAGGAGCAGTTGGTAAGACAGGGTCGCCATTAGCAGCTGCCTGCTCGTTTCCTGCGCCGAATCCAAGCCTGTTCCTTGTAATCTGCACTTGTTCTTCTTGTAGAGGATGAATGTTTCTCTCTGTACCACGACGGTTGTAAACAATACTAACTAAGGCTACTATACCCAGAGTAGTGACTAATCCTACGACAACTTCGTCACCGACTCCTTCAAGAAAACGCGGTTCCTCCATCTTTGTTGTGTCTCACGGTGGAGACCGCTGTGCAAGTGGTTGGAGGACAAGTAGGGATGAAAAAATAAAATAAAATAAAATCTGTCGAATAGTAATCTGCCTCAGTACCTTAAGTGTGCTACAAGCTGATCACAGTTTAGGAACACCACTCTATACATTTTAAAAAGAAAAATTGAATCTAGCCCAAGGAGCCTGGGTCAGTACCTAACGAAGTCCGACTTTGCGGCGTTTTATCCAAGATTAAAATATTTTTTTCAAATTCTAAGGCCAGATTCGTATTATTTACTACCTCGAGTGTCTATTTTCTGCGTTCTAGTTGGACTCAGAGACCAAACATTTTTGGTTTAATGGACCCTAGGAGCCTGGGTCTAACCCTAATGGACTCCGACTTTGACCGCCGTTTTCTCCAAGATTAAAATATATTTTTGAATTCTAAAGCCAGATTTGTATTATTTACTACCTCAAGTGTCTATTTTCTACGTTCTAGTTGGACTCAGCGACCAAAAATGTTTTGGTTAAGTCAAACCCTAGGAGCCTGGGTCTAACCCTAATGGACTCCGACTTTGACCGCCATTTCTCCAAGATAAAATATAGTTTTCAAATTCTAAAGCCAGATTTGTATTATTTACTACCTCAAGTGTCTATTTTCTGCGTTCTAGTTGGACTCAGCGACCAAAAATTTTTGGTTAAATCAAACCCTAGGAGCCTGGGTCTAACCCTAATGGACTCCGACTTTGACCGCCATTTCTCCAAGATAAAATATAGTTTTCAAATTCTAAAGCCAGATTTGTATTATTTACTACCTCAAGTGTCTATTTTCTGCGTTCTAGTTGGACTCAGCGACCAAAAATTTTTGGTTAAATCAAACCCTAAGAGCCTGGGTCTAACCCTAATGGACTCCGACTTTGACCGCCGTTTTCTCCAAGATTAAAATATATTCTTAAATTCTAAAGCCAGATTTGTATTATTTACTACCTCAAGTGCCTATTTTCTGCGTTCTAGTTGGACTCAGCGACCAAAAGTGTTTGGTTAAATCAAACCCTAGGAGCCTGGGTCTAACCCTAATGGACTCCGACTTTGACCGCCGTTTTCTCCAAGATTAAAATATATTTTTCAAATTCTAAAGCCAGATTTGTATTATTTACTACCTAAAGTGCCTACCGTGTAGCATGAAATTTTTGCGGGAGTTTATTTTCTAGAATTATGCGGATTTTCCGAGGATTTGCAAAAATTAAATCCCGAGAAAATAAACTCCCGCGAAAAAATAATCCGCGAAAATTTACTCCATTATACACTTAGATTACTGAATTTCAATTAACTTGACTGCAAACGAAATCACAGCCTTTGCAACTGAAACAAAACGAACATTACCTGCATAACTGCTGTAATAGTTTTGCTATGTACCAGTGCCGAACCTGAAATACCGAACAGAAGCTTGCCTGAAATCCGCGAAAATTTCTTCCTAACAGTAAAATCTGAAATCTAAATTCGCGAAAATTTCTTCCCGCGAAACGCAAAAAGAAAACAGCAATCCGCGAAATTAAACTCCCGCGAAAATTTCCTGCCGCATGGTATTTTCTCCGTTCTTGTTGGACTCAGGGTTAGATTCAACCAAAATTTTTTGGTCTCTAGGAGACCTAGAAGCCTGAGTCTAACGAAGGTTTCCGTTGCAAACTCGGTAAATATTGGTAAAACTCATGAAGCGCAAATGTGAAACAAACGCAAGAATTATTTGTTCTTTACGGCAAATTTCACTTGTTGGTCAGCATTTAATTAACATTTGGATTACCACCACAATCTTTCGTGCACAGTATTTTTTCATTCTTGAATATTAAAAGAAGTTAATCAGCCTCGATTAAGCGCGCGAGCAAAGGTCACTGACAGATTGCTTTGGTCTTGGTTTTCGGCAGTCATCCGAAAAGCGCTCTATGTATAACATACAGTATTCTGCCACTCTACAAAAGCTGAGCAGACTTCTAGTTTCGAAGTTTCTTCACAAGTCTGTACACAACAATTGCCAGTACGATGAGCGGAACGTAAGCGAACAAATCGATAAAAATCTCAAACACTGAGTCGATATCGTGCGTATGCCCGATGGCACCACTGAACATTGCTATGAGCGCCAGGTTAGTCAGCAACACAACATCAGACTTGTTAATCCAGTTGCAGTTCTCTTGCTTGTACGGTTTGAGGAACGCGAATATGGCCAGGGTCACAATACAGATGGTCTGAAGCAGGGTCCTCCTGACGGGCCCCAGAGGCACATAAGTTGCGACCACGAGGATGGCCAGTCGGCAGATGAAATAGAAAGCGGCACACCAGCGTTTGTCATCCTCGAAACAGCTCTGGAGCGCGTCAAAAATGGGTTTCAATCTGTTCATGTTAAACACGGGACGAAGACACTTTGTACAGCTCGGACGAAACATCAGAAGAACCGGAAACGGAATGACGAACGCGAGCACGAAGAAGATAGCGAGGGTGCCGTACGCAATGTGTTTTCCAGCAAAAAAATCCAGCTCACCGTTTTGAAACAGGACCGCGCGATTATTGATGATGGCGGGGTGGAGGATTTTGAGCGAGATTCCTGTAATGACGGTGTAGGAGAAAACGGCAACGGTGCAGTACGCGCGGAACGGCGCCCGAACCTTTCTACTAAACCACCAGTTGGGGAACGCGCCAACTATTTTGATCAGCACATAAATGACGACCAGGAGAAATACGGGCATAACATAAGAGATAGCGAGCTTGTCAGCTTCGTCCAAGCCAGCCGCGAGGCAGCTTCCCGAACCGCCAAAACGGAACTGGAAATTCACCAGGCTGATGATAAACGTCATGAACGGATCAAATGCGAAGTCTTCGCGCACCAGGAAGGATACCACTTGATACGAGTAGAGCCATGCGTTTAGGTAACCTGTAAACACGTCTAGATTAATCACCATGATTGCCATGACAACAAGAACAATAGCCAGACCGTACACAGGCAGCAAAAGCAGATATAGGTTACTGCAGTCGTTGGAACATACTTCACTGCCGACTCTGACCCCATAGCCTCGCTCGCACGCCCCACAGAGAATGCTACTTTGGTTTCTGTGGAGTTCGCACACTTGCCCTTGAACGTACTTGCAGTCATTCCGAGAAGCTTTAGAGCATTTACAGTAGTTATCTGGGCAACGATAGGTGGCGAATTTCCCATCCACCTCGCCACCCCAGAAATTCCTCCTGAGGTACATCGTCTTAGCGTCTTTACTACAACGCGCGATACCTTCGACCGTCGCGTCCGCACAGACACACTCCGTTCCTTCCAAACGAAATCCGGGGTAACACGGCCGAAGATAAAGGCTCGAGATCTGTTTGAAAAGGACTTGCTGTCCCATCGACCTCAAGTTCACTTTAAATTTCCCTCCAATTTTTCCGGCCAGTCTAACAAAGGACATTTTCCCTTGAACAACAAGAAAGAGCGGGGAGGGTGAACCCAATTTGACCGCAGCCGCGGACGAATCCGCTGGTTCGATTTCCACGTGCACAATGCCCTGCACATGCTGTCCTTTCTCGTCCCGCAGTTCGAGCGTAGCGTTGAACAGCTCATTGGGCGCAACCATCCAATCATTGCGGTTGAAAACCATGTCGATCGGGTCCGTCGAAATCTCCTTTCTGGCGTTCGTCTCGACGCCGGCGCTGCCTAAATACTTCACAAACTTCCATTCTAGTACGGTGTTGTTGAAACGGGACTCGCCGATTCGCCGGCACGTTTTCAGAGTAGTAGCGTATACAGCTCGTCCGGATGCTTCGTTTGGTCCTCGGTTCCCCTGGAACTCGAGCGTTGCATCCCAATCGTCAAAATCAATCGGATCTTCATACGCGATGAAGCACAGGTGATGTTTCAACCCCGTCTCGTTGAAGTTGACCCCCTGAGCGCCGGGCGTGGCCACATACAAGGCCCCTCCTTTCTCTTGACAGCTGTTCTCGCGGAAAACCAACGAGGATTTCTTCGAGAGTCGGACTTTGGACCTCCCGTACATAGAAAGCGCGCCTCCCCTAAAGCCGGAGTTATTCACAAACGTCACTCTGCCGTCGATTATCACCGTGGTGCCGTCGACGCACAATGCCGTATTGGTATTGTTTGCGATTGTCACTCGTTCACTCAACGTTATCTGAGCTTCCAGGCTGTAAATGGCACCTTTGCCGGTAATGGTAGTAGTTCCCTTGTTGATGACGTCATTGTTGATGACGTCACACCTGCGAAGTTCCACGTGGAACGGCACTTCCGGTCCGATGTGAGCCTCGTTTCGGTTAAGCATGTAGATTCCAAGGGCGGATGCCACAGTCGCAGTGTTGTCCAGAAAGCGCGTTTGAAAGAATAAGAAAAGTTTGTTGCATAAGGATGCGTTGGAAGATGCATGTTCCAGTAGACTGGATGTCCCATACAGAGCCACAGCGCCGCCCCAAACCGCGGAGTTTTTTCGAAACAAACACTTCCGAAAAATAAACAAATTCGGGGCCAGAAATCCGGCGTTCCGTTTGCGAATGTTTCCTGCCCTGACTCCACCTCCGGCAAACTGGGCGACATTCCCCTCGAACACGGTGTTCTCCACAACTAATGTGTTGTTTACGGAACGGTCGCGAAATTCCACTTGAAGCCCGCCTCCCCACTGAGCTTTGTTGTTGAGGAACGAGCAGTCTCGAATCAGGATCCGACAACCACTCACGTCACCCCTGAAATAAATGCCCAGGCCACCGCCGCGGCTGAACGGCACTTGTGGAGAGCCCAGGTGATCTTTCAGTCCAGGTTTGGGCGCTTCGTTTCTCAGAAAAGTGCAGTTTCTGAAACTGTACGTGTTGTTATGCGAGTACGACTCGTGTTCGCTCCGCTCGACTTCGACTGGACTGAAGCCAAACATGTTATGAAATAGAAAAATCCCACCTCCAGCGTTTGCGTAACCTTCGCTCATGCTAGGACTTGAATTGTTTGAAGGACGCGCAATATTCTCGGAAAAGAAGCAGTTCGTAAAGCTCACTTCACCAGCAACGTCATACAGATTCACAGCAAGACCTGCGGTTTCAGAAATCCTGACGTCGCTCAAGCGGATGTTTCTGCAGTAAACGAAATTCATCGCAGTCAAAAACTTCACATTTTTCATGGGCTTGAAAGGTTTCTCGTAGCCAACTGAGCTGGCATGCCACTCGCCACATTTGTGTAGATGAAAGCCTTCGAGCAAAATCGTGTCGCTCAGAACGAAATGGAAGCTGACATTCACACCGCATCTAATTTCGACTGATTCGTTGTGACCGACGATTGCGAAGTCGTGCACATTAGTGAAGTTTCGTTTTTTCCCGAGAGTGTAGCGTCCCGCTTGAAGCGAAACCAGCGTCGAGTTGGGGCCATTCTGAAATGCCAGGTCAAGCGCGCGATCGAGCGTTCGACATGCACCAACCAAGCCAAGATCACAGTTGTCTTGACCGCTGTTTAAAGACACGTGGATAGTTCTGTTCCAAGCAAAGGAAACTCCATTACAAAGCAAAAGAACAGTCAGAACAGTAAACATGCAAACTTCAAGCGACACCGCCATTGCTTGAGTCGCTTCAGCTGACCTGAAACTCACTCAATATCGATATCTGTCCCAAATCTATTTGATTATTAATCAAAGCAGCAAGGCAGCTGTAAGCTCGCGAATTTGTAAAAGGACTTCATTTTGCGGAAGTAGCTATTTAATAGAACTGGCTCAATTCACCACTTCGTGGTGAACGCGGGCTTAAAAAAGTGTTATATAATAATTGAGAGAAAAAATTTATCGACGCGGTTTTCACGGGTCACGCGATCGCAGCACCCTTCAAAATAACAGATTGTACCTTTTTGACTCTAGAACTAAAAAGACCTGAAATAGTCCAGATGCCAATTTTGGATTGTCTAGGCTTCATTTTGGCGAAGCAGGGGCAATTTGTTTTTTGGAGATTTGATAAGAGTTTGTATGCGGCCGCCATGTTAGTCGAACTCGGAACACAAAATGAAGTTGATCTGTGACTCAGCTTGATGTTTAGTTACTTCACATCTTTCGCAGTTCTAACTTTAAAATGTTGCGTGAAGGACCGATTTTAGTCGGCCGCGCGCGTGTACACGGCTTTGTTGTCACGGTATTCAAACGTCCATAGCTCCCGATAGATATTTTGTATCGACTCAGAATTTTGCTTTAAGTCTTAAGGCATGATAGTCCTGAACATATCAGTGTATTAGACTTATAGGATACGTTACTTTTGAGATGGCTTTTTATGACGTGACATGCAAACCAAGAATTGAAACACCTGATAATTTGCATACTGTATGAACTTGTAAACATTCACCGGAAATGGATATTTTTGGCCGAGATTCAATATCTTTCCGGCCTAGTATCTTCTAAGCCGTATTTACTGTCACTACAGAAATTTTGGCGGATACTAAACCAACGGCTTCAGATTTGTGTGCGATAACGCCATCGGTGCCACTGATTGTTTGACCTTCATGGCACCGCGCCAAACGGTCACAATAACAACGCAAAACACAGTAGAGTGAAACACAACCAAGCTCAGAATCAATGGCCAAACAAACTTCGAACGCATGACTCAAACTTCAAAATGAGAACACGTTCCGAACAAAAATATGGTCGCAACAACTACGACAACATCTTGCTTTTAAACTGCGTTGATCGACACACCCTGTTGCGCGCCTTCATCATGCCCAAATTTGGAAAACCGCAACTGCTTTATTTGGAAATCCATTGTTGACAACAGAGGGAATAGGGAAGCAGGGAAGTAGGGAAGTAGGGAGGTAGGGAAGTAGGGAAGGAAAGTGATTACTATACCTCGCAAATCCCACAAAGTGGAATTCGCGAGCTAAAAAAAGTGACGTTCGTTTCCGGTCCAAAGTTGACAAGTGACGTTCGTTTCCGGTTCGCGCCTTTTTAGATAAAAAGACGTCATGACGTTTGCACAAACTTGAGCGCTTTAGCGTGCTGGAACGATGGTTTATTGAATGTCCTTGAAAGTCGCTCTTTATTTCCTGATTGATTAGTTTTTCCTGTGAATCTCGTCTCACTTCCTGCCTGTCTGCGTAGATGAAACGGACGCTGTTTTCGGAGAATATTGATGCAAGTACAGACTGGTTGTAATCAGATATGTGACATTGTGCACATCTGCTTCCATTACGAAGTTATTACCACATGACTAAGGCCCGCTTCAGACGCCGCTCTTCACACGCAAATCAGCTCAAACAATGGTTTTTGATCATTTGCATTAGGTTCGGCATATGTGAGGAGCGGCGAGGCCCCGTCGACATAGCCTGCAATGCGGGCGTTCCCGTTCGTTTCCAGGAAAAATTCTTTCGGAAATAGGACTGGGGTGTAGCAAAAGCTGCGGAGGGGGATGGGGAGGGGGGAGGAAAATGGGGAGGAGGGAGGGGAGGGGGAGGGAGGCAGAGGAAACCCTCCCCCCACCCCCGCCCTCCTACCCCTTCGCAGCTTTTCCTCGCCCCCACCGTCGACACTGATGCGTTTTTGAGTGAAAGCGCAAACAGTTTGTTGTGTTTCCATCTCCTGTCCACACGAAAACGATGCATAAAATACACTGAAACCGCAACATTTTGAAAATGGTCTCCAGAGAGGAAAGACTAAAACGCACCTCTATCATTTTCGTGTGGACGGTCAAATGACTGAAAACACAAACTCTAGAAAACGTAAACTTTCGAAGACGTATTCGTGTGGTTCATTTATGCTGAACGCCGTACAGAACGTGTTGGTTGACGTTGAAAGCGTTGATACATTCTACATATACGTTTTACTGCTACGCTAACGCAGACAAAACTACGTTGTCACAGGTGGACCTAGCATTGCAGTGATGCTCAAATCCTGTTTCAGCAGGTCGTAGCAAAGTCTTTGTCAAGTAAGACAAGTTGTAGTACACAGTAGTAACCTGCAAATCCATATAGTTGTGGCTCAAAGTACCAGTTCCGTGGCTCTTGATCATCCGATGCCGGGCATAATATGCGCCAGGTTGTCCAGAACTGCAGCCTACAGAAACAAGAGGAGACTGATGGCTGACGTAAACGGTGCACAGATATAAATAGAAGAGAGTAAGACTTCTAGTTCTTACTTGCTTCGACTTTTTCGACGAAGAACGTCAGCTTAAACTTCTTTAACACCATTTAATAGCTTTCCCACCTCAAACCTTCAGTTGATTATCATGCGTCTTATCTTTACCCCGACGCAGTCTAAAACGTGTCGGCCGACCCTCGGCGGACTGTCGTCCGACATTCGGAGACCAGTCGGTAGTTCTCACGAGCACTAGCATTCCACCAGAACTGATTGAGTCAGTGACTGACAGACTGACCGACTGACTACAATCAATGAAACGCTACACGTGGTAGACTAGGGAGAACTAGTGTTTGACTGCGTCGACGTGGAGAAAGACGTTTGAAGTTTCGAGCATTACTATAGCTCTTCGTCGGAGCAAGTCACTGCCGTGAATGAATTTGAAGTCAACGTTTCGAGCGCTAGCCCTTCGTCGGAGCGAGTGCTCGTCATGCTCCGACGAGGGCTAGCGCTCAAAACGTCAGATTCAATTTTTTTAAGGTGCCGATAAAACAGCACACGCAGACTGCTGGTCACTATGAGACTAAACTGCAACTTTACCTGGACTGGTTTGGGACAAGCATTCAGTTCTGGCACCTGTGATGTGAGGAACAATAGTGGGGACATGGCACACAAGACTGAATCCAGTAACACGGACATGCTGCCATGAACTTCCATTTCATTCTGAAACAAATAAAGAAAACAGCTTGATACGTAGTAAAATCCACACCATTTTTCATTCAGGACATATTGGGAATTATAAGTTAAGGTCTGATTGGTGAACAAAAACAGTTACCTGTTGTCCAAGACACACCCCAATTGTAAGGAGAGACTCGCCCAGCAACCTGAGGTGTGCGGCCATGTCAATGGGTTGTAAACATTGGAGTGAGGAAGCTTCTGCTATAGGTAGTTCCCTGACTTTCCTGTTGGCATTTTTCGCCTTGTCTCGCCAAATCTTAAAGGGATAAAAGAGCAATAAGATACAGGTCGAAGGTTTTTCAATGTTTTAAACATTAGGGTAAGTACAGTGCAAACTTTTATCAAGTGTGCAAAAGTTCAGCTATACCTGTTTTTCTTCGTCTGGCAGTTTATTCCAGGCCTCACCAACTTTCTTACTGATCTGAGAAAATTCTGAAGGAGGAGGAGAGAGAATTGAGAGCTTCATTAGAGAGTTATTGAGTTAGTGAGTCAGTCACGGAATTGTAATGTGACTAATGCTGTGAAAATAATGATAATTACTAAAGAATATTAGTTATAGCTAGCTACATTTGTCTTTCGGTCTGATGTGATTTTGGTAAGAAACTGTAAGGATAAATTTGAAGTTGATTACTCTCAGCAGATCAAGAGGTGATAATCACAAAGGAACAGAACACTCCTCTTACCTAATCCAGGGTTCTGTTTTGCAATCCTTGGCCTCTCCTGCTTGCAAAATAGCAAGTAAGATGTCACCACTTTGGGTTTCTGGGGAAATAGATTTGATTTGCATCATTTATTTAGTTTCACAAAACTGTCTTCACAGACTGGTACAATCTGAGTGCTTTGCTATACTGCAAGATACAAACTAAAGAAGGAAAAAGAAACAGTGGAAATATAGATGCCCTGCATACATAAGTATTCTTCTCAGCCTGATAGAAGATCTGTATGTGATGCGGACAGCGTGCAGATTTGGTCCTTGCAGATTTTCACTTGTTTCTCTGTAACTGAACTCGGACACTTCTCTAAGGCAGACACTCAATCTAGTCCCAAAGGTGTCTGCCTTAGACAGAGTTGACTGTACCTGTCAATCTTTGGGTACAGGACACTCACCTCGTTATCTTTCTTCTTGCTGGGAGAACCCTTCTTAGTTGTACCAGGTTTTTTACTGGACCCTGCTGCTGTTGCTTGTCTTGACTTTTCTTTCTGTTTGCTCCTTGACTTGTTACTTTCCTTGCCCCTCTGCACCTCCAGACTGCTAACCTGCTCTGCCTCAATGGGAACATGAACAGATGAAGCATTCTCCTCTGAGAATTTCTTCTTTTTCTTCCCAGAGCCTTCTATTAAGGTTGAGGGTGCAGATTTATCACTTGCTTTTCCAGAATGTCCGGATTTCTTTTTTACTTTACTGGCAGTTTTTTTGCCACCTTTGGCAGAATCTCCACTGGAAGCACCCTGGACCTCCAGGTCAATGTGGCTGGTTGAAAGACCCTTAAATTTGATTGAGATCTTCTTCTTTGCGGCAGGCTCCTTTCCTACAGAAGACATATCCTGAGCTCTGTGTTCATCTATGGACTTCTTGTGATGCTTTTTCTTAGGTGACGTAACTCCATCTCGGCTTTCAGATGAATGTCTGTGTTTGTGTTTCTTAGATCCAGATTTGCTGGCATGGTCGCTTGAATGTGGGAGATGAAGTTTCAAGATGATGTGTTGTTCCTCCTCCAATACCTCACTAGAAGCTTCAACAAAGTTCTTTTTTGACTTCTTTGGGGAGCTGTCATGGTGTGAATGCTTCTTAGCAGCATGTTTTTTAACCTTCTGTCCTGATTGCACTTTCGGCTCTATCTTCTTGGAAGAAATTTTTGCACTTTTCACATCATCCAATGAAGTTAAACCTTTGCTCACTTCTGAGGCAAGATCAGCTAATGATATTGAATTTTCAGATCTACTTGGAGAATTCTTGACTGTCTCTTTTGACAAAAGTGGCCTTCCTTGTGACTTTGGAGTCTCGTGTACCCCTTGCTTAGTGGATGGATCCTCTCCCATAGTTTCTTGCTTGATGACAAATGAATCTTCTAAATCCCTTTTGCTTGACTTTCTTTTGATTTTTTTCTTTGTGACCGCAGCTATTTCACCTGAAACTCCAAATTCTTTTGACAACTTTTTCTTTTTAACTTTACCACTGTGTGTCTGTTTGATGTTTGCCTGACTGCCATCTTCACCTTGGGCTATCACATGACCTGGGGAAAGTACTGCAGCTGTTGTTTTTCTTTTCTTACTGCTTGAAGACTCTGGAGTTTCACTCATACCCAAGAGGTCTCCATCACCATTGTCTCCCTGATCACAAGGAACTGGCCTTTCTTTTCTCCTTTCTTTTGAGCTTCCTCCTAATAATGGAAAGGCACGCTTGGGTACAGGGGTCCTGGAAGACGACCTCGCAGGTGAGGGCTCAGAGAGAGAGCTCATTGGTGAGCCCTGATGTTCTTCTTCTTGAGGCTCTTCTTCCCTACCAGGATTTTCTTCCTTGATTCGAGAGCTACCCTCACCTTCCAAAAGGGCAAATGAGCGCTTGGGAACTGGAGTTCTTGTGGAAGTTCGTACTTTTTGAGAAGCAATCTCCTCCTGTGCCTCCTTCTTCACCTCAGGACTTAACTGTTCTCTTTCATTCACAAGCTGCTGCAAAGATGTCTGCAACAAGGGGAAGGTACGCTTTGGAACAGGAGTCCTTGAAGATGCCCTAATTTTAGGAGACAGGGCTGCATCTGCCCATTCACTGCTCTCCAACTCATCAGATCCTCCAGCACTACCTAGCTGATTTTTCATTCCTTTTCGAGTTCTCTCTTTCTGTTTCATGGCTTTGTGTTGGCTATCACTCTGTGCCGATGCTGGTTGACTCACTGGGTCACAGGACTTCTCATGTACTTCTATCTTCACTTTTGCAAGGTCCCAAGCCATTGTTGGATTGTCAGTGTAGGTTTCACCACTATTCCCTTCTGGAACGCTGCGTTGGTTTGCCATCTCTTCTATATACTGCTGGTAGCTTCGTCTCGTTTCTCTCTTATGGCCGACCTCAAAATCTGCAGGTTCCTTCTTTATCATGTCGCTTAAGGCAACTTCTTCCCGTGGGTTCGAGCTACTGGACGCAGCTGACTTGAATGCTGCCCCTCCGTGACTATCTGACACCCTAACATTTTCCGTAACATAATCATCATCAAATATTTTGGCCTTTGGGGTTCGTCCGGACCTGCGAACATGCACCTCTGGTTCAGTGTGGCCGCCATCTTTGCCTGATCTCAATTCACCCAGAACTTGTTCCAATCTTTTACGCTTTACGTCCGAAACCGAGCCGCGCTCCGACGAATCTTCGCACGATTCTCTCTTTCGCTTTTTATCTTTTCTTTGGGACATTTTTTCTTGCTTTTGCTTTTGTAATCGATGCAAGAATACCGAACTCTTGATTCAAGAAGGGCAACAACAGAATACCGCCATGTTGAGGGTTCGGGGTGGAGTCTGGGGAGAGCAATCACCAGTTCCCCGCCGATATACCGAGGAAAGCAAAATGGCGGGCGACGAGTGAGAAAGAAGTTTGTTGAATCATTTCGACTTTACTTCTGTCGATCACGAAAGAATTGAAATATGAGCTCCAGTGACTTGCAAGGTAAGATTTCGTAAGTTTAGTTACATTAATCTAACAGAGATTGCAAAATTTGAAGTAAATCATTCTAACGATAGGACAACGCTGAACCTCTAAAATTTCGTCACGATATGGTGAGATTTTGAGAATTTATACTCTCTAATACGCAGGGTTAATTGGAAGACTAACAAACCAGCAAACAGAAAACCTAAGAGTCGGATGCAAGAAATGTGGATATCGTGAGTACACCATATCAATATTCCTATTCTCTACTTCAGCCCAATTCTTTAGATTTTTTTTATATAAATTATCTGTGTCAAAGGGGAATGGAGTAGATAAAGCACAACACAGAGCTACAAGTACGTTAAGTTATAATTGTCACAGTGTAACCAATTAAGTCACACATACTATCCACAGTATCAAATTATCATATATTTAAATATCAATAAAGCACAAAAAATACTAAGTCATACTTTACATAAATTTTATGTGATACAAACAGCAGAAAAGAACAGGTTTTAAGTTTTAAGGATTCGTTGTTATAACTTGTTGCAGCTGGACACCTGACTTTCCAGTGTCGCAACTTTGTGCGTGTTGACCCCAAGAAAGATGTTGTTGTGGATGTGAGTAGCACTTCAAGTGAAGACAGCGAGGATGAAGTCAGCGTTAGTTCCACATCAACACCAAGTTCCAGTGGTTCAGAAAGTGAGTTGTAATAAGGACACCTATAACCCTAACTCCTGTGGGTGAACAACTTTTAGTTTTCAATTTCTCATTAATACTGAGAAACATATTAAAACCCATCAACCCCAGTATAGAATATATTGTTTTATTGTTCAGATGAGGGCAGATTTACATAACAACTAAAACACACAGCTTCCCACTTCTGTTGACTCAAAATGGCTCAACGTTCTGAGCTTGTGTAAATGCAGGTGTCATATTTTTATTTCCTTGGACAGAGATGGTGTCGAAACCCAAATCACAAAAAAGGAAGAAAAAGAAAGACAGAGATAGGGACAGTGGCAGAGACAAGGACAGAGACAGGGAAATGAGCAGGGGAAAAGAAAGAGAAAGAGACAGGTGAATTACACTTCCACCATCTTTTGATTTACAGTAGAACCCTGCTATCTCGAACTATCAAGAGAAGTGAGAAATAGTTTAAGATAGTGGGGGACCGAGATGGCTGGTTCTACCAAGGGAAATTTCTACCCAGTTCAATGCCCAAGGAATCGGATTATGTTCAAGATAACAGGGAGTTCGAGATAACCAAGCTTGAGATAGCGCAGTTCTAATATGTAAACATAATTTGTGGCAGATCAAGGTCTAGATCTTTGGAAAGAGCTTTGAGACAGAGAGATGTTCCCAGGAACAGACCACGATCAGCATCACCTGCGAGGAAGAGGTGTGTACACTTAAAGTCAGTCACAAACAAGGTTCATTTGGAGAACAGGTCTTGAATTACTGACAAAAGTAATTGATAGCAATGACCAGTATGATGACAATCAAGACAATATTATAATTCAGAGTAAAATAATAATTTAAACTTTGTATTAATATAAAGAGATGATTTAATTTCCTGAGCAAATGAATCACACCTTGATTAAGTTATTTAAGTAAACACATACTGACTTTATATTATTATTCCTTCTCTGATGCATGTTGCAGGTCAAGACGAGAACATTCAACAGATTCATCAGATGAAGAAAAGGACAGTAAGTTCTAACTTGTATTTCACTTTATATGCTTTATGTAAGATTGGAATCCATAGAGCAAACAATGTTTTGAATTGTGAAGTGTTTGCATGGTGGTGTAAGGAGACACCGAGACAGTTGACCATGCCTTCTTGTTTCTATTTTTGTGAATGTGTTGTTTGTGACTTGTTTTAATATTTATTTACTTATCCAGGTGCTGGTTTTGAACACAAGTCAAAAGAAAAGAGAGCAAAGTCCTCAAGAAGACACAAACATGAAAAGTAATTAATTAAATTCTTTCTTCAAAATTATTTATTTGATTTAATATCATTGATGAAGCATTCTTCACAAATTTAAAAAATGATTTCAGTAACAATGTTTCCAGCTTCAAAGTGGCATCAATGAGTGCTGTTGACAAAATAACATCCAAGACTGAAGTCACTTTTTTTTGTGCAGGAAAAGCCACAAACACAAGAAAAGTCAAAAGCACAAGAGCAAGGAAAAGAAGAAAAGCAAAAAACGGAAGAAAGAAAGATACACATCTGACTCAGACTAAGAGCCTAACCAGTGTGAAATCAGCTGTGCTACTGTACATGGTTTATTGACAGGAAGTTCGCCAAGGAAAGGCATCCTCATTCCAGGCTCTTTTCCCTACCCAGCTCTCCTCGCCTGTTGTGCCAGATAGGGAAAAGAGTCTGGGAACAAGGATGAAGGCAAGGTTGGAAGTATCTGAGATATGGTTATTTCCACAATTGTAGTAACATTTTGCAAACCTTTTGTAATGTATCAAGATTAATTTTTGTCACAATAAAGCATTGTTTTGTTTTTAGTAATATTATTTCTACTGTACAGTATTGTATTTTTATTTTTACTAATACCAGTACCGTATGTTGAATATAATTGTGTGGGCTTACAAAATAATACTTCAGAGAAACATTGGACCCAACATACCACCAGATCAGATTTCCTGTAAAAAAATAATTTGGAACAACATAATATTATCCAGTGTGGGATCCCTGAGGTCGTGATTACTGATTGGCTTGAAGTTATATTATTTAGATAAATTTACTCAGGGATAAACTTTTATTGCAAAGAAACACAAGTACAGTTTTTTTTTTTTTTTTATTATTATTTCATAGAAGTTACTGACATTTCAAACTGTGACCCTACATGTGTGTTAGGATTTTGCTTTTACTTGTACGATGTTCCATTATTACATTTTTATAATAATAATATTGAATGTTGGCAAACATTACAAACCAACATAATAAATAAGAACAGTACTCCAAGTGCTTCTACAGTATGTCTGAACCTACAATACCTTATTATATTGGCCATACATACCCATTGACCCAAATTCAAAACCAATATTGTCAAAAAAGGCCCATACTTGACCCAGTTGTTGTTGCAGTCCCAATATGTATAAAGAGTAATAGAAAAAAACTGATACATTTCTTAGCAAAACTATCTGATCTGACAGTACCTTGTACTGTGGTAATACTTTTCTACCTTAGTCCTTCTTATGTTCTCAGTTTCCAACACCAGTAATCAATACCTATAAATCCAAATTTAAGGGTCTAAGTCAATACCAATCCCTGGTTGATCTACAGTACAGTACACATCATTGCACTTTGTGCAAAAATCCATTCCAAAGTAACCAAGTTAAAATCTGACAGAGTTTCCTCCTATTTCAGAGTAATAAACCCTCTCACTCCCAACCTCACAATACTAATTATCCCATTAATTGTATGAGTGATATTTGGTAGCATTAACTGGAACTTCAATAAGCTTTTATATAAGTAAGCTATAAATAATAATTATTATTAACTTCTCCATGCTACTGTGACAGATTTAAAGAGAAAGTCAAAGTTGATCACTCAGGAAAAAGTTTAGATAACAGTCTGTGTTTCCAAAGAACAAAATGCAATTGCCCAACTCTCAAAGTGGGGGAGGGAGTGGATGTGAATTACAGCAGCCTGGTCTTCAGTTATCTCATATCTGTCAACATTGTAGCTGGATTTTCGAGGTACGACTTCCAAAGATTCGAAAATCTACACATGGTTGCACCTTCTATAACCCGATGATCAGCTGACCAGCTCACATACATGATGTGAGCCTTATACACATTGTCATTTTCATCAAACCGGGGAAGTGTCTGCAACAACAGTGGATCCTGTTAGACCTTTCATTTCAAAGTTACCAGTGTAACAGCTAAGTAGCAGATAATGGTATTTTTTGGTAATTTATTTTATATATAGTGATTGGTAATGAAGACTTTTGTAAAGGCATTAGATTTAAAATCATTTGCATGTCTTACCTGAATCTTGCCAAGTGCACCAATCGCCACCTCTGGAGGCATAATGACAGGCTTTGCATATGTCCCACCAATCTGGAAAATGGAATGAGATTCATGCAACTCAACTTCAGGCCATAACACCTAGCCAAGCCCAAGCCCTGCCCAGAATACTGAACCAGTATGCGTGCACAAGATTGGTGTGTGTTGTTCTATCCCAGGGTCTGAAAAAAATATCACCGTATTTCTCTTAGCACATGAAGCTTTGTGCAAAACTCACTGAGCCAATGTTCGAGAGTGAAAATGTTCCTCCTGTCAGGTCGGTGGGGCTGAGTTTTCCTTCCACACCCAGTTTGTGCAATCTGTTGAGATCTACGGCAATGTCAAACAAAGACTTGTGTTGCACATCTTTGATGTTTGGTACCACTAAGCCTTGGGGTGTATCCATGGCAATGCCAATATTGTGGGATGCCTGGAGATTAAAAATATAGGATCCCACCAGTTAAATTGTTCTGTCTAAATTAAAGTTATCAATTTGTAAAAACACAAACAAACAAAATTATAAAAAAAAAAATACAGTACACTGTGCTGTTAATCCTAAATTGAGAGATAATATATTCTGAGATTGGGAGATAAGGCATGGAGGCAGGAGATTAATGTAAGTAATAGTGGGAGAGGGTCTAGCTCCTACATCAAGTGAAAGGGAATGGCAGGTCTGAAACAATGTACCAATATTGAAGTTTGACATTTGAATTCCTGATAACACTGAAAAGCTGATTTTGGTGTCAACTCTCTCCTACCTTGTAAGTGATTTGTGTACATTCTGGGTCTAATGTGCTGTTTAGAATTGGAAAATGCCTAAGTGCCATAGACGCAGCCTTGATGAACATGGGCATGAAGGAAAGCTTCACTCCTCTGGAGGCCATGGATTCCTTCATGTGCTCTCTTAGTCTACAACAAACAAACAAACAGACATGAGAAAAGAAAACTTCACATTTTGCAATGGAACAGTGATGCCTATATGTTTTGTTTGGCATAGGCTGAGGGAGAAGAAACCCAAACACACAGATCATAGAAACATGGATACTACCTGACAAGCTCATTGAGTATGACTTCATCATTGTAGCCAAAGTGTGGTATGGTAAGAGCAGCCGTCATGGCTTTTACCATGGCTTTCCTGATGCCCCTGATTGGTTCTGTTCTGTCCTCAAGTGCAACCTCTGGAGCATAGACTGGAGTTACTGGGGCTGTCGGAGGGGCTGCTGGTGTTGATACAGCTGGAGCTGGACAAAATATAATCATGGAAGAAAATTCTGGTATCAAGAATGATCAATCTAGATATTTTTGGTCAACAGGCCTTTTGCATTGATGGATCATGTACTGTATTATTTTGGGATGAAAACATATTTGGCAGCTCGCCCAAAAGCAAGTTGCAGCCATGAATCACTAGCTCAGATAATTCAAACAGAGCAAGTTGATGGGAAAATCTACTAGCCCAACATGAAAGACCCATAGAACCAGGGTAGTGGACAAGGCTTTTGTCATGCCCAGTTGATGTGATTTATATATTATTCTAGGCTTTATTTTTTATTTAAAATTTATCATCATCAAAACAATATTATAACAAGATTTGCTCTTCTCAACACACCTGCTTGACTTGCTGTTTTCATGTGTTCAATGAACTTCAGGATATCTTCCTTCAAGACCCTGCCATCTTTTCCACTACCAGGGACATCAATCAAGTTGATCTAAAACAATGTAAAGAACACACTATAACAAGAGCTTAAGGCAGTGTGACATACAAATTAAAATACTTTGGAGGTATTTATGAATCATACTTACATTGTGTTCCATACAAAGTTTGCGAACAGCTGGCGTAGCTAGTGCTTTTCCACCACTCCTTGCCTTAGTTTCCTGTTGCACTTCAGCCGGTTGGGGTTGGGATGGGGATGTATATTGAGTTGTTGGCTGTGGGGGTGGGGGTAAGGGATCATTGATAGTTCCTGTTGGTTGAGGCTTCTGCTGACCAGCCATCACATCTTCTGCAGGACTTGTACCAGTATCACTGGCTGAAAAATTAATTGAATTGAACGTGAATTAACCCTCTAACCTGCCTTGAAATCTCTCTTCTTTTTCACTTACCACTCTCTCCAGTAGAAACCTCAATGTCGACTATGGGTTTGCCAACTTTTGCCATGTCATCTACTTCATAGTAAAGTTTCTTGACAATACCATCAAACCGACTGGTGATAGTAACAGAGGCCTGTGGTGATAAAACATAACTGAAGTGTAGTAGTTATATAGAGTTTACACATAATAAATTTTGGGTTGTTTCTGAGCCCTGTGACAGAAATAATATTGTGACACCATCTGGTTTCTAAATTTTGTTTGTCTGTCAACAATTTTCAAATTCATCTATATGATAAAGAAGGAAGGACTCTACTAATACCCAACAGCATTCTCAGGGCAATCTTTGCCATCAAGATCATATATACACATGGGAATTTTAAATACTGTATAAAGACTACATTTGGTATGAAACTTTGGTTGTAAATGACTGGATATCTGCCATGTTGTCTGCACTAACATTTTGGACCTGACTTTATATTGAAAGACACCTACCTTATCACTCTGTACTTCACAGATGCTGTCAAACTGACTTACTCGGTCTCCCTCCTTCACATACCTAAACAAGATAATACAAACTACTTACAGGCTGGCCAAGGACAAGACAAACTCAACAATTCCATAAATGTGTGCAGTTCAGTTGTCTCTGCTTACCATTCTTTGATAGTGACTTCAGCAATACCTTCTCCAATGTCAGAGAGATTAAATGGCATGACTTCCCCATATAGACCTTGATGGTGTGCAGAACAAATCAATAATATTCAACCATCACTAAAGAGGCTTAGAATGCTACGGTGGGAACTACAAAAATAAGTAGGGGGGGGGGGGGGAGGGGGTGTCCATTTTAAGTGGAAGATTGCTATATCAGTGCCTATGTTTAGGCCACTTAAACTCCCCCCTCCCTCCCTCCCCTCCCTACTCCCATAATGGGCCACGCCTCCCCAACGCCCCTAAACAAATCATACCTTATTTGCTGCCAAACGAGACGTTCTCATTTTATTCATGCGTCTAAACTAATCGATCAGTCAATAAATCTGACCAAACAAGAAAAAAAATCAGGGATATATAAACGGAAACATTATAAAACTAATTAACTCACCGGTCGATGTTCGCAAAAGGCGGCGATTTCCCTGACTTCTTTGCCATGCCTTTTCAAAATGAAACATCCATAAATTACGTAAATAAAAATCGAAGACAACAAAATCCCATAAACAACGAAAAAAAACATTTACTTGGGAAGTCTTGTTTGTTGCGACATAGGCACAAATCTCTCGTGCTCCGCCAAAACTACGGGGACCCTGTGAAATTAAAGATTAAAAGCGTCAGTCTCCTTCACGCCTCTCAAGTTGTTGGACGTAACAAGCGTACCTGGTGTCTCAAATGGTTGAAAGAACGTCTACAAACTATACTCCGCATAAAAACTATTCGGGAGGCCATATTGAAACACGTGGATTCCACCAAAGGGAGCGTGCGTTAAAGCGTAACACCGCTGAGAGGTTGTTTTGACACTGTCCAAGATGGCGGCCGTCAGTTGAAAAATTTGATCGTCTACCAGTTTACGTTATTCGCCCCTTAAATCGCATCGTTACCTGAGGGAGACTAAAGATGAGCAACATCTATATCCAGGAGCCGCCCACAAGTGGGAAGGTTGCAAATAGTTGATATAGATCCAACACATCTAACGGAAATAATTTTATAGACTTTTACAGACTGAGAATCAGGAAAAAACTCTTTGCGATCTCATTCATTTACTTAGGTGCTGCTCACTACATCATGTGGAGAGATCGACATAGAGCTGTGGGCGAAAGAAACACCCAAAGCTTGCAGGAATTTCATCCAGTTGTGCATGGAAGGCTACTACGACAACACGATTTTTCACAGGATCGTAAAAGGTACAGTACACAACTCATGCTATTGTTGGTTAGAACTTGGGAATTATTATAAAGCATTAAATTTCAAAGTAATCCCCCACCCCCTCTCCCCACAGCTTGAAACGTTCTGGGAGGGGGGTGGAAGGTTACTCTAGAATATGCAGGCAAAGGTAAACATTAATTCAACTGTGCGTTTCCTCAATACATAGGTTAGTGTAACTAAACAATTTGTCTGTTTGTAAAAGGATTTTGCATCCAAGGAGGCGACCCAACAGGGACAGGAACTGGTAAGCTTTGATCTCCTATGTACAAGGTTCAGATGGTGTTAAAACCCTTAGCTTTAGCCAAATAAACCTCTCTCAGGAGTCAAAGAAATTATAACTCCATGTGAGTACCAGCTGAGCTAGCATAACAGTTGGCATAGAAGTACTGACAGTGCTTTAACTGTAAGTTATTCTGATCTTTACACAGGGGGTGAATCAATCTATGGGTATCCATTCAAGGTAATCTACTTTTTACTGTTTTGAGTTGGTTAAATAAGAAAATAATACAATACCTTTTGTAAGGGGGAGGGGGGCAGGGCAATATGTAGCAGAAGCTTGTGTACCTGAGAACCATCTCAAATCATATTCCATGTACGGCTTGAATTTATTCATGGCAGGATGAATTTCATCAAAGGTTGAGATTTACCAGGAGGGGCCTTGTTGCCATGGCAAATGCTGGGCCGAACGACAATCACAGCCAGTTCTTCTTTACCTTGGATCGTGCTGATGAACTCAACAAGAAACACACCATCTTTGGGAAGGTAGTGTACAAACTAAGATAAGATATAAAAAGGAATAAAAAGGGATAACTGAACTGTGTTCAGACAGTGGTTTTGTAAGTTGAGAATGTAAAAAGAGGGTTTGTCTGTGATCCTGGGTCTTACAAGAACATATGTCCAGTATATTCCTGAGTGCAAAACAATATTCTTTCTTGACTTGTTGTCTTTAGTTATTAGATAATTCAATAGAAAACTCAAGTGGTCTGGCTGTAACCTCTTGTGTTGATTGTATACTTGTTGGCATTATACTTAACTGTAGGTAACTGGTAATACAATTTACAACATGCTCAAGATGGAAAATTGTGAAGTGGACAATAAGGACAGGCCATTATTTCCTCCCAAGATCATCAAAACTGAGGTAAACAAAACCATGTTTGTACAAAACAGCATACAAGTTTTGTCAAATGCCAAGTTCTCGGTACTATAATATTTCAATCAAGAAATGTTATATGAGATTTGTCTGATTGCAGCTAATTAATTTGATTTGTAGATTCTGTCCAACCCCTTCGATGACATTGAGCCAAGAGAGAGCAAGAGCAAAGTTGAAGAAAAATCGGCAGCTCCGCAGAAGGCACCAAAAACCAAAGGAACAAAGTAAGCCATTTAGTCTGGATGCCATCTTTACAACAATAAATTATTATATTGTATTTGAGTTGTAGCAAATAAATATGTAACTGTGTATTATGTATTATGTACAGTAATAGTGTATCATTGTAAAGTTATTAGTGGGATGTGTTGAATCTCAGGAGAAACTTGTATAACATGTGCATCAGTCATGATCTGTATTCTTTGACTTTTCTCTGTCCAAATATGGCGGTTGGGTGGGTGCTAGTTTCGTGGCTTATCTATTTAATTTGCTGTAGGAATTTCAAATTGCTTTCATTTGGAGATGAAGCTGAAGATGATGAGACTGAAACTGTTGGTGCAAGTAAGGTCAGAAAAAAAAATCGGAACTCTCCTAATTTTTTGATTGAGTAATTTTTCGTCCTAATTTTACAATACAAACCCAATAAAACGAATGAGTTCTTGTTTGTTGAATAGTCTGTGAAAATGAAGAGCAGCCACGACCTCCTCGATGATCCTAAACTCAGTTCAAAACCGGCAGTAGAGGAGACTAAAGCGAAAAAGGTACCACGTCAATCCATATGCTCACATGTTCAGGTTCCTGCCGGATTATGTCCGCTAAACTTTGCTGTCATTTTTAGCCTGTGTTTGCTCATAACACGACTTCCTCGATATGTTTTGTCCAGAACAAACTTTTTATTTCCAGTCGTTCTCGAAACTTTGCAGTTGTTGGGCAAGAAATTGGGAGAAAGAATTTGGTTTCCTAAAAGTTAGCGGTATTCACTGAACCAACGAAACCGTAACCCTAACACTAATCCTAATCCTTTCGTTCCAGGATGGCAGTGATGAAGATTACGACGAAAGAATGAAGGAACAAGTTCGACAAAAGCTGAAGAAACAGAAAGCCGATAAAGATGAATCTACTCCTGATGATTCTGAAACCACAAAACGTACCGACAGAAGGTAACTTGCTTTGATACCTTTGATACATTTTAATACTAACGACGAATACCGTACATACTTCCACCAGAATACGCTTCCAAAAACCTCGGTTTTTGAAGTCACCTTCGTTTTCAAAGATGGTCTCCACTTTCGGAACCGTTTTCAAAATTTGTTTTGAGCGAAACTGAAAGCAATAAAAAAGATGCATTTTCAGGTGTTAGTGTGAACGTGGCTAAAACGTTTCCAAAAGTGCATGTGCACTTTTTTCTCCTGTTTTTAACAGGAGATGAAAACAACAAAATTATTACGATTTTTACGATCTTTACGATTTTTACATAGTGAAAACTGCATTATTTTTAGTGTGGACGGGATGTTGGTCAATGTGAGTTTTCTTCTGCAGCAAAGAACTCCGGAAGGAATCCAACAAGCTGAAACGGGAGATGTTAGAATCCAAACGCAAAAACGAAGATCAAGAAGACCAGGAGCAACGCAAACGAACGAAAAGTGAGCGCGTTAATTTAGTGTTCTTTTCAATATTAAGTACCCTGGTCCCGGGATCCTGGATTTCCGAGTTCAAATTTATTTTACACAGTCAACAGTCTGGACACTATACAGACGAACAAGGTTTATTGGCCCCGGCCGGTCGAATTTCACTTACCTGTCTGTATATAAACTACGAAATGTAAAATCGAATATTGCGTGCTTCTCTTTTTTGGTAATACAATATTCAGTCCACTTTGGTCGGAAATCCCCAAACGCGAATTTTACAAGTACTGTTGATCAAATGCGTAAAACATTTCCTCTACCATGAAACTGTTGGCTTTACAGCGCTCTTATTTACAGGTAAATCATGCATAAGTCGATGTTGCGTGCAATATTTCATTTTTGAAAGTTTCTTACAAACACGACTGCTTGTCACCAAACGAGACAAGGCCCTTGCCACGGGTGAACAATACTCCAGTGTGTTGTCAAAAATCCTTCCAACATCTTTGTTGTCTTTTACGGCTTTATCATAGCCGCACTGGTGGTTCAGTGGTAGAATTCTCGCCTGCCACGCGGGAGGCCCGGGTTCGATTCCCGGCCAGTGCAATTCATTTTTTTCCGAAACTGGTTTTGTCACTCTTTTGGGAAAATTCAAACATTTTTACAAAAGAGGCTATCGTTTTGCTGGACGTTATACATATTTTAGTGTTTGCCTTCCCAAAGAAATGCAGCTGCGGTACAAAGTTCTCACAAAGTTGCTTGTTTGTCTCGTTTCTTCAGAGGAAGCAGGTCATTCTTCGGATGTTCTTACGGATTTCCACGCCGAACAGAAACTCTACCTGGCGAAGAAGAAGAAAGAACAACGACGTAAAGGCGACGGACGAGACGCGCAGGTGCAGATTCATGCAGTAGCATTCTTATTTGTGAAAACCAAAACAGGACGAGTGCATACATTTATCGACGTAACTCCCAGGGCCCGGTTGTTTAAAGCTCGATCAGGCTGATCCTGCGTGGTTAGGTCCAAAGGTTTTGCTCAAGATACCTCTTTCTCGATATTATTTTGGTTAGAACAAGATTTTAGCATGGCTCGTCTTTGATCAAAAGCTCACAGTTTGTTGGCCAAGAAATCAAGAAAAAGAGTTTGGTTAATCCTGGAGTACACGAGACTCGTTAAAACGAGCACGTGCCAGCGATTCTTGAATTTTAGAATTTTGTTTTTTCTATTTGCAGGGCCTTACTCATTTTGCAAGTTCTAAATAATCGCAGCAAATACATTTCCTCTGGGTGTTCTTTATTCCTTTACAGTTTGCTTCTGTACTTATTTGTTTCTTTTCTCCCTGTTTTGTTCTATTTTCGCCTTCTTTCTGTCGACGTCTTGTGTAGACTATCTCGCTGCTGGCTGACTTCCAATCTAAACTAGAACAGTCTGAACCAGAGCCAGAGATCAAACAAGCCGAGGACGAGGATCTCGACGAAGAGGATGACACTGGATGGTAAGGGATATTTCCGGCATGCATTGGTGAATTGGTGTACAGTCAACTCACTCTAAGCTGGACACCCTCGGGACTAGCTCCAACTGTCCGTCTTAAATAGAGTTCAGTTAGAGTAAACGACCGAAGAAACGGGCAGGGATCGCTCCTACCAGGTGTCCGTCTTAGAGGGGTGTCCGTTGAGAAGAGGGAGTTGACTGCACAGTCCGCCAAGTTCAATACCGCCTTACAAAGAGAGATGGTATTTGCTACCTACAATAAAGCTATAACAGTAAACTGCACGAGTTCTTTGGGGTCACTGAGCTCTTCTCGCTTGTTTCGTGACACCATTCCCTATCGTTCTTCTTTCATAGGATGTCACACATTCTGTCGTGCGAAGAGGCACGTGCCAGACAAGCGAAAGACGCGAACATACAAGACGCGGACACGTACGAAATATTCGACCCCAGAAATCCGATCAACAAAAGACGACGAGAAGCGAGCAAACAGAACATGAAAAACAAGCGACGATGAGAGATACGTCATCCGTGGTCACGTGCATGCTCACCCTTAAAATGCTGAGAAGGCGCCGCCCAGATGGATGGCAAGGACCAGCGATATTCAGAAGGCTTTACAACAGATTGGGTGTATAGACTTTTTAAGCCGTACACGTCCATTCATTTGTGTGGTGTGTTTGTGTTATCGTGTGAGCAAAGCCAAAGAGAACAATATCGAAAGAACTCACCCAAACAAAATCTGACATATTCCCGCCAACACGAGTCCGGCCATTACGACACGTTTTGCACCCCATCTAACAATCTGCAGATATAATAGATATAACAGAGGAACCAAAACGTTCATACTTCAGATGGAAATTTAAGACTGAAAAAATACTTGGCTTACTGTTGCTCTTTGTCAGTCATTTCCTGGCGGATTTGAGCAAGGAGAAGGTTAAGTATTTTTTTATTTTCAATTTTTTTAGGGTGCCCAGCCCTTTGCAGCCCCCACCGCTGCACTAAAAACGTGTTGATTCCACTCTATGTAACTAAAACTGCATTCTGTTTTAGTTATTTCTTATAACAACACTTGTTTTGGACAAAATAGTCAATGTTATTGTCATTATCAGCTCGTAAATTAGAAGGACACCGGATGGGAATAATTTCAAGAGAGAACGATAAAACACATGGCCGCATAAAGACAGAAAACAAAAGACGGGTAAACCAACAATAAGGCGGAAAAAGGAACTTATAGCGCTAATTTAGTTTCAGTGAATTGTTCCGTCCTAGCAACACATGTACATGAAAAAAGAACCTTGCACAAAAATAAAGCGAACGTTTTTAAGACAACCCAAGACTTGCCTGTTGAATGTAAACACAACACAACATGAGAAACACATAGCAAATGTTCGTGCATGCAATACATTCAATGTTGAATCAAAGGCCCGCCGCCAAACAAACAAAGCGGAAAGAGGTTCGGCCAGCAATTCGCCTTTGGCATCCCGAACCGGTTTTCTTCGTCTGAAGTGAAAGGTTCACGTTTCCGTGTTAGCAGTTTTGGGATTTTTTGATGAGGCTCTGAGCGGAATTTTGTGACCGCAAGAAAAACGCGCCCATTCTGAGACTTCCTGAAGTAAATGGCTTTGAAAAAAAGAAGAAAGGAACAAGGAAGGAAATGCCAAAACGTATTTTCCCTGCAGAAAGCAGTTTTATGTATTGAGATATTAAAATCTTGTTGATCTGAAGTAAGGTACATTATGACTTAGCGTGCGCGATTCAGTACCCCTAAACATTTGTATTAATCAGTTGCCATTGTCACACGCCTTGAGGCATAGACAAGATACATTTTGTAAAATGCTGTAAATATGTTTGGTTTGTTGAAATGTTTTCGCAATTTGCACTCCCTGCAACTAGCTGTCGGTGCACGCGTGACTGTTTGAAGGAAAATTGAAACATGTGCTAACGATTTGCGGCAGGGTTTAGATTCCACAGCCAAATGTTGTTGAAGGAAACTTAACAACCTCTGGTGGAGCAGAGCGATGCATACAAAGCCGCAACGAAAAGGGGAAAATCTTCGCAAAGACCGCGAAAATCATCGCAAAATCGGGACAAACTAAAATGCAGTGGGCGAAATGAAAGAATCAACCGCAATCCATTACAAAACTTCGTCACTTTAAAACACATATCAATTTCTTTTCATGAGTTCTAACTGCGATCGCGTCTGTGAAACTAATTGAACCTTGTTTTTAGCCACTGCTCGAGTATCTCATTAAACTGGAGTTAGAGAGGTTATCTTCAGCACAATCTCCGAATTGTCAAAGTTGGAATCTGCGAGGCGGAAAAAATTGTCCACTTAAGGAGCTATCCAGCACAGTGCAAGGAAACTTAATATCAAGAATTTTAACGCCGCGTTTCTCTATTTTTGTTTGAGTTTGGGGCAGCAAGAGCTCTCAGTCTTTGTGGACACTTTTTACAGCTCGGGCGCAAAGATTTCCCTTTTCAATTCTCAGGCAGAGAAAGAAATCATTGACGCGCTCGTACGCTGCTATCTGATCATAACTGATTTCGGCATTTATTAATTGCTCAATGTCATTACAAATCACTGATCAAATCGTGATTTCTTGCTAATAGACAAACGCAAATAAACTAAACTCCGAACCACACGGGACATTGAAAGTTCAAATACACTCCAAGGGTACGCGGCGAAGATTAGCTTCCGAATAAACAGTGTATTATAGCAGACAACGAGAAGCGTCCTTTCAAAACATTCAACACAAACAAGAGATCATTATTGTACAATTATTTACACTCTCCAGCGTTCAGTCACGGTTTATAAACACTTCATTTGAGTTCACTGCTCGCGAGTTCCACTCGTAGCACGAAGACCAACGGATTGGAGCGTCGACGCAGACGCGTGCGTAAGCAAAAGTGTCGGCACCTATGAAGTAGTACACAGCGGTTCTGATGCTGTTGCCTTCCTGATTTGAGGCGCCTTCATTCACAGTACTAGTTCGTTCCGTTTCCCTCAGAAGCATTCGTGACGACATCCCGCGCAGAGTTCTCGCTTGGGACGTTGCCTCCTTGGTCCATGTCTTTCACTAAATTATCAAGAAACCGAATGTACTTCATGGCTAGCCTCAAAATCTCGTTCTTGGAGAGCTTTCTCTCCGGCGGGTAGGTCGGCAGCAGTTTTCGCAGCTCTGCAAACGCCAGATTTACATGCTGTTGTCGCCATCTTTCTCGGCTGTTTGTGTAGAGGCGTTTCATAAAAGTGCGCGTTTGTTTGCCTCTCCCGGGGAAATGCAGCGCGGCGTGTGGGGATCCTCGCGGACTGACACTATTTTCTGATCCACTAGAACTGCAACCACTCACGGGCGATAAAACAAACGTGTTTGTCACTGCGACGTTGTCGTAAGCCATGCGTATTTCCTGATCGGATCTGCGTCTCTCGGTTTGAGAAATATCTTCACGCTATATGTGTCCCGATGCCCAATTTTTTCGCGTCCAGTACGAACGTCTGAGAACTTCGGTAGTGTCTGCGTTTATCCAGAGCTCTGCAGATGCTGGTCGTGTTTGCGCTTTACTCACGGCACAATGTTGGACTGCTTTCTAGCAGGCGTTTAGCGCTTTCATTTACTGCCAGGAAATTGCCGTTCATTTACTGCTTCATTGGGGTCACGTTCTGCCCTCGTCTCGCCCAATCAGCTTCACGCAACCTCTTTTCGCTTTACGTTTTTAATTGCCCATCATTGTAAATGTTGTGTGGTCTTGATGACAATAGCCATCATTTAAACCACATAATGTCGCCATTGTGTGGTCGTGATTTCGAAATCACCTGAATGCAACGCAGCCACCTCTTTCATGGCCTACTGGTGCCAGTCGCGACCTTCGGAAACAACAAATAAAAGCCTTCCGAAAAATAATAACAAAATATAATAACAACGTCTGAGCTTGCTGTTGTTTCGAGTTTGCGAAATTTGAGTTGATGACAGGGAGTTTAATGAAAACCATACAATGATCGAATGACCTTCAAGGATGTGCCCCTGGAGTGCCTTTTCATAACTTCAGTAATACTCTGTTTATGCGCAAACACTGGGCGTGTGTCCGGAAGAAACGCCCGTGAAACAAAGGGTCAAAGAAAAGGACGTGCTTATTCCCTTTCTTCGTTGTCACAAACTCATTAATCCTGACAAGATAGATTTTTGCGGCGAGTCCAAATGTGTCGAAAACTTGGAATTCAAGAAACGCCATTTCCTTGAAGCTTTCAAGACATGTCTCGCATTTTAGAAATAGGTGACAAAGTAAACACTGTGGTATCCGTCCATGTCGCGCGACCACCACGGACGTTCAATCCTCAATTTTCAGTACACTTTTTGGACAGCAAGAATTTCACTTTCAGTGCTCCAAGTGCCAGATTTTCCATGAGGGGTGTTTACGATAGAAAGCCGGAAATGAGCAAAATACTATTGCTAAGCTAAAATTGACGGCGATTATAAAACATGAAACATTATACTTTGGATTAAACGCTGTTTTACACCTACCACTGAAATGATAGACGGTAAAGCCTGAAGGAGAAGAGCTTGTCTGAGAGGCTCAAGAGCTTTAAGCCTCTGGGACGGGCTCTGGGTTGGCAATGTTTCAAGTTCTCAGTGTAATTATCGACGTAAATCTTTAAGTCACGCGTTCGGCTCAAGCTCGTGTTTTAGCTGAAACTCCCTTTCAAACGGCCGAAATGCACGTGGCCAGTGAAGCAATGGAGCACCCTCCGTCCCAGGCTATTCTCGGTCCGAATTTCACTGTGCTATCTTCGGCGTATTTAGCCTCAACTGGGTGACCACTCAAATGAAAGCCAACAATGAGTACATAGTCTAATATCAGTGTCAGTTCAAAGTTGTTGAACAGTTTGAAAAATTAAGAAGAAATACAGTAGTTGTTACGCTACAGTGTATGGGAGTTAGTGAACAAACTAATTTGCAATTGGTTTGACTTTGGAGAAGACCATCATTACTTGTTTGTTTGTGTGAGCAGATCACAATTGCTTTTGGTTTTGCTCCTGATTGGCCGACAATCCTGCCAAACCTGTTTTGCAAAGACCAACGAAACAAGCGCAACAAACGTCAACTGACCAGGACGCATCATGGAAACTGAGCAGTTTGTGTGGTCAACATTTATGCTCCGGGCCAAATTTTTAGAAAGCCGATTAGTGATAATTAAATAATCCAGGATTAACAAAATAATTTTTTTCTCCGCACGGCCCGGCCAAGAGGTGCGGAAGTCTATAAATATATACATGCTTTGATAACTTTCATACCATTGGTCTAATTTTGTGTTACCGAGTATTTTTTTGCAGGGGACGTATTTTGTAGGGGAACCAACAGTTGCGACATAAACAACATTCGATTGACGTCTAAATGAATTTGCTTCTAAAATCTTCTCCGCCTTCGTACAAAAATATCTAAGATTTAAAAGGAATATTGTAATAAAGACCTTATCGAGTGCTTGGTCAATTAAAACTCTTTGAGGTCAGACAGAATATAATATGTATGAAAAGCCGCCTAATTCGGTTATAGATTAAGACGTTTATAAAGCGCTCTTGCGACAAAATGAAACCTATCCATTGGGGCTCTGTTAGCTTTCAAAAAATGAGAAAAATTATCTGAAAATATTCAAAAAATGGCCAATTGTAAACATTATTAGCACCTTTGAGAGCATCACGCTTTGTGTAAAACCTCAAACGGATAGTTTGTTCTTGTCCAAAATACGAAGAACTTGACTAAATAAACTTTTAGAAACTTATGAGAGTGACGAGGATGCGACTACCCTGGTCCCAGAAAGAATCTCTCAAATCACCGTCTGTCATTTGCGCGTTGTTTGTTTGTTTTTGCTATTTTTAGAACGTTAAATCAATAGAATTTACAATGCAGTTCACAATCTCAAAAATGGCGGAAAAACGACTGGGCGCGCGCAGCATTATGGGCCAGTGACTGAAAAACGCTTGAATCATTAATTCATTCAAAATTATACTTCAATGAACAAACTGCAGGAGCCTGTATTAACTTGGTAGTCTAAGCAATTTTATCCTGAGCAAGAGATCACCAACGTACCATAGAATCCACACCACACAGCATACAGATAATTATTGTAGTTTCCTTCAATCATCACTCTTGGGCTTGTGACGCATTTCGATTTACTGTCGAACGTAATAGGCTTTTGTCTCTTTTCAAACGAGGCCAGTACCAAACCTTCATGGCAATGAAAATGAGTTTGATTTGCAATGAACATGCGAGTAAAACTAGCCACATGAAAGGGCCTCGTTTTGAAACAGAGGCAGCAAGCAATGACTCATTGTGTGGTTGTTTAATAGTTTTACGCCTTTCGATTGGTCGAAGCAAGTTTTGCAGTATTCTCGGAGAGGCAAAATGGCCGCTTGTGCCTTTTAGTACGCTTCTGTGATTGGTTCTACTCGTGATCAATCCGTGGGGGCAAGGGGTCCAGTGCCACAAGACTTTGAACGGATGATAAATCCTGCCAGTAAGGCCTAGAACACGGCATTTGCTCGGACAAAGCTGATGCGGCTCAGTCGCAATAAGGTCGCTCCTACAAGAGAGAATATTTATTCCACTTCTTGCGCTTCTGTCGTGACCTTATACAAAATGGCACACCCTGAAGCTTGAAACTGAAGGTCTCCCAGATTTCTCACTAATTTCACTGACCTAGCACAAGTCTCCTATAATTCATCGTGAAACAAACTAGAGAGAAATCCTTATGTTTGTACACTACGACAGCTGCAGAAGCAGTTGAATAGAGTTATCAACATTCCACGCGTTCTTGTCGCCGACCCAATCGGTCCATTTGAACTTCCCGCAAGCTTCGCTGCAAAAATTATATAGGCGACCCAGCTATCCGTGGACCAAGTGCTTGCCCAAGGAGCGTTCCAAAGAGATTGCCATTCTCGGACTGTACCGCGTTGTATTGGTTTTACAGTGAGTATAGGAGGACGTATAGAAGGCGAAATAGCATAGAACACTCTAGAAAATGACTGACAAGTAAACTGACACTCACTTCGTCTCCATCGGCCAAGGCCGAACATTATGTAACTGACAAACGTTGTCGCACTTGTTGCCGTTTCATATTGACATGCAACCACTGAAGCACATGCAGCAGGAGAAAAGACAAACAATTGCGTTAACAATTACGTATTTCCTATGATCGAAAAGAAATACAAGACTCGGGAGTTCTGCGCGGAAAAAGGTTTTCCTTTCAAATATTAATAAAATCATGCAGAACACACAGCCATCATTTTGCCATAAATTCAACCACGTCAATTAGGAGGAAAGCTTCTTTTATTAGGTTCGAAGCCACTCATACGGCTGGCGGCCCGTCTCAGCGAAATAAGATATACGAGAAATAATTTCCTCTACATCTGGATGGAGTTGACCTAAAATCTAGAGGTCTTTCGCTGCCTCTGTAATTCTAGATCGATTTATCTTCTAATCAGAAACTATAGTAAATCTGTTTCAGCTGGTATGAAGCATAACATAACAAAGCTTTCAAGTAGAGTTAAGAGTATATAATGTAGCAGCTGGTTGGGCTATGAGATATGTCTGTTTGTGGAGTGAATAGCTTGAAAATTAGCTTTGATTAGGCCGCAAAACTAGACGTGCTGTAGTAAATGAATTTAAGGGAGCCTCTGTGGGTCAGTCATTGTCGGTCGAATAAAAGAACCAACACAACTATGTAGAGAAAACATTTACTCAAATCAGTTTGATAAATAAACAACTTTTCAAAATGAAGGAAGAGAAGCATTTTGTCACTTGTGGACATCTGCTAAAGGGCGGCTGAAAACAGTTATATGCACTCACAGCGACTCACAATTTATTTCCATCTACAAATATTTACATTCTTCCTACGTCTAATATTCTAAGTCTAATATTTCCGTCCGGGGGGTTTTCCTGTAATGGTAACGTGGCACCAGATTCAAATTGTTTGTGAATCGTTTTATACTATATTGGCGTTTTTCTTATGGGTCTTAAATTCAGTGCCGGATTTTTTTTTTTTTTTTTTTTTTTTTTTTTGTCAAATTCGAAACGGTCATTGTTTGAATTCTTTAAATTTCAGTTAAACATCTAGTCTAGCCGACTAAATACTTAATCTTTTAAACATTTCCAAGAGGCGGTTCTTGTAAAAAGATTTCGACACTTAAAACAGTGACCACTGGTTACAACTGCAGCATAAAAATCTACACACACAAGCACGTTCTAGCTGAGACTGTAGCGCAGATAAAAACAACTCCCACTTGAAAGTCTGGGTAGCAAAGGATTAAAGTACACATTTTTTTACTCTCCCAACATAGTTTAAGCACGGACTTTCTTCTCGCAATTGGTATCACAGATTTCAAAGCAATTACTACAGTTTCGAACGTACACTTTTCACAAAAAGGTCAGTCTAATCGGAGAAGTTTGACACATTTGACAGTTTCCGAAAAACGACCTATAACGGCGACGAAGAGTCGAACAAATGACGAGTTAAGTTGAATAACATTTTGGCTAAGCAGAAATGAAAATAGAGAAAGTGTCTCATTATCTTCAAATTCAACAGGTATCGTAGAATCCAGCAAGCTTTAGCTCTCGGATCCAAGATTCCTCATCCAAACGGCATCATTTGCAGTGGAGAAATAGCACTTCAAGATGTAAAACAAGGCAGGTGAACCAGATATCACAGTTGGTACAGTGTCGCTTTGTTCACTTCTCAAGCAGTTTCTAAGTTTGTAAAATATATATTGACAGGGGCTGTCAGATCAAGCAGACAACGAAGTATCCAAGAGAATCAGCTACAGCATCAGTGTAGGAGATGAAGTTACATGCACTAGCTCGTCCCAAGATCGTGGGGGAGTCATTTTCTTCTGACACTTCTGCCACCCGTTTTCTTATCAGTGTCTCTATCTTCCGAATAAATCAAATTTCCTGAAGAGCAAGTCTCCGAGCCGCAAACGTTGCTTTGTGATTGCGTGCCATGAATTTTGCGGAACTCGTGCCGCGCACTACTGGAGGGTGTTTCTCGTCCGCAACCGTCCAAATCCTGTTCATCCATCACCGTCAGGAGACTCTCTAAAAACCGGATGTACTTGATGGCACCCCTGAGAATCTCCGCTTTTGAGAGTTTCTTATCCGAGGGATAAGTTGGCAGAAGTCTGCGTAGATCCGCAAAAGCAATGTTGACATTTTGTTGTCTCCAGCGCTCACGTTTACTGCCGAACATGCCGTGACTGGACTTGTGATCGCGTTTCGTATAAGCCAGAGTTGCAGTTTCGACTCCCACCCGCTAGGCTTTGTCTCTTTTTGCACGGAGTCTGGTCAGAAAATTCGGATTCAATGACTTCAAGCTGACGGAGGTAGTTTAGCTTAGAATGCTAAAGCGCTTTGACTCTCTCGCGCACACCAGGACCGTATTTAGATTACTACTATTATCACGGAAACGATCAAGCGCCTTAATCCAATTAGATTGCCCGCTCATCTTAATGAACCCAATTAACACTGTGTCGTTAACATGTGCCACCGGGGTTTTTTCGTCACAGCAACAAGAGCGTAGCACGTTGCTGAACTCCTCTATTCTAGTAAGGTGTACACTACCTCAACTACTTCAAGAACTCAAACAAGGTGACTCAGAACTTCCTCCCATCCATATGCTTCTTAAATTTGGTTCTCTGGACTCTTACAGGATTCTTTGTTTCGATAAAGATCTCCGCAAATTCGTTTACACTGCGTTCATGTTTCTTTAAGAATTTTTATGCCTAAAAGCTAAATAAACCATATGAATTCTCTCAGTTATTGGGTTAGCAGTGGTGGAAGGCTTTTAGAGCAATAACTTTGGAGCTGCGCAAAAACCAGTTTCGTGTTTCCTGTGGCAATTTTCAGGCGCAAACGCAGTAATGGATCTCAGCTCTAGAAGCAGACAGACAGACATACAGAAGAGGTTTATCTTTTCCCATTCATTTCATGCGTCCGCCTGAGTGGCGTCGCGTCGCTCATTCCACTGAGCGAGTCAGCAGGTTTGTCGAATGCATGATATTTCCCAAAGAGAACGAAATGAACTGTTATTTCGTCTGTAAGTTTTTTCACTCTTCTTTTCCTGCTTGCGATGGTTGAGAACTTTCCGACCTTACACGCCTAGAGTTTGTTGCGGATACTAGCCCTAAGGATCAGGTTGCGAGAGAAATTGCAGAGGATGTTTTTCTCATCTTCCATCTCAAGTTGTCAGATTTCCACTACCTCTTCACACACGATTTTTATTAGCGATTAAATAAAAAGAATAATAATTTTATAAATATATAGTGACTCAGTCAGCAGTTCATTGGAACATGATGAGAAAATGGAACATACGCAAACTGCAAATACAGCGCTAATGTTAACCTATATAGTATTAATTCCCGATTAATTTGTTCTGCGCTTTTACTGGCTGCGCAAAGAATGTTCTCCACATGTGATTATGTCATCCACCTTCTCTCTCTTTTCCCGTTCAAGCTACTATCTAAGACAAAATTGTGTGGGAAACAGTAACTTGAGCAGTTTACAGATTCGATGCTGGAGACTTTTCTTGATAAAGTGCTCAGGAAAACCACTTTTCAGATTAGAAAATTTCCAAGGCTGCAAACTAATCTTTCAAAAGAAGTATGACCATTCAAAGGAGAGCTCTCGTGTCAAGTAGGTCACGTCCTTGTGCTAACTGTGCGCAAGCGCGTATTAACTTGGCTTGGCCGTCTGGTTTCATACGCAAGACTTTAGCATTTTAACGCTACCAGAACCCTTTCAAACGTCCAACTAATAAACTGTCAAATGAAACCTAAAGTGTGACCACTCAATAGCATTAATCTTTTAAGTCCGTCAATTCTAGCTTAAAATCAAATCATTTTCCAAGGAAGAGAGCTGCCTGAACAAGATTTTTTATAGTTACTAACCCCGACTCTACTAAAGGTGAAAATATGATTTAATGTATAGCATATGAGCAATGGAACCCAGAATACTTTTCGATTTGCACCCTCACAGGGCGCGTCAGTTCTTGAAATAGACTAAAAGGCTAAGTAAATTAAGTTTAATTGGCTATGTAACTAAGCTTATTCTGGGCTAAAAACAGATTTTGAACCCTAAAAATAGTTTGCCACAACAGAGGATAGCAAAGTACTGCCAAACTTCGCCTTGCAATATTTATAGTTAGCTATATGGAGTTCAAATGGCTGTCAGACTACAAATTCTCCTAATACTATTCATGAATTTTGTTTGGGGTACGTAGGAGAATTACGACTCAGATCATGGGGCTGGTTAAGGGATCAGCCGATACGCATTTGAACCACGTACTTTTGGTAATGCAAATGTAACCAGGTCAACAAAGCCTCTGCTTTGTTTAATTTTAGAATTGATTTATGTTACTCTGTTAGGCGTGTTAGTAAGTTTGGTGTTATTGATTAATCATGAAATGACCTCATATGAGTTCATGCCCCATGTTATTAGGTTTCTGCCCAACCTTTGCTTAGTCATGTCCTGATGTGTGGGTTTATGACTCGACTATTAGTTTTTAGAGCCTTATTTGGTCTTTTTCTGTTTACTTATTTCCTGTTTTTAGCATATAAATTTAGACTCTTTTCGTTCTACACTTTGAGTTTCGAGTTAGTTTGAACTCCCCAGAGGATTACTGTCATCTCCTTTGGTATATCCAGCTGTTCGTGTGAGAGATATCGTTTCTCATTCTTGTAGTACTGTTTTGGCTTTGTTTTGTTTTGTTTAAAACCTTTTTTTCCTTTTTTTTTGTATCGAGCGTTTTATTAAATTCCTATTTTGGACTGGATTTATATTTTGCCGTTGTTTCCATAACAACACGAACCTCGACCCGGTCACACAAAGAAAAAAATGTAACTTATCAAATTATGTACTTTGACAGTTTGACAGATCTCGGCTAAATTTAGCACATGTTTCGCAAAGTTTCAACATGGTCAGGATATCCCGAATAAAGAACAGAACTAGAATGCTGTAATTAGAACACAGCTATTTTTGAAAAGCTAAACTGGAAAACGTTTGGAGGCCTGCTGCTTTGGCAGGAGAAAGTCCTCGATGCAAAAGTGAAAAGGATCAAATAAAGGTCGTGCATGACCCGCAGGGCATATTTAATAATATAAAGTATTGAAAAAAGCGGACCAACGGCGGTCGAGGTAATTAACTACCATTTAAGCGAAACGAAACCTAACGCAACTAAATTGTTAATTGTGCTTATGATAGCTCTTTATATCACAATGTCAGAACACGCACATGGAAACAATATGGCAGCAGAATTCGGTGCTGTTGTGTGCCACCAAGCGAAGCTGCTCAACGGATCTCCTGATTTTGCGGTCTATGCCACTCCAACCGCATCGAATTCAGGCCGCGGAGGCCGTGCGTTTTGCCAAGAACATCTGACACACAGCAGCAGAACCTTCACGAACAGTCGCGAGCGCTGGAGACAACACAACGTCAACGCTGCGTTTGACGAGCTCCGCAAACACTTGCCAACTCACCCGCTCGACAAGAAACTCTCCAAACACGAGATTTTACGGCTCGCTACGAGGTACATAGCCTTCTTGGGCAGGCTCGTAAACCGCATGGATTTGGAGCGAAATGGAGGAGTCAACACGGAGGTAAAGTCCCGGAGGGGAAGGCGGTGCAAATCTTGTTGTACGAGTCGAGGAAACTCATCTTCCGGGATAAATTTTGATGAAATTACTGTGGACGCACTGACGCCAAGGATCAACCTGGACAGGAAAAAAGAGCAGCTTGGAGATTACGAGGATTTTGCGCCAACTTCTCTGGGTACCGCGGCATGGTCTCGGTTGCGCCATATTGATGATTGATGCATGAGAGCTAAACTTTGCAGATTTTATTGTCGATGGATTTTTTTCTGACACTGTCACGTCTAAACCAGAGAAAAGACGCAAGAGCTCGCTGCACTTTTAAGATGAAGCGATGTCGTGCAAGTTGTTTGGAGAGGTGCGATGCGATATTAAGCAAGTCACGCTATGAGGAAACGCATTGTAATGATGACGAAACGAAACAGCGTGCACGAGTGCAAACTCTTATTTCCACACTCCCCATCAGGTACATACTGTGAAATATATGTACATAGAGCATACGTATGTGGACTATTTTACGTTGCAGGAGTACGCCCGGAGATTATACTGTTACACTCGTGAAACAAAGGCAATGAGCCACACAAATAAAGTATTAACAGAGTATCATGAGTACAGACTTGAGTTGAAGTGGGTCAGATGTGGGGGATACAAAAACACTCCTCAAAACTGCTGAAATTTCCAAGAGCCGATAATACACGAACAGTGTCGGCACGCTGACTCATCTTTGCCGCTACTTGAAACTCAGAGGAGCCCAGGTTGTACCGCTAACCCCATTGTGCGCTTTATGACTAAGTATTACATATCTCGTTTTATTATATGCTGTACCACGCAACCTATATTTCAAGCAAAAGAGTTCGTCGAGTTTTAAAGATTTCCAGGTCAAACACTCAAAGCGTCGATTTAGACATACTTTGAGCGACATATGGTATATTTTACGGCGGTTAGTTGGTGGGCGAATGCGAGCATTCTCCGGATATGCGGTTACTGTTTTAATGGCTAAAATATTTGTTAAAATATCTGTCTGTCAGCGGGTGTAACAATACCTTTAAGTGCGCTAATTGCCGCCACCTGGGTTTAGGGGGAATATCTGTATGTGCTAATCGTAGACAAATTTGGAGTTTTACTATCTCTTTTCATTTTCTAATATACATCTATCATACATATGAAGAACTCTGATTTTGAACGATCAATCTTCACCAGAGAACTTCTAAGAAAGTGCAAACTTCAAAGAAACTGCAAGTAGAACCGCAAACATTTTGGAATCTTTCTCGAAATTCTTACTGCGTAGTTGTGACGGTTTTTCAGATCTTCAACTTCTCTTCTCCTAATCATCACGGATCGGTAACCACTTAAAAGTAAAGGTATCGCTTGCTTACTATTCAAGAGTATTAATTTTCTTGAAAACGAAACCTAAATATTTGACCTTGGGTCATCGATACCTGACCTCGTTAGTGAAATTCTCCCAACCAGTCAAGAACACTGAACATATGATTGATGTAGTGAGAATTGACAGTTCACTTAATCGGGATTTATAGCCCACGTAACGTAAAGAGCTGGCCGTTGACACATGGGTAAACCAAGAGCCGTGAGACAAATCGATTGAAGTTTCGGGAAGTTTTGAGCAACAAGTGTTGGCATATAAATTTCGCTGTTACTGAAAACTGCACAAAAAATAACTTTTCGAAACTTGAACTTAATTCTTTCAACAAAAAAGTTCGAGAATAATGACACGTGGCCTGTGAGGGTAATGTGATTCGTTAGAGCCGAACCACACTGTACTAACGAATCCATGCAGCGACAATTTCTTACAAGAAGAAAGACGTGGCACAAAGAACACAAACTGGACTAACCGTACAAAACGAGGCGGTGCTGCACCATCAAGACGGAGATCCATCAAAGAATTCGATATCCTGGAACTTCAATACCTGGCAAAAGAAAATGCAAAGCAAATCAAGTTAGTACGCAAATCTGTATCGAAGTCGATCACCCACCATCAACATACCACCTTCCCTCCCCTCCCCTCCCCTCAGAGAGGAACAGTCAAGTGGGCTATTCTCTACTAATTCTCTGTCGGTTAATGAAGTCTTACCTCGTTTCCCCAGCTGGTCCAGTGCGGAGTCAAACTTCTCGCAAACATTTCCAGACACACGGGGTGCGGTTTGAGAAATTCTGACAAAACCTCTGCAGAGAATAATCAACAGCTATAACCGGAGACAGAGAGCCCGATTAATAATAAGAGAGCTGAGAGCACGCGTAACTCTGTGTGTGTGTGTCGTTGTGTGAGAGAGACACACACAGACAAAGGCACAGAATAGAGACAGAGAAAGACCAAGAGAACAGGCTACAATTAATCACAAGAAAAAACGAAAAAGGGCCTGAAAAGCACAGTTGTTAACAAACACGAGAATGAAAAAGGAAGATGGCAGAAGAAACATGAAGGAGCTGGAGGAGCTGACATACCATCTAGCGGTGGTTTTCTTGAATGCATTTTGCACGGGACGCTGCAAATGACTTTATGACCAAGAATAACCTGGCGTTTCTTTTCAGATTCTTCAACACGTGGCGTGTGACATTGTGTCTCGTTCTCAGTTTTTTCAGTGTTGTCGCAGGGTAGACTGCGTGAGCATGTTGTTGTCTGGAGGCCACGTTCTCCAACCCAACGGGCGCTGCGAACTTTCTCGTCACAAATGCCACCTCTAACACAGAAGTAGCTTTCGTCTACGATGCTGGCACATAATGTTGTCAACTGCGAGGCCGTATCCTGAAGAAAGTAATACGTGATGTGCAAAGCTTGTTGTATGCTTGATTATATCATGAACACAAGCATAGAGAAGACAGTGCACACATTTCAGTTTTTATCGCAATTTATATATTGGGCCACTCAAAAGCTCTTACCAGTTATATAAGCATAGAGTTTTAAATATTAATAAAAGTGCATGCTACTTCACATAAAGCTACTTACAGTCAATCTAAAGCATTCGTTTCTACATGTTGAGTTTAAAAAGTCAATAAAAGCTTCGTACATCAACGGCTTCCTCCTTTTCTCCGTCAATCTTTGCTCTCTTCACAGATAGGTAATCGGCTTCTGTTTCATCCTCCTTTTCCCGGTGTTCATCTAAAGTTTCCGACCGTCTGACATCTCTTGACCGTCTGTGTTGTGGCCCGCGGTCGTCTAATACCGTGTTGGAGTTTCTAGAAGGGTATCTGCCGATTAGAAGAGTTTCATACGGCTTCTTGTGAGGCGAGTTCAGGTCTACTACCAGCTCCCCCGTGTTTGTCACCTGTGGAAAAATAAAACAACAACAAAAACAAAACAAAAAATAACTCAGAGAAAACGTCATAAAATCAGTGATGAGAATCCTTTGACTATAGTTTTGAATTTGACAGTTTCTATTTTCTGAGGAAATTTTCAAAAAAGTTTCTACGAAGCCTAAATCAAGAAAATTACCTTGACCCAGTGCCACTCGGCTATCAGTTCAACGGACCAATAGGGAAAGAGCTCACTCTTGGCGAATCTGATGTATTTTGACTTGTTGGTTACCCACAAGGCAACGAGAGCGTTGGGAGCTAAAAGCTGCGGGACTGGAAGGGCCTTGATCTCCCACAACGACATAAAAGAATACCTGGGGACAAATTAAGAGACAGACATGAGATTTTTTTCTATTTTGGTACAAGTTACGTTACATGAAACTGCCATGATTTCACCCTTATCAACCACTTGATTGAACACTTTCACTCCCAAGCTCAAAGCAGATTCTCCTAACTTTATAGAAGAAAATGAATGAATGATGTAGTGAGAGTTGATAGTTTACTCAGTTTCATCTAAGGAAGCTATCAAGAACCAAGTTCTCCATACCATATGATATATCTGTGGTGAGAAACTGAAGGAGAAAACTAAACTTGATCACTCCTGGAGTGAAAGGGTCAAGTTAATGCGTGACTCACTTTGATGCACGCCTGGCAGACTTGTTGTACCAGGGTGGATCCACCACAACAAGATCGAACAGCTCATGCTGTTGAACTGGGAAGAAATTTAGACCATGAGAAAGGAAATTAAAGAGATACAAGAAGTTTAGTTTGGCCCTAAACTCATTTCAAAATACACTCAATTCCTTCCTCATTTCCTTATATTATGTTTATTATGTTTGTGTTGTAGATGAGAGCCAATAAAATATTTACATCCACATCTTTATCTATGCCTGTCTTTCCTAACATTTAAAGATGACCCAGAGAAAAAGAAGGACCAAGTGGCTATAGAAGCAGGGGGAAAAAATACCTAGAAAATTAAGGCCTTTACTAACAATACCATATTCTAGAAGAGGTTCCAAGTGAGATGCATCAGACATCAAGAAGGAGCTGTGCGCAGGCAATAAGTAGTGTCCACCTGAGACATTAATTATTGATGGAACGTCCACACTGTGGTGCACCATGCGGTTAAAGATGTCCTGAGTATCAACCGTGTCACCTAAGGGTATGCACAGACTACATCAGTCACTAACTTCTCTCAATGCATGAAGGCAAAAAAAACTGAAAGTTGATCAATCTCAGTAGTGAAAAGGCGAGTAAAATAAAAGTAGGAAAATAAACAGTGCATGGACAATAAAATAATGGAGAAAGAGAAGCCATACCAGAGGTGATGACAAGAGGTGGCATCAAAGCTGGCGTATTCTTGATGGCCAAGTTTGACAACTCCTGCACAAAGTCAATGTGCTGTACATCTGCAAAGACAAAATCATGCAGCATAAACTCTAGTGTATTTATTAATTTTTTAACAAAACACTGGCAGACTAAGACTCACAGATACAATATAGAAAACCAGTACTAAAGGGAACTAGATTTTGACTGCATCAGCTTGCAGAAAGACATATATAATAAATTACAAAGGGTCTTGATGTGTGACACCCAGACACCCTAAAGAATACTGGAAGCTGACGCTTCGAGTGCCAGCCCTTCAAGTAAGATTTATAGAAACAGGATAAACAGGTTGCTTCTACAGTGTTTGAAATTAACTTTTGTGCTCTGCTGTTCCAGGGACAACCACAAGTCATGTGTTGCACGTTTTCAATTTTCCAGGACAACTCAGTGAGTCATTTACTGGACTTTGTACTCAAATTCACATCACAGTTTTAATGCCAAGATGAATACCTTTCAAAGATTCAACGTATTCGTCTCCTTCATGGTCCTGTCCTTCAAAAAGAAACATCCCTCTCTCTTGACCAAGTCTGAGAAGCCCATTTAATGCTGTCAAAATGGCTTCCCTCACCTGTAAAATTAAATAGGATTACTATTAATAATTGAAGGAATGAGTGCAAAAGGGCTGTCATGTGTGACTTTGATCTCCATAAAATTGACTTCTTTCAGATTTTTCCTGGCTAATATTTCTGGTATTTTTGACTTTCATATCTTTATCATGTCAAAGAACGAAGTAAAAAGTAATATTACACTTCATTGAAAAGAATCACATAATAAAATATTATTATATTAAAATTTTATATTAAATAATAATTACGTTTTTTGGTAATTGGGTTCTGCAGCATTATGTATCACACTTCACAATTAATCATACTGATTGTGTTACCTTACTTTGACAAATATATTAAAAATGAAGTGAACAGTATCAGCTATAAACCATATCATATCATACCTGTTGTTGATACAGTGCATCTATATCAGTCTCACTTTGAGTTGAGCTCAGCTCAGACTTTCGTTTCTGTCAAGCGGAAAAGAAAATCAGTTTATAAATACCCAGCTGCAGATCCATTGATTGTCTGAAGTCTGAATATCTTTCATGTTGAGTATAAACACTTAAAATATAACATTCTATTTCATTCTAGATGGAACACAAAAGATTATCCTACAAAATCTTCTTAAATAGTATTTGAGAGTAGGTACAACCTGAAGGAATCACGCACTGTTATAGTAAGTTATTAGTATTTTTATAATTAACTTGTGTAAAATATTTTAAAACAGCTGATATTATATATATATATATATATATTAAGTTAAATAAAACCAAAGACAAAACCACATGACATGACATGTATAATAAATATAGGAATTGGCATAGGAATAGGAAGGAACTATTAATGTACTTACCTTCTTTTTCCGGCGATCGAGTGTAAGAGATTTCGACGATCTGAAATAAGGTTCATACACCGCAAACATACTTTTGTTGCACACAAAACCTACGGCAGAAACAGCATCTGTAATAGCTCTTGCATGATCCACGAGAAAGCCATCACTACTACAAGCAATGACAGCCACCTTGACAAAATTCCTTCGCAACTGAAAAAGCAGATCAGAATTTCTATTTCCAATACTCTTGATGACAAAAACTACCAGTTAGTTATTAAGACAGAGCTGACAAACGCATTGCGCATGTTGGTGACGTCATCAGTCCGTACGCTTGTTTATCTTGTTCAGAGTCACTGAGGTCAATACTTTAATTTAAAATAACCTTAGAGCTTTCCTTTTCATTGGAATGCTTGACCGGTTCTTTCACCTTGAGTATAGTGTCCTTTTATACTACCTACGACTTTCACAGCTGGTACGATCCAAAGACAGCGTACCAGCGGAAAGGACAGCACACTTTACTATAGTCTGCTTCACTCTGAGGCTCATTTTGTGTCAAATATAATTCAGTCAAGCAATTCTACTTGAGTTTCCGATGGTACATTTTACTCTGTATATCCTCGACCGAAGATACGGTTAAAGATAGTCTGGTTATTTCCCGCTGATACGATCGAACTCCATCGTACCAGCGGGAAGGACACATCACATTTTCCACAGCTGTAAATGCAGAAAGTAGGATCTTGAGGAAGTAACTGATAGTAATCTGCCCTTTGAATTTGAAAATAAGTTTTAATCTTGGAGAAATTAACGGTCAAAGTTGGAGTTAGTTAACGTTAGTCCCAGGCTCCTAGGGTTTTAAACCACAAATTTTTTGGTCTGTGAATCTAACTTAAATGCAGAAAGTAGGATCTTGAGGTAGTAAATGTTAGTAATCTGCCCTTTGAATTTGAAAATAAGTTTTATTCTTGGAGAAATTAACGGTCAAAGTTGGAGTTTGTTAAGGTTAGTCCCAGTCTCCTAGGGTTTTGAACCAAAAAATCTTTTGGACTCTGAATCCAACCTAAACGCAGAAAGTAGGATCTTGAGGTAGTAACTGATAGTAATCTGCCCTTTGAATTTGAAAATAAGTTTCAATCTTAGAGAAATTGACGGTCAAAGTTGGAGTTAGTTGCAGAGGCGGCCCAGACACCAGGGATCTGTCTGTCTGTCACAAAGTGATGTTGCGTAACAGAAAATTATAAGGAAATAAAAAAACTTTGAACTCAAGGACCAAAAAACTTTCGTTTATAAACCCTACGAGCCTGGGTCAAACCCTAACTAAGTCTGACTTTGACCAGTGTTTTCTCCAAGAATAAAACATATTTTCAAAATCAAAAGACTGATTCCTATCATGTACCATCTCAACTGCCTATTTCAAGTGTTTGAGTTGAACAGAAGCACCAAAAAAATTTTGGTTTATAAACCCTAGGAGCCTAGGTCAAACCCTAACTAAGTCTGACTTTGACCACTGTTTTCTCCAAGAATAAAACATATTTTCAAAATCAAAGGGCTGATTCCTATCATTTACAATTTGAAGTGCCTATTTCCAGTATTTGAGTTCAACTAAAGCACCAAAAACTTTTTGGTTTATAAACCCTAGGAGCCTGGGTCAAACCCTAACTAAGTCTGACTTTGACCACTGTTTTCTCCAAGAATAAAACATATTTTCAAAATCAAAAGGCTGATTCCTATCTTTCACCATCTCGACTGCTTATTTCCAGTGTTTGAGTTGAACTCAAAGACCAAAAAATTTTGGTTTGTAAACCCTAGGAGGCTGGGTCAAACCCTTAAAGAAGGTCTAACTTTGACCAGCGTTTTCTCCAAGATTAAGATATGTTTTCAAAAACAAAACGCAGATTCCTATTATTTACCACCTCAAGTTCCTATTTACAGTGTTTGAGTTGAACTCAAGGACCAAAAAATTTTCGTTTATAAACCCTAAGAGCCTGGGTCAAACCCTAACTAAGTCTGACTTTGACCAGTGTTTTCTCCAAGAATAAAACATATTTTCAAAATCAAAAGGCCGATTCCTATCATTTACCATCTCAACTGCCTATTTACAGTGTTTGAGTTGAACTAAAGCACAAAAAAATTTTTGGTTTATGAACCCTAGGAGCCTGGGTCAAACCCTAACTAAGTCTGACTTTGACCAGTGTTTTCTCCAAGAATAAAACATATTTTCAAAATCAAAAGGCTGATTCCTATCATTTACCATCTCAACTGCCTATTTTCAGTCTTTGAGTTGAACTGAAGCACCAAAAAATTTTCATTTATAAACCCTAGGAGCCTGGGTCAAACCCTAACTAAGTCTGACTTTGACCAGTGTTTTCTCCAAGAATAAAACATATTTTCAAAATCAAAAGGCTGATTCCTATCTTTCACCATCTCGACTGCTTATTTTCAGTGTTTGAGTTGAACTCAAAGACCAAAAAATTTTGGTTTGTAAACCCTAGGAGGCTGCGTCAAACCCCTAAAGAAGGTCTAACTTTGACCAGCGTTTTCTCCAAGATTAAGATATGTTTTTAAAATCAAAACGCATATTCCTATTATTTACCACCTCAAGTTCCTATTTCAAGTGTTTTAGTTGAACTAAAGCACCAAAAAATTTTTGGTTTATAAACCCTAGGAGCCTGGGTCAAACCCTAACTAAGTCTGACTTTGACCAGTGTTTTCTCCAAGAATAAAACATATTTTCAAAATCATAAAGCTGATTCCTATCATTTACCATCTCAACTGCCTATTTCCAGTGTTTGAGTTGAACTAAAACACAAAAAAATTTTGGTTTATAAACCCTAAGAGCCTGGGTCAAACCCTAACTAAGTCTGACTTTGACCACTGTTTTCTCCAAGAATAAAACATATTTTCAAAATCAAAAGGCTGATTCCTATCATTTACCATCTCAACTGCCTATTTACAGTGTTTGAGTTGAACTAAAGCACAAAAAATTTTTCGTTTATAAACCCTAGGAGCCTGGGTCAAACCCTAAACTAAATCTGACTTTCACCAATGTTTTCTCCAAGAATAAAACATATTTTCAAAATCAAAAGGCTGATTCCTATCATGTACCATCTCAACTGCCTATTTCCAGTGTTAGAGTTGAACTAAAGCACCAAAAAATTTTTGGTTTATAAACCCTAAGAGCCTGGGTCAAACCCTAACTAAGTCTGACTTTGACCAGTGTTTTCTCCAAGAATAAAACATATTTTCAAAATCAAAAGGCTGATTCTTATCATTTACCATCTCGACTGCCTATTTCCAGTGTTTGAGTTGAACTCAAGGACCAAAACAATTTTTGTTTATAACCCTAGGAGCCTGGGTCAAACCCTAACTAAGTCTGACTTTGACCAGTGTTTTCTCCAAGAATAAAACATATTTTCAAAATCAAAAGGCTGATTCCTATCATTTACCATCTCAACTGCCTATTTTCAGTCTTTGAGTTGAACTGAAGCACCAAAAAATTTTCATTTATAAACCCTAGGAGCCTGGGTCAAACCCTAACTAAGTCTGACTTTGACCAGTGTTTTCTCCAAGAATAAAACATATTTTCAAAATCAAAAGGCTGATTCCTATCATTTACCATCTCAACTGCCTATTTTCAGTCTTTGAGTTGAACTGAAGCACCAAAAAATTTTCATTTATAAACCCTAGGAGCCTGGGTCAAACCCTAACTAAGTCTGACTTTGACCAGTGTTTTCTCCAAGAATAAAACATATTTTCAAAATCAAAAGGCTGATTCCTATCTTTCACCATCTCGACTGCTTATTTCCAGTGTTTGAGTTGAACTCAAACACCAAAAAATTTTGGTTTGTAAACCCTAGGAGGCTGGGTCAAACCCCTAAAGAAGGTCTAACTTTGACCAGCGTTTTCTCCAAGATTAAGATATGTTTTTAAAATCAAAACGCATATTCCTATTATTTACCACCTCAAGTTCCTATTTCAAGTGTTTTAGTTGAACTAAAGCACCAAAAAATTTTTGGTTTATAAACCCTAGGAGCCTGGGTCAAACCCTAACTAAGTCTGACTTTGACCAGTGTTTTCTCCAAGAATAAAACATATTTTCAAAATCATAAAGCTGATTCCTATCATTTACCATCTCAACTGCCTATTTCCAGTGTTTGAGTTGAACTAAAACACAAAAAAATTTTGGTTTATAAACCCTAGGAGCCTGGGTCAAACCCTAACTAAGTCTGACTTTGACCACTGTTTTCTCCAAGAATAAAACATATTTTCAAAATCAAAAGGCTGATTCCTATCATTTACCATCTCAACTGCCTATTTCCAGTGTTAGAGTTGAACTAAAGCACCAAAAAATTTTTGGTTTATAAACCCTAGGAGCCTGGGTTAAACCCTAACTAAGTCTGACTTTGACCAGTGTTTTCTCCAAGAATAAAACATATTTTCAAAATCAAAAGGCTGATTCTTATCATTTACCATCTCGACTGCCTATTTCCAGTGTTTGAGTTGAACTCAAGGACCAAAACAATTTTTGTTTATAACCCTAGGAGCCTGGGTCAAACCCTAACTAAGTCTGACTTTGACCACTGTTTTCTCCAAGAATAAAACATATTTCCAAAATCAAAAGGCTGATTCCTATCATTTACCATCTCAACTGCCTATTTTCAGTCTTTGAGTTGAACTGAAGCACCAAAAAATTTTCATTTATAAACCCTAGGAGCCTGGGTCAAACCCTAACTAAGTCTGACTTTGACCAGTGTTTTCTCCAAGAATAAAACATATTTTCAAAATCAAAAGGCTGATTCCTATCTTTCACCATCTCGACTGCTTATTTCCAGTGTTTGAGTTGAACTCAAACACCAAAAAATTTTGGTTTGTAAACCCTAGGAGGCTGGGTCCAACCCCTAAAGAAGATCTAACTTTGACCAGCGTTTTCTCCAAGATTAAGATATGTTTTTAAAATCAAAACGCATATTCCTATTATTTACCACCTCAAGTTCCTATTTCAAGTGTTTTAGTTGAACTAAAGCACCAAAAAATTTTTGGTTTATAAACCCTAGGAGCCTGGGTCAAACCCTAACTAAGTCTGACTTTGACCAGTGTTTTCTCCAAGAATAAAACATATTTTCAAAATCATAAAGCTGATTCCTATCATTTACCATCTCAACTGCCTATTTCCAGTGTTTGAGTTGAACTAAAACACAAAAAAATTTTGGTTTATAAACCCTAAGAGCCTGGGTCAAACCCTAACTAAGTCTGACTTTGACCAGTGTTTTCTCCAAGAATAAAACATATTTTCAAAATCAAAAGGCTGATTCCTATCATTTACCATCTCAACTGCCTATTTCCAGTGTTTGAGTTGAACTAAAGCACAAAAAATTTTTCGTTTATAAACCCTAGGAGCCTGGGTCAAACCCTAAACTAAATCTGACTTTCACCAATGTTTTCTCCAAGAATAAAACATATTTTCAAAATCAAAAGGCTGATTCCTATCATGTACCATCTCAACTGCCTATTTCCAGTGTTAGAGTTGAACTAAAGCACCAAAAAATTTTTGGTTTATAAACCCTAGGAGCCTGGGTCAAACCCTAACTAAGTTTGACTTTGACCAGTGTTTTCTCCAAGAATAAAACATATTTTCAAAATCAAAAGGCTGATTCTGATCATTTACCATCTCGACTACCTATTTCCAGTGTTTGAGTTGAACTCAAGGACCAAAACAATTTTTGTTTATAACCCTAGGAGCCTGGGTCAAACCCTAACTAAGTCTGACTTTGACCAGTGTTTTCTCCAAGAATAAAACATATTTTCAAAATCAAAAGGCCGATTCCTATCATTTACCATCTCAACTGCCTATTTACAGTGTTTGAGTTGAACTAAAGCACAAAAAATTTTTTGGTTTATGAACCCTAGGAGCCTGGGTCAAACCCTAACTAAGTCTGACTTTGACCACTGTTTTCTCCAAGAATAAAACATATTTTCAAAATCAAAAGGCTGATTCCTATCATTTACCATCTCAACTGCCTATTTTCAGTCTTTGAGTTGAACTGAAGCACCAAAAAATTTTCATTTATAAACCCTAGGAGCCTGGGTCAAACCCTAACTAAGTCTGACTTTGACCAGTGTTTTCTCCAAGAATAAAACATATTTTCAAAATCAAAAGGCTGATTCCTATCATTTACCATCTCAACTGCCTATTTTCAGTCTTTGAGTTGAACTGAAGCACCAAAAAATTTTCATTTATAAACCCTAGGAGCCTGGGTCAAACCCTAACTAAGTCTGACTTTGACCAGTGTTTTCTCCAAGAATAAAACATTTTCAAAATCAAAAGGCTGATTCCTATCTTTCACCATCTCGACTGCTTATTTCCAGTGTTTTAGTTGAACTCAAAGACCAAAAAATTTTGGTTTGTAAACCCTAGGAGCCTGGGTCAAACCCTTAAAGAAGGTCTAACTTTGACCAGCGTTTTCTCCAAGATTAAGATATGTATTTAAATTCAAAACGCAGATTCCTATAATTTACCACCTGAAGTTCCTATTTCAAGTGTTTTAGTTGAACTAAAGGACCAAAAAATTTTTGGTTTATAAACCCTAGGAGCCTGGGTCAAACCCTAACTAAGTCTGACTTTGACCAGTGTTTTCTCCAAGAATAAAAGTAACATATTTTCAAAATCAAAAGGCTGATTCCTATCATGTACCATCTCAACTGCCTATTTCCAATGTTTGAGTTGAACTAAAGCACCAAAAAATTTTTGGTTTATAAACCCTAGGAGCCTGGGTCAAACCCTAACTAAGTCTGACTTTGACCAGTGTTTCCTCCAAGAATAAAACATATTTTCAACATCAAAAGGCTGATTCTTATCATTTACCATCTCGACTGCCTATTTCCAGTGTTAGAGTTGAACTAAAGCACCAAAAAATTTTTGGTTTATAAACCCTAGGAGCCTGGGTCAAACCCTAACTAAATCTGACTTTGACCAATGTTTTCTCCAAGAATAAAACATATTTTCAAAATCAAAAGGCTGATTCTTATCATTTACCATCTCGACTGGCTATTTCCAGTGTTTGAGTTGAACTCAAGGACCAAAAAATTTTCGTTTATAAACCCTAGGAGCCTGGGTCAAACCCTAACTAAGTCTGACTTTGACCAGTGTTTTCTCCAAGAATAAAACATATTTTCAAAATCAAAAGGCCGATTCCTATCATATACCATCTCAACTGCCTATTTCCAGTGTTTGAGTTGAACTAAAGCACCAAAAAATTTTTGGTTTATAAACCCTAGGAGCCTGGGTCAAACCCTAAACTAAATCTGACTTTGATCAGTGTTTTCTCCAAGAATAAAACATATTTTCAAAATCAAAAGGCTGATTCCTATCATGTACCATCTCAACTGCCTATTTCCAGTGTTAGAGTTGAACTAAAGCACAAAAAATTTTTTGGTTTATGAACCCTAGGAGCCTGGGTCAAACCCTACCTAAGTCTGACTTTGACCAGTGTTTCCTCCAAGAATAAAACATATTTTCAAAATCAAAAGGCTGATTCCTATCATTTACCATCTCAACTGCCTATTTTCAGAATTTGAGTTGAACTGAAGCACCAAAAAATTTTCATTTATAAACCCTAGAAGCCTGGGTCAAACCCTAAGTCTGACTTTGACCAGTGTTTTCTCCAAGAATAAAACATATTTTCAAAATCAAAAGGCTGATTCCTATCTTCCACCATCTCGACTGCTTATTTACAGTGTTTGAGTTGAACTCAAACACCAAAAAATTTTGGTTCGTAAACCCTAGGAGGCTGGGTCAAACCCTTAAAGAAGGTCTAACTTTGACCAGCGTTTTCTCCAAGATTAAGATAATTTATGTTCTTAAAATCAAAACGCAGATTCATATTATTTACCACCTCAAGTTCCTATTTCAAGTGTTTTAGTTGAACTCAAGGACCAAAAATTCTTTGGTTTATAAACCCTAGGAGCCTGGGTCAAACCCTAACTAAGTCTGACTTTGACCAGTGTTTTCTCCAAGAATAAAACATATTTTCAAAATCAAAAGGCTGATTCCTATCATTTACCATCTCAACTGCCTATTTCCAGTGTTTGAGTTGAACTAAAGCACCAAAAAATTTTGGTTTATAAACCCTACGAGCCTGGGTCAAACCCTAACTAAGTCTGACTTTGACCAGTGTTTTCTCCAAGAATAAAACATATCTTCAAAATCGAAAGGCCAATTCCTATCATTTACCATCTCAACTGCCTATTTCCAGTGTTTTAGTTGAACTAAAGCACCAAAAAATTTTTTGGTTTATGAACCCTAGGAGCCTGGGTCAAACCCTACCTAAGTCTGACTTTGACCAGTGTTTTCTCCAAGGATAAAACATATTTTCAAAATCAAAAGGCTGATTCCTATCATTTACCATCTCGAGTGCCTATTTCAAGTGTTTGAGTTGAACTCAAGGACCAAAAAATTTTCGTTTATAAACCCTAGGAGCCTGGGTCAAACCCTAACTAAGTCTGACTTTGACCAGTGTTTTCTCCAAGAATAAAACATATTTTCAAAATCAAAAGGCCGATTCCTATCATTTACCATCTCAACTGCCTATTTCCAGTGTTTGAGTTGAACAAAAGCACCAAAAAATTTTTGGTTTATAAACCCTAGGAGCCTGGGTCAAACCCTAAACTAAATCTGACTTTGACCAGTGTTTTCTCCAAGAATAAAACATATTTTCAAAATCAAAAGGCTGATTCTTATCATTTACCATCTCGACTGCCTATTTCCAGTGTTTGAGTTGAACTCAAGGACCAAAAGAATTTTCGTTTATAAACCCTAGGGGCCTGGGTCAAACCCTAACTAAGTCTGACTTTGACCAGTGTTTTCTCCAAGAATAAAACATATTTTCAAAATCAAAAGGCTGATTCCTATCATTTACCATCTCAACTGCCTATTTACAGTGTTTGAGTTGAACTAAAGCACAAAAAATTTTTTGGTTTATGAACCCTAGGAGCCTGGGTCAAACCCTACCTAAGTCTGACTTTGACCAGTGTTTTCTCCAAGAATAAAACATATTTTCAAAATCAAAAGGCTGATTCCTATCATTTACCATCTCAACTGCCTATTTCAAGTGTTTGAGTTGAACTCAAGGACCAAAAAATTTTCGTTTATAAACCCTAAGAGCCTGGGTCAAACCCTAACTAAGTCTGACTTTGACCAGTGTTTTCTCCAAGAATAAAAAGTCCGATTCCTATTATTTACCATCTCAACTGCCTATTTCCAGTGTTAGAGTTGAACTAAAGCACCAAAAAATTTTTCGTTTATAAACCCTAGGAGCCTGGGTCAAACCATAAACTAAATCTGACTTTCACCAATGTTTTCTACAAGTCAGAATAAAACATATTTTCAAAATCAAAAAGGCTGATTCCTATCATGTACCATCTCAACTGCCTATTTCCAGTGTTAGAGTTGAACTAAAGCACCAAAAAATTTTTGGTTTATAAACCCTAGGAGCCTGGGTCAAACCCTAACTAAGTCTGACTTTGACCATTGTTTTCTCCAGGAATAAAACATATTTTCAAAATCAAAAGGCTGATTCTTATCATTTACCATCTCGACTGCCTATTTCCAGTGTTTGAGTTTAACTAAAGCAAAAAAAAATTTTCGTTTATAAACCTTAGGAACCTGGGTCAAACCCTACCTAAGTCTGACTTTGACCAGTGTTTTCTCCAAGAATAAAACATATTTTCAAAATCAAAAGGCTGATTCCTATCATTTACCATCTCAACTGCCTATTTCCAGTGTTTGAGTTGAACTAAAGCACCAAAAAATTTTTGGTTTATAAACCCTAGGAGCCTAGGTCAAACCCTAACTAAGTCTGACTTTGACCAGTGTTTTCTCCAAGAATAAAACATATTTTCAAAATCAAAAGGCTCATTCCTATCATTTATTATCTCGACTTCCTATTTCAAGTGCTTGAGTTGAACTCAAGGACCAAAAAATTTTCGTTTATAAACCCTAGGAGCCTGGGTCAAACCCTAACTAAGTCTGACTTTGACCAGTGTTTTCTTCAAGAATAAAACATATTTTCAAAATCAAAAGGCCGATTCCTATCATTTACCATCTCAACTGCCTATTTCCAGTGTTTGAGTTGAACTAAAGCACCAAAAAATTTTTGGTTTATAAACCCTAGGAGCCTGGGTCAAACCCTAACTAAGTCTGACTTTGACAAGTGTTTTCTCCAAGAATAAAACATATTTTCAAAATCAAAAGGCTGATTCTTATCATTTACCATCTCGACTGCCTATTTCCAGTGTTCGAGTTGAACTCAAGGACCAAAACGTTTTCGTTTATAAACCCTAGGAGCCTGGGTCAAACCCTAACTAAGTCTGACTTTGACCAGTGTTTTCTCCAAGAATAAAACATATTTTCAAAATCAAAAGACCAATTCCTATCATTTACCATCTCAACTGCCTATTTACAGTGTTTGAGTTGAACTAAAGCACAAAAAATTTTTTGGTTTATGAACCCTAGGGTCAAACCCTAACTAAGTCTGACTTTGACCAGTGTTTTCTCCAAGAATAAAACATATTTTCAAAATCAAAAGGCTGATTCCTATCATTTACCATCTCTACTGCCTATTTCCAGTGTTTGAGTTGAACTCAAGGACCAAAAAAGTTTCGTTTATAAACCCTAGGAGCCTGGGTCAAACCCTAACTAAGTCTGACTTTCACCAGTGTTTTCTCCAAGAATAAAACATATTTTCAAAATCAAAAGGCCGATTCCTATCATTTACCATCTCAACTGCCTATTTCAAGTGTTTGAGTTGAACTCAAGGACCAAAAAAATTTCGTTTATAAACCCTAGGAGCCTGGGTCAAACCCTAACTAAGTCTGACTTTGACCACTGTTTTCTCCAAGAATAAAACATATTTTCAAAATCAAAAGGCTGATTCCTCTCATGTACCATCTCAACTGCCTATTTCCAGTGTTAGAGTTGAACTAAAGCACCAAAAAAATTTTGGTTTATAAACCCTAGGGGCCTGGGTCAAACCCTAACTAAGTCTGACTTTGACCAGTGTTTTCTCCAAGAATAAAACATATTTTCAAAATCAAAAGGCTGATTCCTATCATTTACCATCTCAACTACCTATTTCCAGTGTTTGAGTTGAACTCAAAGACCAAAAAATTTTGGTTTATAAACCCTAAGAGCCTGGGTCAAACCCTAACTAAGTCTGACTTTGACCAGTGTTTTCTCCAAGAATAAAACATATTTTCAAAATCAAAAGGCCGATTCCTCTCATTTACCATCTCAACTGCCTATTTCCAGTGTTTTAGTTGAACTAAAGCACAAAAAAAATTTTGGTTTATAAACCCTAGGAGCCTAGGTAAAACCCTAAACTAAATCTGACTTTGACCAGTGTTTTCTCCAAGAATAAAACATATTTTCAAAATCGAAAGGCTGATTCCTATCATGTACCATCTCAACTGCCTATTTCCAGTGTTAGAGTTGAACTAAAGCACCAAAAAATTTTTGGTTTATAAACCCTAGGAGCCTGGGTCAAACCCTAACTAAGTCTGACTTTGACCAGTGTTTTCTCCAGGAATAAAACATATTTTCAAAATCAAAAGGCTGATCCTTATCATGTACCATCTCAACTGCCTATTTCCAGTGTTTGAGTTGAACTAAAGCACCAAAAAATTTTTGGTTTATAAACCCTAAGAGCCTGGGTCAAACCCTAACTAAGTCTGACTTTGACCAGTGTTTTCTCCAAGAATAAAACATATTTTCAAAATCAAAAGGCTGATTCCTATCATTTACCATCTCGACTGCCTATTTCAAGTGTTTGAGCTGAACTCAAGCACCAAAAAATTTTCGTTTATAAACCCTAGGAGCCTGGGTCAAACCCTAACTAAGTCTGACTTTGACCAGTGTTTTCTCCAAGAATAAAACATATTTTCAAAATCAAAAGGCTGATTCCTATCATTTACCATCTCAACTGCCTATTTCCAGTGTTAGAGTTGAACTAAAGCACCAAAATATTTTTGGTTTATAAACCCTAGGAGCCTGGGTCAAACCCTAACTAAGTCTGACTTTGACCAGTGTTTCCTCCAAGAATAAAACATATTTTCAAAATCAAAAGGCTGATTCCTATCATTTACCATCTCAACTGCCTATTTCCAGTGTTTGAGTTGAACTAAAGCACAAAAAAATTTTGGTTTATAAACCCTAAGAGCCTGGGTCAAACCCTAAACTAAATCTGACTTTGACCAGTGTTTTCTCCAAGAATAAAACATATTTTCAAAATCGAAAGGCTGATTCCTATCATGTACCATCTCAACTGCCTATTTCCAGTGTTAGAGTTGAACTAAAGCACCAAAAAATTTTTGGTTTATAAACCCTAGGAGCCTGGATCAAACCCTAACTAAGTCTGACTTTGACCAGTGTTTTCTCCAGGAATAAAACATATTTTCAAAATCAAAAGGCTGATCCTTATCATGTACCATCTCAACTGCCTATTTCCAGTGTTTGAGTTGAACTAAAGCACCAAAAAATTTTTTGGTTTATGAACCCTAGGGTCAAACCCTAACTAAGTCTGACTTTGACCAGTGTTTTCTCCAAGAATAAAACATATTTTCAAAATCAAAAGGCTGATTCCTATCATTTACCATCTCGACTGCCTATTTCAAGTGTTTGAGTTGAACTCAAGGACCAAAAAATTTTCGTTTATAAACCCTAGGAGCCTGGGTCAAACCCTAACTAAGTCTGACTTTCACCAGTGTTTTCTCCAAGAATAAAACATATTTTCAAAATCAAAAGGCCGATTCCTATCATTTACCATCTCAACTGCCTATTTCAAGTGTTTGAGTTGAACTCAAGGACCAAAAAAATTTCGTTTATAAACCCTAGGAGCCTGGGTCAAACCCTAACTAAGTCTGACTTTGACCAGTGTTTTCTCCAAGAATAAAACATATTTTCAAAATCAAAAGGCTGATTCCTCTCATGTACCATCTCAACTGCCTATTTCCAGTGTTAGAGTTGAACTAAAGCACCAAAAAAATTTTGGTTTATAAACCCTAGGGGCCTGGGTCAAACCCTAACTAAGTCTGACTTTGACCAGTGTTTTCTCCAAGAATAAAACATATTTTCAAAATCAAAAGGCTGATTCCTATCATTTACCATCTCAACTACCTATTTCCAGTGTTTGAGTTGAACTAAAGCACAAAAAAATTTTGGTTTATAAACCCTAAGAGCCTGGGTCAAACCCTAACTAAGTCTGACTTTGACCAGTGTTTTCTCCAAGAATAAAACATATTTTCAAAATCAAAAGGCCGATTCCTCTCATTTACCATCTCAACTGCCTATTTCCAGTGTTTTAGTTGAACTAAAGCACCAAAAAAATTTTGGTTTATAAACCCTAGGAGCCTAGGTCAAACCCTAAACTAAATCTGACTTTGACCAGTGTTTTCTCCAAGAATAAAACATATTTTCAAAATCAAAAGGCCGATTCCTATCATTTACCATCTCAACTGCCTATTTCCAGTGTTTGAGTTGAACTAAAGCACCAAAAAATTTTTGGTTTATAAACCCTAGGAGCCTGGGTCAAACCCTAACTAAGTCTGACTTTGACAAGTGTTTTCTCCAAGAATAAAACATATTTTCAAAATCAAAAGGCTGATTCTTATCATTTACCATCTCGACTGCCTATTTCCAGTGTTCGAGTTGAACTCAAGGACCAAAACGTTTTCGTTTATAAACCCTAGGAGCCTGGGTCAAACCCTAACTAAGTCTGACTTTGACCAGTGTTTTCTCCAAGAATAAAACATATTTTCAAAATCAAAAGACCAATTCCTATCATTTACCATCTCAACTGCCTATTTACAGTGTTTGAGTTGAACTAAAGCACAAAAAATTTTTTGGTTTATGAACCCTAGGGTCAAACCCTAACTAAGTCTGACTTTGACCAGTGTTTTCTCCAAGAATAAAACATATTTTCAAAATCAAAAGGCTGATTCCTATCATTTACCATCTCTACTGCCTATTTCCAGTGTTTGAGTTGAACTCAAGGACCAAAAAAGTTTCGTTTATAAACCCTAGGAGCCTGGGTCAAACCCTAACTAAGTCTGACTTTCACCAGTGTTTTCTCCAAGAATAAAACATATTTTCAAAATCAAAAGGCCGATTCCTATCATTTACCATCTCAACTGCCTATTTCAAGTGTTTGAGTTGAACTCAAGGACCAAAAAAATTTCGTTTATAAACCCTAGGAGCCTGGGTCAAACCCTAACTAAGTCTGACTTTGACCACTGTTTTCTCCAAGAATAAAACATATTTTCAAAATCAAAAGGCTGATTCCTCTCATGTACCATCTCAACTGCCTATTTCCAGTGTTAGAGTTGAACTAAAGCACCAAAAAAATTTTGGTTTATAAACCCTAGGGGCCTGGGTCAAACCCTAACTAAGTCTGACTTTGACCAGTGTTTTCTCCAAGAATAAAACATATTTTCAAAATCAAAAGGCTGATTCCTATCATTTACCATCTCAACTACCTATTTCCAGTGTTTGAGTTGAACTCAAAGACCAAAAAATTTTGGTTTATAAACCCTAAGAGCCTGGGTCAAACCCTAACTAAGTCTGACTTTGACCAGTGTTTTCTCCAAGAATAAAACATATTTTCAAAATCAAAAGGCCGATTCCTCTCATTTACCATCTCAACTGCCTATTTCCAGTGTTTTAGTTGAACTAAAGCACAAAAAAAATTTTGGTTTATAAACCCTAGGAGCCTAGGTAAAACCCTAAACTAAATCTGACTTTGACCAGTGTTTTCTCCAAGAATAAAACATATTTTCAAAATCGAAAGGCTGATTCCTATCATGTACCATCTCAACTGCCTATTTCCAGTGTTAGAGTTGAACTAAAGCACCAAAAAATTTTTGGTTTATAAACCCTAGGAGCCTGGGTCAAACCCTAACTAAGTCTGACTTTGACCAGTGTTTTCTCCAGGAATAAAACATATTTTCAAAATCAAAAGGCTGATCCTTATCATGTACCATCTCAACTGCCTATTTCCAGTGTTTGAGTTGAACTAAAGCACCAAAAAATTTTTGGTTTATAAACCCTAAGAGCCTGGGTCAAACCCTAACTAAGTCTGACTTTGACCAGTGTTTTCTCCAAGAATAAAACATATTTTCAAAATCAAAAGGCTGATTCCTATCATTTACCATCTCGACTGCCTATTTCAAGTGTTTGAGCTGAACTCAAGCACCAAAAAATTTTCGTTTATAAACCCTAGGAGCCTGGGTCAAACCCTAACTAAGTCTGACTTTGACCAGTGTTTTCTCCAAGAATAAAACATATTTTCAAAATCAAAAGGCTGATTCCTATCATTTACCATCTCAACTGCCTATTTCCAGTGTTAGAGTTGAACTAAAGCACCAAAATATTTTTGGTTTATAAACCCTAGGAGCCTGGGTCAAACCCTAACTAAGTCTGACTTTGACCAGTGTTTCCTCCAAGAATAAAACATATTTTCAAAATCAAAAGGCTGATTCCTATCATTTACCATCTCAACTGCCTATTTCCAGTGTTTGAGTTGAACTAAAGCACAAAAAAATTTTGGTTTATAAACCCTAAGAGCCTGGGTCAAACCCTAAACTAAATCTGACTTTGACCAGTGTTTTCTCCAAGAATAAAACATATTTTCAAAATCGAAAGGCTGATTCCTATCATGTACCATCTCAACTGCCTATTTCCAGTGTTAGAGTTGAACTAAAGCACCAAAAAATTTTTGGTTTATAAACCCTAGGAGCCTGGATCAAACCCTAACTAAGTCTGACTTTGACCAGTGTTTTCTCCAGGAATAAAACATATTTTCAAAATCAAAAGGCTGATCCTTATCATGTACCATCTCAACTGCCTATTTCCAGTGTTTGAGTTGAACTAAAGCACCAAAAAATTTTTTGGTTTATGAACCCTAGGGTCAAACCCTAACTAAGTCTGACTTTGACCAGTGTTTTCTCCAAGAATAAAACATATTTTCAAAATCAAAAGGCTGATTCCTATCATTTACCATCTCGACTGCCTATTTCAAGTGTTTGAGTTGAACTCAAGGACCAAAAAATTTTCGTTTATAAACCCTAGGAGCCTGGGTCAAACCCTAACTAAGTCTGACTTTCACCAGTGTTTTCTCCAAGAATAAAACATATTTTCAAAATCAAAAGGCCGATTCCTATCATTTACCATCTCAACTGCCTATTTCAAGTGTTTGAGTTGAACTCAAGGACCAAAAAAATTTCGTTTATAAACCCTAGGAGCCTGGGTCAAACCCTAACTAAGTCTGACTTTGACCAGTGTTTTCTCCAAGAATAAAACATATTTTCAAAATCAAAAGGCTGATTCCTCTCATGTACCATCTCAACTGCCTATTTCCAGTGTTAGAGTTGAACTAAAGCACCAAAAAAATTTTGGTTTATAAACCCTAGGGGCCTGGGTCAAACCCTAACTAAGTCTGACTTTGACCAGTGTTTTCTCCAAGAATAAAACATATTTTCAAAATCAAAAGGCTGATTCCTATCATTTACCATCTCAACTACCTATTTCCAGTGTTTGAGTTGAACTAAAGCACAAAAAAATTTTGGTTTATAAACCCTAAGAGCCTGGGTCAAACCCTAACTAAGTCTGACTTTGACCAGTGTTTTCTCCAAGAATAAAACATATTTTCAAAATCAAAAGGCCGATTCCTCTCATTTACCATCTCAACTGCCTATTTCCAGTGTTTTAGTTGAACTAAAGCACCAAAAAAATTTTGGTTTATAAACCCTAGGAGCCTAGGTCAAACCCTAAACTAAATCTGACTTTGACCAGTGTTTTCTCCAAGAATAAAACATATTTTCAAAATCGAAAGGCTGATTCCTATCATGTACCATCTCAACTGCCTATTTCCAGTGTTAGAGTTGAACTAAAGCACCAAAAAATTTTTGGTTTATAAACCCTAGGAGCCTGGGTCAAACCCTAACTAAGTCTGATTTTGACCAGCCCAGGTGAAATGAAGTTCATGACTTCATGAACTTTGGTGACCGTTCATGAACAGTTCATGAACATCCATTAAAGTTCATCAAGAGTTCATGAAGTTTAGTTCATGAACAAAGTTCATGAACTGTTCACATCAAAGTGAGTTCATGAACTCTTGGTGAACTCTCATGAACTTGTTTCAGTTCATCAGAGTTCATCAAATGTGCATGAAGTATTTTCATGAACTCTTGATGAATTCTCATGAACTTGTTTCAGTTCATCAGAGTTCATCAAATGTGCATGAAGTATTTTCATGAACTCTTGATGAATTCTCATGAACTTGTTTCAGTTCATCAGAGTTCATCAAATGTGCATGAAGTATTTTCATGAACTCTTGGTGAATTCTCATGAACTTGTTTCAGTTCATCAGAGTTCATCAAATGTGCATGAAGTATTTTCATGAACTCTTGGTGAATTCTCATGAACTTGTTTCAGTTCATCATCATCATTACTAGGAATTACCAAATGTTCCCAGTCATACAAATCGATCTTGCAACAAGTAACAATTATTGGAATATCTGGGAATTCCTGAGAATCTGATAAAAGACATTATAAATAGCTCGAAATAGAACTCGAAAATAGCTAAAAATTCGTTGAGAATGAAGTGATTTATTGTTGTCTGAGGGAAAAGGCAAAAGTGTCCAAGCCATGAAAAATGTACATTCTCACAAAACTGGTCGAGTAAGATTCACCTCATCTCTCTTTGTTTGTTTTCACCTACTTAAATACAAGTCAATTTCTTGCACAATTTCTTACAACACTAAAGATTCTGCAATCGGGATGATGCACTCTCGAATGAGCTATTATCGTCGCTAATTCGCAGTCAGTTCGACATCATACAGAACACCGCTTATTTCAACCGTTTAATGGATTAAAAGAAACAAGAAATAGGTGACCTTTGTGTTGATCGAGTGTACTTCCCGCCAAACCGCGGATCGGACCAAACGTGAACATGTTGGCTGTGACTTTTACAAGCAATATTACTCCGCTCCAATGATTCACTGCATCCCGAGTATGTTTACCCTGTTAATCACTCCTTGCCACAACCAACAGATGAATCAAAGCACTTCCTCGCGGCGATTATTAAACACGTTCTTCCCTTTGCGATGAACTCGTAAACAGAACTCGTCCCGTGCCTGGGTACTAGTTTGTCAGTCACAATCGTCGCGTGCAGACAATCAAGACCTCACGCTGTTTTGGCGCTCAGATTAACGGACTTTTCAACAGTGATCATTGTTCAGTGTACATCGCCCCCGTTTTTCACAGGATTTGTGCCTTTTATTGGAGGACTGTTCCCTATACTTCATTTCGAGTGCAATTCTTTACCTCGCTTGTTGCTTGGAAGATAACAAATAGGCGATCGTTGCTCAAAAATCGTTTGGACATCTTCGAAGATCATTGTGTGGAAATGGTGGCTGGGAACATCAGATTTGGATGATCATTTGTTCTTTACGTGCATCATTACCCTGAGGACTTGTAGCAAGGTGAGATGAATCGCTTTTTGTTTTGTTTTGTTTCAATCCAAAACAGTAATGTGTACATTATATTTCACATGTTCCTCCAGTTTGGGATCTCTCGCTGTTTGAATGATTCTCCCGTGTAGAGCTTGAATTGGTTTGATGCGCTTTAAGATTTATTTACCTATAGACTCCATGCAGTTCTATAAATCTAAAAACTACCAAGCTCATGTATATTATGATGTTTATTGACTCTCCATTCACTACATAATTTGGTTGCCATCAATTTTGTGTATACCGCCATTATTTATCAGTTTGTTTACCTGATCTGTTATTTTCTTGACTTTTTATAGGGAAAAACATGGAAGGGAGAGCGATGTAGGTATATGGAACAGCCATGAACAATCTGAAGACAGCTCTGAACACTATATATTAATATTATACACTATAAATTAATAATGAATAAATTAAGTTCATGAACTCTCTCAACTTTGAAGAATATTTATGAACAATTATGTAGGCATATGTTCATGAAGTTTGGAGAACTTTCATGAACCCATTATACATGAACATTCATGAACAAATTTATCCGCTGTTCACGAACTTTTAAGAACTTTCATGAACCCATGGTCCATGAACATTCATGAACATTCATGAACAAATTTTTCGGCATGTTCATGAACTTTTGAGAACTTTTATGAACCCATGGTCCATGAACATTCATGAACATTCATGAACAAATTTTTTTGGCATGTTCATGAACTTTTGAGAACTTTTATGAACCCATGGTCCATGAATGTTCATGAACATTCATGAACAGCTTGTCATGATAACATGGCAGTTTAGTTCATGAACAGTTCATGAACTCAAAATGTCTCATTTGTTGTTCATGGGACGTTCATGAACAGTTCATGAACAACTTTGATGAACTTTGATGGACGTTCATGAACGGAAGTTCATGAACGTTCATGAATAGATTCATGAACGTTCATGAACAGTTCATCATCATTTCACCTGGGAGTGTTTTCTCCAGGAATAAAACATATTTTCAAAATCAAAAGGCTGATCCTTATCATGTACCATCTCAACTGCCTATTTCCAGTGTTTGAGTTGAACTAAAGCACCAAAAAATTTTTGGTTTATAAACCCTAAGAGCCTGGGTCAAACCCTAACTAAGTCTGACTTTGACCAGTGTTTTCTCCAAGAATAAAACATATTTTCAAAATCAAAAGGCTGATTCCTATCATTTACCATCTCGACTGCCTATTTCAAGTGTTTGAGTTGAACTCAAGCACCAAAAAATTTTCGTTTATAAACCCTAGGAGCCTGGGTCAAACCCTAACTAAGTCTGACTTTGACCAGTGTTTTCTCCAAGAATAAAACATATTTTCAAAATCAAAAGGCTGATTCCTATCATTTACCATCTCAACTGCCTATTTCCAGTGTTAGAGTTGAACTAAAGCACCAAAATATTTTTGGTTTATAAACCCTAGGAGCCTGGGTCAAACCCTAACTAAGTCTGACTTTGACCAGTGTTTCCTCCAAGAATAAAACATATTTTCAAAATCAAAAGGCTGATTCCTATCATTTACCATCTCAACTGCCTATTTCCAGTGTTTGAGTTGAACTAAAGCACAAAAAAATTTTGGTTTATAAACCCTAAGAGCCTGGGTCAAACCCTAAACTAAATCTGACTTTGACCAGTGTTTTCTCCAAGAATAAAACATATTTTCAAAATCGAAAGGCTGATTCCTATCATGTACCATCTCAACTGCCTATTTCCAGTGTTAGAGTTGAACTAAAGCACCAAAAAATTTTTGGTTTATAAACCCTAGGAGCCTGGATCAAACCCTAACTAAGTCTGACTTTGACCAGTGTTTTCTCCAGGAATAAAACATATTTTCAAAATCAAAAGGCTGATCCTTATCATGTACCATCTCAACTGCCTATTTCCAGTGTTTGAGTTGAACTAAAGCACCAAAAAATTTTTGGTTTATAAACCCTACGAGCCTGGGTCAAACCCTAACTAAGTCTGACTTTGACCAGTGTTTTCTCCAAGAATAAAACATATTTTAAAAATCAAAAGGCTGATTCCTATCATTTACCATCTCGACTGCCTATTTCAAGTGTTTGAGTTGAACTCAAGGACCAAAAAATTTTCGTTTATAAACCCTAGGAGCCTGGGTCAAACCCTAACTAAGTCTGACTTTGACCAGTGTTTTCTCCAAGAATAAAACATATTTTCAAAATCGAAAGGCTGATTCCTATCATGTACCATCTCCACTGCCTATTTCCAGTGTTAGAGTTGAACTAAAGCACCAAAAAATTTTTGGTTTATAAACCCTAGGAGCCTGGGTCAAACACTAACTAAGTCTGACTTTGACCAGTGTTTTCTCCAAGAATAAAACATATTTTCAAAATCAAAAGGCTGATTCCTATCATTTACCATCTCAACTGCCTATTTCCAGTGTTTGAGTTGAACTAAAGCACAAAAAAATTTTGGTTTATAAACCCTAAGAGCCTGGGTCAAACTCTAACTAAGTCTGACTTTGACCAGTGTTTTCTCCAAGAATAAAACATATTTTCAAAATCAAAAGGCCGATTCCTCTCATTTACCATCTCAACTGCCTATTTCCAGTGTTTTAGTTGAACTAAAGCACCAAAAAAATTTTGGTTTATACACCCTAGGAGCCTGGGTCAAACCCTAAACTAAATCTGACTTTGACCAGTGTTTTCTCCAAGAATAAAACATATTTTCAAAATCGAAAGGCTGATTCCTATCATGTACCATCTCAACTGCCTATTTCCAGTGTTAGAGTTGAACTAAAGCACAAAAAAATTTTTGGTTTATAAACCCTAGGAGCCTGGGTCAAACCCTAACTAAGTCTGACTTTGACCAGTGTTTTCTCCAGGAATAAAACATATTTTCAAAATCAAAAGGCTGATCCCTATCATGTACCATCTCAACTGCCTATTTCCAGTGTTTGAGTTGAACTAAAGCACCAAAAAATTTTTGGTTTATAAACCCTAGGAGCCTGGGTCAAACCCTAACTAAGTCTGACTTTGACCAGTGTTTTCTCCAAGAATAAAACATATTTTCAAAATCAAAAGGCTGATTCCTATCATGTACCATCTCGACTGCCTATTTCAAGTGTTTGAGTTGAAGTCAAGGACCAAAAAATTTTCGTTTATAAACCCTAGGAGCCTGGGTCAAACCCTAACTAAGTCTGACTTTCACCAGTGTTTTCTCCAAGAATAAAACATATTTTCAAAATCAAAAGGCTGATTCCTATCATGTACCATCTCAACTGCCTATTTCCAGTGTTACAATTGAACTAAAGCACCAAAAAATTTTTGGTTTATAAACCCTAGGAGCCTGGGTCAAACCCTAACTAAGTCTGACTTTGACCAGTGTTTTCTCCAAGAATAAAACATATTTTCAAAATCAAAAGGCTGATTCCTATCATTTACCATCTCGACTGCCTATTTCAACTGTTTGAGTTGAACTCAAGGACCAAAAAATTTTCATTTATAAACCCTACGAGCCTGGGTCAAACCACAACTAAGTCTGACTTTGACCAGTGTTTTCTCCAAGAATAAAATATATTTTCAAAATCAAAAGGTCGATTCTTATCATTTACCATCTCAACTGCCTATTTCCAGTGTTTGAGTTGAACTCAAGGACCAAAAAATTTTCGTTTATAAACCCTAGGAGCCTGGGTCAAACCCTAACTAAGTCTGACTTTGACCAGTGTTTTCTCCAAGAATAAAACATATTTTCAAAATCAAAAGGCTGATTCCTATCATTTACCATCTCGACTGCCTATTTCCAGTGTTTGAGTTGAACTCAAGGACCAAAAAATTTTCGTTTATAAACCCTACGAGCCTGGGTCAAACCCTAACTAAGTCTGACTTTGACCAGTGTTTTCTCCAAGAATAAAACATATTTTCAAAATCAAAAGGCTGATTCCTATCATGTACCATCTCAACTGCCTATTTCCAGTGTTAGAGTTGAACTAAAGCACCAAAAAATTTTTGGTTTATAAACCCTAGGAGCCTGGGTCAAACCCTAACTAAGTCTGACTTTGACCAGTGTTTTCTCCAAGAATAAAACATATTTTCAAAATAAAAAGGCTGATTCCTATCATTTACCATCTCAACTGCCTATTTCCAGTGTTTGAGTTGAACTAAAGCACAAAAAAATTTTGGTTTTTAAACCCTAAGAGCCTGGGTCAAACCCTAACTAAGTCTGACTTTGACCACTGTTTTCTCCAAGAATAAAACATATTTTCAAAATCAAAAGGCCGATTCCTCTCATTTACCATCTCAACTGCCTATTTCCAGTGTTTTAGTTGAACTAAAGCACCAAAAAAATTTTGGTTTATAAACCCTAGGAGCCTGGGTCAAACCCTAACTAAGTCTGACTTTGATCAGTGTTTTCTCCAAGAATAAAACATATTTTCAAAATCAAAAGGCTGATTCCTATCATTTACCATCTCGACTGCCTATTTCAAGTGTTTGAGTTGAACTCAAGGACCAAAAAATTTTCGTTTATAAACCCTACGAGCCTGGGTCAAACCCTAACTAAGTCTGACTTTGACCAGTGTTTTCTCCAAGAATAAAACATATTTTCAAAATCAAAAGGCTGATTCCTATCATGTACCATCTCAACTGCCTATTTCAAGTGTTACAGTTGAACTAAAGCACCAAAAATTTTTTGGTTTATAAACCCTAGGAGCCTGGGTCAAACCCTAACTAAGTCTGACTTTGACCAGTGTTTTCTCCAAGAATAAAACATATTTTCAAAATCAAAAGGCTGATTCCTATCATTTACCATCTCGACTGCCTATTTCAACTGTTTGAGTTGAACTCAAGGACCAAAAAATTTTCATTTATAAACCCTACGAGCCTGGGTCAAACCACAACTAAGTCTGACTTTGACCAGTGTTTTCTCCAAGAATAAAATATATTTTCAAAATCAAAAGGCCGATTCTTATCATTTACCATCTCAACTGCCTATTTCCAGTGTTTGAGTTGAACTAAAGCACAAAAAAATTTTTGGTTTATAAACCCTAGGAGCCTGGGTCAAACCCTAAACTAAATCTGACTTTGACCAGTGTTTTCTCCAAGAATAAAACATATTTTCAAAATCAAAAGGCTGATTCCTATCATGTACCATCTCGACTGCCTATTTCAAGTGTTTGAGTTGAAGTCAAGGACCAAAAAATTTTCGTTATAAACCCTAGGAGCCTGGGTCAAACCCTAACTAAGTCTGACTTTGACCAGTGTTTTCTCCAAGAATAAAACATATTTTCAAAATCAAAAGGCTGATTCCTATCATGTACCATCTCAACTGCCTATTTCCAGTGTTACAATTGAACTAAAGCACCAAAAAATTTTTGGTTTATAAACCCTAGGAGCCTGGGTCAAACCCTAACTAAGTCTGACTTTGACCAGTGTTTTCTCCAAGAATAAAACATATTTTCAAAATCAAAAGGCTGATTCCTATCATTTACCATCTCGACTGCCTATTTCAACTGTTTGAGTTGAACTCAAGGACCAAATAATTTTCATTTATAAACCCTACGAGCCTGGGTCAAACCACAACTAAGTCTGACTTTGACCAGTGTTTTCTCCAAGAATAAAATATATTTTCAAAATCAAAAGGTCGATTCTTATCATTTACCATCTCAACTGCCTATTTCCAGTGTTTGAGTTGAACTCAAGGACCAAAAAATTTTCGTTTATAAACCCTACGAGCCTGGGTCAAACCCTAACTAAGTCTGACTTTGACCAGTGTTTTCTCCAAGAATAAAACATATTTTCAAAATCAAAAGGCTGATTCCTATCATGTACCATCTCAACTGCCTATTTCCAGTGTTAGAGTTGAACTAAAGCACCAAAAAATTTTTGGTTTATAAACCCTAGGAGCCTGGGTCAAACCCTAACTAAGTCTGACTTTGACCAGTGTTTTCTCCAAGAATAAAACATATTTTCAAAATCAAAAGGCTGATTCCTATCATTTACCATCTCAACTGCCTATTTCCAGTGTTTGAGTTGAACTAAAGCACAAAAAAATTTTGGTTTTTAAACCCTAAGAGCCTGGGTCAAACCCTAACTAAGTCTGACTTTGACCAGTGTTTTCTCCAAGAATAAAACATATTTTCAAAATCAAAAGGCTGATTCCTCTCATTTACCATCTCAACTGCCTATTTCCAGTGTTTTAGTTGAACTAAAGCACCAAAAAAATTTTGGTTTATAAACCCTAGGAGCCTGGGTCAAACCCTAAACTAAATCTGACTTTGACCAGTGTTTTCTCCAAGAATAAAACATATTTTCAAAATCGAAAGGCTGATTCCTATCATGTACCATCTCAACTGCCTATTTCCAGTGTTAGAGTTGAACTAAAGCACAAAAAAATTTTTGGTTTATAAACCCTAGGAGCCTGGGTCAAACCCTAACTAAGTCTGACTTTGACCAGTGTTTTCTCCAGGAATAAAACATATTTTCAAAATCAAAAGGCTGATCCCTATCATGTACCATCTCAACTGCCTATTTCCAGTGTTTGAGTTGAACTAAAGCACCAAAAAATTTTTGGTTTATAAACCCTAGGAGCCTGGGTCAAACCCTAACTAAGTCTGACTTTGATCAGTGTTTTCTCCAAGAATAAAACATATTTTCAAAATCAAAAGGCTGATTCCTATCATTTACCATCTCGACTGCCTATTTCAAGTGTTTGAGTTGAACTCAAGGACCAAAAAATTTTCGTTTATAAACCCTACGAGCCTGGGTCAAACCCTAACTAAGTCTGACTTTGACCAGTGTTTTCTCCAAGAATAAAACATATTTTCAAAATCAAAAGGCTGATTCCTATCATGTACCATCTCAACTGCCTATTTCCAGTGTTACAGTTGAACTAAAGCACCAAAAAATTTTTGGTTTATAAACCCTAGGAGCCTGGGTCAAACCCTAACTAAGTCTGACTTTGACCAGTGTTTTCTCCAAGAATAAAACATATTTTCAAAATCAAAAGGCTGATTCCTATCATTTACCATCTCGACTGCCTATTTCAACTGTTTGAGTTGAACTCAAGGACCAAAAAATTTTCATTTATAAACCCTACGAGCCTGGGTCAAACCACAACTAAGTCTGACTTTGACCAGTGTTTTCTCCAAGAATAAAATATATTTTCAAAATCAAAACGCCGATTCTTATCATTTACCATCTCAACTGCCTATTTCCAGTGTTTGAGTTGAACTAAAGCACAAAAAAATTTTTGGTTTATAAACCCTAGGAGCCTGGGTCAAACCCTAAACTAAATCTGACTTTGACCAGTGTTTTCTCCAAGAATAAAACATATTTTCAAAATCAAAAGGCTGATTCCTATCATGTACCATCTCAACTGCCTATTTCCAGTGTTTGAGTTGAACTAAAGCACCAAAAAAATTTTGGTTTATAAACCCTAGGAGCCTGGGTCAAACCACAACTAAGTCTGACTTTGACCAGTGTTTTCTCCAAGAATAAAACATATTTTCAAAATCAAAAGGCTGATTCTTATCATTTACCATCTCGACTGCCTATTTCCAGTGTTTGAGTTGAACTCAAGGACTAAAAAATTTTCGTTTATAAACCCTAGGAGACTGGGTCAAACCCTAACTAAGTCTGACTTTGACCAGTGTTTTCTCCAAGAATAAAACATATTTTCAAAATCAAAAGGCCGATTCCTATCATTTACCATCTCAACTGCCTATTTCCAGTGTTTGAGTTGAACTAAAGCACAAAAAAATTTTGGTTTTTAAACCCTAAGAGCCTGGGTCAAACCCTAACTAAGTCTGACTTTGACCAGTGTTTTCTCCAAGAATAAAACATATTTTCAAAATCAAAAGGCCGATTCCTCTCATTTACCATCTCAACTGCCTATTTCCAGTGTTTTAGTTGAACTAAAGCACCAAAAAAATTTTGGTTTATAAACCCTAGGAACCTGGGTCAAACCCTAAACTAAATCTGACTTTGACCAGTGTTTTCTCCAAGAATAAAACATATTTTCAAAATCGAAAGGCTGATTCCTATCATGTACCATCTCAACTGCCTATTTCCAGTGTTAGAGTTGAACTAAAGCACCAAAAAATTTTTGGTTTATAAACCCTAGGAGCCTGGGTCAAACCCTAACTAAGTCTGACTTTGACCAGTGTCTCCAGGAATAAAACATATTTTCAAAATCAAAAGGCTGATCCCTATCATGTACCATCTCAACTGCCTATTTCCAGTGTTTGAGTTGAACTAAAGCACCAAAAAATTTTTGGTTTATAAACCCTAGGAGCCTGGGTCAAACCCTAACTAAGTCTGACTTTGACCAGTGTTTTCTCCAAGAATAAAACATATTTTCAAAATCAAAAGGCTGATTCCTATCATTTACCATCTCGACTGCCTATTTCAAGTGTTTGAGTTGAACTCAAGGACCAAAAAATTTTCGTTTATAAACCCTAGGAGCCTGGGTCAAACCCTAACTAAGTCTGACTTTGACCAGTGTTTTCTCCAAGAATAAAACATATTTTCAAAATCAAAAGGCTGATTCCTATCATGTACCATCTCAACTGCCTATTTCCAGTGTTAGAGTTGAACTAAAGCACAAAAAAATTTTTGGTTTATAAACCCTAGGAGCCTGGGTCAAACCCTAACTAAGTCTGACTTTGACCAGTGTCTCCAGGAATAAAACATATTTTCAAAATCAAAAGGCTGATCCCTATCATGTACCATCTCAACTGCCTATTTCCAGTGTTTGAGTTGAACTAAAGCACCAAAAAATTTTTGGTTTATAAACCCTAGGAGCCTGGGTCAAACCCTAACTAAGTCTGACTTTGACCAGTGTTTTCTCCAAGAATAAAACATATTTTCAAAATCAAAAGGCTGATTCCTATCATTTACCATCTCGACTGCCTATTTCAAGTGTTTGAGTTGAACTCAAGGACCAAAAAATTTTCGTTTATAAACCCTAGGAGCCTGGGTCAAACCCTAACTAAGTCTGACTTTGACCAGTGTTTTCTCCAAGAATAAAACATATTTTCAAAATCAAAAGGCTGATTCCTATCATGTACCATCTCAACTGCCTATTTCCAGTGTTACAGTTGAACTAAAGCACCAAAAAATTTTTGGTTTATAAACCCTAGGAGCCTGGGTCAAACCCTAACTAAGTCTGACTTTGACCAGTGTTTTCTCCAAGAATAAAACATATTTTCAAAATCAAAAGGCTGATTCCTATCATTTACCATCTCGACTGCCTATTTCAACTGTTTGAGTTGAACTCAAGGACCAAAAAATTTTCATTTATAAACCCTACGAGCCTGGGTCAAACCACAACTAAGTCTGACTTTGACCAGTGTTTTCTCCAAGAATAAAATATATTTTCAAAATCAAAAGGCCGATTCTTATCATTTACCATCTCAACTGCCTATTTCCAGTGTTTGAGTTGAACTAAAGCACAAAAAAATTTTTGGTTTATAAACCCTAGGAGCCTGGGTCAAACCCTAAACTAAATCTGACTTTGACCAGTGTTTTCTCCAAGAATAAAACATATTTTCAAAATCAAAAGGCTGATTCCTATCATGTACCATCTCAACTGCCTATTTCCAGTGTTAGAGTTGAACTAAAGCACCAAAAAAATTTTGGTTTATAAACCCTAGGAGCCTGGGTCAAACCCTAACTAAGTCTGACTTTGACCAGTGTTTTCTCCAAGAATAAAACATATTTTCAAAATCAAAAGGCTGATTCTTATCATTTACCATCTCGACTGCCTATTTCCAGTGTTTGAGTTGAACTCAAGGACCAAAAAATTTTCGTTTATAAACCCTAGGAGCCTGGGTCAAACCCTAACTAAGTCTGACTTTGACCAGTGTTTTCTTCAAGAATAAAACATATTTTCAAAATCAAAAGGCCGATTCCTATCATTTACCATCTCAACTGCCTATTTACAGTGTTTGAGTTGAACTAAAGCACAAAAAGTTTTTGGTTTATGAACCCTAGGAGCCTGGGTCAAACCCTACCTAAGTCTGACTTTGACCAGTGTTTTCTCCAAGAATAAAACATATTTTCAAAATCAAAAGGCTGATTCCTATCATTTACCATCTCAACTGCCTATTTTCAGTCTTTGAGTTGAACTGAAGCACCAAAAAATTTTCATTTATAAACCCTAGGAGCCTGGGTCAAACCCTACCTAAGTCTGACTTTGACCAGTGTTTTCTCCAAGAATAAAACATATTTTCAAAATCAAAAGGCTGATTCCTATCATTTACCATCTCAACTGCCTATTTTCAGTCTTTGAGTTGAACTGAAGCACCAAAAAATTTTCATTTATAAACCCTAGGAGCCTGGGTCAAACCCTACCTAAGTCTGACTTTGACCAGTGTTTTCTCCAAGAATAAAACATATTTTCAAAATCAAAAGGCTGATTCCTATCATTTACCATCTCAACTGCCTATTTTCAGTCTTTGAGTTGAACTGAAGCACCAAAAAATTTTCATTTATAAACCCTAGGAGCCTGGGTCAAACCCTAACTAAGTCTGACTTTGACCAGTGTTTTCTCCAAGAGTAAAACATTTTCAAAATCAAAAGGCTGATTCCTATCTTTCACCATCTCGACTGCTTATTTCCAGTGTTTGAGTTGAACTCCAAGACCAAAAAATTTTGGTTTGTAAACCCTAGGAGGCTGGGTCAAACCCTTAAGGAAGGTCTAACTTTGACCAACGTTTTCTCCAAGATTAAGATATGTTTTTCAAATCAAAACGCAGATTCCTATTATTTACCACCTCAAGTTCCTATTTCAAGTGTTTTAGTTGAACTAAAGCACCAAAAAATTTTTGGTTTATAAACCCTAGGAGCCTGGGTCAAACCCTAACTAAGTCTGACTTTGACCAGTGTTTTCTCCAAGAATAAAACATATTTTCAAAATCAAAAGGCTGATTCCTATCATTTACCATCTCAACTGCCTATTTCCAGTGTTTGAGTTGAACTAAAGCACAAAAAAATTTTGGGTTATAAACCCTAGGAGCCTGGGTCAAACCCTAACTAAGTCTGACTTTGACCAGTGTTTTCTCCAAGAATAAAACATATTTTCAAAATTAAAAGGCCGATTCCTATCATTTACCATCTCAACTGCCCATTTACAGTGTTTTAGTTGAACTAAAGCACAAAAATGGTTTTGGTTTATGAACCCTAGGAGCCTGGGTCAAATGCTACCTAAGTCTGACTTTGACCAGTGTTTTCTCCAAGAATAAAACATATTTTCAAAATCAAAAGGCTGATTCCTATCATTTACCATCTCAACTGCCTATTTTCAGTCTATGAGTTGAACTGAAGCACCAAAAAAGTTTTGGTTTATAAACCCTAGGAGCCTGGGTCAAACCCTAACTAAGTCTGACTTTGACCAGTGTTTTCTCCAAGAATAAAACATATTTTCAAAATCAAAAGGTCGATTCCTATCATTTACCATCTCAACTGCCTATTTCCAGTGTTTGAGTTGAACTATAGCACCAAAAAATTTTTGGTTTATAAACCCTAGGAGCCTGGACCGTACGAAAATGTTTGGCCTGACAAGAGCCAAAATCCGGCCAGACATTTGAGCATAACAGGAGTATGACACGAGCCAAACAAGAGCCTAACAAGGAGAGCCTGACACGAGCGTTAACTAGCATTACATTAGCCTGACAAATGAAACCGAACATGAACCGAACATGGGCCTGACACGAGCCTAACATGTCCGACTGAATTCAGGCCTGATTCAGGCCCGACAAGAAACATTAAACCGTTCGGTATTTTTGTTTCAATCACCACTTGATGAGTATCCTGCTTTGTGGCGACAGACAACATCAATATTGGTATGTTAACTATTTCTTGCTTTTTATCGCGCGTTCCGTACGTCAGGGCGCTAATTACCGCGTATGCATGCCTATTTTTCTTGGCCGTGAATATATCTGCATTTATCCAGTAGTATTTAGCCAGTTCCTTCACTGATTCCGTCATCGATGACAATGGACAAATTGCACATGGTATCAAAGTGGGCAGTCGGGTAATTATAACTTTCGCAACGTTTTGCCAACTTGATCTGCAAATAGTTCCAACTCAGCTTTTTTGTCACAAAAAATTTCAAAACGTCAATTTAATGAGTATGTACATTTCACTCTGAGGTGCTCATTGTCACAAATTTACAGCATTCTCATCCTAGCTAAGTTCTGGCGGTGACCCTCGGGAAAGAAAGTGTCTGGAACTGGAACTGTCCGCTTACGAGAATGTGTACTAAATAAAGAGTTTGACTGAGCTAGTTTTCAAACAGGCATTTTGCGAAGCCGTCCGTAATCAAGGGCTTCGACTGTAATCATTCACACACTGCTAACACACTGGATACGACATAATCTCGGAAACTGCAACTTACCCTTTCCTGCGATGGTATAAGCACAGCAGCTATGCGTCTCTCCTTTTGGCCACCCTGGTGCCAATCGACCTCTAGAAAAATACCTCTCCCTCATGGGTTCAAAAGGTCCTTGCAGCTTACACGTACTTGTCCTTTGGTAGAACACTGACACTGCATTGTCGCTCGCAAAATACAAGCACGCATACATGGCTATATATGTAGGACGTACTCAAACAAACTGATAACTCTGAAGATCTCATAATTTACCGGACTGCCGTTGCTCGCCGGTTTGAATTAACTTCAGGTTAAAAATGGGCGCCAAGTATGCAGGTCCTTCAGTCAGCCAATAAGGATCAGGTATTGTAAAGGCTAAAATGAAAGACTACTTTGTATGGGGTGTAATATTACAGCTCGCCTGCGGTTCCATGCTGATCTTTGCCGATAAACATGTGCTGCAGTTAGTGGCCATTTATTCGCATGTTTTCCAAGTAACTCCTGCATTTTCCTGCTTAGTTAAAAGGGGAAAACAATTGCGTAGAATCCCTCTGAGAGATTTTAAAAGTGGCTGTTCAAAAGAGCGTCCGACGCAGCACTGAAGTTTACGATCACGGGCAGTTCTTCTTTAGTAAGATTAGCGGATTTGTTTTGAAATTATAGAAATATCAAATACTTACGTGCTAAAACAGAGAAAGTCACATGGAGTGCACGCAGGAAAGCAACTCCCGGCACGGGCGGATCCAGGGTAGTTTCCTTAGTTTCCAGAAACTACCTGAATTTTGGGGAAAAAATAAAAAATAAAAAATGAATTGACAAATGACTGAGTCTTTTCTTGTTTCCACTGAGTACCGGAATCCAATTCACGCCATTTCCAGTACCTTGCGTCCCGCGCTCCGCGTTTATTCGTGTCATTGGACGGCAAAAATGCGCTTCTCTTCGGTTTCTATGCGTGGAGAACCGCGGGGAGGGGACCCATGGGAGGAAACCACTGAAGCGATATTCTGAAACACCCCAAACTCGCCTCTCATTGGCCGGAAACACTCCAAGCTTGCCTCTCATTGGCCGGAAACTACTTGGAAACTACCTGACAAAGTATAAAATGGGCAGGCTACCCCAGTGAGGTCCTCTGTTCCGTTTGAGTGATTTTGAACTCGTGAACAGTATTATACAGTGCGGTTTATCGAACATGGCATTGAATCAAGACAACAGACCGCGTGGAGAACCTATTTTTCGAAAGGAGGATTGTTCTCGCTTTGATACTGGTGTGGTATTTAGCGGTGTTAGTTCTTTTTCCGATCCCCAGAAGTTAGAGTACATCGAGAGCGTTTGGAGCCCACGCGGTGATCCCCTCTTTCAGTTCCCTTCGTCGATCGAGAGTGGCGGAAAATCTCGTAAGTTCCAGCTAGTCTGGCTGCAACAGTATCCTTGGCTGGCTTATTCTAAGTACCCGGATGGCGCATTTTGTTTACATTGTGTTCTATTTGGCCGAAATGCGAACAATGTGGGCAAGATGGTGAAATCACCGCTAACGTTTTGGACAAGCGCCACCGGTCGATTCAAGAAACACTGTCATTAATACGAGAACCACAATTACGCAGTCCTTGCTATGGATAACTTCGTGAAAGTTATGAAACGCCGGGCTGTCCCAGTCCGTCAGCAGCTTGACAACTTGATGGAGCACTAGCAAATTTACAAGAATCGCAAGATCCTATCGCCGCTGTTCAAGACTATGATTTTCTGACTGTTATGACGCTCTCAACTCAATGGAGTCTTGCAAATCTCTCGGTCCGTATGGTTTGCCTGCTGAGTTTTATTTAAGATTCTGGGGTCACCTAGGGCCTGACCTTGTCAACACGCTGAATTATAGCTATGACAAAGGCGAGCTCTCTGTAACACAGCGCCGAGCGGTTCTCCGACTTTTGTTTAAGAAGGACAATTCGGAATTGCTGAAAAATTGGCGGCCAATCTCTTTGCTGAATGTGGACTAGATAGCCACAAAAAGTTTAGCAAACAGATTGCGCTCGGTTATCCAGCATGTGGTCTCGGAAGATCAAACATGCGGGATACCTGACCGCAGCATTTACATCAGCATTCAATTTTGTTTCTCGCCCCTTCGTCAAAAATTGCAGGAAATGGCGTTTCTGGCCTCCTAGATTTTAAAATTTCCCCGGGGGACCATGCCCCCGGACCCCCTAGCATACTCGCGCCTTCGGCGCTCAATTTAAGAAACTACCCACTAAAAATGCTGGATCCGCCCCTGCCCGGGGTATTTTACGCAGCCAAACACCGATCCCGGACGGCCACGGCTAATTATCCCGTACACAACATAAACAAATCTTGTATTTTTCCTCCTGATATGAGTCAGGTAAATTATATCATGTGTTTGTAATTCTTTATAACTATGCCGAATACTCTTGCACGCAAACTAGTTTTGCAAAAAGCATGCATAAGTGCAGTCGGTGTGTTGTTCATAATCATACGTATTCCATTTTCATCGCTAAAATGAACAACCACGCTCGCGGAATGTCCTGTAAAGCTCGTGTTGGGCTCGTGTTAGGCCCTTGTTACGCTGCAAGATTTAGGTTTGCGCTCGCTACAGACTCTTCCACCTGTCAGGCTCTTGTCAGGCTCTGTGTTACGCTCTTTTCCGGCCAGACAAGACACTAACAACAACCATACATTTGTCCGGCTCGTCTCACTTCAGCCTGACAAAATTTTGTCAGGTTCATGTTCGGCTCTGTTTCGGCTCTACGGGCCGTTGTACGGCCTGATTCAGGCCGGATTCAGGCTCTGTCATGTTAGACATTTTCGTACGGGGGGTCAAACCCTAAACTAAATCTGACTTTGACCAGTGTTTTCTCCAAGAATAAAACTTATTTTCAAAATCAAAAGTCTGATTCCTATCATTTACCATCTCAACTGCCTATTTCCAGTGTTTAAGTTGAACTAAAGCACCAAAAAATTTTTGGTTTATAAACCCTAGGAGCCTGGGTCAAACCCTAACTAAGTCTGACTTTGACCAGTGTTTTCTCCAAGAATAAAACATATTTTCAAAATCAAAGGGCTGATTCCTATCATTTACAATTTGAAGTGCCTATTTCCAGTATTTGAGTTCAACTAAAGCACCAAAAAATTTTCGGTTTATAAACCCTAGGAGCCTGGGTCAAACCCTAACTAAGTCTGACTTTGAACAGTGTTTTCTCAAAGATTAAGACATGTTTTCAAAATCAAAAGGCTGATTCCTATCATTTACCATCTCAACTGCCTATTTCCAGTGTTTGAGTTGAACTAAAGCACCAAAAAATTTTGGTTTATAAACCCTAGGAGCCTGGGTCAAACCCTAACTAAGTCTGACTTTGACCAGTGTTTTCTCCAAGAATAAAACATATTTTCAAAATCAAAAGGCTGATTCCTATCATTTAGTATCTCGACTGCCTATTTCCAGTGTTTGAGTTGAACTCAAGGACCAAAATATTTTGGTTTATAAACCCTAGGAGCCTGGTCAAACCCTAACTAAGTCTAATTTTGACCAGTGTTTTCTCCAAGAATAAAACATATTTTCAAAATCAAAAGGCTGATTCCTATCATTTACCATCTCGACTGCTTATTTCCAGTGTTTGAGTTGAACTCGAGGACCAAAATATTTTGTTTTATAAACCCTAGGAGCCTGGGTCAAACCCTAACTAAGTCTGACTTTGACCAGTGTTTTCTCCAAGAATAAAACATATTTTCAAAATCAAAAGGCTGATTCCTATCATTTACCATCTCGACTGCCTATTTCCAGTGTTTGAGTTGCACTAAAGCACCAAAAAATTTTTGGTTTATAAACCCTAGGAGCCTGGGTCAAACCCTAACTAAGTCTGACTTTGACCAGTGTTTTCTCCAAGAATAAAACATATTTTCAAAATCAAAAGGCTGATTCCTATCATTTACCATCTCGACTGCCTATTTCCAGTGTTTGAGTTGCACTAAAGCACCAAAAAATTTTTGGTTTATAAACCCTAGGAGCCTGGGTCAAACCCTAACTAAGTCTGACTTTGACCAGTGTTTTCTCCAAGAATAAAACATATTTTCAAAATCAAAAGGCTGATTCCTATCATTTACCATCTCGACTGCCTATTTCCAGTGTTTGAGTTGCACTAAAGCACCAAAAAATTTTTGGTTTATAAACCCTAGGAGCCTGGGTCAAACCCTAACTAAGTCTGACTTTGACCAGTGTTTTCTCCAAGAATAAAACATATTTTCAAAATCAAAAGGCTGATTCCTATCATTTACCATCTCAACTGCCTGACTAATAGTGGCCGTAGCGGCTTGAAATCGACACAAGGGACTCAAGAGGCCACAAATAACAGGTACATCTGCTTTTATTTTAATTCATTTAGAATCTTACGACTTATCGTAGATCGTTGCTTTTCCCCATACATTTCCTTATAATTTTCTGTTACGCAACATCACTGTGTGACAGACAGACAGATCCCCGGAGTCTGGGCCGCCTGTGAGTTAAAGGTGAGTCCGACTGTCAGTTATTAATACAGTGGGGCGACCGCTGACATAATATAATCAGACTGCGGGAGGGTGTAACCATCCTACAGCACATGATACCTCAAAATGGCGGACGGGTTTTATTCTGTTGTCCTCTGTGCCTTGCTGGCTGTGGTCGCTCGCTGGAGCGTTTCTTTAGGCCCATATTCTGGTGCGTATTAGACCGTTTGTTCTCGCACTGGCTTTCAGTTCACCCGAATCAAATCCCTTGTTATGATAATTCGCAGGGAAAGGAAAACCGCCAATGTATGGAGATTACGAAGCCCAGAGACACTGGATGGAAATTACCTACAATCTTCCTGTTCAAGAATGGTAATTTTCAGTCACTGTATTCCTATCTGTTAAAGGAACGGCGCCATGGCCGGTCACTTCCGTGTGATCACCAAAAACCCAGTTGCTCGTCCGTGGACCAGCACAGGAAACTTGGTGGAAAGGGCATGAAGACTTTTCGTTGAGAATATATCTGTGTTTGTTCTGGTCTTTAAACTGACTGCATTCCCACGATGTGAAAAGGGCCCAGAGAAACAACTCCCGCCCCTCCCTCCCATCCCCTCCCCCAAGGGGGATGACACTTTTCTCCTGGGTCAATATTCTCCTTGCAGCCTCTCACCAAAGATGTGTAACTGGGTAACTTGGTATTTCGATAACCTGCTGGGATGAACCTAAAGCCATGGTCAACTATAAATTCTCATTGTAATCACTCCTACATTTGCTTCTTGACTAATGAGGAGAATTTGTATGGCATCAACAGGTTCAGTTGTGGCCTTTACATCACCCAGATTTCTCTGTAATTTTATCCTTCCTTATAGTGACTAATTTGGAATTGTAATAACTTACAATACATTCTTTGTGCTTATGTTCAGGTATGTGAACGGTTCTAGCAATGACCTACTGTACTGGGGCTTAGATTACCCTCCTCTCACTGCATATCACAGCTGTATAGCAGGAGTCATGTGAGTACTCAACTTTGTACACAATTTGCAGTCATTTGAAGATACAGTCAACTCCCTGCCATCTCTTTAGTCATTTACTTTAACTGAACTCTCTTTTAGATGAAAACCTCTCTAAAACGGACAGTTGGAGCTGGTCCCGAGGATGTCCGTCTTATAGGGAGTTAACCCTTCCACTCCCGAGCTCAAAATGCAGATTCTCCCAACCTTTTAAGAGGAAAATGTATGAATGATGAAGTGAGAATTGATATCTCAATCAGCTTCCATTTGAGCAATGTATCAAATGCCTAGTTCTCTATACTCTATAATGTACCTCTGGTGAGAGACTAGAAAGAGAAATTTGAACTTGATCACTCTTGAGAGTGAAAAGGTTAAGTTAGTGTAAATGAAATGGCAGGGACTACACTTTACATTTTGGTTTTGTTTGTTTGTTTGTTTGTTTGTATCTTCAGAGCTAATGAAATAAATCCAGACTGGGTTGCACTGAAGAAATCCAGGGGCTATGAGAGTCCACAACATAAAATGTTCATGAGATACACAGGTAAATGAAATTCTTCTTTAATGTGCATGCACACTGAATCCTTTACCTGTGAACAATATTATCATGCTTACTGGGATAAATGTGGTTTGTTTAGTAAGAAGTAGTCATGGAAGAGTTTTTACTCCAAGTTCGATGTGTTTCATTCACTTTTTCTTCTTCTTCTTCTTCTTACAGTTCTTGTAGCAGATGTGTTGGTCTACTTCCCAGCTGTGTTCTTCTTTGTCTTCCTTAGTTTTCACCAGCGATCTTCAGTAGAAAAAGTAAGAAAATTCCGTCTTTAGTAATTTCTATTATAGAAATTAAGCTAATGATATTGCCAAATCTTCTGAACTATGACGGGATATATATGATGAGAGACGTAAAAGAAATAGGAATTAGAATTACTGTATATGATTGCTGATTCCCAGGGCCCAGTTTTTCAAAGCATGATTAGGCTAATCCTGGATTAGGTCTAAACTTTATTGTCATTTTTTTTAGCCTGAAAACGTGAAAGTTTTGTCCACAACGACTTTCTTGATAATGTTTTAAGCTGGAACAAGCTTTCTAATCCATCTTCGAACAAAGCCAAGCCGTTTAATGACAGAGAGGTTGAGAGAAAGAATTTCGTTAATCTTGGATTAGCTTAATCAACCTTTGAAAAACCGGGCCCAGGGTTACAGTGTGTACAGTTACTGTAGATATATGGGATTACTGTATGTATTGCCAATGTTACTGTTAGTAGTTAGTTATGTTTACTTTGATTTCTTAACAGGCTCTTGTTGCATCAGTGATTCTTCTGTATCCAGGTCTGATGCTCATAGATCATGGACATTTTCAGTATCCTTTTTAAGAAAATGATTGGCAAAGTGAGAGTATTGATCATTGCATTGGCTTTCATCTGAACAAGCTATCAAATGACAAGTATCCTCACTGTATTATACACCTCTGATGAGAAAATGAAAAGAGAAAATTGAAGTTGCATCATTAATAAAGATTAGGCAGCCTTAATACTGTGTGCTAGATACAACTCAATAAGTCTTGGCCTTGCTCTTTGGGGGATTCTCTTACTGGCCAGTCAGCATGACCTTCTTGGATCAGTTGCTTTCTCTCTGGCTCTGAACTACAAGCAGATGGAACTGTATCACGCTTTACCATTCTTTTGCTATCTGTTGGGGTCTGCTCTTAGAACAAAATCATGGTGAGTGTATACCTGCCAACATTTTCGATTGCAAGGCGTGAGGTTTATTCAGAATTGCGGGGGTGGGGGAGAGAGGTTGGTATGAGTGCCTAGGCGGGAGCGTCTAGGGGGGTTCAAGGAAAATTTTAATTCTAGTCTCCCTGAAATGGCATTTCCTTCATTTTCATGGTAGTTTTTAGCCAAATTTAAGTGGTTTAAATCGGTTTTTTGTAACAGCCAGCCAGGTGTGAGAAATTGGTCGCAGGTGTGGGTTGGCGTGAGATCGAAGTTTTCGACCTGCAGGCGTGAGACTCATACCTAAGGCATGAGATTTGGCAGGTATATGAGTGTTGAGGTCTAAAATCCTGTTATCATTCTCCCAATAAACCTATTTTTATAAAAAAAAATATCATGAGATGTGTGTGCATTTTTAATGGAAAGTGGCTCATTTTAAGCTAATACGCCTTTATCTGAGCAAAAACAAATAAGCAAAATAAAAGTTTCAACAGGTTTCATATTAAATATTTTATGTCTTATTCAGGATAGCCGCCATATTCAAAGTCATCAAACTTGGGATTGTAGTCATTGCAACATTTACAGTGTGGTAAGTATGTACTGTTAAGTAGAATTGTTGCAAATCCACCCCCTTATAGTGGCTGCAGTGCTCAGACATGGACAATCTGCTGGGGTTCTGCCTGCTTAGTGTTCGTTTAGGCAACACATTAAAACTGTACTGTCAAAGGACCCCGATCTTCAATGATAAGTTATTTTGCTTCATCAGCTGGTTGCCATTCCTATCAAGTATACCAATGAGTCTTCAAGTTCTGCAAAGACTGTTTCCATTCAGTAGAGGCATTTTTGAAGTAAGTTTTTTATAGCATAATTTTATATAAATATTGTTGATCATGTCTATCAGGGGCAAAAAGTAACTTAAATTTTTTTTGGGTGGTGGATGAGTTTGACAAACTCAACTTCTCCTTTGTCTAATTCTTCTTTTTCTTCATAACAGGATAAAGTTGCTAACTTCTGGTGCTCCATTACAGTCCTAATCAAAATAAAGAATCTTCTGACACAGGCACAAGTCATCAGACTAAGGTGTTTTAAATGAACTGTATCTATTTTAAGTGAGAGCCACTAGATTTATTAGGTACTCTTCCACATAATTTTGATATTTATAGGTTCTTCAAAATTTAGATTGTGGTCATTCATGAAGTAGTCCTGCACCACACTGCTGGCAAGTTCCATCAGCTTACCATTAATCATTGTTAGTTTGTTTCACCTTTTTTGTATATTTTCTGAACCTAGTACATGGTCTACAGTGGCAGCTGTTCTTCCATCTTCATTAAACCTGCTAAAGAATCCTTCAGTTGATCGGTTTTTCTTGGCTCTGGTGAGTATAATTTATGTCTTGCCTGCTCTTAATTTTGGCGACTTGAAAATGCTTCGAATGTACATAATAGCACAATGCCTTTCCTGACATGATGCACCATTTTTAGGTTGCTTTTTACTGCAGGGCAACTGCACCACGCTTGCTACTGTATGTGTTTTTGTGTCACATCTGATCACATTTTTTTTGTTTCTTTCTTCTTCCAGGTGAATTCCTCTTTGGCTTTCTTTCTGTTTTCCTTTCAAGTTCATGAGAAATCAATATTGCTGGCTGCACTGTAAGTACTCAACTCTATTCCACCATAGCTGTTGTCCATGCATGTCTGGTTTACTTCACCTCAGTGGCCATCCAGTAGTAGTACATATTGTTGGAATAGTGTACAGTCAACTCTCTCTGAGCAGACAGTCCCTCTCTAAAGTGGACACCTCTCTAAAAAGGATGGCATGCAGATTCGGTCCTTGCCGATTTCTGATCTCTGATCGCTGAACTCTCTCTAAGGCGGACACTAAATTTAGTCCTGAGGTGTCTGCCTTAGAGAGAGTTTACTGTAGTTGTAAGCTGTAGCAACTTACACTGCAACCACCACTTACACTGTGTTATATAACATGTATTGTGTATTTCAGACCTGTTTGCTTGTTACTTGAGGTCAAGCCATTTGAGTGCACCTGGTTTTTGGTCATCTCCACATTTAGGTGAGTACATCAGATATCCACCATCATGATTGAGCAAAGATGTGTAAAATAGTTACAAGTAACAGCAAAAAAATTTGCATTCAAACTGATGTCATTTTCTAGTGAAAGTGACCCTTGTAGTTATGAAGCAGTTTTGTGAATGCTTTGGTAAAGTGTAGAGGCAATGTGCTGTGTTTAGTTTATCATTTCTGCTTTCAGGAGGATGATAATTTAATTATCATCCTCCTGAAAGCAGAAATGATATTGTAATGATAAATTGTATGTTTCTAGAGTAGATGATAAGGATTTCTATTGCTTTTTCATCAGAGGAATGCTTCCTTTTTCACCGTCTCATCATCAACATTTGTTATCGTGTGAGTCGTATCTGAAGTCTTTTTCCTTTTCTTTATTTGTTTATGTAGTATGTGGCCCTTGCTTCTGAAAGATGGTCAAGCCTTGTCGTATGTCGCCTGTATGTTTTTGTTCTGTCTTACCTCTTATCACGTGCTCCACTTGTACAAGACTAAACCCCGCCAAAAAGGACTGGTGAGTAGCGTCAAATACAAATACAACGTTAAAGAGACCCTCTCACCGTAGATGCTTTGCGCGCCCAATGACTGACGGCGGCCATTTTTGTATCATACGGAAATGGCGGATTCTCATGTTTTTCTACTTTTTATCTCGAAATATATCAGCACAAACTCAGAAAGTGTATTGAATGCGGCGAACAGCGGCAGCCAGATCGATCAGTCATAACGTGGGCGCCTCAGGAAAGTCGATCTCATAATGACATAAAACTCATGCTAAACCTCGCCATTTCTTTTCCAGTTCTTGCTGTCTTCATTGGGGGCAGGTTGTCTGCATTTAGGAGCCGCTCTGGTTCGCCCTCCGCCTCGTTACCCCGACCTGTGGCCGGTGCTCATTTCACTTTACTCCTTCGGCCATTTTCTGTTGTTCTTCTTGTACTTCAACTACCTTCAGTTCTCACTACCCTACGCCGCCAGGACAGCAAAACAGAAAGCCTCTTGAAACTCCCCATCAAAACCTGGTTTGTTATTGTAACAGTTCTATACTAGAAATACGTGTTATAGTTTTGTGTTGTAAGAAATGTTTTAATATATGTTTATTTCACTCTGATAACCAAGTTGCTTTCCAGCGAAAACTTGTTTTATTTTTCCCCTCTCTCCCTCATCAACAAATCCACACTTTAATATGTAGCTGTCCCTTAAAATAGTGATCAACAAAGATTCAAAATACCCCCAAATTTTAACATTATACCAAACTCTAATACATGAACAAGACTAATACTCGTTGACCCAATGCTTCTGGTGGCTCATGTAGCAGTAATATCTAATAGTATCATACACGACAATTTTGCATGTAGAAAGTCAAGATATCTTCGGCTCCAATCGCTACAAGAAAAAAGAAATAGAAGAGAAAACAACATCAGCGTAGATTTTTGTTGTTGTTGTTTTGAGTAACATCACGGGAGATATGTCGGTGAGCGATCGGTTTGATAGTCGGTAATAAAAGTGGAGCAATGAATACCTTGAAGTTTGTCCAGGACACTGTTTTCCTCGGCTTTCGGCACAAGCGCCTTCACTGTGATCCATTTCTTATCATCCAACGGGGCTAGTGTGGGGGATCTCTAGAAAAGGGGGGTAAATTCACACGTTGAATACCACCACCCCCACTCCGAAGGCAATTACAATAGAGCGTAGGGAGACACTTAGACATTTCATGAGTGCATCTTCGTAGTTCTCTTTGCTTTTTAATTCATTTCATTTCATATTTTTCATAAGCACTAAAATTATTACTTCAAGGTCAACGGCTAAAACAATCAACAACACTTAACACACGTAAGTTTTGAAGGTCATTTACCTTTCCTGGAGTTATTTTCATTGCTTCAGGTAGATCCTTACGATCAACATTGTATTCCACCATCACATACCTGACGACAAGGAACGTAAAATGCATTGATTTTCATGTAAATTTACGAAATTGGACAGACGAGAATATAGCGTATCCCACGTCAAAATCAGTGCCAAGAATGTCTGGCCGTCTTTCTCAGAACGCCCCACATTTGTTTCTCAGAACGCCGCACACTTCTTTCTACGAACGCCCACAATTGTTTCTCAGAAAGCCCCAACAGATGTTTCTCAGAACGCCCCACATTTATGTCTCGGTACGTACTGGTTTGCGTGAAGGACTCCATCCATTCTAGAGCAAATTGTCTGGATGAGTTTCTGTACAAAGAGGTCATATTTTATAGTCAGTTTCATCAATTTCTATCAGGATTTAAAGAGAACACGAGCAAACTTCTAACCTACCTGGAAAGGACTCTTGGGATTGGCAATAAGTACGGCCTTGAAGAGAAGGAAAAAAAGAAAAAGAAAAAACAGTTTCGTACATTTTGTTTTTGGTAAGACTGACGTACAGATATGAATAAGTTTTCACATTTTCGCGTGTTCGAAAGGCCGGTGATTACCAAGGGACCTGGCTGGTCACAATTCCATGATCATTTCCAGATCGACAGCTCTTCTTTTCGGTTCTTATTGTAAGTCAAAACATGACCAAATGCAGGAAACACGGCACACTTACTTGGGTTTGCATGACGTCAATCAGAACTTCCAGTCCAGCGGCCCTCATGGTGTCGCCAGTTTCGACAAGGTCAACTGCACGAACCAACAAATCAGTTGTGAGAATACAACGCAGCTTGAACTCAGCCTTAAGCAAGTACAACACAAGATTTAAACTCACCTATGGCATCTGCAGCTCCTAAGCTGCAAGCCACCTGAAATGCAGATTCAAACAAAGCATCAGAGAAACAAATAACGTGAACTTGTGATGGCCTGGTAAACGAGGACACTTTTTGGCGGCAACATTGATAGCGCGCATGTTTTCCAAATGTTGCCCCTTTTTGCCGTCCTGGAAACATCGGAGGGCACAATGTTGCCGCCACAATATGTCCTCGTTTTGCCTTGCTGTTAGATTTTGTGCGTTAATTCTAGTCCCTGCCAAGTCGTCAGCATGAAAAGCTGATTTTTTACCTGAAGAGGATGCCTTCAGATCCTTCGGAAAGTGAAGAGTTCAAGATAATAAGTAAATTATGTTGCCACAGACTTGTACAAAACTTGAAATTGGATATTTTTTCTTACCTCTACTGATCCATTCACGTTGCTTATCTTTGTACGTCCCTCTGGATCAACAGACTAAAGAGAGACGAGGTTACTGGGTTTAAAGGAAGAGTACCGTAGTGTAGAGATAACTCTGATATGCGTACTTTAGTCCGAGAAAGTACAAAACTGTGCCTCAAAGTGGCTCAGTTTGTCGAAGGTGAATCCCAAACTAAAACCAAACTTTTTTGAAGTTAATATTCTGATTAACTCTTATTGGTGAATATCATTCCTCCGAACACTAACATTTCTCTCCTCTCAAAACCAAAGCGCTTAAAGCTGGGAATATTGACTTAGTTTAGAATTTCTGTTAGAATAGTGACACCTTCAGGAAGCTCCGTGTTAAATTTGGAAATGATGTTACGATCCTTTTTCCTGCAAAGAAAAGCAAGTTGTTAGTACACAAGTTAAGCCGATGTATCATGTGCGGAAAGAAGTTGACTCCAGCGCTTTGAAAGTGTATGTCTGAAGTGTCGGTTCATCAAGTATTTGAACTCATACAATTGGTCTACTAAACTTCAAAAACCGAGGTAAATGACAGTTCACAATTACTAAACACATCCGGTTTCCAAGAAAATTCTAAGACTGAATATCCAATACGAATCACAATCATCATCCTTGTAACGTTTTCTCGGATCGCTTCATCTTACCTTCTCGTATGATAACATGCAGTATCAATTTAAACAAAACCATTAGTTTACTCACCCACCAAATCTTGGATTCCTGAAATTTTACTCTCAACGGGGACCTGCAGTATAAAAATGTCACGTAAATATGTAATAGTTAATTCCTGCAGTCGTAATTCCTTCATTAGTCGGTCGTCTACGAAAGCAGTCCTCACCTGAACACAAAGCTTGCATTTTCCAAATTCCAACTGAAGCAGCTCATTCACTATCAATGAAAGAAAAACATAATTCAGGAGACAGCAAACTTGTGTTTTCATGTAGTGTTCTAAAACCACAAGCTTTGCTCGGTACCTGGGAATGCTATCCAGATTCCCTTTGTTTCATTTATAATCTATTTACTCAGCAACGCTGATACTGTTAGACACACGTACTCTTTCAACAAATAATAAGTGATGTTGACTGGGCAAACATATTTCCATTCCTCGCTCCTAGTCCGTGCGGCAAATTACCTGACGGCAAGATCTCCTGTTATATATTTCCTCTGTAGCTATTCATTAACTGATCGAACGTGGAACATTTCTTAACCACACTGAGTAAAGCACCCGCAGGAAGTGTAAAGTATAAAGTAACTAACTCACCATCTCCGCCCTGCTCTGCAATAACGTCTTGCCCTGTGATTCCCATATCAATTCTGAAGAGAAAACGAGATCTTTTTTACTGAGCTGTTCAGTTTCAGGAAGATACAAAACATAAACTACCAGTTATCTTTCTAACTTTTTTCATTTTAGAACATAGTCGCAATTCGTTAATATAATGTTCCTGGTAAGAAGTATTTGATGCCCCATATCGAATCAATGCTAAAAATAGCTAGGGCTTCAATTACGACCGTCGGAGCCAGTTTGGGCTTGCTTCGTCTAATTTTCTTGTCGACCGTTTTTACTAGAACGTCGACGTCTCACGCACTGTAAAGGTTCAAACAAAAATAATTTAATATCGATGGAGAAAATAACAGTCATATACTGACCTGCCTTGACTAACATACAGGCCGATATCTGCAGCAGGCAGAAAAATCAGCGCCACTGGAAGTGAAAAGAACTAGTTGTTTAAAATCTAAGAAATCGATGAAGGAAATAGAAAAACAAATCAAACAAAGCTGGTTTCAGTTTGGAAGCTGCGACACTCCTGTCAAAAGTTGCACTCCTGTCGGCAAACATTGTTTATTTGCATGGTATTCATAAAAATACCCCAAAAAAATTGGCTAGTCGCGGGAAATGGATCGGTGCTTGCACATTCGGGTGATATTGCTGTCCCGAAAAATTATCATTGGATCAAGACTGCTAAGTACCCTCCCTGGATAACGTGTCATTTATATTCGTCCTGAATACGCAGTGTATTTTACGTACTGTTGAGTGATGTGCATAACGCTAAGTCAAGTCGAGCCTTCTTTCTATACTGAGGAAAGGAAAGAAACACTTAGTGAACATCAATCTCACCTATTACTACTTGCGTGATTTCTGGAGATAAAGCGGTTTTCGGATGACTGCCGTGTGACTGATTTGGTTTTGCGTTTGCAACGCTTTCCGATTGGTCCAAACAAGTTTGGCAACAGTCTTGGCCAATCAAGAGCAATAACATAACCGATTGCGATCTCACGTAAAGCATACAAGTAGCGATGGCCTGTTCTCACACTGTTGATTGGTCTTCCTCGAAGTAAAACCAGACATATTTTACTTTGACTTCTGATTGGTTGAAAGTGTTTCTTACAGCCTCTGTGATTGGCCGCGTGTAATTGCTTTGGTTTTGGTTTTACGAGAGTCGTCCGAAAACGGCTCCGATGTTACTTAAGTAACATTACTAATATTTTCAGTACAAATTACAACCAATATCATTTTTTTTGTCTTCTCGACACAGGCGGCAAAAATAGATAGAGACAAAACGGAAAGAAAGAAAGGGTTGAAGAAACATGATCATTGACTGATCATTTTGTCCTTCCCTCTCTTTGTGTTTGTCTTCGAAAAGCCGTCCTACCTTTATTCCGCACCTCTCAAGAAGTGCAATACAGTGCTCGTACAACCGCCCTTTCTTTGGCAATGCAAGAAGCAGGCGGTCCCTCAGTTGCTCATCACCAAGATGTAGCCTAACACAAAAGGAACACTTAGTCAGGAGCCTTAAAAAGGAGGGTCAATCACCTTGTAACTGGGTCGTAGGAGTCGCAACATAAAGATGTTATTTTTCTCTTCGTTAACCAATATTATTTTACTGCTCCTCATAAAAGAAAATAAAACTTGATCCGAAATAGGTCAATGATCAGTCGGCACTATGTCTAGGAATTCAGTAGTAAAACAAGAGCTATGAAAGAGGTAAAACTAAAAAGAAATAACTGACTTTCAAGCAACGTCCTGATTTTGGACAAGAATTATTCACTGTGCATGGAAAAGATTTTGAAGTTTTATTAATTTTTTCGTATCGTGATATTTGCCCTTGATCAGTGTGAATCGCCCCTAGTGATACGATAATCCTACATTCCTGTCCTTTATCATATACCTTGTAATCGTCGAAGAGAAATAACTGTACCTGAGGACACAGTTCCCACTCTGATACTCCCTGTAATGTCTTTTGGACGTAAAATTTACAGCCGATTTCAATAGTTCACTGCATTGATTAAAGAGGACTTCCGAGCAAACGATTGAATATAGTTCGCAGGCTTGAGGAATTTCGAAATAACGAAAAACCCCAGTATCTCTGCCTTGATAATCCCCAAACAAGAGAAAAAAACTGTGTGCGAGGGTTTACTGAACAAAACATTTGTGGGCTGTATTGTGTAATAAGAAATAACGCCTCAGAAAATATTGAACGTTCCGAATCGCTAGCTTACCTATTAATTGAGTCCTCGAGATGTGGCGTTTCCTTCACAATCCGTTGCATGGCAGTTTTAGCAGGTGCGTGGTTAGTGATCGTTATTTAGAAGTATCGACTGTACGTTTTGGATGAGCGAGTGCGTTTCACGGTGATTCATGAACATCTGTTCCTTCTCAGTATTAATGTCAAGTGCACAGCGCAATATTTTTTGTTTGTCACGTAACTGATCAGCCACGACAATGCGCACTCCGACTGCGAAAATATTTGATCCTTGTTTTTGCGCTTGCATCGCCCGTGAAAACCAGCAGTCAATTCAGTAAACATTGACACTTGTATTTTACAAGTTGAACTATTACTTCGTCAGTCTGAAGTCTGCGTGTTGGCAATATTTGTCAGAATACTTTGGTTTAGGAACAAAGGAGATGATGACAGCTGCGGTACGAGAGCGATATGTCTTCAAAGTCATCCAGAAATGAGTTTCAGGCAGCCAGTCATCGCCGCTCAGCAGTTTTTGCGCATGTCCATTGACATCGAACCTTGGGCCCTGGTGACTGGTACCCAGGCCCGTGGAGCCATTAGAAAATGCCGGTCGGCCTAAGGGTTTTTTCAAACTGAGATCCAAACTAAACAAGTTTAGATCTCAGCCCGAAAAAAACCCTTAGGCTGAGAACTAATTTTAAAATCTGTCCAGTTTCCGAAATCAGGTTGATCAAGTTCACTGGAGATTTGTGAGGTGGATGATGGTCCGTCGTGTCCAGGCTCCCCGGAGGTTTGGTCCTTGTTGACCAATATTTATTGACAGAGGCCTTTCAAATTTGCATTCGTAGTTAAGCAACTCGTTAGAGAAAGGAATAGTTTGAATAGTTTGTTTGCATTGAGTATAAAACGGAACAAAATGTCACTTTATCTTTACTGTAGCCCTCATGTTTTAGTTGTGTGGCGTTTTATTCAAATGGAGTTTTTAAAATTTCATTTGGATCAAACCGTCTCCCAACTGAAATAGAGATTAGTGGGCCCAATAAACATGATCGTTCTATAGTAGCAGTTCACGTCATCAAGCTTGTATCTTCTCAATTTTTATTTTTTATTTTTTTCAGTTGAATTCAGAGAACTATATCAAGAATATTTTTGTTTGTTTTTCGCTTTGTACATTTATTTGCCCTTTTTTCAATAAACGTAGACGCTACAATATTGAATAGAAGTATGATTGTACAGCAGTCTATTTTTATTCATTTAGTGTGTTGATTTTCCTTTTGTGAAAAGAAAAAAAGTCGGGGAAAAAAACATACATCGGAAGCGGATGACCGTGAAGGAAAAACATGTGATTGCCAATGTAACGCACAGATGTCCTGCTCTCAGGCATATGTCTTCGAACCCGTTCGTGACATCACAACCTGATGAAATCCACATCCGCATATCTGAAACCCGGGAAACCGGAAGTTGATACCTCTTAGCTGCCTCCGGTGGGCACAGGACGTGTGGTGCGTTTCTATTGGTCAGTGTTTATCACGTGCTTTGGCAAGATCTCTCCACCAATGAGAGTGTACCACGCAGAGCGGCGCCGGCGAACATATTCACATGGTCCCTTGTCAATGTTCTTTAGTAGAAGAATTTCACTTACAACAGTTTGTGTTTGAGGTGTGTCCTTTTTTAAATTATGGCGTTGCATTACCTAGTTTTACTGTCCCTGCTTTCTTACGTGCTGGCAGAACCCACAGTCCATTTTGTAGAAAAGTTTGAAGGTGAGTCTGCAGTTGATTGCAGCAACCATTCGTGACATTTGTGAGCTCGGGTTTGTCGTTGTGTGCTCGATAAACCAAGCTTTCTTTTAATTTTATCGTGACTAGATGAGTCCTGGGAAAGCAGATGGGTTGCCTCTACGAATAAAGGAGCACAAGCCGGGAAATTTAAGTGGTCGGCCGGAAAGTTCTATGGAGATGCTGAAAAAGACAAAGGTACACAATATGGCTCTTTCCTGAGTCACTCAATCTTGAAATTCTTTTTCCTCCTCCCTGTATTACGTGTAATATCTGTAGCTTTGGGGTAGATCATTAAACCGGTGTCACCTCTAGGTATCCAGACCAGTGAAGATGCCAAATTCTACGGTTTGTCAGCAAAGTTCGATAAATTCTCAAACGAAGGCAAGGACCTGGTCATCCAGTTCTCCGTAAAACACGAGCAAAATATTGATTGTGGTGGCGGATATGTCAAGGTTTGTAGTCCTTCTTGCTGATAATGAACACATGACAAAAGTAAAATATGTAGATGAACTGACCAAAATCCTTTTCTTTCAGTTGTTCACAAAGTTAAGGTGTTGTTCACAAGTGATCACTCTTTTTCTCTGTTCTATCTCTCAGCTTTTCTCAAGTGAATTGGATCAAAAGGATATGCATGGAGACTCTCCTTATCATATCATGTTTGGTAAGGACGAAAATAAACAATGTACAAGCTTTTACTTCATAATATCAACTTGTTGCCACATCACATCAAATAATAATTTGCATTATTTTGTTCACTACATCTGACTTGTAGGACCTGATATCTGTGGACCTGGAACCAAGAAAGTGCATGTGATTTTTAATTATAAAGGCAAGAACCTACTCACCAAGAAGGACATTAGATGCAAGGTCAGTAATATTATTGATTTAACTTTTTTAACAATATTTAGCTAAAATAAAATAATGACCTTCATTACAGTACTGTAAAGTTTGTCAAAGCTGACTTGAGCAAAAAGAAACTTTTGATTTTCTTTACTATACAAAACAAATTTTTTGTTTTCTTGTTTCTTTAGTTATTTTTACCCTTCATTATATATATAATAATTATATAACATGGCCCCTTTACTATTGTGAGGTTAAGTTTGGGGAATAGGGTGAATTTTTAAGCAAGTTTTCTGGCCCTGTAGTGAACTGCTGTGTAATATTTTATTACTTCCTTACTACTCGTGCCAGACCCAAGACCTACTAGATTCAATGTCAAGGAAAACTATAATCATGGACAGGAAAAAGGGAGGGTACCTCCCCTTGCTCTCAGGCTTACTGCCCCCAGGAGATGGGAAAAATTATATACTGTTTATGATATACAAAGCTCTCTTAGTGATACTGAAAGGAATTTTGGGTCCAATCCACAGGATGATGAGTTCACCCACTTGTACACCCTGATTGTAAAACCTGACAACACTTACGAAGTGCGCATTGACGGCAGCAAAGAGGAGAGTGGCAGCCTAGAGTCCGACTGGGACTTCCTTCCTCCCAAGAAAATCAAGGACCCAGAGGCTAAAAAACCTGAAGACTGGGATGACCGAAAAAAGATTGATGACCCAGAAGACAGCAAACCTGAAGTAAGTTCAGTTGACAGAAGCATGTTTTTGTTTTGTGTTACACAAATGACTCATCTGGATATGCTGTATACTATCATGAATGTTGGTTGACAGTTTTGAACATCAGATTTCTGTTTCACCATGACATGAGTCTGAAATTTTGCACATGCTTGTTGAACCACACCTTAGCCATATCATGAGTGTCACCTACAGGTGCCAGATAGCATCATCTAATCATCCATGACAATATAAACACACTGAACATATATGAAAGATAACTAGTCAGAGATATTGATTTTAGACTTGGGCATAATTATGTTGTCTTCAGTCGATTAATTGGTGAGTTGTTTGTTTACAGGATTGGGACAAGCCTCAGCACATTGCTGACCCTGATGCCAAGAAGCCTGATGACTGGGATGACGATATTGATGGTGAATGGGAGGCACCCATGATCGATAACCCTGAATACAAGGTGAAGACTTAATCAAATTAGCTTCAGTTCTCTCTCATAACAGGTAGAATTATCATAAAAATAGTGACACTCCTGGATTGATACCACTATATAGTGAAGAGAAAATTGTAGTTTATCACTCTTAGGGCAAAAGAGTTGGGGGGGGGGGGGGGGGGGGGGTTGTTCTCTAGAAACACTCTTCCCAGGTATTGGTCTCAGGAGCCTGTAATACACTTGACTTGAGTTTGTTTTTATTGATGTTTCAGGGTGAATGGAAGCCAAAACAGATAGACAATCCCAGTTACAAGGGTGAATGGGTTCACCCAGAAATAGACAATCCTGAATATGAAGAAGATGACAAGTTATATAAATATGATGACATAGGAGCCCTTGGCTTTGATTTATGGCAGGTATGAATCCATGATGGAGCTAATGTACTGAATAATGTTCAAGATAAACTTTTTCTTGTCTGATAATCATCTCTGTTATCTTTTGCATTTATACAGCACAAAGCAGTATCCTGTCATTTTTTGTTTGTCTGTTCTCTTTAGAATTACTTTTTAATGAGTCTTCAGTTCATTAGATGGTTTAAATATTACTATTGGAGTTATTACCTAACAACAACACTACAGCATTAATATCTTTTGCATTTTTTTTCCCCTCCAGGTCAAATCAGGAACTATCTTTGATAACGTTCTCATAACAGATGATGTAAAATATGCCGAAGAATTTGCCAAGGAAACCTTTGAAAAAACCAAAGAGGCTGAAAAGAAGATGAAGGATGAACAAGATGAGAAAGAGAGAAAAGAAAGAGAGGAAGAAGAGAAAAAGAGGAAAGAAGAAGAAGACTCTAAGAAGAAGGATGATGAAGACGAAGAGGAGGAGGAGGAAGAGGTAACTAAAGCTGAATAGCTTCACCTGATGATTGTATGTGGCTCTTGACCATTCCAAGATGTGACTCCTGCTATGATATTTAATATTTAAAGGTTCTTTATATACCCTTGGGTGGGGATTCATCTTCATGTGTTAGGATAAATTTCAATGAGGAGATTCATATTTATTTTTGTTCTGGGCAATTTGAGTAAAGAAATGGGATTTAATATGTATAGGTACTGTAGCTAGCTTGTGTCGCCAATTTTTCCTTCTGGGTTACTGTTTCAAGACTTGATTGGTTGGTTACTTTCTGAAAAAGATGTCTCCTTTTTTTTCTTGTCATTTTGGGCATTTGGTATATGGAGTGACCATGTTTGATAATAAACTTTGATTCCTTCTACAGGAGGAAGAGGATGAAGGTACAGGAGACAAAGAAGGAGACAAAGAAGAAGAGAAACAAGAAGAGAAAGACGAAAAAGAAACTGCAGACAAAGAGGAAGAAGATGAGACGGAAGACGAAGAGACTGCTCCAAAAGATGAACTTTAAATTTGCAAACACTACAGCTAGTCATTTTATTCAAGCTCCTGTTTTTTTGTATTAAAATGTTTGTGACTATGTCTTGTTTTCCTTTATAGTAAGCAACTTTTTCTTTAATCTTCTTCTTTCTTCATGATGGAGTTTGCCCCCTGACGATTTTGTAATCAAATCACTGATAAAACCTTGTGGATTATCTGTTAAATTATGCAATGGCTGTTTTATGTACACTTGGTTTACCCTGTAAAAGTGGGGTAGAGTGCAAGTAGAAGCTGCACAACATGACAAAAACCGTTCTTCTATTGTTGGTACAAAATAAAACTTTAGTAAAGCTTCTGTATGCACTGAATATGCTCATTCACAGCCTCTTGGGGTAATAAAACCTTCAAATGCATACCACTGTGTGTTGTTCGTTGCTGTAGATATAAAAAAATAATACACTGTACCACATTACTACACTACTGTATAGTTTTTCCTAAAATGTGCAAGTGAAATTATTCCAAGATTGCAGATGTCAGTGGTTTGACATACAAACGAGGCAAATGGGTCATTTTGGCATTGTATTGACCCAAAATACTCGTCTGCACACTTTGAAAAGCAAAAGAATATTGGACCACAGGCTCAACTGCAATAACAGCTATTCACATTCAATTTTGCATTTCTTGAATGCTTGGTGCAGGGGAAGATAATATTGTTTTGTTATCCACCTCGGGCAAACTGCAGAATACCTTTCACACTGATATTATGCTCAAGTTGTGCAAGTCTGTTAACCCACTTTAAGACCTTGACTTGGGGATTCTGGTTTGCCACATAATGTGCAAGGTATATATGTGTCATTTTATACTACTTTATATGGTGTGGCTCGTTAGCCCACGAAAGCTTGCTAACACCTTCAAGGAACTTGAAATAATTGTACTTTATGTCAAATTCCATATCGTACCAAAAGTTTACTGCAATACATCCCTGTGACTGTTGTACGTGATGAAACCAAAGAGATGGCAAATACAACATTTCGCCTGCGTGAACAGTGGCCACTAAAGGTCTTGCCTTGGCAAACTGGGGGAATTTCTTGAGATCAGGTGCCAAAGGATCCACGGGAATCCATGGGACCTCAGTTGGCCGTACAAATCCTGATTCACAAGCGTCATTTGGGGGTTCATCGATAATTTCATAGTCGCCGAAATCCGTCATCACGTACTTGGCTGGCTTATAGACTTTATAAGGAACGAAGGGCAGATCTGTTGGTGGAATCAAAATGAACGTCTTCGTCCCCGAGACAACACAGTACAGATTTTCATAGTGATCTTTATGTAGAGATGTGACAGCTCTCTCTTCCCCCATCCAAAAGTTGACCGCGTCTGGGGACTTGCTAAAAGCTTCTGTTGCCCAAGGAATATCTTTAGATGCGTCTTGAATTATCTCTGAAAATTCCTCTGTGAAGTTTGAATTCTGCTTCTGGACGTAAAATACTCCTTCTTTGGAAGACTTTCCCTCTATGATTTCCAAGAAATCAGAGAACTGCATCAAGCGTTCTTCTGGCATAACGAATCGATCACCAACAACGGCATCTGCGTAACCGTTGGGTGTTACAGCCACAGTGACCTCCTTCTGTCCTAGTTTTTCTCTCAGGTACTCAATAGTCCAATTCTTTCGTGCAGGCCAGTGATCAAATCCTCGCTTGATAATAACAGGGACATTTGGAGAGACCCAGTCTCGGTAAAATTCAAGGGCGCTCGGGGGATTCTCCAATTTCGGGACCTCCTCACGCAGATAAAGCTCTCTTGATTCCTTAGAAAGGTTCTCCAACAGTTCTGTAAGGTCGCCTGAAAAATCCATCCAGCTACACATCTATAAACCTATGAATGACGAAATAAGTCAACTTCGGCGGCCATATTGTGCCTGGTAACCTCGCTCTTTCGAAAGGCGCTTGGCTACAAAGTTGAAGGAGCGGTTACATGATTGACACCATTTTGCTTTTGCGGTGCATTCAAGTTTCGAGCAAGGAAAAATGCTTCTGGTACTGTCTGAAGAGCAGAAAGAACACATCAAGTTTCTCACAACATTAGACCTTGATGTAGTCCGTGAATTTGCGAGAATTTCGCTGGATTTTATCTTGAAGGGCTCCTCTAATCCGAAGATTTTCCAAGCCGCTGCCCAGAAGCTCGGCGTGGAGGTTCGCAGAGTCAAGAATGGAATCAACGGCTTAATGCACCTCTTCACCGAAAGTTCACGACTCATGATCGGAGAGATAGATTTTCAGGACTCTGTAATGACTCTGGGCTTCTCAGAAGAGATCATTCAGGAGCTTCTGCAGATGTATCTGAATTCAAGAAAGGAAGTCAGAAACATTCTTTCGGAGATGTCACTGAACACACCTCATTATCACAACCTGGAATGGAGGTTCGATGTCGAGTTGTCAAGTAGAGCTCTTCATCACCAAACCAACCCTGTTGTTCTGATGAAGCTGCACACAAAGGAGGGCGAGAAGAGCGAGGTGGATACACTCCAAACGGATCCCACAAACCTGCTGCACCTCACTGCGATGCTAGAGAACGCTGTTCAAGAAATGAAGACTGCTCACTGCAGGAGAATCGTCAGAAATATCAAGTGATTGAGCAAAAACCTGATTTCCACCATGAACTAAGCAAGTCCTGAACCTAAACCCTTAGGTTTAGAGAAATCTTCCTTATTGCATGATGCTATCTGATTTTGTCGTGCTATATGTATTAATGTGGGCACTGCCTTGGACAAAAGTTTGCAATCAGTGCATTCCAGAACTCTGGGTCTCCCAGGAGGCAGAAGAGTTATTGGAGTCTGCATGCTTGATTGATAAGAGAAACAAATTCAAGAGTATGTGATTGAATGCTGAAGTCCTCTTTAATCAAGTCAAGGCTTTCATCGTGATCGGCTATGTGTATTAGATAATAGGAAGATAAACTAATCTATTTCAGTGAAAAATGAGCTAGTTAGTAATATTCTTAATTTGTTTTAAGCATATCAACAAAATAGGATTTATATACTGTAATAACACCACCAGCACTTTTTATCCAAACTGCACAAAAGTCTAATTTGCTCCACAGTGAGCCACATACCACATAAACACTTGAAATATTGCAATGTAAAAATACTAAGTGATATTCTCCCCACCATCCTTATAGGAAGTGAGTGACAGCAAGAATTGATCATTGAATCGCTTTTACTACACAAGGATTACAAAGAATGATTTGTACTCAACTTCCCATTGTTGCTATTGGTAACCCTTTCATTCCTGAATAATTCATAATACAGATACATATTGTGCATGCATAGTGAATATATTATTGATAGTTCAATCAACTTTCAACAGAGCAAGCTGTCAAATACCAAGATCTCCATACTGTATTATGCATGTGTAAAATCTGATGGGTTCACAGAACCAGAGTAACTTTGAACACAACAAAGTCTTCAACAACAATATGAAAAGACGCAACTCGCAACTCGCGTCAGAACTACGACATTTACGGTAACGCCAGCACTATGCTACATAAAGCATAGAAACATTAAGAGCTACATACAAAAATGTAGCTCTTAACGTTCTAAGTCTATATCACATTATCCCCTCCCTAATTTGCTGGGGGACAAGTCTAGGAGTTCTAGAAATTCATTTCATAGTCCTCTGTCCATGCCGGCGGTTTCCTTGAACGGGAAGGCCTAGCTGTGGTCTGAGGCTCCACAGGAGATGGACTGGTGGATGCAGAGCTTCTCTCTACATTGCTGCCCAATGCCATCATAGTCATTGGTGGGGCACTTAAGCTTTCCTGTCCTGGCTCACTAGTCGACGGGGAGCCTGAACTCTCCTGCCCCGAGTCACTGTTAGTGGGGAGCTTGAATTCTGTCCCTGATTGTCACTGGTCACTGGGGAGCTTGAAATCTGCTGTCCCGGTTCCCTCATTGGTATTGAGCTTAAATTTTGTCCCTGAGTGCCGTTGGTCACTATCAGAAACCACTCTTCTTCCTCTTCCTCATCTTCCTCTTTACTGACTGCTGGACGTGGCCCTTCCTCCCTTCTTAAGCCATGTCACGGCTGAACGTACGGCAGGATCTTGCTGTTGGTATTGCCGCAACTCCTCATCACTCCACTGGTTCAGCCAGCTATCTCTGATGAGAGACTGGACAGAAAAAATGGAAGTTGGTCATTCTCTGGAGTGCAAAATTTGTCCCTATGTTACTATTGCAAGGCTAAAAACCTGCATAAAATAAATCTTAATTTACTGGACAGTGCATCCAGTCCATGCTAGTCCTCCTCTTCAGAACCTTTGTCCATATCCATGAAGCTATCTTCACATGCAGCAGTTCCAGTTTCTTCCTGAACTTCAGTTTCCAGTGTTAGCTCTTTCAGTGTTTCTTGGAGCATGTGAACACTAAAAGTGTCTTCTCGCTGAATTCCCAGTGCCTTGTGAAAATAATCTACTGCCTCTGAAAGATTCCCCATGATGCTGTGAACAAAACCAATTGCTGAGAAGGTGGATGCCTTGTTCGGCACCAGCACCAGAGCTTGTTGGTGATATCGAAGAGCTTCCTGATATTTACCACATTTACGGGATGCATGGGCCAAGTTATTGAGCAAAGGCTCCCACGTCTCTGACAGCACCCCTTCACTTGTTCCCTGAACCTTCCGCAGGGATTCTTGGAAATACTTCTCTGCTAAAGTGTAATCTCCATTCTGATGTGCAATCACCCCCAGCTCTTGCTTGACAAAAGGATCATCAGGAGACAATGACAGGGCTTGTGTGAGAAATCTCTCTGCGAGCATAGGGTTGTGTGTTTTGCCATACTCAAGGCCAATGTACAGCAGTGGCAAGTGACTCCGAGGCATCAACTTCGAAGCCGTGAAGTAAGCTGCCATTGCCTGATCATGCTCTCCTTCAGCGGCAAAGGAGTGACCGAAGCTGAGCCAAGCAGGACCGTACACTCGCTCCAGACTTGTCGCCTTGTTGTAGTACCTCCGAGCCTGCTCATACTTCTCTATGAGGTAATAATAACAACCAACTGCATACCAGGCAATGGCTTTCTGTGGATAGCTGTCAACCAGATTATGAGCTAAATAAAACAGCTCATTTGACTTCCTGAGCTCAACCAGACAGGATATATGGATGGAGAGACAGCTCTCATGGTAGGGGTCAAGGGCCATGACTGCCGAGGTCAATTTGAAGCTGCTTTCATAACTGCAGTTATAAAAGTGTCGCTCAGCCATACCAACAACAACATCCGAGTTGTCGTTAAGACTGTCCAATCCGGCTGGAAGTTTTGGATCAGTTGGTTTAGTGTACATTTTGGTTTTGCTCTCGTACAGGAATTTAATCATCATGACTTCTTCGTGGGTGCACTGTTCTTCATAAGGTAAAGAGTTCAAAAGATCCTTCTCTTCTTCTGCTGTCAACATGTGGTGCGAGACCAGAATGTCAAACGCTTCGTAGCAGTGAACATCGCGTCTCAGCGATTCCTTGTAACATTCCGTTGCAAGGCTGCGGTTGTCCATAGCTTCGTAGGTGGTCCCTTTCAACAAGCAAATCGCACTTTCTAACTTCTTTGCACCGCCAATTACGAAACTGTCACCTAAAAATGATTCTGCTCCCGACTCTTTCGGCCCTCCTTCCTTTGTCATCTCTAAAACATCCAAGGTCTCTTGCCATTGTTTGCACTCTGCATGGCATTTTGCAGCTAGGTACCTACACGCCAGATTTTTCTGCAACAATTCCCGACTTTTCAAAGCGTGGATTGCTCGTTGATACTGACCAGACAGGAACAAAATTTGAGCGAGCCAGTAAACATCTTGGACATCACCGCTTGAGAGGGTGACGGCCTTATCTGCCCAAAACAGAGCTGTTTTATACTGATGATTATCAATGTACTGACGCACGAGGTTGCGGAGTTGAGAGATATCTACCTTCCCGCCAGTCGCCATCTTGAAAAAGATGGGTAAAACCGCTGCCCGTGTGGCTCAGTGATCCATCGTAACTCTCAGGGGAGTACTTGGGATTAAAGATTTCTGTCCAAAGTTATCAGTCAGAACTATGGTCATTTGTTGCTCTAGAATCAAGAATGCGAATGCACATTCACGCTGAGTTCTTTGGTTTCTTTTGTGATTTCACTCAAGCACAGACCTCAAAGAAAACGCAGTGGGTCTTAGTGGCTGCAATCTTCCCCTACCCCCTAAGGTCAAACTTGTCCATGAATGTGTGCGGTGTGGCAGCCCAAAATGTCTGCATCGAATTATCGGCAATTTTTGAGAGTTGCTCTGTAGGAATGGTTTCAATATCAGGTGCTCTCAGGCAATTTTCATTTCGAACTTTAGAGCCTTCGTTCAGCACAAGCTTTCGCCCAAGTTTATGAACAGAGAACTACAATCATGAATTCCTCCTCCACGGAGAAACAGGCCAAGAACAAGAGCAAAAAGCCTGTTGCTGGGAAAGCCAAAACGGGCAAAGGAACGACAGATAAAGGTTTGTTGACAACTGTATATTCGCTTGAAGGCCACGAGTTGTTTTGAAAGCCGGTGTGATAGTTTATTAGCATATTGAAGCAATTGTTCGAGATATCCATTGGACCGGACTAAACATGATTGTGTTCTACAGTCACCAAGAGCTAAAGATGTTTAGCTTTTTCTTTCCTCAGGGAAGCCAAAGGAACCTCCAATAGGTGATGCGAGGTTTCGTGGAGACGGACTCAAGTTTAAATGCAAGGTGTGCAGTCTATATAAACAGTGGGTCCATGTTTATTTAGTGAAGAATCGTGTTTTGGGCATTTGTTTTCTGAATATACAATGTGTACCCAATTCTAAAGTCTCTAACAACTGCGACATAAGCCCGGTCGCTGTTCATTTCTAGAAACGCGATAAAACCCTGTCTAATGAGAAGAACATTCTGCAATTAAATTAGCGACAAAAGCCGCAGGACTTCAGCGCACTCGAGTGTTTAGTGCATTTCTTGAATACATTCTGACCAATGCTCGCTCGCTCATTAATTTTTTTTTCACTTTGTCTTTAGCTCGTTGGATCGGCAGATGTAAGTGGCCCAAGAGGGGACGCAATGTGTGTGGAAGCGATCAAGAAATTAAAGGTATATTTATGCCACAAATTTTGCTTTGTTCCCAATGGAAGGGTGTTTAATAAAGATGTGTATATATATACAAGAGTGGCTCGGTTTCTGTGAACCTTTGCTGTTCATTGTTTACGCATTACTTCAACATTTTGTTGCATGTTAATAATTCTAAACTACATACACTGTATATTCAGCAAGAGCCTTTATTGATACTGCTAATGAGATGGTTAAATATATCCGAGGTAATAGGTTGTAGAAAATCAGAAAAAGGACCAAACAAACATGCGCAAAACATTGCTTGCAGTAGTGCACACAGTTGAAATTTAGGTGTGGGTACAGTGCAGTTGTATATTGTTTCATGCAATTTAGCTGTAAACTGTTACATCTCTTCAGCAATGCAATCTGCCTGGTCATGAATAAAATCAGACAAAACCAATTAAAAGTTGTCGAATCAAGGTAGAAAACTAATAATAATAAAAAGTAATAGTTTTAATGTATAATTGTACAAATTACATATGTACATTATGTTCAAATGTGCAATACAATAGTCAAAACTATAGCTAAAACCTTTCTCTAAGGTGTGCCCCCACCCTCACCCCCTGAGAGAGCCGCACCTCCAAGCAAGTGAGGCCCAGACCCCTGGCTTAAACTTTCAAGAGATTATGACCACTTTGACCAGCAAAGTAGTGATGTAGAGTAGTATAAAGTGTGAGCTTGTATTATTTCACAGCTTCAAGCCCTCAAGCTTCACAAAGAAAGCAAAGAACACAAACAGAAAATAACACTGCAGGTGACTTTGAAAGGCATCAGGATTTTGGATGAAAAGAGTCAGGTAAGACTGATGAGGGATGTTAAAGACTGAGGCATTTGTTATCAGTGCAAAGTTTCTGTTTATGTGTATGTGTGAATTGAAGTCGAACTAGTTTTATCTGGATGTAATAATGATGGCAAAAAGAAATAGGCCTGTATGGTCAATGAGAAGTAATGCATTGATTAAATACAGCTGTTACTATCTCCTTTTTCCCATCCTCACACACAGCAGCTACAGGCAAGTACATCCTGGCTTTCTCCAACTCTATTCCTATTAAACTGTTCTGGTTGCTGTGCTCCTGGGATCACAAAATAAGCAAGCAATAGAATAGAGCGGTTTTCTGATGACTGTCGAAAGTAATATTGTGTGATTGCTTTGGTTTTGCATTTGCTTCGCTTTCGGATTGGTCCACACGAGTTTTCAGCATGCTCAGCCAATCAGAGACAAAACCAAAACCAAAACCAAACACTTCTCACGCAAGTGATGGCGTGTACTTGCACTGCTGATTGGAAAGTAAAACCAAACGCAAGACCAAACGTGAATTACTTTGGCTTCCAATTGGCTGAACTATTTTCTCTCAGTCTCTGTTATTGGCCTGTGTGATTACTTTGGTTTTGGCTTTTAACAGTCATCTGAAAACGGCTCTATTATAGTGCTGTAGTGGTAGAAGTACATAGAATCAGCAAGTGTGGCAGGAGCGGCAGATAAAAAATACTTATCAACGTGCTTTCAGAGGGTCGAGCATGAGCATCCCATCAACAAAGTGTCATTCATCACCCATGACCCTGAGGACAAGAAGATCTTTGGCTATGTTTGCAGTATGTCATCATCAACTGGTCATAAGCTGTTTGCAATCAAGTCAGAGAAGTTTATAGTGAGTAAATTGTTGATCCTTTTAACAATAACTATATTCCTTTATCCAAACTATGGTGGTGGGCAGAAAGCTTGGTGTGTCTGTGTGTTTTTCAACTTTCTGTAGTCTAGGACAACTACACTAAGTTAAAGAAACCCCCTCCCTTTTATCAATTTAATAAATTACATTACTCTTATTTTGTTCTGGATTTTTGTTGTTTCAATTATTCCCACTGTCTTTCTTTTACTCTTTATTTCTGCATGTCTTGTGATGTGATGTACAGTTGTACTAACCTGTTCCTATTCCTCTCTTTTCTTCTGTTTCTTCTTTTACAAGGCTGCTGTCATTACCGCTGATCTGTTTGAATTGTTCCAAGTTGTGTATAAACTCCGACAGCAGTCAGGATTGAGGAAAAGCACACCCAATACTGTTCGAGCTGCTCCACCAGTAGGTGAGATACAACTGCAGTCTCTGTAATGTATGGTGTATAACGAAAGGAGACTAACAACCCTAGCAGGTGACAGTTGACCTACTGTCTGGGAAGTGTTGGTTTAGTGTCAACTAACTGTGGGTTACTGTCCATGTGTGTTTTTTAGACATCATGTACTGAAAGTTGTGATTTGAAATGTATTTTATGGTCTTTCATTCAAATTCATTTTCATTGCAATATTATTGCAAAAGATACATCCATTGGGTACATGTACTATTAATCTATGTTCTAATAAAATACAAGAGTTAATGGTTGTTCAATATAAATTTTATAGAAATAAAATCATCAAGCTGCAATTTTGTTTTAGCGCAAACAGCTCCAGACCAAGAAATGACAGAGTCAGTGTATGAGGTATGTGGCTTGCATGATTATGTCTCTTAAATTCCTGGATTTAAAACATTTTAGTGCTTTACAGGCACTACAGAAATATGTTTTTTGGGGAGATCAGCATGTGTTTTGTGGTAATGTGGGCATGTTTGAACTGAACATGGACAGCAAGTATGTGTGCTTACTGAAAAACTGTGAAGAAATATTATAGTTTCACTTCAGTTCATTTGAAGGAGAAGTTTCCATGTGCTTTTTTTTTTGTATTTGTGCAGGAGGTTGATAAAAACAACACTGCACAGCCTTCAAGTCCCAAAGATAATGAGGAAGCACAGTACGAAGAGTTGGGTCCCGCAATAAGCAAAGTGGGCCAATCACACGAGCAGATACCACCATCTCCAAAGGTAGCTTTCCTTTCACTCATAAGTTCATATACATGAAGACCATGAAGAAAGTGTATGAGTGATATACTGTAGCTGTAGCAAGAATGTTTGGTTTAATCAGCTTTTATCTGAGTATGCTTAGAACAACCACTTGCTTCTACCAAGGGCTAAAACTTGAACTATCAGCTCAAAATTCTTAACAGTGTTAAATTTTTCACACATCAACCCATATTTGATTCATCATTCGTTTTTCTCCAAGCTGACACAGTCCAAGTTCTCCATGCGGCATTACATTATTTCTGACTCATAACTGAGAGGGAAAACCAGTGCTCATGGAAACTGTTGCCAGTTTGTTTACTACAATATTTATGTCCCTACATTATGTATGTGCAGCAGCGTTTGCATGAATGATGAAATTCATGAAAATGAATTCAGTGGCATTCAGTAGTTTACTTCATTATAATTCAAGTGGCTGATAATTGACTCAGGGTCTCAATAGAGGGACTCAATAGGTCTTTTGCAGCTTGGGGTCACATGACCTGAAATTCATGACAGAACTTAAAATTCTTAACCTCATACTTTTTGAGTGCCAGAAATGGAAAGGGCATAACAATTATTTTTTAGGTTTGTTGTATTAAAACATCAAATTTGGCAGTGCCATTGGGGAAAGGGACTGTTAGCAAGGTCTTGTTTTAGTCATGTGACCACTAGCTCTACTTATACAGATTTTATACATTATAAATTAATAGTGAGACCTTTTGTTTGCAGGATCCAACACCAGATGGACGAGACCGAACAGAGAGTTCAGTGTCTTCCACTCCATCCGACAGTCTTGCCATGTCCTTCAACTCTGACCCGTTCTTCAGTCCCTCTGTTCTAATGGAATCTCAGCAAGAGTCCGTAGAAGCAGAGTATGCAACAGTGACTTCTGGAAACATGCTCAGAAGTGGATCCATCTCCTCTGGATCTTCGGAGACAAACTCTACCCACCTCAGGAATCCTGACACTCAAGCCAAATCATTTCCACTAGCATCTGATGCAACGCCTGCCTTTAGTGCCTCTGGTGCAACTACAGTATCACACAATACAACCAGCGAATTTCCGGTTTCATTTCCAGCATCACCTGGTATCAGTGCTCCCTGTGAAAGCTCCAAGCAAGAAACTACACAAAGAGGTTTGTCAGGGCAAGAAGATTTGTTTGCAAACTTTGAGAATCAAGGTTCCTCAGGTGCAGAAGCTGTCGATGACCCGTTTGCACCATCTGGTGATCAGACCTCCAGCATGTTTGTTTCAAGTGATGGATTTGCCGCTGCCTTCGATACTGCTCAATTTTCTGATCCTTTTGATTCAACTGTGTCTGGTGAGAGCAAGGAAGTCATCACAGATGATAGAGGTGGCAAGGAGGCATTTCTCACTGAAGGAGCTGAAAGTTTTGAGGCTGCATTTGACACAACTCCTTTTACTCCAGATCCTTTTCTTTCTAAGCCATCAGATGGTGGAAAAAGAACTACTGAAAGTGAGCCATTTCATGAACCAGAACATTTTGATGCAGCATTTGATAGTTCCTTTAATTCTGATGCATTTACTTCAGAAATGCCCAAAAAGGAGACAGATTCAGAAGGAACTGTGGAGGCAGATACAAGTTCAACTCCAAGAGATGTAGATGTTGGAGTGGCATTCAACATAGCCGGATTTGCTACTGACCCATTTGCATCCACAGTGTCTAAAGATAGTGAGCCACAAAGCTCCACCCAAAATGCAGAAGATACCAAAGCACATTTGCAGAAAGAACCTGAAGGATTTGAAGCAAGCTTTGATACATCAGCTTTCTCTTCAGAACCATTTGGCCCAGTATCTTCTAAAGCTGCTGAATCTCAAGATGAATCAAATACCACTGATGAAGATTCATTTTCAAAATCTGGGAAATTCAAAGAAACATTTGACATTGCCAGTGATCCCTTTGATCCAGTAGCATCCAAAACTGATGAGGCTAAAGACACAGCAAGTATTTCAGAAGATCAGACCACTCAGGGATCTGCAAAGTTTCAAACAGCATTTGATACCCCTGCATTTACTGTGGATCCATTTGGTTCAACACCTTCTAAGGATGACAAAATGCAAAACCCAGGAGAAACAGCAGATCAGATGACTGAAGAATCTGCAAAATTTCAAACAACATTTGATACGTCTGCATTTACAGTGGACCCATTTGGATCAGCAGCATCTAAGGATGACAAGATGCAAAGTGCAGAAGAAACAGCAGATGAGACAACCGAAGAATCTGCAAAGTTTCAAACAACATTTGATACATCTGCATTCACAGTGGATCCATTTGGATCAGCAGCATCTAAAGATGACAAGATGCAAAGTGCAGAAGAAACAGCAGATGAGACAACTGAAGAATCTGCAAAGTTTCAAACAACATTTGATACATCTGCATTCACAGTGGATCCATTTGTTTCAAAACCTTCTAAGGAAGACAAGATGCAAAACGCAGAAAAGAACTTGGAAGAGCCATCTGGAAAGTTTGAAGTGACCTTTGATTCAACTCCATTTGACTCTTTTTCACCCAAGGATGATGTGCCACAAAATAAAATGGAACGTCAAGAAGAAACAAAAAGCCAGCTATTTGAAGCATCCTTTGAGGCAGTCCAGTTCCCTGATGCTTTTAAATCAACTGAATCCAATAACGAGAAACCCGAGGCATTTGAGGCAGAGTCTCCATGGGGGAATGCTGCTGGACAGCAACAAGCCCCTGTGCCAGCCTTTGATGATGCTTTCACTGCAGAGTCAAGCCAGTCAGCTTCTCTTTCTAGCAGTGATGTTTTAAGTACAGTAACAGCACCATCAGCTCAAGTGGCAGCAGCAGCAGCAGATGGTGATGATGATGTGTTTTCTGGCTCTCAATCTGTGCCAGTCAGCACTCCTGCCCTGTTGCCCTCCCCAGCGTCAAGTGTCGATATAAGCCCTAGCAAGGTTGTTCCAAGTGCAGATCCATTTGGAAGCTTGAAGGATGACCTGCCTGGTTTATCAGAACCAGAAGCATCTACTGTGGAAGGAAGTGCCGAACAGGAGAGTGAGTCAACAAAAGGGGAAAAGCAAGACTCCAAAGAGTCAAATCTAGACCAAGACAAAGAAACCAGTGCCACTGACACTACACTAGACTCAAGTAATCAAGCTCATAATCTGAAGAGACCTAATGAACTGAGTGTTGCAGAAACAAAGGAGCCCACAACACAGAGACCCACTTCTCCCAACAGGCCACCACCTCTTCCCCCACGCGTCCTGGCAGCTCCACCTCTCCCTGCCCGTCCAAGGTCAACTTCCAACTTGAGTAGTCTATCACAAGGGGATGTCAGTTCTCTTGGACTTCCTGGATCCACACCCTCCCCCCTCAGGCAGAGTTACACACCAAAGAAAACTCCCCCTGCCCCTCCCCCAAGAGTGGACCTTGAGGGGAAGAATGGCTTTGGAGGAAACCAAGCAAAGGCAGAGTCCTTTGGGAGTGGTGCTTTCAAAGCTGTGTTCAATGGCACAGACACGTCTTCAGACTCGTGCAAATCCTCATGGGCAGCTTTGTGGCCGTCAGAGACTAACGATAGTGAAAACAGGAATTCACAAAGCAACAGTGCAACAAACAAGTCTGCAGATCCATTTAGTGATGACTTCTTCACAAACTTTGACACTCCACAGCAAAAGACAAAAACAGTTTTAGCTGTCAGCCAGGATCACTTTGTTGACCCATTTTCATCACAGGTTTCTACGACATCGACAACATTCGGTGAACAGGACTTTTTTGCTGCATTCCCAGCTGCTGATAACCAAAAGTCAGGCTTGACAGACACTGTGGCAGATCCTTTCTCTAGCTCCTCTGCTTTCACAAGTAATGATCCATTTGATGGAGTTAGTGACCCTTTTGCAGATAAGGGGGTCTTGGGCAGTGATCCATTTACCGGCAGTCCTGCTCAGAAGTCAAACCAGGTAGAAGCTCTCAAACTCAGTGACAAGGTGAGTTATGCAACCAAGCCATACATAAGCCCAGCCCCCCTCTACTCCTAAGGATCATCTGTGAGGGGATTCACAATTTTGTGATGGGGGGTTCGAGTGATTAGGTTTTTTAAATTACCTGAAAATACTTTTGTGCAAGAGGAAACACTGAGATCTAGTACTTTATTTGCTAATGAGCAATTGGGATTCAATTGCGCCCCCATGACATAACCTGTGGTGGATCCAGGGGGGGGGAAGGAATTGTCAAAAGTTTGATTCTTTCCCCCCCCCCCCCCCCCCCCCCCCCCCTTGCCTGCCACCTGTACATAACATTGATGTGTAATTTAGTTTGATGTCAACTCATGAAGCTTATCTCCTGCAGGACCCATTTGATGGTGACTTCTCTGATTCGTTTGCATAAACCAGCGGCTGATGAGAGGTGAGAGACTATACTGTGGGGGGTGGAGACACTCTTCTCCTGACTGTTATGTTATGTTCTTGGTGTTTCAGCCTCTGAGTATTATTCCCTCCCTGTAAAGGAAAAGCCTTTTCATTAGATCAGATACAGTATGACCATATTTTACAGGGGTCCCGCAAGTAATTCTAGCAATATTCCTTCTTTTTTTCTTTCAGACAATATCCAGCTACAGACGCACCTGCCATTAATCACCACAGTGACACAGACAAACTTATTTTACTTGGCACAACCTGCGTAAGATTTTCTACACACCCAACTCCATGAACACAAATAGTTCATGGGGAAGGGGGGAGGGGTTGCTGACTAAATTCAGGAGAGTCAGCCATAAGGATTTCTAGAAATATGTTTTCCAAAATCCTCATGCAGTACTTTAAATTTGGAGTGACCAGATTAACAAAACTAAGGCAAGAACACCTTTTAAAGGAGAGGGAGGAAGCCTCAGATAAAATTTACATTCCCCAATAACATCTTATCATAAGGTTAGTGGCAGTGATTTCAATAATTGCTTGATACTGCTGCCAACGAATACTGCAGGTTGCACAGTTTGCATTTATAGTTTTTTTTAACTCTTACTTAGTTGTACCTAGTACTACATTATATTTCTAGACTCACACTGCAGGCAACTTGGGTATTTTAAAATACACAGATCATGGAAATTTATCATTGGTAGCATATTTCAATGTTAGTATGGTCTTTCAAAAAAGTTGAGCTTGTTTGAGTTGCCAGTATGAAATTTGGAGATCCCAAAGTTCATGATCTGACCAGCATTTTATTATAGCACTGTACAAAGTTTTTTTCCTTTGTTTTGTTTAATTTTTTTAATTTTTAGAACTAACAGTATTATTATTGGCATTGCACTTCAGGAATAACTCAATCCACCTCATTCCATGGTTTCTATTTTCTGCATATTACAAGAATAGCCTCTCAGACTTGCTACATAAAGACTTAAGTTTTGACACCTTGAATTGCCTTGAGTGGGCTTGAACACGTGGGAATTGATTGATGCACAGAATAATGCCTTCACTGCATAATGTCTGGAGGTATTTTGGTGTCATTAGTAGCTCTCAAATTTAGATATTTTCACATATAAAATATATGACTTGTACATTATACATAATCATGGATAGTAAAATGAAAATTGCCCAAGAAAATGAAGCAAAGAAAGTAATGTGTATGATTTTACTTTTAGTGGAAAAAGAATGCCAAAATAATGATCAAATTCCTAATTAAATAATTTTATACCACTACCTTGTGCTGTCCTAATAGAATGCATTTTTACCATTGCATTTAAATAAAGGCAGCCTTCTTTAATGTTTCATAAAAGTCCTTAAAAGTAAAGGTTTTTCTGGATAACCATTAAATAGTAAATTAGACAACATAATAGATATTTTAATGGTAAAATCAGACACAATTTTTTAATTTTTTTTGTAGAATTTTTTCAAACAGTAGAGTACCTTTGATTACCTGTAGCTCTGTTGTTCATACACTGCCATTTGTATAGAAATTGTAAACAGCAGTATCCATGAATATCTCCAAAAAAGGGCCAGTGACCAGTTTATCAGCACAATTTGCTTAAAATCTGCCATAAATATTTAGTTATTATTCATAAGTTTGGGCGTGTTTCCCTTAGTGATGAGTAAAACCTGTCTGTTGGGAAATCAACAAAGTTGAGCTGTGCAAAATGTATTCTACAAAGCTATTACTTGGTCATTTCATTTATGTACACTATGTAAAGATGCCTTGCAGTAGTTGATTACCAACAATAACGAAGCTGTGCAGTGTTTTTGTTGGTTTTTTTTTTTTTTGTTTTTTTTTGTGCCACTGGCAATGGTCCAACAACTGAAACATATTAGTGCAAGTATATGGCCTTAGTCACACCACACTTCTTCTAGAGAATTTTGCCTTGCATGCAAGCATGTACTGGACAATCAAAGCATGCCTCTAGCAGCTCTTCCTGGGGACATGAAGCAAATTATGTTCATGAAATGTCTTTAGTTTTAGAAGAAGCATGATTTTACCATGTTGATTTTCCCATTCATTGAAGGTTATTTTTCTTTACTTTCCACCCAAGTGTGGATAGTTTTTACTCTTGTAAAATGTTTTGTACTGTTGTAAGATCCATACAATAAAAGAGTAAGGTATAAAAATTACCAAACATAATTTTGCTTCTGACCTTATCATGACCTGAAGAGTGTGTTAGGAGAACTCAGTTGAGAACTATAAAGATATTGGGTGTGGCCATCCATATGGAGGTGAAGGGGTTCAAAGCCCCTTTCAGCTATTCAAGAAAAATGGGGAAAGTCCTCCAGTTGAGTTCAGTCTAATCTGTGCAAGCCATCATTATTTTAGAAAACCCTCCCTACAGTATAACATACAGCATCTACCCTGGTTCCCAGAGATTCTCTTGCTCTTGGTCAGAGGCCCGAGTGCTGGAGGTGTGAACGATTTGCCCAAGGGAGCAAGAAAAACTCTTGGACACAGTGCAATGAAAACCATGTCTGCTTGCCCAATGCTACCAGGCTTTTCTGTCGGACTTTTTTTATCATACCTTGTTGCACACAGGGTAACGCTACTAGTACGAAATTAACCACTCTGGGCCTTCTCCCTGTTCCAAGGCAAAAGTGGATATGATGGTACTATTTTATACCAACTGTATACTCAAGAAGTTCACAAACATTGTAATGTCTATGCAACATTTATTTCATTACAGAAACATTGCTAGTGTAAACCAATTCAGTTCAAATAATGCCATGAACATGAAAGTGGTCAGGGTTTGCAAGAAATAAGCAAAACTTGTGAGGATAACAATACAACTTGGACAGTGTAAATAGCTTAGGAATGAAAATATTGGGCCAAACATCTATCACAGAGAGCCAGTTAAATATTGACAGCCACACTCGAACACTAAAATATTGTCACTTGAATTCCAAGAAATAATCAAAAAAATCAATTCACTCCAGAATTACATATGGCAAGATGTTTAGAGTACCATCACAGACTGGCATTACTTGAGACCAAGCATACCACTGCCCATCATCACCATAGCGACCGTTAATGCCTATTGCCTGAGTATGCAAGTCTAAGACTGGTTCCCTGGGTGACTGCTGTCTATCGTCAGAATCTAACAGTGTACTCTCATCATTCCCAGCACACAGCAAAATTTCCTCATCACACTGTTCAGTATCATTCAACTGTACAGCAGTATCTACTGAAGATTTCTCACATACAGACAGGAGTGTGCTGTGCTGGGATGCTTCAACAATGTCCTCACAGCTTTCCGTCACGTTGTTGGTGTTTACTTGAACAGATGCCGTAAGACTAGAATCTTCCATGACCTCAACGGCAGAATTTGTATCATTGCTACTACCATTCTGTGAGTCAACATTAGAACTATAATTGACACAGTTAAGTGGTCCACCCACATCATTGGAAGGCCCTGGCTCTTCATCAGGTGTTAAAGCAGCTACACTCTGCAGTGCATCCCCTGCCATAGTGGCTGTCTCCGTGTTCCCCTGCAAAGACTCAGTTCTTGAATCAAAGCTTTGATCTGTGATCAGAGATTCTGTTCTCGAATCAACCCTACCATCTGGCACAGACTGGTCTGACCCAACAGAGTTTTCAACTACAGTTTCCTGGGAGATTCCTTCACTTAAGGCAACACTGTTAGACCCCTTATCAGATTGAAAATGCATAGATGCTGTGGAAACAAGTGAACCATCTTCAGGACCTGTCATAATAATGGACCCTGACTCTTCAGTGTTTACACTTGATGAAGACTTCAATGCATCAGACTGTGTCGTGTTGGTTGTTTTTCTCGAAGAGTCCACTTTGTCTAAATCTCCACATAGCAACGGTGTGCTAGGTCTACTAGATGACTCATCCGAGAGTTTAGCAAAGGTGACAGGGGAATTCTCTGAGCTGGAACTGTCACACTTTCTCTTTATACCCCTCTTTTTTCCTTTACATATTATTGATTTATTATCTGCCAAAGAACTTGAAATCTCTGGCCTCTTCCCATCCTTGATGACACCATTTATTACAGGTGATGCTCTATTGCTGTTGATGGGTGAATCACTGTTTCTCGCACACTCCAACTGATTGATTACAAGTTTTTGCCATTTCTTAACAAGCTTCTTGGCTCGCCGTGCCAAGTCCTCATTGCTAGTCTTCTTGCGGAGGAGGTTAATTATCTTGCCTATCCTTGTTCTCTGCAAGAGAAATCAATCAAACATTTACAATACATCCAACCAACTAAAAATATAAATATACATTGTATGACTAATGCGAGAATTCATAACCCCACCAGCTGTCAATAAAGCCAACTTGGGGAGGGGGGGGGGGGAGGGAAGGTACAAAGGCCTTTTTTGGGTTTGAAATTAACAATTTGGGGCCCTTTTTGGGTTAGAAATATTCTGGCACATTTTTGGGTTTCATTCTGGACCACTGGCCTTTTTTTGGGTCTAAAATTTTGTTTTTGTTTTTTGTTGTTATTTTTTTTAGGCCTCATTCACACCTCCCCATCGCTAATATACCTCACTTTCCACTGGGAACTTAAAAAGCTTGCCTCTGCTGACCCTTAAGACAAAGATAAAATGTATTTTTTACACCCATCATATTTTGACACCAATAGGACAACCCAACCTAAAATACCAGATATACCTGCTGAGATGTACTGTTTAACTGGCTCGTAAGCAAATGTTTTTCTAAAGACCAACACTTATGTGACCTTAAAGGTCTATCAGGTTTATCACAAGACAAAAAGTCTTTGCAACCAAACCTATTCAAAAATGGTCACCTCAAATAACCTTCAGAAATTTGAACCTTCAGCTGGCCAAAACCATATCACAATCTGTTAACGCTGAGAAGATGTTTTGTTTGTTTTAAGTACAGGTGCACAAAATAGTAGAAAAGGTAGACCGAAAAGGTAACGTTCATGTACATCCTAGCTTTTGATCAATTGAAAAGCTCACACTAAAATATGCTCCACATATACAGTAATTGTACCCATGATCAATTATCACGATTTTGGGGGGCAATAATTCTTTTGTTGGCATTAAAATTGACTTGGAAACCTACAGAATTACCCAGATATGCGGATAAGCATGGGACCTTTTGTTGAATAAGTATTCTAATGTTTGCTACAACAAAACCAAAGGTTCTTTTTGAATGTTTTTCTCTCAACATCCTTGACTGGATATACAAGCTAAGCATTTTAATTATTAGTTGATTGGTTTCGCTTCTGACTTCTTTGATGACCGGAGAGATAAATGCGAAACGGAGCCTGTGGACTAAATACGTTTTTGTACGAATATTGAGTTAGAGTTTCCTCCTTTCGGTATAGCTTTGTTACTCTGATCTGTAGTCGAAAATCAAGTATAATTTAACACCGGGTAAAATGCGCGAATCGAAAGTACAGTACACCGGACGCAGGAGACTACCGCCATGCAATCGCGACTGTAACTTTCCGAGTATAAAACGCTAAGAAAAAAACCCGCCACGACAGGATTTCTCGTTCACTCTGATCATGAAGGTAAAACTCTTAAAGGTTTATCTCAAAGAATTCGCCGAGAAAAGAATGAAACCAGCAAGTGTAAATGTCTGATTACTGAATTAAGAGTTCGCCGAAACGGGAATAAAGATATCAAAAAAGTCAGCTTAAAAGACTTTTACCAACAGCACGAAATAAGATTAATACAAGGGAAAGGGATAGGCTGCATCTTCACCTCTAAAGCCTCCTTCGTGAGAGGAAACTGTTCCAAGATGGCTACTATGTCCAGCACGGCCACCATGTCAAGAACCTAGCAAGGGAAAGAAACGCAAAAAAATCACCAAAACAGCCAAAAGGGAGATACAAAAGAAGTGTAAAGTGTACACACATTTCCATCAACGTCAACTGCACGATCTAATCTGGATTTAAGCTCGTGAGGAGAGTTCTGCATGGAGCCTCTTCCCTGGTTTCAAGATTCCCGTGCCGAACGCCATCGAAGGCTGACCGAGACATGACTTCCCTCCGCACAACACACTATGTATTATGGGATACTTGACGTCATACCTCGTCGTATTTATACTACTAGCGGAAAGTATCGCGGGCTCAGTCATGGCACATTGGCGTTCAGGTTTTCCTCGGCCAAAGTAGACCGCGTACAAGTAATTGTCCAAAGCCTAAGGGGAGGGGGAGGAGAAACCGCCCTCAAACTGATATATGTATGTGATAAATCACATATATGTGAATCACGGATGACAATGAATATGACCTTCACGGTTGAAAGGATAACCCAGAAAAAGAATCCGCGCCTCAACAGAAATCGAACTCACGCAAGCCTCTTTTAGGTTTGGTCTACACCCTCCCAACTTCTTGTTTAAGTAAGCTTCTAAAATTATCTCCGTCAAATAATATGCGTGTCCGAAATTTGGTGTCTCACTGCTTTGTATTACATGCATGACTCACGATAAGGTTCTTCTTGAGACCCCTTATTCCCTCTTGAGCTCACTCATTTTTGGAAGAAAATTCATTCGCTTGTACGTATGTACTGATGTACAGACAACGTTTAGTACCTTGCGACAGTCTTGCGGTACATACATTATAATTGCATGACAGAGCTGATGGTATGTGCGTGTGCAGTAAACTCCGGTATTTTACTAAATTTGCATTTGAACTACTTACAGTGGGCGGCTTCGGATCATTGCTCAGTCGTCGCAATAAAATTGCTGTTAGAGCCACGAAAGCTGTTCCGTAAAAATAGAAGGTCGAAGATTAGGAGTGCTGCGTAAATCCCAAAGGTAAAGGGCCCGATGTAGTATATTTGACTTGGAGGATTCTATTTGTTCTCTCTGTAAGTCGAGAGCCGTATCATCAAACTAATTGAACAGCAAACAATAACACAGAATCACAGTAAGTGTCACATCACAAGGTAGTCTAACTTGGCCTTTACAATGTTGTTTAATAATGTCATATGTCAGTATAGCGTTGCAGCGATCGATGAAATCATGTAGAACTAAAGTAAAAAGTTATATACGTCCTCCGGAATAGGAATAGCGATGCTGACAGTGAAATTCTTTGGTTTGGAGTTGGTTCTTGGGTAGAAATGCATCGGGAGTTGTTCGAAGTGCCAGTGTGAAGGGTTTCAAAACAATTTCGAACAAAATTCCTCCCGCAACTTAGCAACATTTTCGGTCATTTTAGCTATTCCCATTCCAGTAAAGACTCAATTGAACGCGCCCTTAGTTAGATACAAAATAACACTAATGAGTAGCACAGGATTCAAAATGTTGCAGGCAATGTAAATGAGTGGGGTTTAGAAATAAGAACTATTTAAAGCGGACCAACTCGGCGACACAGTGGTTGGTCTGTAGTGTTGGTCTGTTGTTTGACTTGTGTCTGGTTATGTTCGAGTTTCTGCAGTTTGAAACTAGTCAATGGCCACTCAAAGATCTTGATCGTGTAGAGTTCTCATCAAAGACCTGAGGATAAAACTCTGTAAAATGTATCTATTTTCTTTTGCTTTCTTTTGTGTGTGTGTGTGTGTGTGTGTGTGTGTTATACGCTATACCAGCCTCTTGGTTACATCAGTAAAAAACAGTCACGAATGACTTGTTTAGCCGTAATGTACGTCATCCTTCTCTTGACGTCATGGAATATTTCATTGTTGTTTTGCCTGAGGGGCTTATTTCAAGTTCGTAAACAAATACAGACTAGCATGGGATCTAAGCAAAGCAGTATAGACCATGCCGAAATGTTTGAGGGGGTAAAAAAAACGTTTGGGAGAAGCATAGCTTTTATTTCCAATTCAATTGCACTTACTTATGTTCTGTGTTTCAGCTGAAATATAATAAAGTACTTCGATACGTAATAAATGGATGACACGGATTCGTAAGCCGGGCCCAATATTCTGGAAGCATCAATATTATAGGCTATTTCAGGATTCGGGCACGTCCAAACTTTGTATTCGTCTGTCAGTTTAAAAACGGCTGGAATAATGTTGCAACGCTTTGTTTCAGTCCAAAGACTTTAGTGATTTGCATTTGCATGCAAGAATCTCATCATGGGGAGGAAGCCAACCAAGAAAAAGGATCGGAAAACCACATTTAACCTTGAGACAACCAAGACTGCAGATGGAAACACACAAGATGACACAGTCATGATTAATCCAGGAGCTGAAGACGGCGACGAGCCTGGACAAGAACAAAATGGCGACATCAACACTGCAGAGCGAACCAGATCCATAAGCACGGTTTCCATGGGGTCAAATGATGGTGGTGACTCCGATAATGTATGTATACTGAGCATTATTGACCTACACTTTTAGTATTAATAACGCTTTCGCGGGGCTACCGAAAGGGGAACATTACTCTCAGCACTCTGAAATGTTTCCTTAGGAATATGAACTATTTTATAAAAACCCTTGTTTTTCCTACCGCAGATCTTGAGAAAAGGTTCAACCAAAAAGTCACTCAAACTGCATCAAGTTATACTATTGGGAAATCAAGAGGAGTTAGAAAAAGTTCTAAGCAAGACAACAGGTAACTACAACTATTGTATATGCCCCAGTACAGTTAAAGGATGTAGAGCGCTTCGCTTAACATCCCAGGTATTATCAGCTAACAACTTTATCGTTTATTTTCCGTAGATCTAAATGCCAGAGACATCTCAGGAAAAACAGCTCTGCACACAGCCATTCTCTGCAAACAGGTGCGGTCAGTGGAGATGCTTCTGGAAGCAGGCGCAGACGTGTTAGTCGCTGATGATTCTGGGGACACGCCTATGCACACCGCTATCAGAGTTGGAAGTCAAAAGATAGTGGAGGTAGGTGATGTTCAAGCACCAAACCGCCAAGAACTAGGAATGTGTTTAATGTGTTTTTTTTTTTTTTTTTTACTATTTCCATGCCGGTTATGGGATTAATAGTTCATGAAAAAACTCCTCGCTAGAAATCCTATCAGGTTTTCATTCCAAACCATGGAATTGGAGGGCCTAGATGGGGGGGGGGGGGGGGTGGGGGGCGGGGGGCGGCATAACACTTAACAGTAAAAAAATCAGTCCCATAACACTTAACAGTGAACCCCATCTAGGCCCTCGAATTGCTCCCTTTGATTTAGATTCTCCTCCGCCATGACGGAGACCCCAACATGATGGGTCGCAGCGGCTGTACTCCACTTCACTTGGCAGCATCTACGGACAGTGTGGGCATTTGTAAATTGCTGGTGAGAAAACAGTCTTTGCAGTCTTATATAGGTAAATCAATAGATAACGAGAGCATAGTATAGAAAGAGAGAAAGAAAGAAGGAAAGCGTGGGAGGCAAGGAGAATTCATAAGTCGTTACTCAGAAAAGTCTTACCACTTCATGTAGGTTCAGAACAACGGTCACATCGATCAAGAAGATGAAGAGCGCATGACTCCCATTGGTCACGCCATTGAAAGAGGCGCCGTTAAATGTGCCGAGTATCTACTCAACGTCGGTACGTATGCAAGTCCTTTCACATGATCCATTTTCCATTAGTAGCAGCAGCAGCATCTGCGTTAGTAGCAAAATAGGCACCGCGCAGGGAGAGAGGTAGCCGAGGGCTTTAGCTCCCCCCCCCCCCCCCCCCCCCCCCCCCCTCCCCACCAATTTTGTTCAGATAAAATTGTAAAGAAACATATTTTTTGCTCTGTTTTTATTATTTCTCCTTTTCCTCCCTTGTTTATCTCTTCTTTTCGATCCAATCTTCTTATTTCTTATTTTCCACCCTTTAGTCTATCTCTTCTTTACCTCCTTTTTTTTTTTTATCTCTTTTCCGAAGATTTTTCACGGCCACAATTCCAAGGCTTTTTAAAAGAACGAGTTCCTGCTTGTTGCATGTCTTCGTATTCTGGTAGTTCACAAACATGCAAACTAATGCTTACCCCATCTTCTATGAATACAAAAGCCAAACCATTTCGTTGGTTGTGTTAATTGGAGTTAGTTGTATACCTGTAGTATATTAGTGGTTGTTTTCATTGTGGCATCGTGATGTATGGTTAATTTATATTAAGCTGTGTCAGGTAACAGTTGGGGAACTTGCAATTCTTTCGGAGTGTGTCAGTCAATGTTTCGTCATTGTAGTTAAAGAGCGACAGGAGGATATGGAGAAGATGTTGGTAAACGTGGATGCAGATGGAAGCACCCTTCTGCACTTGGCGGTCAACAGTGGTGTGCTCAAGGTGTGTTACATAAATTAATTCAGAAGGATACGATTTGTGACCATGCGATCACCGTGTTCTCAGATCAGCGGTCTTTGCACAAAAAGTGGAAATTTCGAGTGAAGGTTTGGAGTTTGTGCACACACGAACACTGACCAGCCTAAGTCTCAAAAATTGTATTTCTGCGGTGCGATCGAGCAGAAGATCTTCCTTCTTTTTCTGTCTACTTGACTTCATCTTATTTCGTAAATGTTTCGGACAAAAGTGAAGCAGAGCAAGCACGAAAGACAGAGGCTTCTCGGTGACAGTACGATTTTATAGCGTTTAGCGTTGGGAATGTAAAGCGCGCCTCTGCGGAGGAGAGAGAGAGAGAGAGAGAGAGAGAGAGTCAGCAGTGCACGTGGCCTCACTGGATCGTATGGACCACGTGTATACCTATATATAGTGTTGTAGTTTAATGAAGTCCCAGCCTGATATAGTACTTTACATTTTACAATTATTTGATAATTTTCTTTTAGGGTGTTCAGTTGTGTATTGCATTTGGATCCAGAATACGGCAACCGAAGGTAAAGGGAGCCCACCTCACGCAAGTTCTTTGCGCCATCCTTTTGATCTGTTATGTTACCTGTTTTTTCTGTGAGCCATCTAATTGATCATATCGTAAAAGCGTCAAATGAAATATGGAACATTCTAACTGACCTCCTATTTCAGATACGTGACAAGAAAACAGCCTTTCACATGGCATGTGATCAAGGTTTTCTTGAAATAGTGCAATTCATGCACTCCAAGGATCCAGCCATCTGTAGGATAACTATGGTTGACAAAGCTGGCGTCACTCCAATTCACGTCGCTGCTCAGGGAAACCACGTCAAAGTTGTGGAGTTCCTCATTGAAAAGGTATAGCTCACTAACCAAAGAAAGAACCTAATAATTATTCGTCGACCTCTTTGACCATCAAGCAAGCGAACTTGACTGAGCGATAGCGAAATTGCCTGTGTGGCAACAGTGTCGCCGCTCAGGTACAAAAATACGGCACGAATGGACAATTCGTGACAATTGTAAACTGTTTTACAAGCGTAAGGCCGAGACGATGGAAGTGAAATCTAAATCCTTTACGATGATCTGAGAGATATATTGAAGAAAGATCCCCATGGTAATACGTGTGATCTATATAAATACAATCAAGAAAATAATCTTCTGAGAGTTGGGTGCAAGTGGGTTGTCAATTGCTAATTGATTTTTACTCTCAAGCACAGAATATGGATTCTCCCAAAATGTATAACGGCATCATGTTTTTCTGTCAGGGTGCAAAGGTGGACCCACCCTCTCATGATCGCCACACGCCCTTGTTTTTGGCCGCACAACACGGTGCCACAGAAACTGTTAAGTTGCTGATAGAAAATGGTGCTGATGTAATGGTGAGAGATGTGAACTTGAAATCTGTGCTGCATGCGGCTGTGGGCTTCCCAAGCACCATGGAAAGTCTGCTGCAGGTATGGTTCGAGTCGAATTTTGTAAACCACAACGCTAATGTCGACGGGAAGTAGTGGTGGGAGGAACTGCGCACAATTGACGACGTGCAAAGCTATGTTGTAATGAGGTAGAAAATGACTGGTGCAACCCAATGGGAATATATTTTAGATTTTTGTTAAGACTGCAACTGAGGCAGGAATTTTAGCAACCAAGTGACAAACTATCGACTAGCTACCGACTTACACTGATTTGTTCAACAGAGTCCAGCAGCTGTGGCTTTGATCACAGAAAAAGATCTAAACGGCTTCTCTCCTGTTCATTATGCAGCTAAGAGGGGCGACTTCAAGGTGAATACTCAAGTAAAATAATATCACTACAGTGTTATTGAAACGTACTGATTGAGAGCTTTCATTTTGGATGATCACACCTTTATGTTTCACTAGACAGTTTAAGAGCCAGTATAGATGTTTACTCAGTTGAGCTTTAAAGGGAAGAGCCTTCTATTTAGTGCCAGTGTTTTGTAGATTTAGCTTTTTGTCCGGCGGTACGAATTACTATATGTAATTTTGGTTTTTATCATTGTTTTCCCCAGAACGCTGCTCTCTTTGTTAGCAAGAACAAAGCAGCAGCGAGTGTTGCTTCGGATTCTTTAGACACACCGATCCACGTGGCTGCCAAGTAAGCCATTCAAATAAACAGACCATAATATCTGCAGTGTTGCCTTTCGCCTTTGTTGGATTTGCATGGAAACAAACCCTGCTCTTGCAGAGGCAGAAAGCTAGCAAGTCGGATCTAATACTTTAAACTGACTTCCAGAACTAAAATCTGGGCCTCAAGTAAATTTTTAATAATAAGTCAGGATTTCTAAACAGTAGCTTTTGTCTTGTGTAGGTATGGTAAAGCAGAAACTGTCGAGAAACTGATGGACAAGCAAAATGCCAAGATAATCAACTTGCAGAACAACAAAGGAAGGACAGCATTACACTTTGCTTGTACTGAAGGGCAGGATCAGGTGGCAGACTTTCTTCTTACTCAAGGCGCCATTATTGAAAAGTGAGTGAACGATCGAGATTTTGGTACATTTTTTTTTTTTTTTTTCAAACTTCATTTTTGGGAAAGATGTGTAAAAGAAGGGAAGACATTTAGGAGAAGCTTGGAGGCAGTATCCTCCGAAACATGTGGTCTCAAACAATACCCACTATCGCTGTGTTACGATTTAAATATTGTACACTGAATGCCATTGATGACCCGTAATTCAAAATCCATTTGAATTTCCCGCGCGCGCCATCTTGAATCTCAACACGTCATACGACAGAATCCAAAATGGCGGGGCGCTTTAAATGGCAAGCTGAGAAAATCGACACGTCATTTATTTCAGGGACCAGGCAGATCAAACACCTCTGCATTTGGCTGCCCTCAAAGGATCTCGCAAATGCTGTGAATGCATCATTGAACGGTCCAGTGCATGCATTAACGTGCAAGACTCGCAGAACAAGGTATGGAAAGGAGCCAGCCACCTCAGGAACCGTGAGAAGACGCTTTGACTTTCAATTGCAAGGCAGCAATGTCATACGTTTTGAACAAAATGTAACTAAAATAAAAACTTTTGAAAAGTACGTTCTTGTGACACTGTCAGTTTTCTTTTTTTCTTCTTCTCTCTCTTTCTTTTTTTTTTTTTTTTGTTTTTCACATTTGAGGAGTTTCATAACCTATCAGCATGAAAGACAAACTGTAACTTAAATGTTAAATTAGGAGTGCACTTTTGGGACACTCTTTCTCTATACAAAATACTTTCAAGTTTACTTATTTTGAAATCACTTTCATTTTTTGCTAAAAGTAACGTTTCATTGTGTTGTCTCCTTGTCACCAGAACACAGCCCTTCACCTGGCAGCGACAAACGGCCACGCAAGCGTGGTGACGTACCTGTTGTCAGTTCCAGAACAGGAGATTCTCATGAACAACAGCAATCAGAACATCCTGGACATTGCAGTCACGCTGGAAAAGAAGAATGTCGTCATCGCAATCGCCAAACACCAGAGGTACAGTATGTTGGCATAGGCTGAACACAAAGCAGTGACGTTATAAAAACAATTTTTATTCTTGTTCTTACTAATTCTTGTTATTTTGCAGATGGAGGGAAGTTCTGACAACTTGCGCCATTGGAACAAATGCTCAGTTGCAGGAAATGGTCAAGAAGATGCCGGATGTCTTACAGGTTCAATAAACGAAGCCTACCCCAAGAGGGGAGCACTTAAATGAAAAATATGCTTTGACCATCTACGCTCAGTCGAACAAAATCGCGCTATTTCTTGTAAAACCTAAAGGTATCATATCAACTAATGATGAGGCTGCCATACTTGACACTGTAAAGCACAGTTGAACAAATTCACATGATATTTGTGCAATAATATATTTTAATAGTTTATTCAGGAGAACACGGCATTTAATACTTTGATGATCAGAAAAATGCAATTTGCTGCCGGTTAGCGTAAACGAGCTCAAAAGTAATGAAAAAGTTCATCGAATCATTTGGCTTTCAGTTTCAGTATAAATTCGGCTTCTACATGCGTATGACCCAATAATAAACGCAATCTTTCTTTCCAGTTGTACTTGGACAACTGTGTGACAGAATCTGGAGATCCAGCCACTAAAGAATACAGTGTAAGTTCGTTGTTTACCGCGTGTATTTGAGATTCTTAATTAAGTAACAAAAGCAATTAAAGGCGCTTTTAACGTTTAAAACTTTTCACATTACTCAAATTAGAGCTCTTCCCACTTCAAGAACTATAAGTAAGGTTCGACTTCGGTTCTGTGTGCATAGTCTAAAAGCATGGAATGCTACACCAGTACAATATAGGCCTATAGTATCATTGTAAGAATGATCAGGAGAAAACGATGTCAACCATTGAGGTTCTGTTCAATTCTTATGAAGTTCTGGGTTCTTACATTCTTATCCGTTGTTTCAGTTGAGGTATGACTTGGGGTTGATTCAGGGACCAACAGGGCCTGATTCCATGGTGCTGTTGAAGGTAAAAATATCAGAAAGAATCAGTGAGTGAGTCGAAGGATTTTTGTATTGGTTGGTTGTCATAGGATTTTCAAGGTTGCTCGGCAGTTTTTTTTTATATGTTTTCGTGTGTTCTTGTGAAAAGCACTTTCCATATTTGTATGGATGTGTTGTCGTGGTTTAGGGACTCGGGTCACACTCGTACTTAATTTTTATGCCAATTACTTATTTAGCTACTGATTTCTTGTTCCGTTTTCAGAGAATGGCCGAATATCATCGTGACAGTTGCCTCACACATCCACTGTGCTTTCTCCTTCTTGATCTCAACTGGTACGTCTAGCTATTTAGCCACTGCAAATCGTACATAAGTAAACCAGTATCTCCGTCCATTATAATTTCCCTGTCCAATACATCCCAGTTACATATAAGTCCGACAATCAAGCGGCGATAATGAACTTTACGAACAAACGGAGAAACACAAGTTGTTCTCGTCATCTTTTTCGTTTGTTTTTCAGGAAGAACTTTGGCTGGTGCATGTTGGTGTTAGGTTTCCTTACGAACCTTGTGTACGTCGTTCCGCTGACCGCATTGGCCATATACACGCGGATGCACGAAGAAGACTTGTGCGGATTTAACTCCTCCGTGCTAGAAGAGGTAATGGTTTTGTGTTAGAAGAGAGAAAAGAAGAATATTTTAGAGTGACTGGTTGAAGCACTGGTTGGAGTTGTTTTAGTGTAATAAGATTTTATGTAAAATCATTGTCGGAAGAGGTTCGGTTCCATGCTGACTGAAACGAAAATATTTGAAGAATTTTTGTGGCAAGCCTTTCACAGGCACTCGAAGGTTCCACCCAGAGCAAAACTTGACTTACAAAGAATAAGGACAATTTCGTCGCGAAATATACGATGCAATGCATAGATTTGAATGAAATAACTTAACATCATCCATTTACGTTTCCATACAATTTCTGCAATTGTCTCTCTCTTCCTAGGATCTGGATATAAAATGCACTCGGAATAGCACGGTAAGGGATTGTTTTAAAGTGCTACCTCCGCCTGTATATTTTGTTATCGTTCAGACAAAACCTTCAACGAACAAATGAACCCCCCCCCCCCCCCCCCCCCTTCACTATTGGAAACCAACCTGGAATTAGCTAATAATGTTTTGGCACACAGTGCATGCTGTCAGGATGGCCGAGCGGTCTAAGGCGCTGCGTTCAGGTCGCAGTCTACTCTTGTAGGCGTGGGTTCGAATCCCACTTCTGACACTTTGTTATTTTTTAGGTCTTTAATTTTATGCCAAAATTTCATAAGAGAGTTTTTAAATCGAACTGAAACAAAGCAACTTGGCGTACGATAGTTTGCCATGGCAATTTCAAATTTCAGGCCACCTTAAAAATGGCGAACAACCACGCGACTGAGTGGGGAAAGCGTTGTGACTTAAGGGAAATCGAGATCTGCCACTTCAACCTACTTTCAGATGAACGTATATCTAACACACTAATCGATCCTCTCTTTTCACTGTTGGTTACAGGCAGTGCAAGCCATGAACGTTATTGTCCTGACAATAACACTCGTCCTGCTGATACTGGAAATTATTCAGATTTTCAAGAAGGTGAAGTATTGCTAAATATTGGATCCGATAATTATCAGCCCTTGGCTTAGTAAAATTACAGCCAACTTAAATCACCGTATGAAAAGAGTGTACAGCGGGAAATTCCAGATTTTTATATTAAAAATACATGTATAATATATGTATATATAAAATATATATAAATGTTTAAGAACTTTAGTCGGGGGACGGGTTGCCTGATGTAACTAGACACTTTCAATCAATCTAAAGTCAAAGTCGGATTTTCCTTTTGTTTCTGATCGGCCAAAATCCTCCGAGACTTAGGGTGCGTTTCTTTAATAGATCCATGATCCAGAGTATCCAATTTTGGATATGATCCAGTGAGTCCGTCCTCAGTGTGGATCACATGGATTCATTATCCGGATTTGGATTTCAGTAAAGAAACTGAGAATCTGTTTTTGGATTAGTGATCCGGATTTGAATTCCTAAAAAGAAACACACCCTTAGTTGGGCCAATTCACAAGCGTAGTGAACAAAGCAAAGCAATCACACGACTACAAGACGTACTGACTATCTCTTCTTTTTCTGCAGAGATTTGACTATCTCATGGAAATGTCCAATTACGTTCAGATGATCAGCTTCATAACAGCTATCATATACGTCATTACGTTTTGCGACTGTAAATCAGGAGGCATGCGTGAAGTTGGGGCAGTGTCTTTGTTCTTCGGCTGGGTCAACCTCATTCTGTTTCTCAGACAGTAAGGCGTGTTTGTTTTGCTTCTAATAGTGAGCCCGTGACACTTGGGTCTATTAACTTGACATTTTTTATTTCGCAGAATGGCAAGCTATGGGGTGTACGTCATCATGCTGGTTACCATGTTTGTGACGCTGATCAAGGTGCGTGTTACGAGTTAAGCTATTCTGGTCGTTTTATAAAATCAACTAACCAACCGATCTGCATAGTTATATAGATCAGAGTTGATGTAGCAGTTTTCAGACGACCATCGAAATCAAAACCAAAAGTAAGAACACCACCAATCATAGGACCTGTAAGAAACACCGACTTCCAACCAATCAGAAGCCAAAGGAATTGGCTTAATTTTGAGGAAAAATCAATCAACAGTGTAAGAACACGCCATTGCGTACTTTCGTGCGTGCGTGACAATATCGCAATCAGGTTTGTTTTAAGGCTGACTTGTTTTTGGACCAATCCGAAAGCTAGCAAATGCAAAACCAAAGCCATTACTTTCCATGGCTTTAAAGCGAAGCAAAATATTCTTATTTTTGTAACAATAAAAGTGATACGGGGCTTTCCTGTCATAACTTTCCTGTTAAAATAGTTGAATTTCTCCAGAGGAGTCTCTTTAAGCTAAATAAATAAATACTTTGCTCATGTTTTCGAACAGGTTTTGTTGATCTGGATTTTGTTCATCATTGCATTTGGCGTCACCTTTTACCTCCTTGTTGGAAAGGTTCGTTGTTTACGCTTTGCACAGTGTTGTTATTAGAGTCTTTTGTTGTTACTGTTACGGATAGTTCTTGAACAAACACATGCAAGCAGATACAGTTGAGCGGCGAAAGCTTTAAAAGAAAATTACTCAATATAATTCGGCGAAAGATAAAAGCAAACTAGAAAAAGTAAAAATGTTTAAAAAACGTTTTTAGTTTTAATTGCCTATATGTTGCAATAAATGAGCAATGAGTAAAACCATGCAAGTGATAGAGGCATCCATTAGCCCTGTAAAAAATGTAGGTCGAACCCAAAATCTTCGCTATACCGCATCTGTACCGCTTAAGTTGCTTGGTCACTTCGAATATTTCTTTTCCTAAGAATCCTGTATCATTCCGCAGATTAGACGAGTTCTATCATATTTAAACCCCTTCAGTAACTGGATAAAAGGACAGCTATAATCAGTCATGGGAAGGCCTTCATGTATGCTCTCTAATTTAAGGCGTCCCCTATTGATTTCATCTTTTTGTTCTTTAGGAGAAAGCTGACAACCTGGCTGCTTTTGGCGACTTCCCTCTCTCGATGATGGCAATGTTCGTCATGACTCTGGGTGAGCTGAACTATCACGACACGTTCCTGCCGTGGGAAGAGCTGCGCTTTCCAACACTGACCAATATCATGTTCATACTCCTTGTATTGGGAATGCCCATCATTATGATGAACATGCTGGTGAGTACGGAGTGATCAAGTTCATTATTCTCATTCAGTCTCTCACCAGATATACGAGACGCGGTGTGGAGAACTTAGCGCCCTATAGCTTGCTACACCTGCATATGCAAAGCTTTGTTATAGTTCCAGGAAGGTTCTCTGAAAGTTTCATGCGAATTTGAAATTAGGCAAAAAATGAGCGATTTTTGAAAAGCGCAAAGGATATAGCCTTTGCCTTTGCTAAAAATGGCCACTGAACTTTGACTCTAGTCCACCACCTTGTGGTACGAGCCGTTTGGTTGCTTGCGTTAGTAGATAACAGCCAGGTTCTGTTCTTGATTGACCAAGAATGTTGCCCAGTCTTTTTTGGATCAGTCCGAGCAAAGTAACAAACGCAAAACCAAAGCAATCACACTGAACGCCTTGACTTTATTCCATTCACACCGCAGGTCGGTTTGGCCGTGGGCGACATCGGAGCAATCCAGAAAAACGCCGCCATTGATCGCTATATTCTGCAGGTGAGCTTTGTTTTCATTCCACTGTAATGACTTCATTGGTACTTATTTTCGCAGGACCTTAATTTTTGCAATTTTCGCAAATGCAAAACAATCGCGAAATATAAGATATTTTAAAATACCTATTCTGGTGTTGAGAGTTCTTTTTGTTTTTTTACTTTTATTAGAAATTCAGTTATTTTGTCTCTAACTCTTCCTGCTCCCAATATTTTCTTTGACAGGTGCAATTATTGATTGAAATCATGGAGTCTTTACCAATGTGGATTCATAGACGCGTCAGAATTGGCCATTACATCGTTTTTCCGAACCATTCTACTGGTTTCATATCTAAGGTATGCTTAAGTCTGGGGTTCGGCTAAGTGGAGCTGGCACTTGTGTTATTGCTTCAAGGTTTAGATAGACAAAAACAGACAAAGAAAGAAAAACAAATAATGATCGAAAAAAACGAAAGTTGTAAGTTTATACTTTGCATTTTTTAAAACATTTATTAATTTTGATCAGCATGCACTACCCTGACAAAACACTCTCATCCTGGTGATGGCAGCAATCTATATAAATATGATTACTTTTATTGTTATTGTTACTACAAAAGCAACTTACAGTAGACGAATGTCACTTATGTCTGTAACTCTGTGACTCTGTAACTGCTTATGCTAAATATTTATGATGTACAAAAATAACTAATGAAAGAAGGCAAAAGACGCACGTGGGTATGCGACTAATCGAGCAGATCTTGGTGTCATCCATATCCTCGTGACGCTTCAGTCAGCTTTGGGTCGCTTTTACAACGTGGACGACATTTTGAGAACTGAGAACTTGCTCAGGGAGAGACCATGAATGCAATTGAACTATACCTCAGTCAGCAAAAATGGAATAAATCGACTAAAGATTGAAGAAATATGGAGACAGTTTTTCGTTGCTTTCTCCTCGCGTTTGCAGTTGTCGTTCTTTCTGTTTACTTTGTGCTCTGACCGGCCTACAGGTGAAGGAAGCGATGATTGGGTTTAGTGCTGCGTCGACCGAAGAACAGGAGCAAGAAGAAGACGCAGTTGTACCGGCATTAGAGCAGTTAACCAAAAGAGTCGAAGACCAAGACTCGAGGTAAACGCGGCTTATTCGTTTTTATCATCCCTCAGGGACCGTGTTCGCAATCCTACCATGCACTAACAAACATGTGCGTTCTACTCTGCTGCTTGCACTTGCGTTGAGCCTGTTTTTCATTATGAAATAATTTCTTTTTACTACCTTACCTGCCCAGAATATACTATCAGTTACTATATGCAATATTTTAATCCGGACACTCGTAGAGGGTTTACACGGCGGCCATGTTGGATGGCAGGAACAATAGATTTAAATTCCTGTTCGATAGAAATGCTGTTGTTATGAAAAAATTGTTTCACTGTTCCTACCATCCAACATGGCCGCCGTGCAAACCCTCCATTATGATTACAAAGAATTTTACAGTAGCAATTGACGTAACTGATTCAAAGCTGCAGCAAAGGCCAGGACTAATCCATTGAATGGGTGGAGAATTTCACTCGATCGCGAATCAAATTATAAACGCGTGTAAAAAATCCCCCCGGGGGGGAGGGGGGAGGGGTGGGGGTACTCCCATATATGAGTCATACAGGTATGTGCCGCCCCAAGGGGTATCATTTTCAGCATTTGAAATTTGGAATGTTTCACGCAACGTTGCTAAAAGTTTACAACATTGTTGCGCCGTGTGTTCTTATTGTATAACAACTTTTACTGTCGGCAGATTGGATGTAGTGGTAGATTTGTTAAAACAACAGGCGCAGATGTTGCAGGAAATGAAGCGGGCGGAGAAGGCCGCAGCCGAAGCGAAGGAAAGTACTTCAATGTTTCAAGCACCAAAGTGGCCAATAGCGTTTTAGACCTCACATCAGGTAACGGCTGAGAGACCACGTGACTAGAGGAACTCTATACTGAAGCAGCAGTTTGCGAACATGTTGGTTAAATTTTTGAGCGGAGGATCGCATTTTATACAATTAATCTTCTTGCGCTACCTTTCTTCCCGTCAAAAGACAGTTTAATATGTAAAAAAGCATAAAAGAAAAACCAACCTAAACTCTGCTGTTAGAAAATACTCATTCAGAGTTTTATTTTAGTGCTGAAAGCGCGTTTTGCATTCAGTTGTACACTTCAGTTTTATCCAGGGTGTACTTCTCGCATAAAGTGGAGCTCTGCAACAAAACTAAAACGTAATCTTTGATTACTACTCTTGTAAACGTCAGCGTTTTGTACCACTTGCAGCAGCTTTTATTACTGTCTCGTTCAGTGACACTTTTCTCGCTTAGAAAGAGTCACAGTTTCACACTGTCTTGTACTCAGTACCTTGCGGGATATATGCATGACGTTAGTCAATCATGTTGTTTGGGCGACGGTTTTCCTACAGCTTTAAAACTTGAATGTAGACTACAGTTAACATGCCCTCACTGGTGCCTGAGGTTCATTTGTTTGTTTAACCAAAAAGATATTTGTGCTGCCTCATGGACTAGGAGGGTGCTTCGGCCACCCGGGAGAACTTTTCTTTATAATATCTGAAAAACTGTAGACTGAGTAGAGCACGTGTATTTTAATATCGCACATGTTATGACTATTTCTTTGTTTGTTGAATCAATATCCTCATTATTTTTATCCTGAATTATATCAATAAAACAGTAGACTTGTTATAATCCCAATTTCACCCACTCCTATGTATAACGTTTGGGCTTAAATTATTTCGCTCAAAACAAAGAAACAAAGAAAATGGCACAAGGTCAGTTATAAACAGACATTTGTAGCCTGGTTCAAGTGGCCAGAAATCCGTAGTTCGTGACAAAAATATTAAATTGGACAACCACAAAACTCGCCCTCAGCATGGTTCACTACAGAAACATGGAAGGAAGCTAGAAACTAAAGCTAAAAAGAAAGTTTCTTTAGTCAGATTTGCCTTTAACAGTGAGGTGGCTTCTCGTTAGTTCCTGTTTGATTCATGACGTTAGTGGGGATGAAGAAAAAGGAACCGATATAGCCTTGCTAGTACGACGAAACCCACGAACTTTTCGAGATTGTTATAGGGAAAAGCATTTTAGAACAAAAACAACTCCAAGCAAAGAGAAGTCGAACGCACCTGACTAATCTCTGATTACTACTAGTATTAAGGAACATTGATTATATGGTATCTTCACCGAAGTATGAAACCAAAATACGTGTCTGACCCAACAGCACTCCAGGGGCCGCTATTCACCAAGCTTGCGGTACGCATACTATCTCGCTCAAAATAGTATGCGTAAGTCACTGCTCTGATGCATACGTCATACTTACAAACATTTTTGTTCGTACGCAAGTTTGGTGAATACGGCCCCAGGAAACTAGAGAAAGAAAAGAAGCACTAGTTTAAAGAGCACACCCAGGATGCAATTGCACTAAGTGTGCAACTGATCGTTTTTTGAGAAGTTGACTCTGCAGCCGTAGGCTGAAACACGCTTCAGTAAAGTTAAATGCTTCCTATCCAAGCGTATCCTCACGCCGATGCCGCTTGTCAGTGGAATGTTCTCGACTGAAAGGTGAGGGTCAAATTCAAATAACGGCTGCCTCGAATGAATACGGACCTGCAGCATCGAGAAACGAAGCAAGAGCGAAAGAGGCGGAAAAGATTTGAAGGTGAGAAACATAACTTTGACTTGACTTACCTTCAGGTTTGAACAGCATATTTACAATAACTGAAATGGTAAACAATGAAAATAAACAATGAAATGCCCCCTCCACACGGTTTTTAAGCCTGACAGCACGAAGAGGTTGCTAGCAGTAATAAGTTAAATTACCGAAATGCTTTCTTGATTTATGAATGAGAGTGGAGACATTCGCATTCTGTACGGAGAAGTGACCAAACATACAGAAATTGTGTACGGTCGCACTGATATTGAAAACTGGACTGCCTTCTACAAATGGAGGGCGTTTCTTTTGTAGTTGTTGTCGTAAAAGGCAAGAGCTGTACATGTTTGCACTCATATTGTCAATTAGACGAGAGCTCATAAAGACGTTGAGGCCGGTGAATGTAGAGTCAAAGCCTTGTGATTTTTAAGGATAATTGCAGTGGCATTCAAAGCATCAAGTGGATTCATCTGTCATAATAATGGAAAAGTTTAACAATATAAACCAACAAACATGTACAATATTTCTATACGATTGTGGTGGTAAAAAGAGCTATTAGCAAAAACAGTGTTTAGCCTCGCGTATGCTGTACCAAAGCCCTCCTTTCTATGATCACTTGTGTGGGTTGAGCATTGCGTTTTATGACTGTCTTTTTGAGTCGTATTTGTCTTCCAAAAGCTACGGGTGTGGAGTAACACGAAAAAATCTGAGTACAGGTACAAGTTTACACGAATTTAACTGAAACAGATTTTGGTGAAAAGAAGGTGTTAGATTAAATTTCTCTTATTTTCCCTCGGGGCCTCATGACGTCGTTCTACGTGCACCGCAAGATAATTATAATTTATATTTTATATCTCCGTTGCGCAGTCTTTCTGTCCATTGCGGTGCGACTTCCATCATTGGCGCGCACGTTTGTCCGCATGAAAGAATGCTGAAGGCACGTTCTGCCTTGCTCGTCACCAGTACCACTAGGGCGGAACTGGTGTGTCGCTTTGTGTGTCATATCTGATTTTTATTTTCTTGTTACTGTCCCCAAGTAACAACTTGCAACTTGACAGTTTGTGCTCCTTGTGCTTCGTGAGGAGGCAGTGTGGCCAATGGGTACAGAGCGCCGGACTTGAAATCCGGAGGTCCCAGGTTCAAGTCCCGCTCTGACCACTAGCTGAACTTGCAACACGGTAGCCCCGAGTTCAAATCCTCGGCCACACTATGTAAATAGCCAACTGGTTAGCCTCCGACCAGTTGGGATTCTTAACGAATTTGCGTTCAGTTTATGATATTTCGTTTCTGCATTTCAAGTCTCCCCAATTAGCACGGCAGTGCTAAATACATTGAGACTTAAATAAAGTGATTTATTTATTTTATTTTTATTTTAAACATGGGAAAAACAAAGCTTCTAATTTCAAATATAGCCACTAATAAATCTTATTTTTTCTGCAATTTTATTAGATCATTTGGATTGCCCTTGCCAGGTTCAGTGCGTGAAAGCAACGCGGTCTCGTCATGAGGAAAGTTGCAACTAGAAACATAAAAGACGACCCCAGGAAAGTGTCCCAGGTTGACCAAAACGCAAACGGGGTCTTACTCTTCACCAATCCCACAGCAGATGGTGCGCCGGAGAGGAACGAGCGGCAAGATAAGACTAGCACTAGAGCCAGGGCCATTAGCCGGGTGTCCATGCAATCAGACAGCGAGGCAGATGACTTGGCGGTGCGTTGAAGTTTTTGTCCAATTAAAATCTTAAAAACTGTGAGCCTGTACGTTTCGTAAAATATTGAGCTTCGTTGCACAAAAATTAGCCTAGCACACTTGTTTCTAGTTTTGATGGAATGAAACGCGAATTCATTGAAGATGTTTTCTTTCAACTGGTGCAATAATTCGATTAATAATATAACCGGCCGTCAAAACTGTTTTCATTGTTTGTACGCTTGTTAAAGTGAGCACTGCACACCATTATACTATAATAAGCATATTAGGATTAGTATCTTTAACTTCCAGATTTACTACCTCATCTACGTTGGGTATTATCTCTCCCACTTCTTCTAACTTAACATATAATGGCCATCAGGTTTTGAAAGAAGGCAGCAATCGGAACTTTTTCAAGCTCCACCATTTCATATTAAATGGAGAGATGAAAGAGCTAGAGAAGGCCCTGAGCAGCAATGAAGGTAAAGAATTATAGAAACGCAGTAAATTCCAGTACAACGTATGCCAATAAATTAAGTATCAAAGCAGCAAGGCAGCTGCAAGCTCGCGAATTTGTAAAAGGACTTCATTTTGCGGAAGTAGCTATTTAATAGAACTGGCTCAATTCACCACTTCGTGGTGAACGCGGGCTTAAAAAAGTGTTATATAATAATTGAGAGAAAAAATTTATCGACGCGGTTTTCACGGGTCACGCGATCGCAGCACCCTTCAAAATAACAGATTGTACCTTTTTGACTCTAGAACTAAAAAGACCTGAAATAGTCCAGATGCCAATTTTGGATTGTCTAGGCTTCATTTTGGCGAAGCAGGGGCAATTTGTTTTTTGGAGATTTGATAAGAGTTTGTATGCGGCCGCCATGTTAGTCGAACTCGGAACACAAAATGAAGTTGATCTGTGACTCAGCTTGATGTTTAGTTACTTCACATCTTTCGCAGTTCTAACTTTAAAATGTTGCGTGAAGGACCGATTTTAGTCGGCCGCGCGCGTGTACACGGCTTTGTTGTCACGGTATTCAAACGTCCATAGCTCCCGATAGATATTTTGTATCGACTCAGAATTTTGCTTTAAGTCTTAAGGCATGATAGTCCTGAACATATCAGTGTATCAGACTTATAGGATACGTTACTTTTGAGATGGCTTTTTATGACGTGACATGCAAACCAAGAATTGAAACACCTGATAATTTGCATACTGTATGAACTTGTAAACATTCACCGGAAATGGATATTTTTGGCCGAGATTCAATATCTTTCCGGCCTAGTATCTTCTAAGCCGTATTTACTGTCACTACAGAAATTTTGGCGGATACTAAACCAACGGCTTCAGATTTGTGTGCGATAACGCCATCGGTGCCACTGATTGTTTGACCTTCATGGCACCGCGCCAAACGGTTACAATAACAACGCAAAACACAGTAGAGTGAAACACAACCAAGCTCAGAATCAATGGCCAAACAAACTTCGAACGCATGACTCAAACTTCAAAATGAGAACACGTTCCGAACAAAAATATGGTCGCAACAACTACGACAACATCTTGCTTTTAAACTGCGTTGATCGACACACCCTGTTGCGCGCCTTCATCATGCCCAAATTTGGAAAACCGCAACTGCTTTATTTGGAAATCCATTGTTGACAACAGAGGGAATAGGGAAGCAGGGAAGTAGGGAGGTAGGGAAGTAGGGAAGGAAAGTGATTACTATACCTCGCAAATCCCACAAAGTGGAATTCGCGAGCTAAAAAGTTGATGTGGGGAAGCTAAAATTTCGTTAAAACAGTTTAAGCTGACGCCGATTTCGAGCATTAGCCCTTGTCGGAGCAAGAGTTTTAGTTGATTTATCGTAATGTTTTACGCCGACGCAGTCCTAAGACCGACGTTAAATCTGCACTCAAGTGTCAGTTATTTTCAACATATTTTCTTATTATACATAAGCAATGCATACTACTAGGGACTTGCACCGTACTGATATGAGATTTATATTTTTGTTGCATGGAGAGTATAGCGGCAAATTGAAAGCTGAGCAACAGAAATGAGCGTTTTCTAAAGTGCTTAATCTTAATAATCGCAAGGTACATAAAAAAAAAACGGCTAAAGAAAATAGTGGCAATGGCCGATGAAAATGTTATATTTCTGCAGACATTGATGAGAGTGATCCCTCCGGGAAGACAGCGTTGCATACCGCCATCCTCTGCAAACAGATCCGGTCAGTGGAGATGCTCCTGGACGCAGGCGCAGACCTGTCAGTTGCTGATGAGAATGGCGACACACCCATGCATACCGCTATTAGAGTTGGAAGTCAAAAGATAGTGGAGGTATGAGGGAAGTTAGGATTAAAGAAGACGTTTTTGCGTATCGAATAACGCAAACCTCCTTTAGACGCGAAATTATGACCTTGGAGAAGCGTTCACTTGTTGATAAGTAATCCAAACAAACTCCCTTCATTTTTATGGTTTGAAAATATTATCATTTCTCAGTCGGGTCATTGGTCAAAATCTTGTATAAAGTATTTCGCCCGTCGCCCATGTTCAAACAACACTTTTCTGCTCGCTCGTTGCAGATTCTGCTTCGTCATGGTGGAGACGGTAACACCATGGGCAGGAATGGCTGTACCCCTCTACATTTGGCAGCAGCCATGGACAACGTGGACATTTGCAAACTGTTGGTGAGATTTAACGCAAAAAGTAACAAGTGATAGGGTAATGAGTGAAGGTCAAGGGTTAAGTATGTGAAGAGGAAGAAGAGAGCAGAGATAGAGAAAGATTGATATAAAATAGAAGTTCAAATATTGAGCGATAAAAAAAAAAAAAGGTTAGTAAGAATTATCGTTGGTTTAAGATAGTTGGTAGCAGAGTTATGGCTGACTGAGTTGAAACCAGATAAATTTGAAGTTATTTTTAGATCAACTTAAAACACACTTTTTCTCTTGTAGGTTGAAAACGACGCCTTTATTGACCAGGAAGACGGAGATCGCATGACTCCACTCGGTCAAGCTATGGACAGAGGCGCCACACACACGGCCGAGTATCTGCTTAAAACGGGTATGCGCCGCCATTATACATTATAGTCCCTTACTTAGGTTCCTACCAGACTTTGTCTCTTTGCTCTTTCTTCTTTCTCTCTTCTCTATCCTCCTTCTTCCGACCAAACCTCCAAAAAAGAACAAATTTACCGAAAGCTGTTGCTCTCCCTTCCCGCAACATTAAGGTGTAAATTTAAAGACTCCATGAGTTCTTTAGAACACTCTCTCTTAACTTGTGTGTAATTCATTTGATGCAGTTAAAGAAACGCAACCTGAAAGCATGGAAAATCTCCTGTTTCACGTGGACACGGAAGGAAGTACCCTTTTACACTTGGCCGTCAACAGCGGCATTCTTAAGGTAGACTTTTACTCAACCCTTGTACTCTCAGTCTGAGTTTGTCATACAAGTTCCTGGCCAAGACAAAAATGTATGAGTGATGTATTAATAGTTTAAATAACTTTTTATTTGAACTATCAGTTAAGTGCCAAATTACCCATACTTTGCCATAAATGTCTGGTGAGACACCGAAACAAAAAATTGGCCACTCCAGTTTTAAGTTTGTCTTTCACTCCTGTAGCTGTAATTGTTCCGTTCCTAATCTTTCAGAATGTGGAACTGTGTGTCGAATATGGAGCAAGACTTCGACAACCTAAGGTATGAAAGTGTCCCTAAAGTAAGCGTGGAGAAGCTCTGTTTTATGTTTATTTAAAAGATCTACTGTTTAAATGAGAAATAAATACAAATTGTGTAACTGTGTGGTATTATTTACGAGATTGTCATCGCATTTCAATCTAGAAAAGCACTCGGAGAAGTGCGTTCCATATGGCGTGTGATCAAGGTTTCTTTGAGATAGTGCAATTCATGCACTCCAAGGATCGAGCCATCTGTAGGATAATTATGATGGACAAAGCAGGTGAAACACCGATTCATCTTGCTGCCAAAGGCAACCATGTGCAAGTCGTGAAGTTTCTTCTTGAAAAGGTGATACTAGATAACTGTTCATTTTAAAAGTGGCACGAGCATTAGGAACAAAAAGAGCGTGTCGTATATAGTCATACACCCTCTTATCGTTTGTTTAAAATTCTTGTTTTCCCAGGGTGCTGCAGTGGATCCGTTGAACTATGAACGCCAAACTCCTCTGTTCCTGGCGGCAAGTCGTGGTGCTGCAGAAACTGTGCAACTACTAATCGAGAATGGTGCGGATGTAATGGCGAGAGACGTGCACCTGAGGTCTGCGCTTCATTGCGCCGTGGGATTCACAAGCACCATGGAACATCTAATACAGGTACTGAACTATACAATTTTACGTAGCTTCTATATTAGTTAAGGAGGTGAATTTGCCCAGGAACATCTAAATACGAAAGGCGCACAGTGAAGACGTCAATGGTGCCAATTTGTAGTAAACAACGGACTGAAATACTTAAACATTTGTTTTGCAGAGTCCAGCAGCTGTTACCTTGATCACAGAAAAGGATGTTTATGGATTCTCTCCAATACATTACGTGGCAAAGCGAGGTGACTCCAAGGTGAACACAGTTGTCACTGTAGAATTAAAAATAGAAATAGAAAAGAAACAGTCTGCGCTATGATGCCAAATAATAACTCTACGTGGGAAGAAAAAAACACGCCAAAATATTATAATGTTATGCTGTGGCTGTATGCTCGCATATTTTCTCTCGCAGTTTCCATCTCTTTCTTTGTATATATGCTTGTACAGTCAACTCCCTCTAAGACGGACACCTTCGGGACCAGCTTCAACTGTCCATTTTAGAGAGGTGTCCGTCCGAAAGATAGTTCAGTTAGAGTAATGACTGTAGAAACAGGGCCATTCCTAGAGGGGCGTTCGTTAAGAGGGAGTTGACTGCATTAATCGTTCCATTGCTGAACAAAACCTCTACATTGTAGACTGCTACTCTGCTTGTCAGCAAGAACAAGGTGGCTGCTTCTGCTCTATCAAACGCGCAGGACACGCCCATCCACGTGGCCGCCAAGTAAGTCAAACCACACGAAGCATTTAATTGGCTGCTTGATATGACGAGGCATTTGATTGAACTGCTTGATATGTCTTGTGAATGAAAAACGGGAAGGGCGGAAACAGGCAGACATTACATGAGAGAGGAAAACAGACACATGTAAACGAATTCAGATGCATTGTCAGCCTAAAATCATTCAAGCATCAAAACTCAATCCATCGTTTTTCCTTTATCAAATTGAGGACTCTGTTCGAACACGAAAAAAGCGCGGGGAAGCTTCATCTCTAATCCACGTTACTTCTGCTGGCCGTTTTAGGTACGGTAAAACAGAAACTGTTGAAAAGCTGTTTGAAAAACAGAACCCCAAGATCCTCAACATAGTGAACGAGAAAGGAAGAACAGCTTTGCATTTTGCTTGTGCTAAAGGACACAACAAGGTGGCAGATCTTCTGCTCACTCAAGGAGCCATCGTTGAAAAGTAAGTCTTGGAACAAACAGACAGAATTGTTGTTATTTGACCGTTCACGATTTGGATTGAACACTGCTATTAGAATGCAGCGATCAGTGAGTTTAATTTGCCGAGACGTCTGCTGCACCTCTAGGCTTCACTTGACAAATCAGGAGTTGGAGGTTTTCTACGTTGAGTCAAATTAAACAATAAACTAAAAAGTCCTATTATATCCACCTCAGGGATCAGGAAGGTCAGACGCCTCTACATCTTGCCGCTGCCAGTGGATCTTTGAGATGCTGTGACTGTATCATTCAAAGATACCCAGACTGTGTCAATGAACAGGACCAAAAAGGAAAGGTAACTATGGCCTTCCCAAAACTGTATAAACCCAACGATTGAACAGAGCCAGTTTTATGAAGTTCAGTATGGAGAAAATTGTAAGTGATCGTAGCCGGGGTGTATTGCTGACTGACAGAATGATTGCATTGTTATGCGGCCACCCGCTATCGCACATGAATCTAGTTTCGCAAAACGAAATAGAGAATAAGACACCGTTCGCAGTTGTGAAATTCAACGTTTGACGATTCCATTACAAGAAAAAGTAGACGTGTCCAAACTTGTGAGTCAGGTGACCATATGCACAACTGGACTATGAATTCGACAAATTAGGCCGGTCCTAATCGGATTAAGAAGGTTTACAAATGCCATGTAAACATAATAAAGTCGGAGAGTCTGGAAAAAGGAAACGCCTGGGATTAAACGTGAAAACTGCGCGCCACATTTTTGTTTCGCAGAACACAGCTATTCATCTTGCGGCCACAAATGGTCATCCAGATGTAGTAAGTTATCTGCTGTCTGTTCGGGGACAAGATATTCTTATGAACGGCAACAAAAACAACATCCTGGACATTGCAGTCAACCTGGAGAAGAAGAGCGTAGCTGCGGCAATTGCAAAACATGAACGGTGAGCAGAGAGAAATGACCGAGGAATCACTATCGGATCAGTGTGGAAACATGACTATTTTTAGCTCTAAATCTATCCCTTGTCATTGGCTGACGTGTTAGTGACGTCAAGGGATTAGTTAAGTTTCCAAACAAGATACTTTTTCAATCAGATTTTTGTATATTTGGTCAATCTAATGCCGATCGACATCTACACGTAATCTGACGGTGGAATTGTTCACTTGGGTTACTATTTTTGTTGTCAACAACATCATTGTTATATTTTAAATATTGAGAGCTTTCATTTTGAGTGTTGAAACGTTAAATTTTATTCGACAGTTCAGGAGTTGGAAATCAAATACTTAAATATTCTTTTCAGGTGGCGAGAAGTCCTTTTTACTTGCTCCACTGGCAAAATCCCCATACTGCAACAAATGACCAAAACGATGCCAGAAATTGTACAGGTTGGCAAAGTTTCTCTCTGGAAAATCCATTGAATGCACGAAATGTTCGTGCCACTATAACAGGCAGCATTATTTTTGTGATTTGTTGAAACTAAATGTCAAACTTTCCTGTTCGACCGTATCAAATAATTACATTGTAACAATAGTCCTATTTGTTGTTTTGCTAGCACTTCTTGGACAACTGTGTGTCGCCCTCTGGAGACCCAGCGACCAAGACATACAGAGTAAGATATCTACGTATAGCGTCTCTCTATTGAGTGTTAAGTAATATAACTGTCTGATAACTTTTGCTTAATTTGCAAGCCTGAAAAAGGTTTCGATCATAATGACAAACTCCTGGACGTTTTAAGTTGAAACAAGTTCTTCGGGGGGAAAAAGCCCTGGCAGTTTTCTCCTGGCTAAAAGATTTGCACGAGAAAGTGTGGATAAGCCTGACTTGTATTAGCATTTCAATGATTTGATGAACACCAGCTACGTCCAGTTAAAATATAATTGGATGTAATACAAGATTATCGTAATTACAGTGACCTGAGAATACCTCATTGAATGTATGATGCATATTTGTATCTTTCAGATCACGTATGACCTGGGGCTAATTCAGGGACCTGTCGGCCCGAATTCTCTGGTATTACTGGAGGTATTGCGATACCCGGACTGGAAATTAGATCAGTTCCATTATGCAGGGATAAATTTTAGCTCATAGTTTACTCAGTACAATGGGTTACTCCTGGAATGGAAATTTAGATTTTATTCATCTACGCGTTTTGACGCAGCTTATAATGTAACGATCTCCAAACGTTTCTCACTCAACTATCCCAGGTAACCAGCTTTTTTTCGTTTTAGACGATGTCCAGTCATCACCGGGAAAAATGCCTTGCCCATCCAGTTTGCTTTCTTCTGCTTAATTTTAAATGGTATGTTGAGAGAAGTTAATGTTGAGTGGCCGATCATTACGTTTGTTAACAGCCGTAGCTAAAATTTGTACTTAAAGTCCTCTCTGTAATCTTTTGACTATTGCTTTATCTTACTTTAAATAAGTTTCCGGACTGTTCCTGTAAAATGTGCACCAATGCAAAAAATGGAAGAAAAATGAAAACAAATGGAAGAAATTTTTTAGCTGTATCCCTGTGACACGAAAGGAGTCTGTATTAGTTTGTGCATTCAGAAAAGATTACTATGGTACTTACATGATATGTTGAGAATCTGATTAATATATAATTTGATTTTGCTGATATCACAGGAGGCATTTGGGCTGGCTGTCACTCGTCATGGGCGTTCTATTTTCCTTTCTCCAAATTGCACCGATCACTGCTTTGGCCATATACACACGAGTGCACGAAGAAGAACTGTGTGGCTTCAACGCCTCAGTACCAGAAGAGGTAACTTTCTTACGCTGCTTAACTGTCTTACTAGACCTACCCTACCCCAAACAGAGTGGTGTTAGTAGAACTGATTGTTTCACAGGGATAGTTTTGGAAACTAATCATGATATCGCCCCGACCAAAGCTCTGAGGTGACCTTGATTATACCCTCCTACTCATAGAACTCCGCTCAAACGCCGTTCTGTTCATACATTGCTTTTTTAGGATATCAATCTAACATGCTCAAGGGGAAGTTTGGTAAGTTCTGGATACCAATTTTGAGTTTAAGAGCTTTAAAGCCTGGGGCAGCATTTAAGTCACACTTTTTTATCTTCATGTTTCGTGGCTATATCTTCTTAATATTGTGCTATCATTTTGCAACCTTTTTCGAATATCGAATATTAGTTTAAGACATCTCTGTAGTATTTTACTAGATAAGGAGCAACATAAAAATGCATTTGTTTTATGCACGACTTTATATTTCTTTCACAGACTGTTCAAGCCCTCAGCGGTCTCGTGTTGATCATTACAATTCTTCAGCTTATCTTTGAGATCATTCAGATAGCACGACAGGTGTGTAACTCAAAACCACAACCACTTCATACTCAGAACTTGAAGTTTACTATTTTGGTGCAATTGTGTTAACTATTTCAGGCCGGTTTCTATTCATATCATAAGCCCAGATCTATGGGTGCCGATAAATCTAAACAATTTCGCAACTTTTAGTGCTTAGCCATTTTAGACATTACATTTGCATACTTTTACTGAAAAGGACGTGCGTCCACAGTGTTCAAATACTCAGGCATTTCATTACAAACTTTCACAAACACTTTGGGCATTTCATTACTCTAAACTTTCTCCCTGCCTTGAAATGTTCAAAACATTCGCCCTGTATGGCCTGTGTAAAGTTGAGCAAGAATTGAATACGTTAAGGTGTAATTTTTGCTTTACGCCCGTGGATGCCAAAATGTCCTTTTTAACTTCGTATCCCTTGCAAGTTATTTTACTTCTATTCACAGAAAGCTGCGTATTTCATGGATGTGGTGAACTACATCCAGATAACAAGCTTTGTGGCATCTGTCATCTACGTGGTCCGTTTCTGCGACTGTAAATCAGGAAGCATGCGTGAAGTTGGAGCGGTGGCGTTGTTCTTTGGCTGGGTGAACTTCATCACCTTTCTCAGAAAGTAAGAGCTTTGTTTACATTTCTTAGAAGACCTCGCATTTGTTCGACACGAGATTTTAATCTTAAAAATTTAGTGTTAATCTCGAATTGACTTGCCGAAGCTGGACAAGAATTGGAACAATACTGACCTGACGGTGCATTTCTTCATTTCTTTTCCTCGACAGAATGTCAAGTTGTGGTGTATACCTCATCATGCTGACCACCATGTTCAATACTATGTGCAAGGTATGCTGCTCATACAATAAGCTACCCTTGTCCCTGTCACATGGTATGTCACGCCCTTGTTGTTGACACGTGGTAGTGCCACACCCTTGTTCACGACACGTGGTAGTGCCACACCCTTGTTCTTGACACATAGTATGTCACACCATTATTCTTGACACATGGTTTGTCACACCAATGTTCCTGCCACATGGTAATGCCACACCCTTTTCTGACACGTGCTTGTTTCTGTCACATAGTAGTGCCTTACCCTCGTCTATTGCTATTGACCTACAGTAATGTTACACCAGTTGTTCCTTTTTCTTGACATGTCGTAAAAGCACGCTCTTATCACGTGGTAGTGCGAATGACTTGACCTCGCTGTCCATGTCTGAAGTTGTCCTTTTGTTCTATTCTGAAACAGGTTCTGATTATTTGGATTTTGTTCATCATTGCATTTGCTTCCACGTTTTACCTACTGGTTGGCAAGGTTTGCTAGTTTAACTTATACATGCTGTCAGGTGGAAAGAACTTGGTATCTATAAATAGCTTGTTAATTCAAAAGCTGATCAATAGTTTTAAGTCTCAATTCGTTTCTCATTCCTCACGGCGTAATCATCTTTATAACGGTTGGGAAAATGATGTGATAATATACATGACGAACCACATAATTATGTTGTTGGGAAATTGTTTTTATGAGCTCAGGAAGGAAAGGCGTAATGTTTTTGTTCAGGTATATACAACCAGTTTCTCCTTGTTTAATTCAATAATCCTACAGGAGGAGGCCGACAACCTGGCTGCTTTTGGCGATTTCCCTCTCTCGATGATGGCAATATTCGTCATGACTCTTGGTGAGTTGAACTATCATGGCTCGTTCCTGCCGTGGGAAGAGCTGCGCTTTCCAACACTGACCAATATCATGTTCATAGTCCTGGTGTTGGGAATGCCCATCATTATGATGAACATGCTGGTAAGTACGGAGTGATCAAGTTCATTATTCCCATTTTCTCTCACCAGAGATAAGTCATACAGTATGGACAATTTAGCACTTGATATCTTGCTCCAGCGAAAGCTGAATGAACAACTAATTCTAAGCCCGAGAATTATTCTTCAATACAGTCAGCTGTTATAATTATATGTCGTTGTCCATGCAATGTCAAAACTTGTATTTTGCTAAATATTTGTTAAATATTACCTGTGCTTCATTTAAACCAAGGGAAAAAACCCCACCCTCACCTCTCCCAAAACTTTCAAAGAAGGCAACGTTGGAAAATCATTTCAGAAATAATAAACTTTCATGGAGTGATTACGTTCCTTTCTTGGGATGTGATCTAAATCCATAGGTTGGTCTGGCCGTTGGAGACATTGGTGCAATCCAGAAGAATGCCGTCATTGATCGATACATTTTGCAGGTGTTTGTTTGTGTTCATTTCTTCTCCATCTATCCATTCTGTTCATTTTTCTGTTGTCAAAGATATAAGTTTGACATCAAAAGTAGGACAGTAGCAGACAAACACTCAGTTCATTCCTAACAAATTTCTGTTATTGTTGTTTATTTATTTGTTATAAAAAATTCTTCTTCTTTTATTATCGTTCACGAGTTTAGATTGAACTCTTAGTCAACAACCTGAGGACAGTTCCAATGTGGCTCCACAAATGGGTTTCAATTGAGGAGTTAACATTATTTCCGAATCAGGATGAAAGTCTTTGGGCTAAGGTATGTAGAAACAGCTGCCTGCTTTACTGATCATGCTGGAGAGAATAGCATCAAGATTAACTTTTGTGGGAACTTTTTAGTTGAAGGAGATGCTTATTGGCTTCAGTGCAGCAAAGTTGGAGGAAGAGGAGGTGGAAGATACCGTAACTCCGGCAATAGAGCAGTTGAGTCATAGAATCCAAGTCCAGGAAAACAGGTATGCACTGACATGTTGTTCATGAGCCCCTGTTTCCAGGGCTTTTAATACACATTAATAACTTTTAGCAGGGTGGGCCAAGAAATTTCACAAAATATGATAGGCAACTAAAGAGTGATACTTCTCTTTGAATGTTAGCTAGGCTAAGGAGCACTTCAAAATACACTAAAAGCTGACTTGAAATTGCAACAGCACCTTAAGTTTGACAGCCATTTTGAAAGGGGGAAGGAGAAGGGAGCATGCCCCAAGAAACATGCAAGCAAAAGGTGCAAAAGCTACTGTGCTAAAAAGAGTTCTTAGTAGCAACTGTTTTATTATGCTTCAGGATGAATACAGTAATGGACATGGCAAAGAACCAGTTAATGCAGATTAAAGAAATAATGGATGCAAGAAGAAGACACATGGAACGGGCCCAGTAATGCAATAAATCAACCTTAAATGTCATGGACTGGATATATAAGCAACACATCAAGCCATAGTTTTGATGCCATGTTAGAGCGGTTTTCGGATGACTGTCGAAAGTAATCATGTGATTGCTTTGGTTTTGCGTTTGCTACGCTTTCTGATTGGTCCACACAAGTTTGGCAGCATTTTCAACCAATCAGGAACAAAACCAAAACCAAAACCAAACACTTCTGACGCAAGCGATGGCGTGTACTCACACTGCTGATTGGAAAGTAAAACCAAACGCAAGACCAAACGCAAATTACTTTGGCTTCCAATTGGCTGAACTGTTTTCTCTCAGTCTCTGTGATTGGCCTGTGTGATTACTTTGGTTTTGGTTTTCGACAGTCATCCGAAAACGGCTCTATTGTTCACAACGTGGGAATAATAATATTATATAACTAAGTATAAATTCAAAGTTACTATTTCCACATATCAAAGTGAATTTTTATGAAAAGAATATCCCACAGGAGTCCTCCCATGAATATATTATTCAGCTAAATGTAAATGAATTGGTGCATGGTGCCCCAAGAGTATAGTTGAATTAAATTTGCTCAAACTTTAGGTATAATACTGTAGTTTGCTCTTTTTGGCCTGGGATCCATATATTGGAACACCTTTCATAGGGTGGTGTTATGAATCTCTATGAAATATTGCAAGGAAATAATACTGATAATAATGATAAAAAGGTAAACTAGTATCTCATGTCTCCAAGTAAGAGACAAATTTTGACATTTTGTCTTCAAGCTTAAGATATAAGAGGAAATAAAAAAATGCATTGTATATAGTCTGTTAGGCTGTTTCTGAGTCACATTTTGCCTGTTTCAAAATGAGATCTAGTGGAAAGCCTTTCATTTAAAAATAGGTTTTATTTGCACATACATATTTTCATGAAATTTAAAATATTCATCTTTAAATGACAGGCTAAAGCCACTAGACCTTATTGAAGCAGAAGTAAAAAGCAGGACCCAGTGTTATAAATTTTCATCTCATCTGAACAAATCCTTTACTTCAACTTTCATAATGTTTAAAATTGGGGAATAATTATGTTTACTTATACATCACCCCAGGGTGGGGTGGTTTAAAAGTCAATATTGGATCCCTGCAGATGAAAATCACTCAGGGGGCTTGGATGCCTAATGAGAGTTTGCAGAGTTCTTCAACTGTGATTAATCCATTAGAGACTTTCTTCCTAATCTTCTCATTGTGTTTTAGTGTAAATACTAATGAGCGCAGTTTCCTCTTATAACTGTTGTTCACCTGGCGGTTAAACTGCTGAAAAACTGTTCTCTCAATATGTTCTGGAAGAGAATCTGTGGGCTGAAGGGAGGAATAATATTATTCTTACTTACTGCCATCCATCAAGAAGGCAAGGATTGTCCTGTACACCAGTCAAAGACAGTGATGTGGGTATAGGCCCATCCAAACAAAATAATTATGTTAGGGTTACCTGTTGGTTCAGAGAACCAGCTAACAATCCTCGTGCTTTCCTCCGTAAAACTTCTGTATTATTGTCACATCGAACGTCGATCATCGGCTGAACAGCTTCCTCAGATGTTAAATATTGTTTCCACTTCCTAAATACTTCTTTTGCCAATGTAGAAATGTCCTGATTTTCATGACGACGCAGGGAGTTGACTATGCGTCCAATGTTTGTGGACAACATTGCTGTCTTGGGTGGATTTTTTGCTTTGAGTTTGTGCAGTGCAGATAATTTCTCTTCAACTGAGTTGATGTCACTTTCTAGCTGGCACTTCAAGTGGAGGATGTCTTCCACCACAATCACACTCTGAAAGTGAGGTGCCAACAAAACTGATGTTAACTTAATATAAAGCGGTTTGGAGATGACTGTTGGAAACCAACATTAAAGTAATTACTCTGCCAATCACAGAGGCTGCAAGAAACACTTTCAACCAATCAGAAGCCAAAGAAATTTGTGTCTGGTTTTATTTTGAAAAAGAAGGAAATAATCAGCAGTATAGCGGCCCACTTTCTTGCTTGTGAGGACATTGCTTTAATTTGTTTTTGGCCAAGAATACCCCTAACCTGATTTGGACCAATCCGAAAGTGTAACAAACGCAAAACCCAAGGAATCACACAACTACTGTACTTTCTACAGTCATATGAAAACCGCTCAAATGCTGGCAAGGGAAAAGACAAAACAGTGGAGGGAAAACGCGCATTGCTTTACCGGTAAAGATTCAATCGTGGCCTGCTTCATGGTCTTGATGTTGCCCTCACTGCGAGTATCCCGCTTAGGACTCCGTGGGGTTCGCACGACAAACTTATCCATCGCTTCTGGTGTTCGGTTTTTATCAGAATTCGCCACAAACACATAGATTTCGCCAGGCGTTCCTTCCCGGGCGCGCGAGACTCGCTTCAAGGCTCCTTGCCACTTCAATTGTCCGCGCGCAGGTAAGAACCTGAGAAGGAAAACAACTCGTGACCAGGAGTTCGCAAGTGAAAGAACGGCTGGCATTTGGACGGACGTCTTGACGGAAGTTCTTTCTTGTTCTCTACGATTTTCACTGTAATAATGGTGCCCAGACTTACGTTGACGTACAAGCTGTTAATGTGACTAAGTTTAGTTGCCTGTTCTTGGTCACAAATCTTCTGAGCAATCGACGATTGGCCCAGCACGTCTGAACTTGGCTTTCTTTCGTTTCTGGTAAAGATTTACTGCGCCCTAAATATGTCTCAATCACTGTCGGTTACGAGAAGTGCAAGGCATATGGCTCGCTCCTTCACCGGCTCCATCGATCCAAGAACTACGAGTGTGCAAGACACAGGTTCTGGTTTCGACAGTTTAACAGAACCATTGTTACCACTGGACCAGTCTGTTCACTACGATTCCATCTACGACTCGTCGGAGTTTGCTAATCAGAGAAACAGCATCGAAGTAATGAGGAAACGGTTGAAATATCATTTCATGTCACCGTACCAAAAGTTCAGACATCGCGGCAAGAAACCATGGAAGTTGTTCATGCAGCTACTGAAGTTAGTTGTGGTAACTGTCCAGGTATGTCCAGCCATTTGTGATACAAGGAGAAAAAAAAAAAGCACTACAACGTGTAATAAATGTTTTTACTCTCCAGAGAATGTTTATTATTTGAAAGATCGCCATACATGTTTCGTGCTGCACGTACTGTAATGCCCTGTCTCCAGTGTGTCTCCAGTGTGTCTCCAGTATGTTTCATTCGACTTGTTCCAACGAAGGGTCAACGCTCAAAACGTCCAGCTTTCATTGACCTTCAGTCGATTTATTATATATTTTGTTCAAGCCTGTTTTTCATGGTTTTAGTATGTGACAATAGGGGCTGGGTATTCTGTATAGTTCCTAATTTAACAAGAGTGATGAATTTCACAACTTTCAGTTCCCCTGGGACATTTCAGAGTCTAGGCAGGCACAGTTTGGTTAATCTTGGTCTGTGTTTTGACAGCAGAGGCACTTTGTTTTTGACCAAAACTTGTTGACTAAGGCAAAGCAGTGGGGATGGTGAAAGCCCAAAGTGTGTGGAGGGCTTTTACCATTATTAAATAAGGGCCCTGCGAAAATCTTAAAATCGAAGTACTTTAGTATTTGCCCTTTTAGATTCCAATCAAATGAACCCTTTTGAAACCTTTTCCCTGTTTCACTTTCCAAAACATTAAACTTGCATGTGCCAAAAATTAGTGAAAATGAAATAAAAACAAAATGAAACAAAACTGATCATGAATAAGGTTTTTGGTTAATCTTTGATCAAGATGTGTACGTGTATGTGTTACCTTCTGCAGATTTTCATCTTTGGAGCAAAGTTGTTTTCTGTGGTAAATTACATGGAAGATACGAAACAAAGCTTCAACACCTTGTTCCTCAATAATCCCAATCTAAGTGATTTGAACATTTACACCAAGGAGCAGTTCTACAGCCACGTTCATCATGCTCATAACCAGGTAAATAGTTTCAAGTTCATGACCTGTGCTGTACATTAGAGTGTGATAAAAGTTTAATTTATCAGCTATATAAGCCCAAGGGCAAGTTGTAGCCCTGATGTACTAGCTCACATAGTTCAAGTAGGGTAACTAACAAAGTTTTTGGGAAATTCTACCAACCCGGCAGGAGGGATCGCTAGCTATGGGCCAGTGAAATGGCTTTTTGCAAAGTTAACACAAAGTGTAGGGTAGGGGAAAAGGGGAATAAAGAATTTGCTGAGTAGAAGTTTGTTTCAGTTGGATTTTAGACAAAATAGACGTAAGTTATAATCATAATTATGCTAAACTACTGAATATGTTGCTTGTGTTTCAGTATTACAACATTCACAAGGTGGCATTTGGAATGTATGCGGCAAGTCGGACTAATGGAAGCCTTATTACTCCAATGCAAATGTGCATCATAAAATATAAGAAAGGCATTGTGGATCCTAGCAATGAGACATACACATTCAACCGCAGGATTCATTATTGTATCCTTTACATAACCTACCTCAAAGTCAATCAACTCCAATAATGTCTTTTTCTGTTTCTTACCAGCCGTAATCCTCTGGCCATTCAAGACATGTAGCCTGAGAAATAATTTTTCCAGCCAGCTTTATATTCAAACATCACATTCTCCATGCATGCTGTATGGCTACTGGTGTAGAAAGCTTGAAGAGGGAGGGGTGTAGAATATAATTTTAGTGCCTGATATACTAATAATAGATTATGGTTAAATAATATAATTTTAAATAATAATTTTACAGGTTTTATACACTATAATAATATTTTCACCAATGTGAAGATACTTAACGTAATGTAGTATGCTCAAATTTAACACCTTTTGATGAACATGAAAACATCACAAGTTTTGTTCAGAGAAACCATTTACCAACTCAGTTTACAAGGTAGGTACTGTTAGTAACAGATATTGCTTTATGGTATACTATAACAAAAAACATTATTATTTTGTAAGTATGTCTGTATTGCAGTCCCAACTTGCAGCAATTTGAGAATTCGAGAAAAGGAGTGTTTATGATGCACTCTGATCACTTGTTTGCCATTTGTTTTGTTATTTTACATGCATGCATGCTTGCTCTTCTCATTCACTTGTTTGCAGTATTATCTCAGTTCATCTGACAGCTAAAGTCCGATCAATTCACCTGAAGAGTCCGCCTCACAACCCAGACTGTTATGAATTCAACATATCTGTAAGAGGGTGTTCACTGTTTTACAGTATAATAATTTATAAATAATAATAAATATTATACATAATTATTATGTGTACACTGGTTGGCCTAAGAAGATGCTGTTGGATGAATGTCAAAATTACAGAGGCTGTATATAAAAAACACTGTCATTCAATCAGAAGTTAATTAAAAAGTAAAGTAATTTGTATTTGGTTTCACTTCAAAGATAGCATTGTGAGGAAATGCCATCACTACTTGCTTGCTTGCATAAGAAGATTGCAATCATGTTTTACTTTACTCCTGATTGGCCAAGAATGTTCCTAAATGCTCCAAATCGAAAGTATAGCAAATGCAAAGCCAAAACAATATTATTGCACAGATACCTTTGACAGTTGCCCAAAAACAGCTGTATTGTGCCTAAAAAGTGTTTACAATATTATGGACACAACCTTTAATCTTTTAGACTTTTTGAAGAGCTTGGGAAAAATCTTTAAAAAGTAAATTAATGATTGCAAGAAATGTTGCCCCTATTTGAAAACCTCACTAGTTAAGTTCCTCTGGTCATGCTGAACATTATGAAGTGTTGGCTGATGTTTGGAGCATTAGCCCATCATCTTTTTGCTCTAATATGTGATTTCTAAGAGTTAAAACCTGACTGTGCTTTTCTTTCACCAGATTGAGTTTGACAATCATAATCACAATGGAAAAGTTCCAGTGAGTCTGACAGCAGACAGTCAATATCTGACCTGCAATGGGACAGTAGATGATGAAAGAGGTCAGACATTATATTGTAACTCCACAGTCCAAGTTGTAGAATTATCATATTAGTACTTAGTGATATTAAACTTAAATAATGAGCTGACCTGCTCCAAACAAAATTTATCTCCACTTCACACGATCACCTTAGGATTTACATGTGCAGTACCTACAGCACAGCATTTCTGTACTTTCTGTGTTAATACCTTTCAGATCTTCAGTCCTTGAAGGGATTGATTCTCGCTTTTGACATACTAGTCATCACTACATGCGCATTTTCTGCGGCACTGTGCTTCAGGTCCCTGGTCAAACACATGAGACTAGTGTGGGTATGTTCAAATCTCTACTGTATATCTCAAAAACTTTAATGAACATACTGCATAGACATTAACTGTGTGCAATGAAACTCTTGCTTTGGGCTTGTACTTATTGGATGCAGGGTGCTACAGTAATTCAGTTTTTTGCACTTCCCTCCTGCGATTTGTATTGTTTTATCATGCCCATCAGACTTCTTAATATTTGCTTTTGACTGGTTAAAGTAGAAAGGTTTGATCAAAGAAAGAATTAGTTTAATCTGAAACACAACAGCAAATTGAGAATTCCATGCTCCCACCACAGGAAGAATATTGGGATTGTGAAAGACAAATTGTTTGCAATGTACACTCTCTTTGAGTTTGCTTGCAATTATACAGCCTGATCATCACTAGAAATGCATCAGCAGAGGTCTTCAATATTGTCATTGTTTTGTGATTGATGTGGCATTCTTTCTTCAGGCAACTCAGAGGTTCTTTAAAGATCAACTCAAGGATGATCTGTCATACTGGCACTGTTTGGATCTGATAAATCTGTGGTACCTCTTAATCTTGATCAGCGACCTTTGCACAATAGTTGGCTCCTCGTTAAAGATCCTGATTGACTATACGCCGGTAATGCACCTGTAATTTTACTGCCAATATTCTAACCCAAGATATATTAACAATATGGATGATTTTTTAGCATTGGAAAACTTGCTTCCCTGGGTGAAATGTGATCAAATTATAGATTCTCATTGTGTCACTCATGTACTTTTATCATAAATAGTGAGGACTCCTAAACTAGCTTCATGTATACTTACTCTTAACCACAAATTTGCAAAGATGTCTACTTCACTTGTACTGTACGTTTTTTGTGGTTGGATAATATTTCATAGATATATAATGTACAGTTTACATCAATTTTCCCAGTTTCACGTATTTTCATCTCTGTCCCTGTATCACTTGTCGTGTTCATACGCTTTTTTTTGTATTTTTTTTTTCAGCTCCTCGTGAACTACACCAGCAGTAGCATCTTCCTTGGAGTCGGAGTTTTACTGACTTGGTCAGGACTTCTGAGGTTTCTTGGATATCTCCGCAAATACGACGTAAGAGTTTGCTGTCCTTCTTGTGAAAGGGCACGGCACCCTTAAAAGTTAGCACGGTACTGTCATGTTTCTTTGAACACCTCTAATTCGTTTCGTGTAATTGTGGCAGTCCTAACTTTATTGATGCACCGGTGCCAAGACTACCACTGTAGTCTCAGCACTGGTAAATAAGTGCTAACATTTTTTAGGTGTTATGCCCCTTTTTTAGCGCGTGTAATTAGCGTTTTATTGTTGTTGGGGTCGTATACAGTATAAACACGGTTCTATTTGCAGGTGCTGTTGGTAACGCTGAGAGCATCAAGTCCGAGTGTCTTGAGGTTCTGTGTTTGCGCCTCTCTGCTTTATTTTGGATATTTGTTCTGTGGGTGGATCGTCTTGGGACCGTATCACGAGAAAGTGAGTTAGCCAACTTTTCCTTGTAATTCTAGGTATATTTTCACAGTAATTGTGAACAAGTTACACCCTGATCGGTACAGTACAGTACGTAACCTGTCGATCACGTAAGGACCAAGTGCACGGTCTGTGTTAAGTTAAGGATCGCGCGAGTGTTTTTCCTCGCTTTACGGCCCATCCATATTGCACGCATGTTTCCCAAATGTTGCCCCGTTTTGCCACGCGCGAAACATTTGTTGTTGTGTCCACAATGAGCGCAACAAGGTTGCCGCATGTCTTGACCTTGGAAACATCGAAGGATACACTTTTGCGCTGTGTCCTCGTTTTTCCTTGCTCTCAAACTTGCAGTGCGTTTTTGAACTGGTTGTTGCGTTTCTCTCTGTTGTAGTTCCGTGATCTGCTGGTGGTGTCCGAGTGTCTCTTTTCTCTGATTAATGGAGACGACATGTTTATGACGTTCGCCGAGATGAAGGACGACAGCACTGCATTGTGGGTCTTCAGCAAAATCTACCTGTACACATTCATTTCTCTGTTCATCTATGTGGTCCTCAGCTTGTTTATTGGTATCATCAGTGACACCTATGAAAGAATCAAGGTGAGGGAACACATCGTCTCTGATATATAACTTCCTAGAGGGTCCCTGTTTAGGTTTTTCGCGATGCGAGATTCGGGAATCACGGGAAAAATGATACGGGATTCGGGAGTTCAGCGGTTATGCGACGCAGGCTACGGGAAACGGGATTTGTCGATTGTTGGCAGCCTAAGAAGCGTATGATGAGAGTTTGTACGCGCACGTATAACTTGCAGTTAAACAGAGATTGGTGTTTGTGAGTTAAAGTCGTTCTCGCAATTTTAGTGCATGGTGAAAATAAATTCCGTTCTAATCCAAAAGTATGAGGCGCGCGCAGACTTATGGGCGTTTTGTTTTTAAGCGCTGACGTCAGGATTATATTTTCGCGGTGTCTGATTGGTTGAAGATTGTCGTCTGACGTACGCGTTGTTCTTTTCAGGACTGGGGCCATCCGCCATGCACTAAACTCGAGCGCTTCGTTCACGGAAACAACTGCCAGCGTTGTGCCGCAGAATATCAAACAGAAGATGTTGTCGATGGGGGTTCGACAACGCGAGGATCCCTGTAGTAGGTCTTAATCACGGTAGAACTGCTCTGTTAAAGATCGCTCAAACAAACGAATGCACCAATATTTTCAGAACTAAAAATCCAAAGTACCCTTTCGAAATTTGACTTTGGTCTGTAACTCTGAAACGTGGCATGCATCACACAACGGACTTTGTATCTTCAATTTTTTGGGTTCTCACCAAGCGAGGCATTTAAAACCAGATGCCATGGCCGACAATAATTGACTAGCATAGTTTCTGTGCCTTTGTGTGGACATAAGACCCCAGCCCCTGGCTTTTACAGAGCCCAAGAGAGAATTTTGTTCTCGATTGTAATTTTTAATTCGTGTGGTTTGCTTGTTTAGTTTCCCTCTTTTTGAGTCGACAAAAATATTCACAGTTCTACGTTTTGACCGTTTTTATTTGTACTTTAATCGTTTGTTTTGTAAGTAGGGAGGGTAGTGAGGCACTTAGTCCAGGGGAAAATAAGTCTCATATATTTAAGAATTCCAAATTCACAACATGGCCGATTATGTTTAACTAAATCAAAGGAATTATGCCTGTCCCAAACAAAGTATACCAATTTGACGAGGATTATATTTATTAAGATTAAGACAGTTTTGCACGTAGAGCCGTTTTCGGATGACTGTCGAAAACCAAAACCAAAGTAATCACAGAGGCCAATCACAGAGACTGAGAGGAAACAGTTCAGCCAATTGGAAACCAAAGTAATTCGCGTTTGGTCTTGCGTTTGGTTTTACTTTCCAATCAGCAGTGCGAGTACACGCCATCGCTTGCGTGAGAAGTGTTTGGTTTTGGTTTTGTCTCTGATTGGCTGAGCATGCTGACAAACTCGTGTGGACCAATCCTAAAGCGAAGCAAACGCAAAACCAAAGCAATCACACAATTATTTTCGACAGTCATCGGAAAACCGCTCTAATTGTACAGTCACAAACTAAATGGATACGCGATTTTGTACAAAGGGGAAATGGGTGTAAAGGGAATTTTTGTAACGATGACCTTAGCAAAATAAATTTAATGAAATGCAAGAATGTGTTTTCAGTTTGAGCAAAGGCCGAATTTCAGAAATTTAGATGCAAGAGATGAACTACAATACGATTATTAAATGTGGATAATTCTTTTCCTGAAGTATTATATATTTAAGCGATTAATCAAGTCCTGTCCTTTTTAAGAGAGGACTGGGTAAGAGTTCAAACTAACATTTGTTTCTCCAACACCAATTTTGTTTTTTCTTGTACCACGCAAAACAAGATACTGTCGCCCCACCAATTTGGTCATTACATAAACATTCATTTTGAATGCAGTTTGAGGAAAATCCAAGGATAATTTTCAAAGCAAAAAATTAAATATGCTTGGCGCGCAGCCATGCGTCGCATCGCATTGCACCGCGAAATTCAAATGTATCTTGGCAGGCAAGAGCAAAATTTCGCTTCAAATTCTCCAGTACAAAACTCCACATTAAGTTGCCCTCAAGTGTTCAATTTTAGGCATACTTTTAGTCGCCAAACTGAAGAGAAATTTCATGGACAGCGTGACTTCTGAACGCTGTGGACGCACGACAAACATTATGCAAATTTGATGTCGAAAGAGGCGGGGCCAACGGCCTTTTATAGCGCGCCAGTCATGTTTAAACTCCCAAGTGTGGTTGAACCCAGTCCCCCAGATGCCTGAGGTTGCTGGTCCCCATTCTCCCAGATGCCTGAGGTTGCTGGTCCCCATTCTCCCAGTAGTTGGACCCAGTACACCAGATGCTAAGGTTGTAGGAGGTTGTGCCTGACGGAGTAGGTCTCATGCGGCGGATGGCCCTGGGAACGAGGTTGACATTTCCAATATTTCCCAGATTACTTTGCGGGCGTATTAGGCGCCAAGATTAACCAAGATGGCGGCTCGTTGTCAGTGAAGAGGAACTCGAAAGATGGAGGAGAGTGACATGTGCGCGGAGAGTGACATTGAAACTTTAAAACAGACGCTTTGTAAAACGGAGAAGCAAAAGGTAACGCATATTAGGCAAACTTCCAAGCTTTCACAACAGGATATGAAAAATACAGAAGATGGGACACTGCACATTGTCAAGCAATGTTATGTCATCGACTAATAAATCAGTATGAGTTCATTTAAAATTTGATATTTCCAGCTGTGCTCTGATGTCTGTTGTTTAACCATACAAGTTGACATAGAGTTTGAATGGGGTTGAATTTAGGTCAAGGGGATAAATGATCAATTTGAAATAGTGGAGAGTTCGAAATAGCCGACTTTGAATTAACTGAGTTTGAAATGGGGCAGAAAATTCTAGACTTTCGCAAGCATTTTCTTGCATATGTGAGGGACTGGAAAAAACTTTGATGTCCTTCAATCGACTACCTTCCCCATTCCCCTTCCCTCTGCCTCCAACCTATACTATTTTAATATTGCTGCCACCATTTTACAAATTCATGCCCGTGTTGATTGGTCGGCTGGGAAATATTTCCCCGGCCGTTCCCCCTCCGCAGCTTTCTAGCCAACGCATGCGCAGACCTTTTGCTACGGTGTTTGTTCCTCCTTGACAACTGTCATGGTTGTCCGCGAGAGTCCTGGGGCAAGTCCCCTCGTTCCCGCCAAATCGCATCCAAGATGGTGGACGAAGAAGTCGAAACGGAAAATGCGGATACAACGAACACATCATCTACCCAGGATGAGGAGAGACCTTCGAGATCGACCAGGTTACCACAAACCCGTGTAAGGAACATGATGAAGTTGGATCCAGACTTACATATGGCCAGTCAAGAATCGGTTTTGATTATAACGAAGGCTGCGGTAGGTTTATCATACAGTACATACGCGGATGCATGTTTCATTTCAACACTGACCATTCGTACCTTTAACAAGTAGACCAAAAGCAAACTCCGCCAGACGTGCAAGTTTTATGCTTGGGTTTGAAACGGACCTTCTGTTTGTGCAGCAATCCGATCTGAGCATTATTGGAAGATTAATATTGCTAGTCCCATAAACGTACAGGTAACTATCCCAACTTTCTTACCTCATTTCCCATTATCGTTCTGCTTCCGTTCAGGAACTCTTTGTGGAGCACTTTGCAAGGGAAGCATTCAAGAAAACTACACAAGGGAAAAGGAAGATCATCCAGAAGAGAGATCTTGGTAGAGTATTATTACTGACCTCCAAGATAAGGCCCTAACCCCATATATTAATGACATTTTCGAGTGTACATTTTTGGGGTTAGAAATTTCTTGTGATCCTTCTTTGAGTTAAAAGATTTTGGCAGAACTTTTTTTAGGGTTAATATGTAGCGTGCCTTGGCGTTCTTTATGTCAACAATATCGTTATAATATTTCCTTTTCCAGCTTATACTACCATGCAAATGACAAGGATACTTCCTGTTACAGCCGTTTATTCATAGGAGATCATGTTACTCCATTGGTCTATTTCTCGGTTAAAAAATCTGGCCTTCATTGCACCTCCCCATCATTATATACCTGACTACCCATTATTTATATATGTATGTGAGCAAGCTATTAAGTTAAAAAAAATCAAGTTCTCTATACTGTGTGATGTACCTCTGTGAGTGACTGAAGTTGATCGTTCTTGAGCTAAAGGGGTTTATAACAACTGTAAGTCATAGAGAGGATCTATTCACATCCTCTGAAGTGATTGTTGTCATTGCACTTGTTCTTAACACGGTTTTTTTTTTCTGGCATAGATGCAGCAATCATTGAGAATGATGAAATGGCTTTTCTTGAAGGTAATTGTCAAAAACTGTACTTAGTGCCTGTGTAGATTTTGTTTGTAGGCAGCAGATAATCTTTTGCATATATAGCAGGAACTAGTATTTTTCTATATTTGAAAAAAATTTTTGTTGTCCCAACAGGTGTTATTGAGTAATGAACAGCTTATGGTTTCTGGTCAGAGGAACAATAATATTGTCCAGTAAGGTCTGCCATCTCTGGGTTCCAGCTGCAGCTATAGAAGATGAACACACAGCATGCATTCATTTTGTTCAAATATCATGATGAACTTGATTGTGGCCTCAAGTTTTTCAAGATGTCTCAAGATCAATGGCCAGTGATCTTTTGCTTGTGTCCAAGCTGTGCAGACTATAATAATGTTTTCTTAGCAATATGCATGCATTTTGATCGGAACAGGTTGAAGATTGAGCCACCCAGAATCTTGAGTCAAAAGGGATAGATAGTGTAAAATGAGTAACACTGAACACAATCAAGATTATGGACATAGTGAAACAAGAAGCAAATTAATCACCTTGTACATCTGCCTGTCATTTTGAATAAATATTGTTTGTGTTTGGACATGCTCTTGTGTACAGCAAAGTATTGCAGTGCATCAAAATATAATACCGTAAATCCTCGAATGAGTGTCCCCCCCCCCCCCCCCCCCTTCGAATAAATGCGCCTGTGCAGTCCAATTGGGTGTCCTTATATTTAGTCTTATATGAATGGTCTTTTTGGGTGTCCATAAATAATTTTGTCGTACATGAGGGTGGCAGCGGTCCCTTCAAAGCGAGGTCGGTGTTTTGAAAGATGGCGGCAAGTGTGACGGGATGTTTGATGGCCCCGACATACGGTGTTGTTTGGACTGATTTTCTGGCTATTCTCTTCATAGTATAGCTGTTATGGCCTTCGTCAACAAGAAGGCTCTGTGGGTAGCGGCTGGCGTCCTGTCTGGTTTAGGCACTGCCTTCTGCGTGTCCGAATTGCGGAGGAGACTACGCGAAAAATGTACAAGAGAACCTCTTTCTCGCCTGGAGGACAGTATTCGGTTAGAAGATCTGGAAATCCTGACCCGTTCCTCAAATATTCCTTTGAAGCGGAGTGCGGAACAGCTACTTCTGGATCGGGCCATGAGAAAGAAAAACCTTCTCTTCATCATGAACGCTTGTCGTAGCAAAGACGAGATTCAAGTTTTGAAAGGAGTTACAGTGCTTGGTATTCTAGTGAAGAGCCCCGAGTTTAGAGAGAGGTTGATCCAGAGCGGAGTCTTGGAGACTTTGGCAAGTTGTTTGGAGTACTCTTACAGCCCGGGGTACACAACCCTGGCTCAAATGGGCGGTTTAGACGTTCACCTACAGAAGCTCGCATCAGCGTCTCTGTTTGACCTGTTGTGCGACGAAGACGGGAACAAAACTCGTCTAGTACAAGGGAATCCATCTGTCATAGAAGCTATTCTACAGCTTATGAGGGATACAAAGAGCAAAGAAGTCATGCGGTGGTGTTTATTTGATGCCCATCAATTAGCTCTGTGCGATTCCATTAGACCAGCTTTAATCGCCAATAACGCGGTGCGGGTTGTTTCTGAGTTGCTGGTGAGAAATCTTGGTGATGCCATTTTGATGAGACTGTGTCTTCAAATGTTGGTCACATTTGCCAATGGTAGCGATCATGATGAAGTTGAGATTCTTAAAGTTATCGGTGAATACAATGTTTTTGTGCCCACTGTTGTTTCCCTAAGAGCAGGTAAGTGATGTATTTTAATATTTGGTAGATCCTAATATTCTTCTAACCTGCCTTACCATATTCCACACCCCTCTCACCCAATCCCCAGCCATTCCCCAGGGATATTGTCAAGCCCTGTGTCCTAGGGGTGGAGAATTTGCAAAGAAACATTGCCCTGGTGGGGACAACTTGACCAATAGCAGGGATTGATCAATAATTGCTAGATAAAGAGAGTTGACCAGAGTGCCATCCACCAATAGCTGGCTGAAATGCTAAACCGACATGCTTTTTTCTTGGTTACATCCCTACAATAGACAGAATTGTACAAAATAATATAAGATGGCCAGCATTCAATGGGGCAAAGAGAGACAGGGAAGAAGAGGTGTTGAAGAGAGTGACTGCAAAGACAAGATATGAGACAGAAAGATAGAGAAAAATGGAGAAGAAATTGAAAGACAGGATAGTGGAAAACAACAAATTATGTACTGTTTGAGTTCAGTTTTTATACAACTTACTGGTCAGTCTAATATCCCCTACCCCTCCCCCCCCCCCCCCCTCTCTCTCTCTCTCTCTCTCTCTCTTTCTTTTTATTCAGAGGACAATGACCTTGTTTACTGGTCAGCTGCATTGCTACATGAGTTTGCCATCAAAGACCTGTGCAAGCCAAGCATTTGTGCAACCCCCAACATCATCAAGTCTCTGCATGTGGTTCTTTCTGCAAGCGAGTCTGTCCTACAGAGAATAGTCTTGCGAATCCTCAGTTTCCTGTGTGTAGGCAATCAGTCCTTTAGGTCAGCAGTTCTGCAGTCTTCTTCACTATTGGCCAGATTACCTGTCTGTTTTGCATCTGGTGATAAGGATGTTGTCCACTGGGCAGTGGTCCTGTTGCATGACCTTCTTCTCTCTGCAGGTAACGGTATGTACACTGTATGGTATGTGTGATTTTGGAGAGCCACCAGAATTTCCATAGTTTGTCCCCAACACAGCTACAGTACAAATAATTTGCTTTCATGGTCATGCAGGGAATTCAGTTTCCAGCAAGACTGTTGCAGATAAGGTGATTGCAGCTGCTCCAGAAATCATGAGATCCTTGATTCCTCTGGCCTTCAGAAAGGAGAATCTTCTCATCCGTCTTGTTGCAGAAAATCTTGGATTCTTTTGTGCTATAGGTAGGATAGAAATCCTGTGTTGTTGTAAGAAACTATGTTTTCATGTGTGCATGTTATATGATAGACAGTATGTCTGTATTATTATGCTGGGGTGTTCCTCTGTCCTCAGACACCACAGAAATATGTTCTTGACGTGACTTCCATTAATCAACATTACCCCTGAAAAACGTAATTTCAGTAGAGTCAGTGCTGCATTAAATTTTGAGCAATATATTTTTTGACACATTCAACATTCAACATGTGTTTTCATTTCTACTTTTCAGATAGTCTTCAAAATCGTATTTTAGAGGACAGAGTCCTCAAAGCAGTGTTGATGTTTGCTGTGTCTGATGACACAGATCTTCAGTACTGGGCAACTGCACTGTTGTTGAACATGTCCATGATGTCTGATGAAGTCAAGGAGGAGATTATTAGGCTGGGTGGCATCAAGCCTCTCATAGAGCTGGCCATCAGTGATAGCGAACAGCCGCAGATTGCTGCCCAGGCTGCCAAGACTCTGGTGATGTTGGGCTTCATAGGTAAATCAACTTAATCAACAGGGTGACAGCAATACAGTCATGTTCATGCAGAGAGGATTTCTTGACCCAAACATTTGCCCAGGATTATGCATTTCACCTGCAACCCACAAACCCCTGGAGTCTGACATTTTACCATCGACTAAAACATTAATTTTTTTGTTTCTTTTGTGTTGGCTTTTTGTGCATCAGATAAGCATATTCCTATAGCATTGAAGTCAGCTGGAAGCCAACAAGGAGGCTTTGCCAGCATCAAGATTGATGACAAAGAGTACTGCGTGAATAAACCTGGTATCAATATTGTTGTGCTGGACTTCCTGGCCTTCAAGGTGATAGAGTCCGTTGCATTTGACACTGGCCATGGTGTGAGTTCCACTGCGCCACTGGTGGAGTTTATTCACATGATCCCTCAAGCGGCTTTGGTGTTAGTAGCAGTCAAGGGAGATGCAAGTTACTTTGAAACAGGTTTGAGATTGGCTTTGCTGATACAACCACAGCTTTACTCAGATCCAAGTTACAAATTCTCTCTGCCACCCAAAAGAAAACCTTTGAGTGAAGTAATGAGAATTAGTTGTTCCATCAACTCCCATCGAGACAAGCTACTGTATCAAAAAGTTTTACATACTGTAAGATCTTTTGAACTTTTTTTCTTCAGATGAAGTGCGAGAGGCTTTCAGGGAGATTGGTATGGAGGACTGTGAATTTAAGGCAGGTGAATTGTGGGTGTATTTTGGTCAAAAGAAAAGAGACACTGGTGAACAACTGGCCATTCACAGAGGGTTTGAACAAGTGAACCTGCAGACCAGTTTATGGCTGGGTATGTGACATGTTTTTGTACTTTATTTCTGTGTTGACTGTTTTCATGTAGATTGATGAGACTCTCCTTGTAGCTCAAGCCCATTGCTAGATATTTCTTTAGTCGAAATTGATATATTTGCTATTATGGCATAAAACTTGAATACTTTTTTTAGGTATACATACTATGTATACCTATTAGGTAATAGTGCACAATTTTGCATGTTTAGAACATCCTCGGCAAATGTGTAGTGGAGAAATGTGGGGCCACGAATCTCGTTTCATGTTGCTATTTTTTTCCCATGGGGGTCCCTTGTGAGTAGAGATTTTTTTGGTTGAAAAACGCGCGCCCGAGAATGGCGGGAAAATATGCGTAGTGATCAATTGAGAAATATATAACGCGTTCCCGTGTAATATAGCCTCATCTAAACACGTAGGGAGTTGGGAGAACACGAGAGGAGCGTAAGGAAACCACGAGGCTAATAGAACCGTTTGAGTCCAGCAGACCAGTATGCAGTAGCAATAAAGCCATTTTTGGCGATTGTTTCCTGAGATTCTCACTTCTCAGTACAATATCCCGACCAGTAATCTGAACCCTGTCTTGTTGTCTTTTATTTAGGGAGGCTGGTTAAGGGACAGGTGCAGGTGAACATCCTGCTGCCAGTCATCGATGTGTTGATGAGCACTCCGGCTTCAGTGGCCATCAGTAAGGCATCTGAACTGGAGCTCCTCACGATACTCGCTAGACACGATGAGCACAAACAAGGTGGGTCCCTACTAACAACGACATCAACAACAACAAAAACAACAAAAACAACCAGACAACAACAAGAACAACGTTAAAACCAGACGTAAATTGCTGCGGCTTTCGATCGATTGAAAGTGTTTCTTACAGTGTCAGTGATTGGCCGTGTACAAAATGCGAATTACTTTGGCTTCCAATTGGCTGAACTGTTTTCTCTCAGTCTCTGTGATTGGCCTGTGTGATTACTTTGGTTTTGGCGTTTGACAGTCATACGAAAACGGCTCTGATATCCTTTGTTTCTCAGTCATGGTCTCTGTGCCTGATCTCCTTCAATACATGGCTGAACTGGTGTGGAGCATGGCTGTTCTGACGGCGGATCAGCTGCGCGCCAACCCAATGGCTCTGGCCCACTGTATTGGTGCAGTGAAGATCGTAACGGCCATCAGCATCTCCGAGCATCACCATGACAACCTGGCGCAGGCAGGCGTGTTGAGCGCAGTGTTGGCGCTGCTGTACAGAATGAGCGACGTGACGATCAAACGAATAGAGAAGCAGACTGCACAGAGAACTGCTGTGTTGACTGATAGGGGAGGGGATGGTACGGCAGATCTAAAGGCGCACGGTGTGACAGGCCTCGAGACTCCTGTTCAGGAAATTTCGACCTTGCCCGACAAAGGTGAGCCACGCGTTTGGGGGGGTATGTACAGTAGCGGGGAATGTCGTTCAGAACATATGAATCAAGTTATGAAGAAACATTGCCAGTAAAACAAGTCTTAGAAAGCTGTAATAAAACTCGAGAAAGTTGCGCACAATAGCGGAGAATGGATTCACTGTCATGTCGTTCTTTACGACGAAAGATTGCCTAAAAGAACTACCACTAGGAAGTTCTCCCAAAACTGCTCTTGCGCCCAAAGCTCTTCGAATTGCACAGTCAAATTTACAAGATCCTTATTATTGAAAAACATTGTTTCAGTGGAGCTGACCGCCAGTGGCCTTCGAAGTCCTGTGGGAGCGGTGTTCGATCAAGAAGTCTCATTTGACGAGCGCAAACCCGAACCTCCGCCGGCTCCGCCCACGGGGAACCCAGCGAGTGGGCAGGACGAGTTTGAAGACACGTTCTCCAGCTTAACATGCCTTGGCATCACGACCCTGTACAACTGCACCAGCCTGTTTTCTGGACATGAGGACTCCAGGGAGACTCTGCTCAGGTCAGGTGCTTTGCAGGTTCTCTGGTGCACTCTGTTTACCAACAACAAGGCCACTGTCAAGCGCATTTGTCTGCCCATCGAGGCGCTGCTTAACACGTTCGGATGTTTCAGCATGTTGGAGAGGTACTACCCAGGTAGGGCGATCGTAAATCTTCATGAATGAGGGCTCGAAATCTAAGTGTGGTAGACTTGAAAATTAAAAAAAAAAAAAAAAAAAAAAGTGACAAAAGTCTTCTAGCATGTCGGGCACAGAACGAACGTTTCTTGCTAGCCAGACATCCGCTGTCGGGCTAGCAGGTTGTTTTTAACTCTGATGAATAGTTCCCCCTCTTCCCGGAAGCCTTTAACGAACATTTTAACGTAACATTGGTCGAAAGAAATAATATGATGTTTCAGACGTCACGCACCTGACGTCTGACGTAACTTCGAATACGTTCGTGACGTCAGTTCCGTTGGTCAGCGTTCGTCCAATTTAACTCTGTCAAACTCGAGGTAAAATTTCACCTCGTGTGCAAGCCCCATTTTTCTCGTGCACAACTTATGTTACAGAAATTGAATGGAATTGGATACTCGAGGAAGTTTACGTGGTGACAGACAATACTTGGAATAATATGTTACTGTTATTTTATACAGAGCACGTGATGGAGCTGGATGAACGAGTGAAGACGCCGGCGCTACTACTGAGTGCTGATCGTCTGGAGGCGAACAATACCAACTGGACGTTCGAGAGTGTTCGCGCGACGTTCTGTATCGGTCGCACCATGTATCACGCGCCACCCTTCCCCTCGGGCTGGTACTACGAGGTCATTCTCAAGTCCAACGGCATCATGCAGATAGGTAGGGTGGAGTGGTACGAGCTGCTGCCCTCTGTACTGTCGCACTTTGTAATAACGTCGCATATTGTAAATACCTGTCACACTTTGTAATAACACTCGTCGCACTTGTAATAAAATAGCTGTCGCACTGTGTACTAAGTTTCTGTTGCACTTTGAAATACACCGAGCTTTCGCACTTAGTAATAAACTTTGGTTGGTCTTCAAACAAATGTGAGACTCTCTTAGGGCCCATTCACACTTAGATGTGAACAGTTGCCACTTTTTCTTCCAAGACTGTATTGCGGGAATCCAGCCGCATTGTGGTATTCACTTCTCCTGTTTTCCATCTGCAGGCTGGCAAACTGACGACTGCAGGTAAGTTTCATGTAGGTTAGATTGATAACTAGATAGTAAATGCCTTTTCTTGCACTGCTGATTGTAAAAGTAAAACTCAAATTGACAAGACTTGCTCCGACGGGGTCCAAAGGTTTGAAACGTCAGCTTAACGTCTTTAACGGAAAGGGTTAACCCTTTCCCTCCCAAGCTCAAAATGCAAATTCTTCCAAACATAAAACAAGAAAGTGTATGAGTGATGAATTGAGAATTAGTGTTTCTAATCAACTGTCATTTGAGCAATGTGTCAAATGCCAAATTCTCCATACTGTATTATATATCTCTGGTGGGAGACTGAAAAGAGAAAATTGAAGTTGATCACTCTTGGGTTAAGGTACGGACCCGAGAAAGGAGTGGGAGTGGGAGATAACAACAACTCGTGCGCGTTTGACGGTGCGCGGTGTAAAGTGTGGAGCGGTCCACCAAACGAGCAACAAAACAATGACTACGGTGTCGAGTGGAGCGTGGATGACGTGCTCAGTTGTCTGTTTTCCTGGAATGGCGACGTCTCATTCTGGTTGAACGGCGCTAACATGGGCGTCGCCTTCCAAGAAATGAATTCCGGGGTGAACTGGTACCCGGCCGCTTCTCTTGCTATGGACCAGCACTGCTGTTTCAATTTTGGGAGCAAACCTTTCAGGTAATGTGAAAGATACAGAATTCTACAGGGCCCGGGGTATTGAAAGGACACGGTTTTTGAAATTTGTATTTAGTGTTTTTGATGTTTTAGTCAAAAACCCACCAAACGGCTCAAAACATAAGGAGACAAGTCTTTAGTAATCAGGGTTACACAGATTGAAACTAATTTCCTGATTTCATCTGTCTTTCTTTTTCTCTTCCATTGATTGATTCAGTGTCATTCATTCCTGGTTTATTTTTATTAGTCATTTGTTTCTTGTTTTCATTTGCTTTATTATTCATTCGTAATGACTGAGTTTTATGTGTTAAGTGCGAAGGGATCTATTAGACAATAACGACATTTTTTTATCTATCGCTACATACTTTGACTTCGAAACTGCTTACTCACTGATCAGTATATTCTTTTATCACTGAAAATGCCGTCTTCTGTGTAGGTACGAAATGCCTGATGGGTATGTGGCAGTTTCTCATGTCGTCACCAACTCGGCAAAGAAACTACCTATGCGCCTGTCAGCGTGTTGGACACCAGTCAGCGGTAGTTTTGATAGCATTGTTGAAGAGGATGAGGAGTTGGATGAAGACTTGGAGTCAGGTGATGTGCAGGAGGACTCGAACTGTGATAATCAAATATTGCTTATTTTATTCTGCACAATTTTTTCTTCTCGTTCTTTGTCACTCAATTGCTGTTTGTGTGCCACTTCTTCGTTTTCAAGTTTTCTCATTCGTTTTGAAACTGTCTCTGTTTTGCATTTACTTTTTTCTCTTCTCTTTTCTGTCACTCACTCGCTTGCTCGCTCGCTCGTTGTTGATCTTTACTCTGTCTGTCGTGTCATCTTCGCTTTCTCTTTGTCCTGTCACGTGCTTACCGCCAATCTTTATCTCTTTCTGTCTGTCTGTCGCATCCTCTTTGCATCGTGGTTGTGTTCGCTCTCTGTCCGCCTTTTTCTTACCTCGTCTTTCTTGCTAGATTTCTTAGGAACTGAAGATAGAACTTTTTTTTGCTTTCTATTGCATCTTTCTCGTTTTTAACGGTCGCATTCCCCTCGCCATGAACAGAAAGCGGCAAGACAAAACTCCCAGAAAACAATCCAGTTTCTGTGGAGTCGACCTCGTCTGTAGAGAGAGAGGAGAAAGCACCGATCATCATGCGAGAAGAAAAAGAACCTCAGCAGGACGCGGGGCTCGTCCTCCCGGGGACACCAAAGTCAAGCTATTCCGAGACATTTGACAGCTTTACAACAGTGAGTCCGAACTCAACGTTTCAAGACACACCGGACAGGCGGCTGCTTTTAGAAGAGGAGCGTCCAAGAGACGCGTACAAAGAAGTTGTCGAGTCGAAGGCGACTAGCACGCCGTTTGCGGGCGTGTCTTGCACACAAGAGAGTTTATTTGTCACTCCTGTGGTGTTGCCCTTTTCACCCGGGGAGTCACTGGCCAACTGCTCAGGTTCGTATGTGTTTGACGTGGTTTCCTATAAAGTTCCTGTTGTATTTTACAAACCTTTCACTCCCAAGCTCAAAATACATATTCTCTCAACCTTTCAAGATGAAAATGAATGAGGGATTTAGTGAGAATCGATAGTCAAATCAGCTGTTACACGAGCAAGGTATCAAATGCCAAATTCTCCATACTGTATATATGCTGAGTTTTGGTGAGACTGGAAGAGAAATTGAAGCTCTGAAACATGGTCGTATGCGGACTAATTTTGACATGCTTTCCCATTGCTTGTTTGGCGAAAATAAGTTGTTTTAATAAATTAATTATCACCATATATAGATTAACGTGTAATTTATAATTGATAATTCATTTCATTAACTTTTAAAAAAGCTAGGAGCAGCGGCCATTTTACGTGCAGCCAGTGTTATCCTTTATTTTCTGCTCGTCTTCTTATTCTTCCTCTCGCTTTCTCTCTTCAGGCGCGCCGTCCATGCCGTGTCTGTACTTCGAGGCAGAACTGAAGAACTCTCCTTCAAGAATTAAACAGATGGGTTTTTTCGACGTGGACACCAAAGAAAAAATCTTCTGCGACATTCACGACGGCCAGCTGCTGCTACCACAAAGCCCTGACACCGACCCCTCCCCCGTGCAAAAAGAATGTCACCGAGCCCCGGATGTTGTCGGCTGCGGTATTATGTGGCCAGCGGGAGTCGTCATCTTCACACTAGACGGAGTGGGGACTGGGAACTTTTACCAGTTCCCCTCGGACAAGCCGTTGGTGATTCAGAACATGCTGCCCTACGTATCGTGCTCGCGTATCCGCTGTAACTATGGCCAGAGTCCTTTCCTGTTTGAGGATGCAAACCTTCAAGAAGTTCGCTTTGCTGCGGCCAGTGTGTTGCATGAACATGAAGTGAGCAACGAAGCGAGGTTTCACGAAGAGAGCGCGCGCTGAGTGACGTATAGTCGGCTGCGATCCATGTGGCCAGCGCTATGTACAGTCCCCTGGTTTTTACGTTCTCAGATTGTGTACCACAGTGCTGTCGTCTGTACTAAAAATTTCAACTTGCAATGAATAGACCTCTGTAGGTTTGATATTTATTATGGTGAGGATAAATAAAACAAATAGACAAATACATCGAACTTGGTTTGCAATGTTTCTGTTTCCTTTTTTTTTTTCTTTTTTCTCTACACCTCCTCCAGATATATTTAGTATATAAATCTTATTCGTAGTTTATTTCTGTAAATTAATTTGATTTGATTCAGCCGCTAGGGGAATCCTTGACATCAAGCTATAATCTGACAAGGCATTTGATTTGATTGGGTCCCCCTAAAACGAGGATCTATAGATCTCAATTACAGTAATTAACTAAGGTGCGTTAGAACCAAATTTGGCAGGCGGAAATATGTGCGCATAAGTTCATTTGAAGTTTCGCAGAGCCAAATATGGTCAAGCGCGCTTCTGGCGCAAGTGTGACCATGACCCATGTCAACCTCAGGCGATTACTGTTTCCCAGCGATTGTACACTCCTCCTTTTTTTGTGGGCGAGAGTAAGAAATCCATGATATTTTATTTTAATCCATGATATTATATTTAGTAAGAAATCCATGATATTTTCTCTGAAGAGTTCGAAACGAGGAGTCTATCTTATTGAAAGATGTCGTGCGCAATTTTGCAAATCTGAACAAGCAACCTAAACTTTGCGATTTTGAATATTTTTCTCATTAGTCATAGTCCTGAGTACAGTGATTCTGCAAAAGTTTGCTAGGAGAGTGAGATGAGATGACCTTGTCAGTTCCGGGTCATGAGACAGGGGAAACCATAATTCAATCGGGGAAAGTACCCGGCGGAGTTAGTCATCGCTGCATGCAGCACAAGACTGTTTGGATGGACTCCCACACTATCCTCTACCGCAGATATCGCTTCAGCCACTCTAATAATTCATCTAAAGACTCGATGAGATTTATGTGATACGAGTGGGGTCGGGTGGATGGGTATTGGTACAGGAAGTGTAACTTAGTTGTTTGTTTTTAGCCCACCAACGTCGAAATCTGTATTCATAGCATTTCATTTCCCCGCTTTCAGCTTTTGTGGAATTGGATAGCTAAGAAATACGTGGCACTTGGTGGGTCAACAGTGATTCTTGGCATGTTCTCAACTCATCTCTTGACGTCAATAAATTAGATCATGCGGAATGATACCTGACGTTTGTATTGGGGCAGAAATCTAAGACATATTGCAAATCGTTTTGTTAAAGCATGTGTCTCAGGGTGATTTACTGTTTGGTTAATAGCAAAGTAGTTCTACGCTCTACGAGACTAATTTTCCTAAGGGGGCGGGGGCGAAGAAAAAACCAATGGGAACTTGATCGCTGAGACCGAGCTCTTGACTTTCCCTTGCCATTGACGTCAGCACTCTTAAATACCCGGAAAATAAACCTGCTAATATTGGACAACCGAGAGGTTGTGTGACAGAAGTGTACAACTGTCTGCCGAGGTTGGACTAATAGCGCTCGGGTGAGTAGCCGTTCCTAGCGTGCAAGCACTAACTTCGAGTCGACGAGGCTACGGAACAGTTAGTTGAGGTAAGTTTGGTCTAGTTTATAGACGGACCGAGTTTCGATTCAGCTTTGACTTGTGCCAGTGTTTATTTTGGATGCTCTTTAGCGATTTTTAGCCGCAACAACAGCAGCGATGCTAAAACAACAGTTTGGTACGAATCGGTGAGCTGCGTGAAGTGCACAGACTGACAAAGCATAAACCGACTGGCAAGTGGCGCTTAACCTGGGCGACATAGTACATAGCTCTAGCTATATTGTCGGTACCAGATCAATTCACAATTTTCACTGTCACTTGTTACCCAAATGCTAACGGTGAAACCATCTGCCACCGTCTCTTGTTATCAGACCAAGTGTGCATGCACAAATTGGCTTCCATGAGATGCGAGACTTTATTTAGGCATGTGACAGATGCACTTCCGAACTTGTGACACTGTAATTCTTCACTAAGTCGAAATAGCATGATGCTGATATCACATTATTTTTAGTTACCTCGTGTACTATAACGGTGCACTGGCCCTTATGCTTGCATGCTTCCCTGTTTTATAGAACAATGCTCGGATATGCAATTTTTCGTTCATGAACAAAGTTGACCTTTTATTTCATCACACGCGCGTAGTAAAGGTCACTTCGCTTGCAGTTTATTTCAAGGAATTTGGCTCATGCTGCTCACTTTCTCTTTCTCTTTTCGTTTCTCTTTCTGAGACGAGTAAGCTCTGACCATTGCACCTCCGGGTTAAATTTTATTTAAATCCATATGCACCCTGTCCACTAGAAGAAATTTTAATAGTATACCCGGAAATTATAACAGTTCGGGACCAAGTTGCTGTTAGGCATAACAAACGTTGACTGAAGGGTCGACACATTATTAACAAACCTTCGCAGATCTATTGTAAAACGTCCTTGGCATTTGTTTTGCCAGTAGCTTTTCTCTCTCTTTTTGGCGGTGTTTTGAGGGAAGCATCATATTTTTCATGCACGCTAGAAAAAGGTTTACACCTAACCCACAGTTAATCGTGCTTTGAACAACTTGGCCAAGTTTGTAAAACATCCGCAGAGTTTCGTTGATATACACCTAGTGCTCATTTTCTTCAGGCCTCGTCTTTAGCCGTTTATATATGAAGTTACTGAAGCCACAGAATATTAAGACTCGGGTGCCTAAAGGTGGGTACTACTGTGAACTGTGAATACATCGTATGCCATGGAAAGAAAGTCTGAATTCATTTGTTGGTTTTTTGACAATTCTGCCAGGCCAACTTTACAATTTTTGATCAACTTTATTTAAACTTCATGACGCAGTCAGTGATAGGAACCGGAACTGAGCTTTACTTGTTTAGGTGTGTGTGCTTTTACCCATTGAAAACTGCAGCTTTTCAATATGACTGGGAAGGCCTGATTAAACCGGCTTCAGCTAGCGAGAAAGTATGATGAAGGTTCTTTTTTTGTCCAATGTGCGACACGGCTATGACGCACGAGAGAACAAGAGGACGAAACGCAAAAATAATACGACGAAGAAAGTGACTTTGCCTTAAATTTACACTTTCAGATCACACTTTCAACTTATTTGCTTTTTAAAAATCCAAGTGGTGTGTCTATCTTTCGCTTCGCTGTTTACCAGTTTTCTATTGATCTACCTTCCAGAAAAAACACTTAAGGTCGTGACCCAATCTAACAATGCCGGGTTTTAATGTCTCATCTTGGCTTTCACTATCAAGAAACCACAGAACGTGCAACCTTTCTCTGGCACATTGAAGTGAAAAAAAAAACCTTTCTCTGGCACAACAACTCTTAAAATTAAAATCTGAGCAACAAAACAAATCCGCAAACTTCAGTTGGTTTCGATGACGCAAGTTACACGAGTGCCTTTTTAAAAAAACTTGAGATGGTTTGACGCGTGCCTGGCCATATGCCCAGTTGCCGCCCCTGTGGTTGATCAATCGACGATTCATATAAACTTCAAACGTCAGCATTTTTTGCTTGATTCTCGGATGCTTAGAATTTGGTTCGAAGAAATCTGCATTTCGCGCACATGCAGGATTGTTTTTAGTTCGTGTAAGGAAGAATTTTGTTGTTCAACTTGCACTACTCAGTCTCGGGACGCCCCTATCGACGGGGGGTAACACAAATGTGCATGTCGGGAAAATCAAAGCCAACTGAAGTTTGCGGATTTGTTTTGCTGCTCATGAAGATTTTAATTTTAAGAGTTGTTGCGTCAGAAAAGGTGCACGTTCCGTGGTTTCTTAACTGAGTGAAAGCCAAAATGAGACATAAATTCTGATATTGTTAAACTGGGTCACGACCTTGAGTTTTTTTTTTTTTTTTTTTTTTGGAAGGTGGATCAATAGAGAACTGGTAAAACAGCGAAGCGAAAGCGAGAGCAAGAGAGAGATTTGTTTATATTTAACACTCAGTAGTCAACTTAGGTGAAAATGTTTACTGTTTCGTAGGTTGTACCCGGTATGAAGACTCGGTTGAAGTAATTTCCAATCTATACTCGAAGCGGCTATAATCGCTAGAAATGATGTGTTATTTACCCTAACACATGTAATGTAGCTTAGCTTGCATGCCTGCGTGCCCGATGTCGCGTGCTTTGTTCAAGTACAAAACTCCCTTGGGGTTTGTCGCCCGCAATTCGATAAGCACAGTTTACTGCTACGTGTGGACGGCGCGTGTCAAATAAAAATAACTCCTCCGATGATGTCAATTAAAAAAACATCTTGTTTCGCTTCAGGGTGCAGAGGGCCCGTTGTGTTTTATTGTGCAGGACTTTCATCACAGCTAGTGGAATACCAGAGATAGCTAGACAGAGCCCGATTTTCACCGCACAAGACCTGGCCTTGCTGCACAAATCAACAAGTAGCCGACCACGAAGTGTTCACGTGTTAGTTCGTCAGCTCCCACGCCAAGCGCCTTTTAATTGTCATTCACCAAGTGGCACGCGCCGAAAAAGGTGGGTTTATGGGGGAGTTTATGGTAATCATCTTTAGGTAATCACTCTGGCAAGCCCATTGAAACGAAACGACGATAGTCTCAAAATATTGACTTGCTCCAATATTACAATGAAGAAAAGTGGACATTCCGAAATGTGAGCCTCTCGCTCTTGCCATGTGTGTGACGGCTCCATTCGATGTGCAGGTCGAAAAACGTGCGGCGAGGCAACGTTGATTCAGCACTGAAATAAATCCCTTGTAATTGTGGATATGACAATGAGTGACCCCTGATTAAACAAAGGGGATTATTTTAAAGCTTTTGCGCTTATGCGGGTTAAAACACCAACTTCTGAATTGCATGTAAGCGTGCATGTGTATATGCCGTACTGGAGGGTGTGCTTGTGGGTTCGATATACGGAAGCACAAACAGACACATAGCCACAGAAAAATCACAGAGAAAAGAACAGAGTATAGCGAGACAAGGTCAAAAATACAGCGAAAGACTGTCAGAGAGCGGAGAGAGTGAAAGTGATTGAGAATAGAATCAGAGCCATCAGAAGCATGCAGCGACCAAGCCAGTAACACGTATAGAGTCGTATACTTATGCTTGCTGTTTCAGTACCGTGTACGACCTCAGTTTGCTCTCCATGTTGCTCTGACAAAGTGTGGATCTCATCGCTATAACAACTCTTGACAAAAACTCAGTGGACTGTACTGAGTGTTAACCTCAATCTTTCACTTTCACTTTGAGAAGCCATGCATCAGAGCAGTGCCCCATTCGCGGAAATTGGCTAAAGGAAAATGGTTCAGTAGCCAAGTTCATTCAAAACTAGTGTGCCACTTGGATTAACGCCAAGAAGCTGCAAGCTTGTTCAAACTTGCCCACTTAGTCTTAGTACGTGCAGAGCGATCAATCTAGAGGAAGGCCGCTTATCTGCGGCCAAAAACGGAAGTAAAACTGATACCAGCGGTTCAGTCCATGAGTCAAAAAATGATTAAAGCTGAACCGAGCTGGCTCTGCTGACTTTTATTCCACATCAGTCTGTGATGGTGGCGTCGTCCAAGAATTAAAGGTAGTTAAATTACCCGAAAAGTCAGCTCAAAGACAAAAAGTCAGGGGAGCCAAGTTCAGGTCAACTCAAACATGAAGGCTCCCCTGCATGGCTTGAAACTGAATTACGACACTGCAGTCGGTAACGATTCTTTACTGATCAGTTCCTGAATCCCTTATCAGTTAATTTTGTCGCATGGTTAACTCAATCTTGTTTCAGAATTTGAGAAAAGAAGGAGAACTCAATTCAGTTTGTAGCGAAAATTACCGCTGATAGCGTTTGACTTTATGCAGTCACTTGTTGAGCTGGCATTTAATTTATTCTAGACGAGACAGTACTGGTCGACATGGACTCGAGGCATTTCTTGTTTCTGAACGGTTAGACTTAAATTACGATTTTTAAAGCCGGTCATATTGGAGTCTTGTATTAATGGTCAAACATCCCGCCGTTGATGGCCTGTCAGCAGTCAGATAGCCGGCCAAATGGAATCTGTTGAAGTCAGGGAGGCTGTAAGACGGCGCCATTAAAAATTAAGAAAAAGAATAGATTTGATGACTTAAGCCAATGCCTCAAAGCTAATGATTGGAACCAGACATAAAAGAAACGCGGCATTATGCCACATGTTCTGTTCAAGGCCGAGCCTCTTAGTGAATATACAACCGTAGAAGCAAGAACTAATGAACATTTTGCAACGGCCACAGGAATGTTGTTGTCTTGTTTTTTTTTTTTTTTTTGTTTTTTTTTTTCGAGTTATCACACAGGGGAGGTTTTGCAGTAAGCAGAGTTTTCAAGACAGCGTCCCTGCTCGCCTTGTCTTTTCAATTTTGTTTTCGACGGAAGAACCCTTGTTGTTGATTTCATGCATGAGCATCTACTACATCTCAGTTTCATCATCGGGATAAAAACAGAATTAGAAGCCAAGTCGTTCCGTTGTCTCGGAATGTGTCGCAGTGTCGAGCTGCGTAAAGTAATATTCAAAAACTTGTGTAGAACAATGGCTGTGGAATTCGGCCTGCTGTGATTCCTTAATTGACGGCACGCGCCAAAGCACTTAATCGCTGTGATAAATATGACATACTTATCCTTTTGAGAAGAGTGTTGATTACATTTCAGCAGCACACTTGGCAGACCTGTCTGTTTAGTAAGTTGCTCCCGACATCTCGCTCGAAAGAAAGCGCGAGCGCGTTCATTCACTGAGTACCCCAAGGCTATTTTCACAAGAGATGAGAGCTTGCGCTAAACAGGAAATGAAGGGTCATGGCCTTTGTTCGGTCGAAGTTATTTGTTTCAATGATGAAGATAGTTCGTGCATAAAAAAACCGTGGAGAGAGCGTCTTGATGGAATAAAATAGTTGGATGAAATTTGGAGGACCGAAGTGGTCGTAAAATGGGGACTCCCCGCCTAATATACGGGCGCCTGCGATTGGTTTATTTGAGCACGTGTGCATTATTCTTTTCTTGATTGGTTTAGGAAGTTCTTTGTTCTTCTGCCTTGTTTTTGATTGGTCGAGCCAACAGTTGTATGAAAAAGCCTTACATCATCATTTTTGTGGCGTGCTTGGTGCGTGTCGACCAGAGCGGGAACGTGGAAAGGTAGGTTTGAATGATGTTTCTCGCGCCCATTGTGAAGCGCCTTTGGTTTCTTGAAGCATTGGAAGTTTTGCGTTTGTGCTACTAATTGACAAACAGCGCCTGGAGGCGAACGTCAATCTCAACGGACAGGTCGCGTACTTGGCTACCGTCACGACTCAAACATGTCAATTCATTCGAGTGTTTTTCCTATCACAGTTCGAGTTTTTGCAACACAGAATAAATCACTTTGTCATGGAAGGTTTCAGAACTCAAACTAGAAGCTCTTATACGAGTACAGAGACTTCCCTAACGGGAAAGTTCATTGTTGTCGACTAGTTTCCTGTTTTGACGGCCGCTTGAAGAGAACGTAAGCTCTGATGGAAAATTATGACCGCGCATTGGTAGTTGGACTTTGGTTGAGAAACGATTTACACAGTTGATCTTTGACTCCCCTGAACATTTCAGAAGTGAACCTGCGTCGTACTTTGTTTTTCAGTACTCAATCCTTCACTAGTACACAAGGATTCCGACTTTGGTCCGTGCCTTGAATTGTACGCCCTCGTGCAACGTTCAATTTGTTTTGTTTTGCACCAGCACTTTCCAGCCTGAAATAATTTGTCTTGAAACGCCAAAGCGTAAGATGAACCATTTCTTATGTGAAGGGTCAACACCATGTCGGATTTTTGCGTTCAAGGAAGGTTTCATATTCTCTTCCTTTGTTTTCATGATTTTGGTGGCGGTGTCAAATTTACTGTGTTGGAATTCGATCACCAAAGCGTGCATTGAGGCGTAAAATGCATTGTACATGCTGAAATCGCATTATATTTTATACTACTAAGTTTGACTGTATTGTTTCTTTCAGGTTCCCCCATAAAATGAACAATCAAGTCGACTGCCATAACACAAACGGACTGCCACTGGACGATAAGAGTTTTAATCAGATGTTGGAAGACGTTAGGGGCAGCCCTCAGTCAACCAGGTAAAAGCTTATTCAGAGATTTATCTCGGCGATTAACATCTAAAAGAAAAATCATTTCGAACTCTACTGCAATCCAATATCGTCATTCTGATATCTGATAGCAGTCTTATGTCTAATTCGAGCTCACGACATCTTCGGTTTGATTAATTACACTGCACGATTAGCGGATAAACGCTGGTTACACATGTTTTGCTCTGTTTCATTTCTCATTTGCGTCACGAGTCTGTGGATTATAATCACTGAAGTGTCGAAGAGGGCCCGGCCGTTTGTTTTGGTGTTTAAACACCGATCTTGTGATTGTTAGTGATCTATGGATTCAACGATAAAACGATTCCGCCCACCTTGTGACTTTTGCGTGAATTAGTACACAATGCTTTCGCATTTGATCGATTTGCATACTTTATACCTGCTTTTGTCTGGCATGAGTGGAGGATCAAAAGTGATCTAAAGTCCGTTTGAAGCTGCATGGAGTTCACGTGTTAGTCGTGTCAGTGTAATTTTTTAGCAATATAATTGGTGATTAAATGTATACCAGGGAAAATCTCTTTTCAAACTTATTAGGTAAAGAAGTGAACTTTGTAAGAATTTAGAAATTTTTATTGCCATGCCAAGCTCTGTCCAAACTATCACCTTAACCTCGAAACCAAATTTATTATTTTCTCTGCTGGTGTGCTATGCAAATTCAAGACTAAAAACCAATTTCTCATGCTTGCCTGAAAAATTCGAGCTATTACAGAAACATACAGAAATTCGAACTGATGCAAGATAGAAAAAGTCCATGTGAATGACTGAACTTTTCCCAAATTCTCTGATTTTTGGAGGGAAAAGCACTGGGGCAAGATTGTATTTGGCAAAGTGGAACTTTAGAAATCTTCAGAGCGTTTTCAGTCGGAATGGTCATGTCGAACATTCTGGCACTTCCAGGATAACAATCTCACTCCTTTAGCTTGAAAAAAGGTGGCAGGTATACTATTCCCTTCAATTTTGTGTGGTGCTGGCAGAAGACCAGAACATTTTGAAGATTGGGCAAGAACAGGAAATTTTAGGAGGAAAGTATCTTCCCCCTAAATCCCAACAGTGATCAGAGGCAAACTTTTAGTACATGAGGCAGTCCACTGTACACATATAGGGTTTAGTATGAAAAGTACAGGATAAAGAAATTTTCACTCCCAAAACTGAATGTCAAAGGAGTAATAACGGGTGATCTTCACTGGAGAACAAAGTGTTTTACAGTGTAGCATGTCTATCACTAACCTGTGTGTCAGATACCAAAAACATTCCCAAAGATGGTATGAGAATGCATGTGTTTAGTTTAGTACATAAATTAATATGAAAGAGGAGCAGAGTTGAAAAACCCACATCTTTGATACTGGGGCTCTTGATTTCTGAACATCAACAACACTTTCTGTCCTTTATCCTTAAGTTCATTTTTCTCAGTGTCACAATCTAGGCTTCCCTTGATGTCTGTTTGTCTTTTCTGTCTGTAAGTCTGTCTTGATTATTCTGTCTGTCTGTCTTCCATTCTGTTCTCTCTGTGTAACACCTGACTCCTCTTGAACTATAAATATAAAGACCAAAATATCCACAACATTAATTATTTTACAAGTGCACTATGATGATCAGCAAGGTCGGTATTTAAATCCCTTAATATCAGTATGACTCCCAAGCTCAAAACGGATTCTTTCAACCTTTTACAGTACTAAGAAAATGTATGAGAATTAGTACAGTTAGTAATAGTTTAGTCAGCTTTCATCTGAGCAGCATATCTAGAGCCAAGTTCTCCCTACTGTATGATCTGTTTCTGGTGAGAAATTGAAGGAGAAAATTAAACTTGGTCAGCCATGAGAGTGAAAGGGTAAATTCCTTCCCCTTTTAATTGCATCTAACCCCCCCTTCCTTATCCCATTAAGAAACATGTGTCTATTGACTTCAAGGCTCTTGGAAGTACAGGAAGGATTTCATCATACTGTACATGTAATTCTGTAACTGAAGAGTGGAAATTAAGCTGTCTCATCTGCCAATGAATATAAAACTTAATTGTACATGATTATGTAATAACATGAGAACATCGAGTACTATGTGAGAAAATGTATTTCTTAATGCATGAGGGTGAATGTGGAGGGCACGTGCAGGTAGTCTTTATTGCGACATTTTTCCCTCCTGGAGCTATAGATAGCTACACCGTCAAGTTACTAATATGGGGTGATTGCAACACATTTACCTTTGTACAGTGATCAGCCCATCATATCATGTTCAAGGGAAGGTCATTTAAGCAGTCCCTCATTGGCAGTCAAGTCACAAGCAGTAGTGTCGGCACAGCAATCTGCTTCTTTACACAGTGATCTGATTGTGTTTGTGTGACTAAGTTTTGTTGTGGTTGCAGGCTTAAAGTGTTATTGGAGCCAAGTTACATGATACTAAGATGGCTTCAAAGAATTATATTGCACAATAAGGAAGAGACTTAAACATGACAATGCCTCTTAATTAAATCCCATGGTGTTAAGTTTTCTTTCAACATTCTTCTGATTTCCATTTGTATAACTTGCACAATCCTATGCAACATTTAGCAAAAATATTGTTAAACATGCTTCTAAAGTATGCTAAAACACATTCAGATGTAAAGAAAGCTGAGTTGCTGTTAACAGGCTTGCTTATTTAAATGCTACCACATTAGCTAATGATGACAACTGTGCCGAGGATTTTTATGTCTCACATGTCATGAATCACCTCATTGCACATTCCCAGTCTTTGCAAAGGGAAGTTGGTCTTTTGGCTGACAAAGATGCATTGTTTACCACAAGACCCCACCCACTCAAGTTTTTAGGATTATATCTTTAAGACTTCCTGTTGTTTGATATTATAGTTAATGACTGCATAACATCTCTTATCATAAGGATCTATCTATTTGGGAATAGCCTTTTGAGAATCACAACACTGTACATGTATGATTATCAAAGCTTTTTTCTTTGGGGGAGGGATGGACTCTTATCAGTAATAGTCATCTGTCTAGCAAAACAAAGTAGCTTTAATATTGATAACCATATTTAAGTGCTTGCAAGCTTAATTCTTCAAAGTAGTTTCCTTTTCATCTTGAAAATCATGTAAATGTACTGTATCAGCTACCTCACTGAGGATCTGTGAAGGCGTGCAAAAGGGAAACCAGCTAAATATAAGTATGTTTTCTGAAACTGTGTACTAAGTGATATTTTCAAAAAAAAAATTTTTTTTCAGCTTTTTATCAGCCTACAGTTTATGGGTTGAAGAATATATATAAAGGGCTTCATTTTCATAATTTACAAGCTGGGTGGATTTTGGCAGCTTGACAGCTGAGCAAGAGGGGCATGACACAACAGAGGAAAACAACTAATTAAGTTTTTATGAGTTCTATTTTTACCTTGTCGTAAGTCCCTTAAAATGAGAGAGGGCGAAAGTCCAACTTTCGAGATCAAGCTTCAGAATGTGGAAAACAAATTCATTTGAGCTGAACAAAGTGTTGCAAATCCTCTTGTTTCATGAGTTTATCATCTATGCATATTATCTGTGCTATAAGTTTTTGCTGATCAGTGGCATTTTGGAGTAAACAGTTTTCTTAGAGCTAATACCATTGTTGAGGTGTCAGTAATTAAACACCTTAGTTGACATCTCTGTATGCTGATGTTATTTTTCTCATGTTTCCCTATTGTTCTATCAACTATGCATGAAATGATTGGTCCAGAGTAACAATGCCAAATTATCAAGTGGCAGAACAATGGTTGTCAAAATACATGAAATGACACCGACATAGACAAAGACCTTTAGTCAGCGATACATCATTTCAGAGTTCACATGGATCAACAACTGCTTGGGTTAGCATTTTGAGTTCCTTATTTTGCATCAGTGGTTCTTTCTAGCACAGTATAGTTATGGGTTCGCTTGAGCATTTGATCACAAATCTATGGGGCCACAAGAGTTCTGATATCCTTAGGTATGGCTTTCTGACACATTTGTGGGTTAATTTAAAGCTTTGGTTTTTGCTACGACTGTGCATCATTGTGCTGAGCAAAGTTAACTTGATGTGAGAAAAACCCTCCATACTTCAATTTTGTTTGCACCACAGGCCTTTATATTAGGCCTTAGGGCTTTGCTTGTTTTTTAAGTTCTAATCCATATATTAAGTTCTAATCCAATATAATAAACTGCAGTGTATGGTAGCACTTCAAGATGCTGTAAAGAAGGAGAAGTCAGACAACAAAGGCCTTTTGTTGCAGAGGAATCAAAGTTTTAAAATGACGACATCAAGGAACTAACGATAATATAGATCTTTAGTTAAGTGAGAGTAATGATCAAGGCAGTCTGGTATTTTCTCCAGCCATTTATGTTCCAACCATTTGTTAGCATAACGTTTTCTTTTCTGATAGCTATGGTACAGACTGATAACAGGTTTCTTTTTCTTTTACAGCTTCCCAGGTGTAGGTGAATCAGGTACGTATGTGCACACATAATCTATGAAGTGTCTAGATCTTTTAACAGCTGAAACCACCAAGACTTAAAAATGTTGTGTTTCATAAATATACTGTTTAAAGACGTAGAGTTCTGAGAAATTAAGGTTGTTTGTTGTATGAAAAGCGGTTGCATGTGCTGAGCACACAAAGTTTGCATTTCCCCCTAGATTTTGTCAGTGTCATGGGGTTGTGAAAAAATTGTGGCTAAAGCTCTAGTCAACCTAATTTGTCACAAGTGTTGTTCATGGGATTCATAATGTTCAGATTTGTTACAAGAAGATTATTTTGCAAGACTTAAGTGAAATTTCATGCTGTTCCAAATTGTTTTTGCTGTAATGTTTCCTGCATCAATGTTTGTTCATGGGTATCAAATAACAAGTCAAAAGACCTCTGACCTTAATCCTTCCTTGTGACTTGCATATCTATTTACATGTTTTTGTACTTGGCTATTTTAAATGATGATAAGGAAGAAGGAATTGGTAGAAATGAACTGCACAGGGGAATTCAGGGGTAAATACTAATAACTGCATCTGCTTGGCTTTGAGAGAATGATTCTGTTGATGGTTGCATTCCCTTCAGTTGCCATTTCAAGAACAAATGTTGGCAGAATTTTCTAGCCACAGCATTCACAGATTATACTTGTGTTGTACCACATGCGATCTTGCACAACTGGATTTCTTTTTCACTTTGCTAAAAGCATTTTGGTCTTGTATGAATCTTATCATGTTCCTTTCCCACATTTCAGGTGATCAATTTAGTGAGAACATGTACTTCCCATATCAGGTAAACATGGCAGTGATATCACCAGATGTCTTCCGTCAGTGCTTGTTATCAGAATGATAGGAAGCTATGTACTTACATGTATAGTAAGGAACCCACTCTTTTTTTGTAACATGTTATCCCCGCAAGGGCGCAGGATCAAGCTCGCTCATGAAAGTGAAGTTAGGACAGTTTGTGAGACCAGTTTGTTAGGCTGTTTGTTTGGCTGATGACCACCCAAATTTGGGGATGAAAGAGAACCACTGAACATGTAATTAAGCTACAGTGCAGTACTTGGCTCTGATAAAATGGGTCACCAGGTTAATTGCAGCTGACCACAATCATAAATAACAACCAGCGTAGTAGGAACTTTGCTTGGATGCTGGATGACAGATGGACAGATATTATTACTTTATGTATATTATTGTGTGCACATAGTCCATGTGTGTACAGTTCCTTTATTTTTGCTCTGTTAAAGGCCTAAAACTTGAACCATTACATCATTCAGCAACCACATGACATCACATGTAATTCACCCAGCTGTAGAGTACAGTATATTACATGTTTCACTGAGCTGTACCAATGTATATAGATATTGCACCAACCATAGCTTAGCCTACACATATTCTACTCTATTTATAGCCAGGGCTTTTAAAAAGTTGCCTTCACACTAGGACAACAGAGTTGAGTTTGTTTTTGTATTTGAAGTACTGCAGTGCATGGTTTCACTATATTTACTGGTGAATATAAAGTGTGTTTTTTTCTGCTGTAGACAACTGGCTCTCAGCCTTATGACATCCAGTCGGTTAGCAGTCCCCAGCCGGCCTATCCGCACAACCTGCAGAACACGTATCAGCCTGCATATTCACCGGCGGCAGTGGGAGGCGGGCACCGTTCCTCGTCTGTGTCTACTACAAGCGTCAATTCACCATATGGGAATGTGAGTACTTCTTTTTTTGTGACTAATTTGTTAGAAAGAAAATGGAAAATTGAACTACTTGTACAGAGTTGTTGATTAAAATATTTGACTTTTGAGTGATCAAATCTTTTTCTTCAGTCTCTCATCATTGAACAGGATAACTATCACCCCCTTACTTGCATCTCATCTCTGTCGTGTTTTCTTCTTTACTGATAATTTGTTTTCTGAGCTCAGGAGTGCTGTTGCCTTTATCTTTTCCTTATAATACAAGTTCCTTGTCAATACACATAAGACTTGTAGTGACACATCCCAGCATACAGAACCCAAAAACCTTGTTGCAAAATTCTAAATAACTGCAATTTCAGGTACACTACAACAGCAGCTATAATAATTATTTGTCGAGTCCATCAGTCAATATTGGCTCTTGCAATGGTTGATCTTATGATCAAGGTGGACAATGGAACCATTATTTTTGAGTGACAGTTGTGACAGAAGGAATTCTAATGGAGAACTTGTTGTCTCAGTATGCTTGTATACTATAGTAAAGCCAAAATTTCACTTACTGTAGTATAATATTGGCCACTAATCTGATCTTTTATAAATCATTTTCTGTTTTTATACAACATTAACCAGGGGAATCTTATTTATTTGCAGACCAGCCCATATCATGATTCAGCAGACCCAATGGGAATTTCCACCCTGCCTATCATTCCCAGTACATCTGAATACAGAGGAAAGCTGGGATTCGAGATTTCCTTTGGTCCACCAACTGAGTCTGCCTCTAAGTCTGCAACATGGACTTTCTCCGAGTCTTGCCGCAAACTGTATGTGAATATTGACAGCTTCTGCCCGCACAAGTTCAAGACTGAGGTTCAACCCCCTGCTGGTTGTATCTTGCGAGCTGTGGCTGTTTTCAAGGGGTCAACAAACCTCCATGATATTGTCAAGCGTTGCCCCAATCACATGGAGAATCATACAAGTGAAGGTAAGAAATTTAGACGCTGATATTCATTCAGCTGTGTCTCACTATTATGATGAATCCCAGGTTTGCAGATTCCCAACTTTGTAAATCTGTCTGTGTTACCACTTGTCCTTGGGACAGCCTTAACCTTTGCTATCCCAATACAAGGAACTCTCGATACACATATTAACACCCACAATGTTCCAACACTCCATTTACAGTATAGCAGGACCTTTTTCAAGCAATCTGTTTATGTCTGTTTCATTACTCTTTGTTTACTGCAGATATTGTGCCAAAGTATCACTTCATAAAGAGCAACAATCCTAATGCCATGTATCACCAGTGCCCCAGAACGAACCGACACTCTGTGACAGTTCCCTATGGAGGACCCCAAGGTAAAGAAATAATTAAATGAGGGCTTTCAGTGACGAGGACCCACCCAAGCAAACATAACCAAAGCACCAACATCTTTACAGAAACAAATCTACTGTACATTACCATAACAATATTATTTGTGATGTTACCAGTGAACAAAATTCATGTACAATTTAATGATATGGGGTTGAGCAATGTGTTGTTTTTCTGTTTTCCTAATCACTTATTTACCCCTGTTGTTTCCTTCAATACAACTTTTATGACTGATTGACTCAAGAAAAAATAAAACCACAAAACGAACTATAATTTTTTTATGGATGTGCAGAATTCTGTAGAGAATGTATTGACTGGTGTCTTGACCACATCACAGAACACTTCATTGCTGATAAATGTTCTTTTCGATTCTTTTCCTGCTGGTTTTAGTTGGTACAGAGTATGTGACAGAAATGTTTGGATTTCTTTGCTTCTCGAGCTGTGCATCTGGTCCAAGCCGGCGACCTGTGGAAATTATCTTCACCCTGGAAAAAGAGTGAGTTCTTAACACTGCATCTTATAAAAAGTTTTAAAAGTTTTAAAAAGTTTTTTTAGTATAAAGTTTCAAACTCTGGCCCTGCAATTTTTTTGAGTGGCGTTGTTTTTTGCCTTGTCAGTGGTGAGATACTTGGCAGACAAATCGTGGAAATCAGAGTTTGTGCTTGCCCTGGTCGGGACCGCAAGTCTGACGAGAAACAATCGGGTGTAGGACCAAGTTCTTCCCAGGGAGGCAAGCGAGCCAAGAGAGGTAACTGTGGTAACCGCACTTCAATTAGTATAGGTAATCGCATGATTTCGAGTGCAATTTGGAATAAATTAGCACGAGTAAATTTTTCAAAGACCACAACAGATTTCTTTTGACATTAGTCGAAAGTTGACATTTTCTGGGTTTCAGCATTGATAAATCGGTTGAGCCATTTGATCCGATTGTCTTCAGAATTTGTGCAAACATGTCAAAGCAGCAAATCCCAAAGCACTGATGTAATTCAAATGTCAAGTTTCTTACCAGAAAATTTGAAAGTGAGGTGTATAAAATGTAGGTGAGCGTTGACAAGATTGCAAAGATTACTGTTTCGTTACTTAAAAGTTGTGGGTTAAATGACGGATAGCACTTACGGAACCACAATACTTCCTCCTTTTCTTTATTCTAGCTGAGGACCGTGTTATCTTATAATAGAAGGGATTTTTTTTTTCTGTCCAAACACGTTTGATTGTGCGTCCGTTTGTGTTTAGAGAGTCAAATACTGTGACAACTGCAAACAAGTTGAACTTTTAATGTTGTTTTTAGGAGCTGCATCGTCAAAGGGAAACTCCAAGAGACGAAGAACCAACTCAAAGGTTCACGACGAAGAGTTCACCGTCACGGTAAGACGTTTGTTTATCTGTCAAACAAGTTGGGGCGTGCGCCAAGGTTCCCGTGCGTAGCGCCGTACATTGTTCGTACCCTGATGATTGATGTCTGCTGTCGTTGTCCTTTTTTCTTGTGCTTCCCCTTGTTCTTTTCCTTGTCCGACCTCATTCTAATGTTACATTGGAATGAGGTCGGAATCCTCGTGCTTGTTATTGTCTTTCTTTTTCTCCGTGTCATAGTTCTTGTTCTAATGACATTCTTCCATTACTATCCCTGTACTTACCCCATTTATTCATTTTGCTTGATTTGCTCTTGTCCTAGTGCTCGTCCTTTTTCTCGGCCTTGTCCTTGTACCTTATTTCCCTTTATCTCGTTTTCGCTTTTGTACCGTTTGTTCTTGTGCTTATTCTATTGAAGTCCTCTTCTTTATCCCTGTCCTTGTCCTTTTTTCCTCAGTTTGTGGTTTTGGTCTTCGCCTTTGTTAGCTGTTCTTGTTAAATATCGTCGTTTAATTTGTGTTACCCGTTCTTTTCAGACGACCAATCCTTATGTGTACGCGGTGCTGCTGCCAATGAAGGACAAACTAGAAGAGCAGTTTCGGATTGTGTGCCAAGAACAGCAGCTGTAAGTACCAAACCACAAATGTGGACGCTTTTTGTCAAAATGTGGGGCAGATGTTTTTTTATTTATTTATTTATTTATTTATTTATTTATTTTGGTGCAGATTTCTCTAATCGCAATGTTGGAGCTCTGCCCAAACGAATTCAGTGTACAGTCGAAACTCTCTGGGCGGACACTCCGAAGTAGACCTGTATTTAATACGGACACCTGTACGAAACCCTGTTTAAACTCCAGCTTAGTCAAACTCTGTACTGACATTCTCGTAAGCGGACGGTTCGAGTTACGGACAGTTTATCTCTTTCGCAAGGGTTTTCGCTTACGGGAGCTTCAATTTCATTGTGAATATAGTCGGGAGAGTTTGGATAACCTGGCTCCTCTTCTGTTGTTTCTTCAAGGCCAACAAGCACGTCCGAGGACGATGAGACAGATCGCCCTTCTTCTTCGGGTGCAGCGCTGTATAAGCAGGCGGGACCTTCATCTATGTAAGCGAAGAAGCAAGTTCGCTGTAATGCTGTGAGGGATGTCAGCGGTTCAGACACCTCGGTATGCGCAGGGGCAGCAGACGCGATCAGTGTTCACGCTAGTGACGTAAAATATCGCGCGGTGTTTTGCTTTGGGTTGTTATGTTCATGTTTGTGTATATTTTTCGTGAGGTTTCACAACATAACAAAACAAAAACAAAAAACAAAACAAAAAAAAAAGGTAAAGTTATTTGTTTAGTTGCATGTATGCGATCATGTTTTTGTTTGCTGTAGTTTTGTCGCTGCTAGTTATATGTTGGTGTTTATTGTTATGGCTGTGCATTAGTGAAAATCATCGGCGCACCAACAAACGTGAATCTTATCAGGCTTGTCTGAATTGAGGTTTCTGGAGACTCGCTTTTTTTCAAAAATACCTCTAAAGTTTTCCTCGCTGGCTGTACAAATAACCAATAAACTAATATATATAATATAATACGCAAGGAAAATAACCATTAATATTAAATGCCAGCTTTTATTTTTAAGTAAGAGAACCAAAAACTCAGATTTTAATCTGCTAATTTTAATCCAGCTTTAACTTTTGTTTTATTAAGGATATGCGATGATCTTAACCTTGATTTCAAGTCTTGAGAGATTTATTTTGAAATTGGTAAACGCTCGCCAGATGAGACTAGTTGTGGGGCCGATTGGCGCCTTTTCACGCTGCCAAGGAATCAGTTAGCTCAAGGAAACAGAGTGTTCACACTCGGCTGCCATTTTGCCTTGATATCCGATCTAACTTCCCAGTATGAATGGGCCTGGTATTTAGTATTTTGTTCGACAATTGTTGTGTGTACTTTTTTATTCTTTATTTTTATTTTCGCGGATAGTATTATTTTTGGAAAGATAATTTAATTTCAAAATGTATTCTGCCTAATCCTACGGGTATAACCATTTTTTCAAGGTTACCCGGCGAATGTTTGAGCGCAGACCTGTATCAGGTCGATTTTCGAACGTCAAATTTAGCTCTTCCTTCATTTTCCTGCAAGGAATCACAATGATTTAATAATTTATCACTAGCGGCTTTATTATAAAGAGCTTACTAATTTATCCACGATTCACAAGTAGCGCAATTTTTCTTTACTTTATGAAGGTAGTGTTGCCATATATCCTTTTCACTGTTCTCTCTTCGCGCACTTTTCTCGTACCGAGTCAAAAAGCTTCTTTGGGCTCACTCGGGAAACTCCCATGTTTTGAATTTCAGCTCTGTTGCCGGCGCCTGAATGAAGCACAGTCATTCAAAGTTTGGGCTATAAATTTAACTTTCTAATTTTATCAGTGCAAATTTGGTCTGTGTGAGAATAGGCGACGTTCCTCTCTAAACAAATTAGCACCAAAACTGAGTTACCCGGTATGGGCCCAGAGAAATGTGTTCTTTGTAAGACCGATTCCACCAAGAGATTTTCGTCATTCGCGAGCATCCCTGTGTCATGTTCTTTCTATGCACTCGCACCCGCACAACGTCATATATAACTGATGCTAAGCGTCGCTTAGGAAAACACGGTGGTTTCTGTCTGCAAACTGACAGTAAGTTTAGACCTTTAGAAGCAATTTTTGGGGTTTTTCTACTGTCAGTTTTTAAAGAACACACTGTTAAAAAATATTCACTGTTCTCATTCCAATGCTCTGCTAAACAAGAAACACGTTGAGTTGTGTGGTCGAGATGAAGTTAAAAACAAAAACACTGTAACGAGGGGAAAAAAACCAAAACCAAAACCAAAACCAAAACAAAAAATGAATGAATGAATGAATTAATGAAGTTGAACTATTAAAAAAGGAAAAAGTATGGCTTAAGCTTTTCACAGGAAACTTTGTCACGCGCGTTTTTCTTAAAAATAGTCCCTTCCATTCGTCTAGGATAGTCCGTGTTTCATGTTTAGAGAGCATGCTCAAAGGAGGTAGATTAAACTGTAGATAACTGGTAATACACACTGTTATAGTCTGGATGGCACGCTGCCTGTCAGAGGAAATAGTAATAAAATTCATATAAAACAAAATGCTGGCGAACTCGTTATTAACATTCCACAAATGATTATATTTCTACAGACGTTTACTTTGACGGGGACAACTACCAATCAGAGCTGTTAATTTTTGTTACGTGACGCACTTGATACCCTGGGCCCGGTTTTTCAAAGCACGATTAGGCTAATCCTGGATTAGAGTTAGACCCCTAGACAAACTCCAGTCTATCACCTTGTACTTCAAGGAGTTCTCTGCAAATATTTCTCGGTTTTACCTGAAAATCACGGTGCTCAGTTGACATGGGTAGTTTGTCCAACGAACTATGGATTCGGATGATCAAATTAAGAATTATGGAGATATAGCAAGAAAACTACACATATAGTTTGAACCTCCTTTATTTGGACATGTGTGGATAGAACAAGCCAGAAGTCAGCGTATTAAATATTATTAGCCAATCACAGAGGCCACAAGAAACCACTTTCAACTAACCAATAGCTAAGAAGTAATTATTTTGAAGTAAGGGATGAGTGTGACCAGCCGGCTAAGACAGTCACAGTTGGGTTTGGCATTGCTCCTGATTGGCTAACAATATATCAAAGTCGACCAATCAAAAAGCTCCGCAAACGCACATTATTTTCGACATCAAATATATTTATGTTCTGGTTAATGACTAAAAAGAATGATCCTAAATGATTTACACTTACAGGGTGAAAACTTGTCAATTTGCTAGCATTTATTAACAATAATTATATTAACTCTAGAAGTCATTCTCCACCAGTAGAATCCAATGACACTCGACGTATTAAATTCCTGGAATCAGATGAACACCTGTTGAGAGAAGGTAAGAGAATAAACATTTAACAGCTAGACATGCTACTCGGGCTTTCCTGCCAACAGAAAACACAAGGGTGGCTGCCCGAACTCTACCCCTGGACATATATAACTTGTGCACTCTTCTCGTGATTGTCATTACAGTTAACTGCAAATCCCGTTCTTTTCACGCGTATCGCGCAATTGTCTGGAAATCTATCTGTGAAGTTGTCATCGAGCTGTCGCAAGTTACTGAAATTTAGTTACATTCTCTCTTATATTTGTGCACAGAAAGTAGTGCATTCTTAAGTAGAAACATTTAATACCTGTACAAAAAAAAAAAAAAAAAAAAAAAAAAAAAAAAGAAGAAGAAAGGAAAAGAGAAAGTCTTCTACCCTCGCCTGGTTTGGTTTTGTAGCTTGTTGCCCAAGAATGTTGACGAACTTGTTTGCGATAGTCATTGGAAAACGGGTTGAATGGCGGCCAGGATAGTTTGTTAATTCAATACAGGTTAATACCTCACCTGCTGGTAACTGAAGGGGCGACTTCTCGCGAGGTCTGCGGCCTTCTACTGTGCTCGTATATAAACTCCTGCACTCTTGTTCGAGGGAGATGCCCCATATCCTGCAAATGTACGAAATTTGGGAGTTTTAAATAATTCCGATAAACTTCAACAATTCCTGCGAATTCATTTACCGGACTGTGTAACTCGAAATGTACACCAACACTCACCTTCAAGCGTTCATACGTGTCCGATATAATGCCAATAAACAGACTGAGTACGAAGTAAATGAAAAGACAGTTGAAGGTGTACAAGTACACTTTGCTGAAGATCCACACTGCCATGTTGGAACGGCTTATTTCAGCGAATGTTGCATACATATCGTCTCCGTTAATCAGCGAGTACAGGCACTCTGCAGTGATGGTGACCGTCTTGAACTACGTAGAAAGAAATTGGGATATTTGGGTCGTGAGCACATAATATTCAGCGACATCATGACTGAAACTGAGGTTTCACGATCAAAATGTGACGATGGTAATAATGATGATGATGATCAGTGATGGAGAAAATAACTACGAAGACGAAGGTGGTGGTGACGATAACGATAACGATGATGATGATGATGATGATGATGATGACGATGGTGGTGATGATGACGATGGTAGTGATGATGACGATAATGATGGTTATGATGGTGCTGATGACGATGGTGATAATTATTTACATGATGATGGTGACGGCAAGTGCAATGAGGACATTTATCATTGTATCACTGTGAAACGTAACTGTACCTTTGGGTGAAAGGGTCCAAGTACAATCCAGCCACAAAGCATGAAGCTAGCAAAAAACAACGCAGCGCAGAAAAAGAAGCGCAACACACTTGGAGTGGCGGCTTTCAGAGTGACCAACAGAATCTACAGAAGAAAAAAAAAAAGATTCAGTTCTCCGACATGAACGTTCTATTTTGTAAGACAAAAAGAGAGCCACGATCATTATAATTCAACATGGCATAAAACATTTGTGTTAATTTCTGAACTTATTATTAACTCAAGAAATGTGGAGAAGACTCGTTGATCTTCTGCATACTTCTATCATGTTCTTACAGAGTGCGTGCTCAGCAAAGACGCGCAACCTTTTTGTCTTATTACGAACATCTCCGCTATACAGCTGTACCGATACTTTGTGAAGTGAGTACGCTGGACACCTTAGCTTCATGTAAAACTCACATTGTACTGTTTGAAATATCCCAGAAACCTCAGCAGGCCAATCCACACCAGCAGCACAGCATTTCCCAAGAACAAACTACAGACGTCATAGAAGTCACTGTCCTGTGATCACGTGATCAAGGTAACGCACATTATTTTAGATAGTGAAGAATAAGCGAGGAGGGCTAGACAAACAACAAGAATAACAGCAACAAAAAATAAAGAAAGTTGACTTACTTTTTGATCAATGGCCACCTTATATACAGACCCAATGATTGTGAGGCAGTCACTAACAATTATCACGATAATCCACAAATTTAGAAATTCTAGTCGGCCAGACCAGCCAATGTCCTCCAGGAATTCTGTTTGAAAGAATTTGGACACTTCCTGAGGACAAAAAAATAGATGTTTTAAAATCTTTTCATCATAAAATGCTGCTCATAAAATGGTAAACAGAATCTTTAGTCAATTCGTCACACAAAGTTAGATGTATAGTTTACCTGTGCAAGTCGGAATGACTTGTACACAGCACGCACCGACAGAACAAGGGAAATAGCACACACGATGATGACCACACCATCAAAGACGATAAGGAAAGCTCGGATCACAACTGAACCTTGAAAAAGATGTTGAATTAATCCTCTTTCACACAACGAGATACTAGCCTGTGTGACATAGGCCAAGGGATACCACAATGCCATATATGAAAATACTAAGTGGGGAATCAATTAGAGTACAAGCAGGAACTTTTCCCATACAAATCTTAATATTTTTGAACTTTGAAGTATCAGCAAACAACCATGCCATAATGATATGGACCTGAAATTTTGCAAGTCTACATATTTTTTGATGCTCTCTTTGTCTATTCAAAAACAAATTTTCAATTAGCGTGGTTAATTTTGAATCATGTGACCTATTCATTGGAAAAGCCCTATGAGTAATGATTTGGCATTTAGTTACTATTTTTAGCAAGGAAAACAGCCAGTACTCACGGCTGTGCAGAGTGCGTATTTTTCCATGCTTGCAAGGCAGCCATGTGCTGTTCATTTTTAAAGTCACAGGAATCTTCCCATCATGCCTTGAATTATCGAAGGATATCTGCATATTTAAGGAAATATGAAACGGCTGCAGATAACAAACATATATACATAAGGCAAGGATGACTGAAACAAGGTTACGTACAGCTAGTATACAGTACCTGGATGTTAAACTTGTAGCATGATGGTACATCCCAGACTCTCACACCTTTTATGTTTACTGATGTGAGAGAAAAATTAAGATCCACTGCAACCATCCTAAAAAAGACAACATCTGAGAACAAGAAACTCTGATCTTACAAAGTTAGGAACCATGTGTTCAACTGACATCTCTTGCTGGCCTGCATGCATGGGTACAGCTATGAACACAAACAATGTGTCTTCCACCAAGTTCATTCCTGTCTCCTCAAGCTGGGGACAATAATATTGTATAATTTATATAATATATATAATAATAAATAAATAAATAAATAATATAATAATTATTACATACATTTATTTGTTCTATTTATTTGTTTGGCTGGGAGGGGAGGTTTAAAACAGGGCCATTCTTTGTGGGACAGCTGAGTTCAAGGGAATGATAAGTTTACAAGTATTTTAGATGTTATCAATTTTTTTAACTGTTCCACAGATGTTGCTCACTCAAACAGAACAGTACTCATACATATAGAATAAGATTTAAGTTAGTTTGGAGTTCAGCTTATTGTAAATATGGACTTACTCTGACAAACTAAATGATGCATTCGTGATGGTATGATTGTGATCCAAAGGATTGGGCAAAAGTCTGCAGTCTGTAGACATGACATAAACTATTATTAGTTATGACAGCACTAAAAAATTCACAGCTTTTCACAAGTGTTTCACAGGTCACTTAAAGGGGCAGTGTCACGTCCAAACAACTGCGAGTGATCGAGTGGCAGATCCATTGCCGTTGTGGACGTCATCTTGGATTTCAACATTCAACCAAATGCGCATGCATGCACATCTCATGACAGTGCCCTTTTAATTCTCCAGTACAAGTGCATAAGGTATGCCATTACCTGTAATAATCTCAGTGCTGATGTTATATGTTTGGCTGGTCAAATTGATAGTTCCTCCCTTGTAATGACTGTAACAGAGCATCACTGCAACATTTGTGGTGTAATCAAAGGTACCAATTGCAACAGTTGTGACTTGGTAATACTGAGGATGAAAAAGACATGTCACCTTTTATATTTTTTGGATTTCTTACTTTTTCTTCTTCAAAAAGCCATTGTCCCAAGATTATAGTTTGAAGTTCAGTTTATAGCAAATATTATCTTTCCTTTGATCTTGCTTCACAGATAATCACCCTCAAAATTAGAGATATCAAAATTGTCAGGTTGGCTAGGGGGGTAACTTTGGCTATGAGTCCTGAATGCAAGTTAGCATTGCAGATGACAAAATAACCCCATCCCAATTATTACTGAATGCATAATGCATAGATTATGTTGCCCTAATTACCTGTTCATGAGCATAATGAAGGTACTTGAAGAACTCTTCCCTTGTGTAGACATTCACATCAACTCCCCTGTAGTCTTTCAGGAAAAGAAACCTCATTGTCTCAGTATTGTCTTCAACGAAAGTTGCAAAGGAGAAACGATCGGTTCCAAACAACCAGATCTGTCATGGAGACAAAAAAATTATAATAATTCATGGCTGAATGTAGATTTCCATATAAATCCTAGTGGACAAAAGGTTCAAATAGACCATGACGTTTGTCACGGCCCCATTGTAGCTCCATGGGCTACAAGAAATATATAGCTAGTGGCTGTGCTATTTAGCTGCCTATAAATTAAACCCACAATTAGTTGGTACGTCAGTGAAAGTCGATCCATATATTTTGATACTGCAGAATCATGTCATGCAATTTCGCCTGTTCAGCTGTTGACCAAAATCAGTTTTCAGTTGACGCACAGATTTACGTCGAAGACGTTCAATTTGTTGCTTCTTGCTAAACGTACAAGTTGGAGCAAAGGCGCGACAAGTTCGAAAGCGGAAACTGTGGCGTGAGGACGATTGCAAATTGCGCAAACAAAAACAATCACCTGGAAAGTTATAACGATGATCTTTAGAACTTGAATCATAAACTTCCATGGTTTTCTGCCCCTTGCTTTATACTTTTGAAACGGATTCATGTAGTGATATCTAATCTTCGCTCTCATGACTTCACGCCGACTGAACGATCTTTCTTGATTCATCGTTTCCATTGCCGTTTGATCGTTCCTTTCCGCTCTCCTTAGGTTCAGAAATCCACCGACGAAATTACATTCGGCTGTTGGGGATGACTTTTGGAAAACGTCGTCGTTGTCACTGCCAATGTGATCCTGGACTTCTTCCAGACTTGGTAAATCCGGCGCTCGGAGAATCGACCGTTTTCTCGTCGGCTTCGATTCGGGATCATTAGCTGTCGGAGCGCCACTCAAACTCATTCAATTTTGCAAAGCCTGAGCACAAAACGACACTTTGCTGCGGTTAGAGTTTATGAATTTTGGAGAATGTTGTGGCAGCGAGAACTGGAGATTCATAAGTTAGACCACATGATGATAGATAATGATCACATGATGTTTCGCTGACTGAGGTGACGACCCTCATCTCCAAGTTTTGTCAAACTGATGATTCTCAGGCTTGAGTTGTGTTCTAATGAACATATTTATAAAAAAAATTGACCATCTAATTATTTATCGTGGTGATGCAGTAGCGTACCGTATATTTATAATTCCTTTCGTGACGCTCGTTTGCGTGACATCCCGCGTGACATTGCATGACACTCGCATGAGCAGTCGTTCCTAATGGTCAGCGCTTCACTTTCGCCAAGTCATTTTCAAAATGGCGGACGGCGCAAAAAGCGAACTTGGTAAGAGAAAATGACGAATAACTCGGGATTATCAACTGTATGCGTTTGAAAAATAATAATATAAGGGGCTAAGCATGTTGCTATTGTCTTCAGAACTCTTGGAGAGGGTTTTTTTCCGGCTGGCGGCAGCTGAAACCGATGATCAGCTCGAGAAAACTGTGGAGAAATTTCTTACTCCTGCTCTGCTCAAGCTAGCGAGTCCTCACGAACAAGTGAAAAAGAAGGTAGGACCAGCTCACAGTAATCTAACGCGATGAAACTCTACTCGGGCGCTTTTCAGTAGTTTTTGGGATTCCCCCTCCTACCTACGTAGAAGTATATTCATGCCACCTAAAGATGTCACTAAAAACTGCCTTCATTTTGGATCGAAAAAAGTCTGAAATACCAGTGTATTTTCTACTAGTGTCCCAGCGCTTTTTCGTGCTCTAAAGTTGCTTGATTTTTTAGTATTTTAGGCAATAAAACACTGATGTGTTACAACTAAATTTGGTGACGAGGTTGCAAAACAATTAGTATGGATGACGCAGCACAGGAAAACTACATACTCAGTTAGAAATTTAGAATTAAAAAATATATAAAATGAGTAATCCTTACTTGAACTACAGGGGTTTAGGCATTGATTCCAGCTGTTTTTTTAATACAGGTCATGGAGGTGTTGACACACATTAACAGACGCCTCAAAAGCCGATCAAGAATTCAGCTGCCTATAGATGATCTGTTGGTACAGTTCCAGGTGTGAGATGCTGAGTGTTTTGGCGACACTATTTTGTGAATTTTTTTTTCAGATATATTTCTGAGTTTGGTTTCACTTTCAAATGAAAGGTTGCAGTGGGCCTTGTTATGAAGTGACATTCAACTATATTACTGCATTGTGGGTGTAAAGGATTTTACAGTTAGGGAGTTAATTGCAATTCTTGGTGTTTTGTCAAATTTCTCTTTTTATTCACACAGGATGTGTCAGTTTCACCATTTGTAAATGTAAGTGACAGTAGAAAAATGCTTGAATGAGTTATTGTTATGTAGTTAATCCTTATTAAGATCTTGACCCTGTTTTTCCCAACCTTCTCTAAACAAAGTGACAACTCCCTTTCTCTTGCAGAATTTCACAATATTGTATTTGAAAATGGGTGTTCCTTGATTGGATGTGGCCAGGCAAGTAGAGCTGTGTCCATTATTACTCAAATGCCTGCTCGGAAAACCTCCACCACAACAAGACTGGTGAGTTATTTTAATAATTATTTTAATAGTAATAGTAATAGTAACAGTAATAGTAATAGTAATAATAATGATAATAATAATAATAATAATAATAATAATAATAATAATAATATAAATAATAATATTATTATTATAATATTATAATAATTAAGAATATAAGAACTAAATACAGTATACAATGTACAGTATATAAGAATGGCATTTACATAAGAATCATAAATGGATTGCTACAGGCATCTGCACACAGGGATGAAGTATAAAAATGTGGCAAAAATTGCACTAAAACAAGACAGTATTAGTTAGTTGAAACTCAGTATCATGTTGTTATTGTTGCTGTTTTGCTATATTTCTGCAGCCTTCTTCAGCTTGTGGTTCCAGTGCTTGGGCAAATTAAAATGCCAGATAATGCAGCAAAAAGAGACAAGATGTTTGAATTCAAAAAAAACCAGCACGTGGCAAATGTGTTTTTGGGATTTTTGCTGGATGTACTTCTGATGCCATACAAGTAAGGCTTTAACTAATGTCAGTAGTGCAATACAACTCACATTTACAAATGAACTCTTTTAAAAACTATTTACAATGATTTGCAGCCCACACAGGCAGCAATCCACCAGTGCACAGCAGCCTCCAGGTGAAGACCCTGCACAGCCTCCATCTGGTGGTGACATTAATGCACCTGAAGCCCCACCCCCAGGGTTGAGCCATGCTGCTGTGAAGAGGGTCAGTGGAGACACATCACTGGATCCCAACACATTGGAGCAGGTGTGACTTGAAAGCTGATTGACAAACAAGTCTTCCTGCTTTTCTGTTCTTTTGGTAACTGCCTTTCTTTTGTTTTCCCAGTTTAAGCTTGGCATTCTTAAGTTCCTTGGAGCAGATTTGTTTCCATCTACTGATGTTATTTGTCACTTCCTTGTTGCTACTGGAGACTCAAGACACACGTATGTATTGTGTATGTATGTGTAAATGCGGGGAGCTCTAATAATACAACGTTTGTGCAGAATCATGCGTCAAAGTGCAATGTACCCCCGTTTGTATTTGTGAACATGATCCACATACAAATATTTAATTATGTTTTAGTGTTGTGGATACAGCTGAACACGATTTGAAGCGCATTTCAAGGTAAGAATACAGAGCACTCTGGTTTGTTCGTAATCTTGAGATGGCGGCGATTACAAGTTCGTCTTCTACTTACAGTTCTACAGACTGGGAAAACCCTGGAGTGGTGAACAAAATGTTTGTCATATTTCAAGGTCTCGGTGCTACGCCAGTAGGAAAACAGGTACACAAAGGATGGAAATATAAAGAGGTTATTACACAGGAAGGAGTGCAATACGGCGGGGTATTTTTACGAGTCGGTTTTATTTTTTCAAGCCTGCTTCAGCCGTATTGCACGACTTTTCGTGTAATAAATTGTTTATTATACGACAAATAAAGCAGGGCAAACGTTCTCGCCGCGCGCAAAATGGAACATAAAATGACGCGTTTGTAAACTTTTCTTGCGAAAATTGATCACGTAAGCTAATAAACCAGTTGATCTGGTTCCTGACGAGTGCAATACGCTCCCATCTTTGCACTCGTTTTGGCCCGTATTTGCACTCGAAAATGTGAAGTCGCGTAATATAAGTTATTTAATCCCAGTAAGAAATCGTCTGCTATTTTCTCCGTTACTGTATGTTTGGAAAGAAGAAGTTTGCCTCTATCACTCTTACCTCTTAACCCTTTGAAAATTTCCAAAGCGAGAAATTGAACAAATCACATAACAAACTTGTCATGGACTGCTTTCATTTCCAATCAGCTTTTAATTATAATTTATGTTGCGCAAATTCCATATGTACATGTATATGTTCAAAAACTCATACTTTTTCCCTCATTTGTTGAGAGGTTACAACATCTTGTGCAGTTGTTTCAAAAGGTCGCACTCTTAGCACTTAAAGGGCAGGGGCAGTTTTCATGCGAGGTAGTTATTCTTGGTATCTATTGTTTTTATTTTTAAGGTGTCCGCCATCCCTCCAGACCAAGTCAGGTCGCCTGCTCACATCAGAGTTAAACAGAGGATATTTCCATTCCTCCTGAGGTCCCGTAGAGCTGCCGATCAGTTACCGTCTTGTCTTCAGGTATATACTGCACAAAAAATCCGCGATAACGCTCTCAACTTCAACGCTAATCAACGTCAATTTTCTCAACCTTGAGTATCTCACCAGAGATGTATGATGCAGTAGGGAGAACTTGGCTTTTGATATCTTGCTCAGATGAAAGCTGATTAAACTATTAATTCTCACTACATTACTTATACATTTTACTCTTACTCTTGTATGATACAGTATGGAGAACTTGGCTTTTGATACCTTGTCCAGATAAAAACTGATTGAACTTTCAGTTCTCACCACGTTACTCGTACGTTTTCTTCTTGAAAGGCTGGGAGAATCTGCGTGATCTTTCATCTCATTCCCGGCTATCAATGTTATCGACAAAACTGTGGTCGTTGTCGTCGGATTTGTGATTTTTCACTGAAAGCGTGTTTTAAATCATATTAAGAAGTTTCGCTTTGTACAAGTGTAGGTAATTCGTAGTGTGGTTGACTGTTGATTAACCTTTGTTCTCTTTGCAGGTGATTTTTGACAGTTTGTTCGGTAAAATGAACAATGCCAAGCTTCGTGTGTATGCTGTTCAGTTTGTGCATCACGTTTGTTTGTGCAGTTCAGATAAAGTGTTGAGCGTCATGGGGCCAGTCCTACTGTCAGGAATGAACAAACTCATCGCAGAGCAAACTCAGGTCTGTACGCCTCAGTCCAACTACAGTTTTAAAACATAAAAACCAATTGAGGCTTGCGGAAAATTAATCTCTTACCATCGTACGTAAATACCTTGAATATATGCTGGAAATAATCTCCGTATTATATGTAAAAGTACTTTATAGAAACGCCCCAAAAAAAAATAGTCTCAAAGCAAAAAGCAAACAGATAAGTTAAGTACTAATGGCACTGAAGACAGTACAGTAACTGGGTAACGATACAAAAAAAACACGTAAACACCCAACGTTTTAGAGTTTTCCTTAAATATCGTCAGAATTAACCAGAATCTCCTTACATTGTGGTATTTTGTCTTAGAAATTACTTTTCCTATTTATTCTCAAATTCAGTTGTTTTGCAACTGCCAAAACCATCTCAACAGAATGCTCAAGTAAATGTACTTTGACAAGGATGTTTGCTTTTCCGATGTTGTAATTTTCAGGATGTCAAACTGCGCAGCCTGGCATACGTGGCTCTTGGTAAATTAGCCAGGTAAGTCATTTATTCATCTCTGGAGTGATTTCGATACTAGTTTGTCAGGCAGTCTGCTCTGGTAGTCAAGGCCGGCTTCACGTATACAACGCAAACATAAGCGCAAAGCACAAGACAACGGAATATTTTGCATTATTCTCGCTTACACTTGTGCTTGTGTTGCTGTGGAAGTAATTAGTAATTCCAATCTATGCATGTTCGCAGAGCACTACGCATGCGAATAATCTTGTGTTGCGCAAGGATGACACACCAATTCGTGAACCAATTGTCTCCCCGATTAGTAGGGCATATAAGAATCCGAGACTTTGATAAAGTTGTTGATTGACTGATTGATTGTTTACAAGCTTGTTATGCTTGCGTGTAACTTGTTTGAACTAGCCTTTACTGATTGTTTCTGTGTAGATCGGTTTTCAATGGGATTTTTATGAACTTCTAATAGTTTTATCTCTAAGTCACAAGAACCTTTTTACATTCGATCCTCGAGAGTATTAGAACCTCTTGTTGCATTTCTTTTGATCGTTTATTTTTTATAGGAGACTTCCACAGTTGTTTTCTAAAGACGTTGCGCTTATCCAGAGGTTATTCCAATGTCTGTGCCAGGTAATTTGTGTTCTGTGATTTTGTTCGTCTCAATAATTATTTTTAAAGTATTTTGAATTTAGTTATTAATTTTAATTTTGTTTATTTTTTTTGTGCTCTAAGTACGCAATTAATGTATGGTGTGTACGTAAGTATGTATGTATAGTTTGTAGATTTTTATATGTGTAGATATGTAGATATGTGAATTTATACTCAAGCTATTGATTACGTTTCAGGAAGAGTCAGACACACGTATTGCGGTGCAGGAGGCGTTGTCTATGATGGCTCCAGCGTACAAAAGAGCGGATGGTACCATCTTGGCCCTGATAGAAGCTTTGATACTGAATAATGTGGAGAAGGTACGCTCTTAAGTCATTGGGTTCAACATTTTTTAAAGCGATAGAGCGGATTTCTTATGACTTACTGTATTTTGTTGTCGAGAGTGCGTATCAAGTAAAACGCATTTTGTTGTCGATATCGTTTCTTATTTTGGTCGAGAGATCGGAAATCTCAAATCACTGGACTACTTATTTTACTTGTGTTGCCGTTTGGGTTTGTTAGTGTCCCTTCTACAGTAGGTGACTCTCGATTCGGTTTGAGATCTTAATTTGGGCGACAAGGGTATTATTTTCTAAATTTATTGTTGTTTCTTGTCATCATTTCTTCTTTTTTATCTTTACAGGAATCACCTCACGCGAGGCTTGTTGCAGTACAGTTTGCTAATATCGTGTTTCCCTCCACACACACTCTATCACGTTTCGTGTGCATGTTGGCCGTTGCGGACATGTGAGTCGAGATTGCTTTCAACTTTGTTTGTGTGTGTTTATTTGCAGTTGCAGTTGCCAATGTACAGTAGTTGCAGTCGAAGTTACAGTTGTGGTTGTATTTTTTTGTGTGCTTTTATTTGAATTTGTACAGTTGAAGCTCTCGTAAGCAGACACCCTTGAGAAGCAGAATAAGTGTCCGTATTTGGAACTGTCCGCTTACGAGAATATGTCGATACAGAGTTTGACTGAGCTAGAGTTCAAACGGGGTTTCGTACATGCGTCCGTATATGGAGCTGTCCGCTTATGGGAGTGTCCTCCCAGAGAGCTTTGACTGTGTTTACAGCCGTAGGTGTAGTTTTAGTTGTATATTATATTTGTTATAATTTTTCCACTTTTTTTTTTGAGCAGAAAAGATGATGTCAGGGAGGAAGCTAAGCGAGGACTTCGTCCTTCACAAACAAAAGAGTTGAAAAGTCCATCAGACAACGAAGAAACGACCCCGTCACAATTGCCATCCTTCCCAGAGATGGTTTCTTTGGTGGCTCTGAAGGTATGTTCACGCGAGAGGCCATTCTCTCATAGTTCCGGAAAAATTGGTGGTAGAATTTTCAGTTGGAAATACCCGCCTGAAATTATGTTTCAGTGCCTGCCATACACAGTCCCAAACCGAACTCACAAACGACAAACAAATTTGTTTATAGTTGCAGATGTCCGTAGTTGGTGGCCAGAGAATCACTGTTAGTTTTTCACACATGATGCGTTCATCGTTATTGCTTTTTTTTTTTTTTTTTTTTTTTTTTTTTTTAAGGCACAGGAAAGAGTCCGTGGTCCCTCCAGTTACGTTGTGGGCACTGTCGCTCTGCCATTCTCGCCTCCAGTATTCTCAGAGGTACGATGTTACTGTTAGTTTTAATCTGGGAAAGGACCAATTAACTACCTACATCCAGGTAATAACTGAACAACAACCAATTAACCGAGCACCTTAACAGCCGACCAACTACTCACAGACCGCTTACAACCAAATAGCAGCAACCAAACCAGTCAACCAAACACTTAAATAAATAACATAATTAACTGACCAGCTAACCTCCTACAACCAAGAAAAACAATTAAAATCCAAGATTGGGAAATTTCATTTGAGTGGTCAAACTTTTGGGCTTCACACAACAGTTCGAAGTTGCCAGGCTAGATCAAATTGGCGTCAAAGATTCAAAAGTAGTAATTCAAACGGCGGTTGAAATATGTTGTAACTTCGATCCCGCTTTCAGAGACAGCCACGATACATGAACAAATCTTCTTCCCTCTACAATACTTTAACATGCTTTTCCCTGCAGGTTTTGTTGTATCTCAGACATTGTCTGGAATTCAATTCTGGTGTCAGTGAAGAAGACAGAGTGAAGAACAGAACTCTGCTGCCCGTGTCAGAATACACAGAAAAGTTCACCGCACAAATCAGCGATGAAGGCAAGTTACACTGTAGGCGAATGTACTTTGTGCGCTTTTAGCTTTCAGTACGTTTATGTCTGTCGCATACAAGTATTTATAGATGAACCTCGCTATCTCAAACTCGGTTATGTCGAACTGTTTTTTTGTTTCCCTCGAAAATTCGAGATGGCGGGATTCAACTATGTATATGTCTTGATTTTGAAGAGTATTTCGTGGCCAACGTCGTGTCTTAAGGTCGATGGAAGTAAACTGAAATTTCTCCCAGTATATCGGCCTTTGTTTAGCATTAATTTTCGTTTAATTGCCTCGCGCTTTAACTTTACGTCCTTGAAATGTACCATAAACACTCCTTTCAGCCCACCCATTAAGTCAAAAACAATATTTCCGTTCTTTCCAACCAGATCTCTCTATAAGTGCGGTTGGCAAGTACATGAGCGTCATTGAGGAGGCACTGAAACCCATCGGAGGTGAGGATATCGGCATTTATGCAATGTATAGTGATCTTTGTGTTGATGAGTGTCCGTAAAGAGTTTCTGTCTGTCTCTGTTTCTTTGTCTCTCTGTCTCTTCGTGTCACACAGATATACTCAGGACGGATACTGATTTACTAGCTGCACAGGTTAGGATAATATTGTTATTTCAATCTTCAGGCGCGGAGCTACACGCAGTAGCGCTGTATAATCTTCTTCAAGTTGTCGCCGCTGCACCCTCCAAACTTGCCAGACTTTTTCACAACCAACTCAGCTGGATCAAGGTTTGTTTTGTGCGCCTTTGGTTACCTTATAAAGAAAGACAGATAGAATAGTCCTGAATATCTGAAGTCTCTATCCTTCAAACATTTGGGGTCTATTTTTCTTGTTGTTAATACAAGTGACTGTTTTTTGTAGGGTTTTCTGGGATCCAGTAGACAAGAGACTCGGGAGTTCGCTGGCCGTTTGTTGGCTGTTGTCGTGTGTACAATGGGAGCGAACGCCTTCTCAGATATCACCAGGGATCTCTCCGCATCCCTGGTTAGCGGGGTAAGTGAAAATGGCCTCGAGCAGTTCTGTTTAGCAAGCGAACCCTTGTGAATGTCGTGCGATTGCTAACTGGATCCCCGACGAGGTGAAGATGGGGTGTGCTATGCAGATCAAAACACAAATAGCGATGTCGAAAGTTATCTCCTCCGCAGTCTCCCAATTGATTTGCATTTTAGTTCGACGCACATACTTAGATTTCGTTCGTCCAAAAAATCGCCGAATAACGATATGGTCTAAAATTGTGACCTTTTCTTCCTCATTGAAGCATGTCTTTGGATTTTATGCGCCCAAACTGCGTAATGACGCGCTATTCATTGCTGGATCTGTTGCTGGATAATTCGATAATCGTGTCGGTTTTCTTCCTCAGTCATTTGAGATGCAGCACGGTGCTATTGCCGCCTTGGGCTTCACCATTGCGAGGCAGTTGTACGAGAGTAGCCTGGGGACTAGCCAGCCGGACAAGATGGAAGTGGAAGATGTTGAAGCGGACGTGTCACAGGAGAACACTGGAAACCAGACGGACTTATCACCTGTAGTGCAGAACATAGGTCAGGACTCGAGATTTATCACACAGTAGTGACGTTTCTTTCCGATGTTAATATATCTATCTTGTATGTATGTATGCATGTACAGCGTATTTACGTACTTACGCGCGTATTAGTGCAGTACAGTGCCTGTGTGTATGGCATACTTTTTATAGTATGTACTCTGCTTGTGCCTGTGTGTGTATGTCTTTGTGTAGGGGTGGTTGGTATGGCTTGGGTATAAGCAGCTTTTTTCATCGAACGTTCGCCACCTGTGGACATGTGTGGTTCTGTCTGCTGCTGTTGCTGCTGTGTCGCCGTCGCCCTCATGGTTGTCGTCGTCGTGGTTTTCGTTGTTGTTATTGTTGTCCTTGTCGTCGTCGTCGTCGTTGTTGTTGTTGTTGTGAGAGGGAGAGAGAGAAAACCGACACAATTGTGTGATTTTTGCAGTGGAACTGATTGACAGCCGCAACACGCTCATCAGCTGTGCAGCTTGTAATGCAGTAGGTGAGATAGGGCGGAGCGGTGCGTTGCCTTTACCAGACGGAGAGCAAACCATTGAAGAAGGTGCGTGTGAACGTTCGCATAACATATCTCTGTCAAGTCAACTTCCCTTACATGCGGGCAAGATCCTCCAGAGAATTACCGGCTTTGGTCAGCCAGGCATTCATTTAGATATCCTTGCAAGAAAGAGAAGGAAGTCCTGTTTGTAGCGTTATAGTTTGCTGTAACCACAACATTTGTTTTGGACTGAGTACCTTGTGCAAATTGTATGCCTTTGGAGAGCCTAATTTTTTATTTTCTTATTTCATAGTTAGTCTTTGTTGCACCCGCGTATACCGTCCGTTGATTTGTCGTATTTTATCATGTCTTTGTTATGCATTGGTTTGTGTTTTCATTTCTTTCTAGAGGGTGAGTCGAAGAAAGACCAAAGTAAGATGTTGACAAAGTTAAGCGTGGTGGAAAAACTGATAGACAGACTTCAGAACGCTAAAGAAAGCAAGGTAAGAAGATTGGCGAGGTTTCGTCCACTTTGCTGTGACTAGTTGTTAGGCATTGACTATACAGTGAACTCTCTCTTAGACGAATATCATCGAGACCATGGAGACCATCTTCAACTGTCCGTCTTAGAGAGGTGTCCGTCTTAAAGAGGTGTCCGTTAAGAGGGAGTTGACTGTATACACAGTAAATTTCCGCCGAAACCACTGATGGCATTTTGCACAAACAAACAAACAAAAACAAGTTGACTTGTCTTGTTCGACTTCAACATATTTAGCGAAACGTTGTTTGTTTTAGGTACAGGAAAGAGCCGCTCATGCTTTGGGTTATTTGATGGTTGGACAGAAGGATTTCCCTCACCGGGAGCAACTCATCAAGGGTCTCTGTGAAGCTTCTTCTGTAAGTGCTTAACGAATGTACTCTGGTTTGTCCCTGTCACTCAAAAGATCAGACTTTAGTAAAGACGGAGCCTAAAAAACATGCTAGTAACCAGGCAGGTGCCCCACTTGTTCAAAGATCGGTTACAATCTAAGTTTTCTTTTAATCCGCGACCCTGGATACTGGAGGTCTCTCCAAACAAAATGCTCCTCACACGTTTTTAGTTAAAACAAACTTGTCGATTATTTTCCTGCCAAAAAATTAACAAATGTGTTCTTCAAAACGTCGATGTCGAAATACTGGGAGGTCTAAACAGCAAACAGACAAACAAAACTTCATTTTCTCCATCAGATTCGCCAGGTAGAGCTACAGTTTAACGTGGGAGAAGCGCTGTCCTGTGTTGGGGCTGGAAGGCAGTCAAAAGTAGCGCGGGACCCATGGACTCTACAACAACCGAACTGCGGAACATCTGATGCCGATGACAACAAAACCATGGAGGAACTGATCAAGATGATTGTTACAAAATATGCAGAGAGCGATAGAAATCACGTGAGGCAGGTTGGTACACATGTATATGTTTATTTGAAGTGTCCCAGGCGATTAGAAAGTCTGACCTTTTTGAATTCTGAATGATGAATGGTCTGGAAGCAGTAACTGTTGTTTCCCTATTCAACTATAAACGGTACTTTCAGACTAGCAATATTTTCTCGTTGGCAGGCATCTTGTGTGTGGCTTCTTTCAATCGTCAAATACTCTGGGAAACACGTCGCTGTTCAGGTATAACAGTAGCACTCTATGCACAGCTTCACTGCTGTCGTGCTGTTTCCTTCGACTTTGAATTGCCTTGCTCGCGACATTACATAAATGCATTGCTGTTGTTCTTTGCGAGTACGAGAGTTACTTAGTGGCATCTTGAGTTGTTGTTTTAGTAGATTATAGAGATCATCTTGGTGGCCGGGTGACATTGTATTTACCTTGAACATTGTTATTTCAGAATAACCTTAAAGAAATCCAAGTTGCATTTATGAACTTGTTGGCTGAGACAGACGGTATGTACACCAGTAGAGGATATTTTACTGTATGTAGAGGTTTCTGAAAAGTGCCAATAGAAAGAGATAACCGATCTTACAGCGGCATCGCCCCTTTTTTTTTTTAATCTTGTCCTTGCAGACCTGACTCAGGAAGTTGCCTCTAAGGGGTTGGGGTTAGTGTATGAACACGGAGGACTGGAGAACAAGGACGAGTTGGTGTCCATTCTGGTGGACACTCTCATGACCGGACGAAGGTGGGTGTCAAGTCGCCACGTCCGCGAGCCACGCTTACCGCATGTCAATGTCACGCTTACCGCATATCAATGTCACGCTTACCGCATATCAATGTCACGCTTACCGCATATCAATGTCACGTTTACCGCATATCAATGCCACGCTTACCGCATATCAATCCCACCAAAAAACAAACGAACACTTCCAAACTATGGATTTCCCCATTTATGCGATAGGTTCACAAGTTCGTAAACGTGACACTAACTTTGTTTTTGGGACATCGAAGGCATCTAGACAGTCGAAGACAGCACGCGAAAAATGAACAGATAAAAATATCCAATCTTGAAAGAAAATCGACGGCAGACATATTAATAGCAACATGACTCACTCCCTTATGACTGCTGTAGGTTTTTTGATCTACGACAATTGATCTTAAACAGTTGACAGATGACAGTTTCAGTTATGGTGAAAACAAGCCCCGAAAGGCCTTTATGTACTCCTAGTGTTGGCCCAAGGCCCAGATACATGATGACAGTTGCCGTTTTCTTTTTTTTCAGACGTCCTCGCCCGTTCACAGAAGACAGCCGTGTGTTCGAGGAAGGAGAGATTGGAAAAGCACCGGAAGGGTACTGGATATTTCTTGTTGCATTTTACTTTCTCTTTGATTCTTTTGTTGTCCTTTGATTACCTGTGTTGTTCTGCAACGATAGATATATAAGTGAAAAATCTCCTTCGCATGCCTGTCAGGTGTATTTAGACATACATACTACATACGTACTTCCTTGTTCTTGCAACCATTGCAGGAAATAATTCCTCACTTGCGAGGGCCAGTTCTCGAACGCTTTTGTTGAGTTGCTTCTGTTTTGTTTTTGTTTTTGTTTTGTTTGTGTTTCAGGGCTGGTTTGTCCACGTATAAGGAACTCTGCTCCATCGCTAGTGATTTGAATCAGCCGGACCTCATCTACAAGTTCATGCATTTAGCTAATCACAACGCCCTCTGGAACTCACGCAAGGTACACATCAAGATATTTGAAAAAGTAAATTCACACGACACGTGTCAAAAGTCTTGTGCGGAATTGTAATGGTCATGACGTTCCTATTCTTCATACAGGGTGCTGCTTTCGGTTTTTCGTCCATCGCCGCGCATTCCAGGGAGCAGCTGGAGCCGTATCTCCCAAAAATTGTGCCGAAACTTTTCAGGTAATACATCTTAATTCACATACTGTATTGGTTGAAGTATAGCCGTCTTAGGCAATCCAATACTGTTGCTCAAACGTTTTTATGCTATGTATTGAAGTAACCATCGAAGGTCAATCATTGGCCCTGTGTTCTGAGCTGCTGCGCGAACATTGTTTTTCAACAGATATCAGTATGATCCTAACGTCAAGATCCAACAAGCCATGTCCAGCATCTGGGCTGCTTTGGTCCCGGAGTCCAAGAAGACGGTACGCTTTATGTCTTACTGTGTCAGTCAGTCAGTCAGTCAGTCAGTCAGTCAGTCGGTCAGTCAGTCAGGCAGTCACTGTCGCGGACATTGTCACAGTTAAGACAATTACAAGTCACATTCAGGTTTGGTGCATGCGAGGAGCGACGTCTGAACCGGGCATAACCCGTTGATTTCGACGGTTCAGGAATTCTAATTCAGATATATTAAGCGACCAACATTCTTGTACATTGGTATAAATCACAGTGGTTTACACATGAAGTCAGACCTTGTGCGTGATTGCTTTATTCAGGTCGATAAGTACATGAAGGAAATTTTAGCTGACCTGATCGAAAATCTGAACAGTAACTTGTGGAGAGTGCGCCAGTCAAGGTAATAGCAACAATCCTCCCCTCCCCCTCCTCTCTTGTTTCTTCCTATCCTCCTTCTCTTGTTCCTGTCTTTCTGCTTCAATGTCTGTTACTTCCTTTGTTCTTTTCTGTGATCAAGCTCCTTTCAATCTCAAACCGCGGATATGTAGTGAAGTAAAGAGAACTTAGACTTTGATACTTGCTCAGGCGAAAGCTGATGTCAGTCATACATTTTAGTTTGGTCTGAATTGTGTATCGTCTTTTTTTGTTGTTGTTTTTAGTTGTTTGGCTCTCAGTGATCTTCTCAGTGGTCGGTCAGCGGAAGACATTGTGGACGCTCTTCCTCAACTCTGGGAACTCTGCTTTCGCGTTCTTGACGACTTCAAGGTAAGAAAAAGGTTCAAGAGCGACTGTGTTTTAGAGACCAGATGTCAATACCAAAGTAGTTCAATGATAGATATGGCCTTACCAACTGATTCTGTAAACAGACACTTTCCTGGAATGATTTATCTGACATGTTTCTTTTTTTATTATTATTAACATGTTGCATTTGGTTTTTTTACTTTCGTTTATTCTCTTCACAGGAATCAGCAAGACAAGCTGCTGACATTGCCTGCCGAACCCTAAGCAAGGTATACTGGTTATACAATTGCTAATGAAGTAGGGCTAGCACGTGTTGTTCATGAATTTCAAGCTTGACGTATGTGTAAACGACAAATTCCTACGCACTGCCCAAACAGTTTTTTTCTGTTCTTTCCTCCCGTTAAGTTCAGTTTGTACTTTTTCCTCTCATTTGTTGAGAGGTTAACAACATCTCGTGCAGTTGTTTCATGGCCTGTTTGTTCATTATTTGGTGGGCCAGTTGTCCGTCAGGATGAATTTCTTTTCTAAAGACGATTTCTTTTGTTGACAGGTCACGATTCGTGTGTGTGACGTACATCAAGGCAAGCAGGGCGAGGCAGCCATGACCCAGGTTCTTCCGGTCTTGTTACACAAAGGCTTGCCCAGCAGAGTCGCAGAAGTTCGAGCAATCAGGTATTATAACATAGTCACGATATAAGCCACGTTCTGATTGGTCGAAGAGCGTGCTCCACAACTCGATATACGCACGCTAAGCATGAACCAATTCTTAACTGTAGACGCGGGCTGTTCACAGAAATGACGCCGGCGAAGCACGGGTGCTGATTTCCGGAAATGAATCCCGAAAACCCACCTACAGGGAGAGGGGATTCTGCGATTATCGTTTATTTCTAGTAGTCGATTTTCATTTTTGTAACGCTTTTTCTATTGCAGCTTGTCCACTATCTTGAAGATTAGCAAGAATGCTGTAAGTGTTGCCCATATGACAGTGTCAGATATGTAAACCAGTAAACAACTGATTCTATGCAACATACAAAATGGAAATGATGATGCGATAATGGTAATGATGCTAGCGATGATTTTATAATGGAATTATGATTATATGTAAGTATGATAATTAATAATGCAGTGTTACCTGTATTCTTATCAATTTCTTTCTTCTAGGGCGCCTTGTTGAAGCCACACATTCCCGTACTCGTTGTTGCACTTCTTGAATCGCTGAGTGGATTAGAGGATCAGGTATAGAGACTGATAGGAACTTTGTGTTGCAGCTGCTATCATTACTACTGGCTACAAAGCGTTCAGACGACTTTCGACCGATAAAAAGTTTCGAGTGCTTGTTTAGGAACTTCTGACGTTCTTGTCTCTGTTGTATTGTCCTTGTTTGTTGCAGTCGATGAATAATTTGAGTCTGCGCCTTCACACACACGAAGATGTCCAAGAAAAGGTAAAGTTGTAAATGTTAGTGTTTTTTCCGTTCAGGTTTCTGCAAGAAAGTTATTGTCCTTGCTCAGAAAATTGCTCTTTGGGGGCATAGAGTGGTCGCTTGACGGAGGTAAAAATCAATAGAAAATCTCAAACGTTGCGGTCGCTTACGAGAGGTTTCACCAATATAGATTTGACTGAGGGACCAATCACTTATTTGGTCAGTGGTCGCTTAGGAGAGGTTGTCTCTTACGGGAGGACATATTGCATCGCTTAATCCCTGTTGTTCTGTTGCCCTGGCTAAAGAAGAAATGAGAATACTGTTTGCGGTTGTGCTGTGCATATGTGTGTATCTATGACATGTGCGCTCATACCTCAAATTCCTGTCTTTTCAGCTCGACAGTGTCAGGATCGCGGCGTCAAAAATGTCGCCCATGATGGAAACGGTGAACATGGTAAGACTTACAAGTAGTTGAGTTAATCAAATTTTAATGCTATCGACCGCAGGCCTTATTTTATACATTTTGTTTCCATTTTCATCACTCTGCAAAAAGCCTGAGACGATAAAGGTTCAGTCACGTGGTAAATTTTGAGAATCTCATGTGGAAACTGAAAGTGAACCATATAAAAATAAGCCACGTGATTAATAGTTTGTTTTCCTTTCAGTGTGTACAATACGTCGATGAAACTGTCTTACCAGAGCTAATACCAAGAGTGACTGAACTGTTGAGGAATGGTATTGGACTGGGAACGAAGGTAGGAAAGAAGCAACTTTAACTAACACAAGACAGCAGAAAGCATACCGATAATAACACTACACCAGCGCAATGCATTGTGGTGAAGAAGGCACTTTTACAGTCATGCGCAGTTGGCTAGGTTGAGATATTCTGGCGGACTATCAGACTTGACGGGCAGAGTGAAAAACTGCTCCTCTATTGGTCATAATGCAGTGGTATAGAAACAAAACCAAACATGGTGTACAGACGTCACGTGACTTATTCTGGACACTACGATGTCTGTGATTGGTTCTTTCCTCAGGTTGGCTGCTCAGGATTCGTGGTTTCTCTTTCTATGCAATGTCAGCAGGATCTCGCACCTTATGCTGGTAAATAATCTGACAGAGATAGACAGGCAGCCAGAAACAGGCAGATGGAGCTAGGCCAGAGAACACAAAGAAGATGTTTCGGAACCAGACTTGTTATTTTGTTCTTCATAGGCAAACTTCTGAGTGCTTTGTTGAGTGGACTCAGTGACCGCAACTCTTCAGTAAGAAAATCCTACGCTACTGCCATTGGACACGTAGTGAAGGTGTGTATCATTCTCTTTCCCCTCCCCCTCCACTATGGCTTATGTTTAACCATGGTTTTTACAGACCTTGCTTTCCTGCTATTGCATTGCAGGTTGCGAAGGACAGCAGCGTGGAGAAATTGATTGGGAGACTGAAGAGCTGGTATTTCGACAAGGAAGGTACGACTCTTCCGATGGAGCTCTAAATTGAACTGTCGATCCACAAAGAAAACCGAAACATCTTGAAGATAACCCAGGCGAAATACTGACAGTACATTTTTTATACTTAACACCCTCAAATTTACTTCAACAGTTTTCGGTTTACTGTTTTCGAAAGTGATCGTTTTCCGTTTTTCTAAATGAATTTAGAATGCATATATATTTTTTCCAGATGAAGGGATGCGTTTGGCCTGTGGGATCACACTACAATCTATGACGCGTTATTCCCCGGATGTAATGAAACGTCACACCTCTGCTGCACTTCCTGTGGCTTTCTTCGCGATGCACGAAGAACAGAAAAAGTCAGGTAAAGTTCGATTGACCGTCAGACGGACGCAGGGAGACAGACAGAGACGGAAAAAAAGACAAGGACAAGACAAAAACTGAGAAACTAAGAGATACAGAAAAGCATACAGTAGAGAGAGAAAAAGAGTCGGACGCAATGACAGCTAAAATGTTGCGACTCATCCTAACACTTGAGAAGCGCGGGATTTTGTGTCTGTCGAAAGGTAATTTTGCGTTTTACCACATTTTTAATGGTCGTTTTTTGGTTTGTAGATTCTTCGACTCAGTCTGCTTGGGAGGAAATCTGGTTGGACAATACTCCAGGTGGGTTTACTACGCACGCGCGAATGCAACACAAACATATGCGGTATGTACTCTCTTGTTGTGCGATTTGTACTTGAATTAATATTTTTGTATGGTATTTTGCAGGAACTGAAGCTGGTGTGCGACTGTACGCGGGTGAAATAACAGAGATCTCATGTTCGGCCTTGTTATCTCAGTCATGGGCAACTAAGGCTAAAGCAGCGCGGACAATCTCCTCAGTGGCGGATAAACTAGGTAAGTGGTCTTATTTTTTGTAGGAAGGATTTTACCTGTTCACTGCCATCATATTTCTTTGTCAAGATAAAAGGAGGGGCAAAAGCGACAAAAAATGAATTCCGCTCAATAACGACATAATCCTGAGCTTTCATTTGAATGGTCACACCTCAAAACTTTCCTAAATATTTGGTTTGGTAGTGAAAGGGTTAAATCTGAGTAGATTCCACCGAGACCGTATAAGGTTGGTGTCGCCTTAAAAGGTGAGCAAATATTGTCCGACTGGCTGCCCTTTGGATAAACACAGATGATTGGTGGACCGCGGGATCTCTCCCACGTCTTTATTGGATACGAAAACCGGATGATTCTAGAAACAAGGATATTCTGCAGGCCGTAAGACATGAGTAAACGTCCGTTTTACTTCGCTTGGATTCGAAAGAGCTGTATTTCACAATTTTATGTGAAGGCTCTTGCGGTTTTTTTAAAAAAAACCTGGCAATCAAGAGATTAAAACATTTAGATCGAAGCGACAATTATTCGATATGAGGATCTGTTTTGTTTCAGTCCGCTCGCAAGTTTTGACTTGATGAAACATTTCACTTTACCTTGATAGTTTTGCTTGGATACGCGAGGAAGAGAAACAACAATTTAAGTTTGTGGGAATATCGACTCGATGAATATTCTTTTTGTTAAAGGAACGAAAGTTTTGTTAAAGGAACGAAAGAAATTTCAAGAGAGAATATATTGAAATCAGTAAGGTTTTAGAATTACAAGTCAAACGGACGCGAAATGACAAAAAAAAAAAAAAGAAAAAGAGTTGAAAAGAACATATGTATGGTATCCTAATCCCTCGTAGGACACAAGTATAGTATGGTACATCAAAATTAGCATTATGTTTATGTGTTGCTTATTTCTGACATTTGTCTTCTTTTCTGATTTTCTGAAAATCTTTATATCGTCTTCAAGTCTTAGCGTATATTTGGTTGTTTCGTCTGTTGGCTATTGGGTTTTTTCTTTCTTGGCGCAATGGAGCTCTTTCACATACCAATGATATTCAGTTATTGTTTTGTCAATTATTGTTTTAAATATGTGGACTTTTACGGTAACAATGTCTCAGAGAAAAAAGACATGTCTGGCGGTTACAGGTTACACTGAACCTTTTATTTACTCTGTTCTGCATATAAAGCAGCTTCACGCAGCCACATGCGTACAAAATATCACACAGGACTATAATCTGGGTTCTCGTTCTTTATTCTGTGTATACAGCAATTTATACAGCTACTGCACCGTTACTCTATTGGGAGTTATGTTCCCAAAACTTCCTTTCTTGCAGTGCAACAATCTCAGTAAGTTTTTGCTAATGTCTTTCTTGAAGAGCGCATAGGCGATAGGGTTGATAGCAGAGTTTACAACATAAAGCAACTCCATCATGTAAAATAATATCTCATTCGGCTGTCGCTTCTTCAGAGGCAGTTGATAGATGAGTGTGTAACAAACTTCACTCGTATAACACATGACAAAGACCGCAACAGCAAGAAAAACCACTTTCACCGAGGACGTTTCTCGCCCTCGTGCACCCCGCTTTCTGTCGCCCTCCGTGTTTCTGTAGTTAAAACGAAGCTGTGTCTCCAGAGCAGCTGCCTTACGCTTGTGTGTTCGAGCGATGAGAACAAGGTGTCCTGTAGCAACGGGCAAAGCAATGACTGGGAGAGCTTCAAAGAAGATGAAATCGAAAATAAAAAATCCCTCTTGGTGTTCGTTGAAATCCTTCTCGCGTGCTTTCGAAAAGACGAGGCTCAGAAGGATGAAGTGGGGCAGAAATGCGACAAACCAGGCAGCGAATATGAGCGCGATAACTCGCGCTGTTGTCATGAACGTGATGTACCTTAGTGGCTTTACGACGGCCACATACCGGTCCAGCGTCATCACACAGAGATTAGTTGTTGAGGCTGCGCCCAGAAAAGAAGTGGCGGCGTACCAGAAATAATAGTTACACGTGGAATACACACTGCAAAAGTTGTCTACGAGAAAGAAACCTGCGCCCAAAAAAAGATCCGCTACGGCGAGCGACAGCACAAACCAGTTGGTAGTGGTTTGGAGTCTCTGTCTTGTTAAAATTAAAAAGATCACGACTCCATTTCCAGTGACTGCTATGGTCGATAGAAATCCTCCAACAATGATGTACCAAATCGGCAGCATGATTAACGCTTGAGTCACGAAGAATTTTGCTTTTTTGTGCGACTTAATTACAAACAAAACCCTAATGTACTTGCAGTACTTTGAATGTGCTTTGTTCGTTTGTAGTTCTTTTTTCCACCCGGAAACGTCAGCCGACAAACCTATGTAGCAAACTTGAACAGAACCAAAGGTAAACAAATACTATGTATTTGGGTTTCCTGCATGTCATAGTCTATATACTCATTTCCCATGCCGTAATAAAGAAGGTTGTGCAGAGTTAAGACGCCGGAAGATTTATTACGGGATAACCGAGAAAGAAGCACGTACAAGCAGATGGTTAAAGATATGTAAAAACAACATTTGATTACACCTTACACCTTAATTAATCTGCTATTTACATTATTCCTAGTTTGTATTCAGGCTAGTGAGAAACAAGTGCAATTATTATTTAATGGGAACTTAAGATCCCCGGTCGTGTGGTCTTGAAAGTTGTACTCTTCAAAGCTTCCGTTAGTTAGCTTTCATTAAAGTTCCTCGGTTTTGATTGGGTGTTAATAATTGAGAATTTGCGCTTTGTTGACATACTATAACCATTAGGATGTGAAGACGTCGATAAATTATTTTTCCCCCTCCGGTCACAATTAAGAGAACGCTAATAAAATATTGCAGTATATTTGAAAGCATTGCATGAGGCATCAAACCAAATTGTTTAGTCTCGACAGAAAAGAGATTTTCTTTCCTGCATGTCCATGTTAAGAGAAAAACTTTGTATACTAAATTTCTTTTTAGTTTTTCAGCGAAACAGACAGCTCTGTTTTCGAGTGAGGTTGGGAATGATTCATTTTCCATTGGGTTGTCTGTTCATAGAATAAACTAAAGACGCAGTTTCAGTAGTTCTGTACTGTCTTCACATTGATTCTCCTCAAAAAAAAAAAAAAAAAAAAAAAAACATGACATAACATGACATCTGCGCTTTTACAGACCCGTTTCTCTACATAGTCCGAATTTTTCAATGTCGATCTCTGTAAGGAAGCAGTTTCCTCAAAGTGCTCTTGATGTCGCTTTTGAAGAAGGCATACGCAATTGGGTTTACGGCCGAGTTGAGCAAAAAAAGCAGGTTGTTTACGGAAAATAGAAGCCTGTTCCGTGTTTTCGCGGAAATTTCGTACAGTACTGTGTAGTAGAGTTCATACCCGTAACAAATGACAAATACTGCGACGGCGATTCCAACTAACTTTGCAGAAGAGTTCTGCCGCCGTTGCGCAGGTGATGTGATGTTTTCAATTCTTTGATTGAAGCGGAGCTGTGCGGTGAGCACAGCCGATTGGCGCGAGTGTCTTCGAGCGATCAGAAAAATGCGCCCTGTTGCGAGAAGAAGAATGATAACGGGAAGAGTCTCAAACACGACCATATCGAAAACCATGAATATCCGGATATCTTGATTCTCGGGAAAGATGGTAGACTTCAGCAAGAGGATGAAGTGCGGTAAGAAGGCGACCAACCAAGCGAACGATATAAGGAGCGCAACACAGCGTGTTGTCATGAGAGGAACATAGCTTAAAGGTCTGACAATGGCGATGTAGCGGTCCAGAATCATAAGACACAAGTTGCTGACCGACGCAGCGTAAATAAACGAAACGATAGCGTGACCAACCAGTAGTCGCTCACACGAATGCACGTCACACAGATACTCCGTGAGCAAGTATCCTGCGCCCACGGAAAAATCCGCCATGGCGAGCGACAACACGAACCAGTTTGCCGTGGTGTGAAGTCGTGATCTCGTGATTATTAAATAAATCACAGCAGCATTGCCTGTGACTACAGTAGCGGACATGAACCCACCAAGAATTAGATACCATAACTGAAGCATGGCGGTAGTTTCGGAGAAGCGGTTGAACCCAGCCTCTGCTTCTGTTCCTTTTATTTTTTGCAGCCCAGCTGTGTCGTTAATGTATCTGTTTGTGTCTTACGGGTGGCTTTATATACCTTCAACGTCCTGTGTAGTCGAGCAATTGCCTTATTCGCTGTTCTGTGTAAGTAGTTATTCTCCGGAAGCGTGCATCTGCTATTGTCGTATTTAAGTGAGTCCAGTTTTCCAATGCCATGGGCATTCTAACAATAAATCGATTGACCGCCCGAGCGTCAGCTGACGATGGATGCAAATAGGGTGAAGATGATGAACGAATAGGCAGGCGGTAGTTCTTGCACGTGTGACACACCTGTTTATTGTCACACGTCTTTTAATTTACTTGTGTGCTTTCTTTTCCTTCTGTATTTACCCGTTCCACTCTGGAGTTCATAATGCAAATTCTTTCAACCTTTCGGTAAGGAAAGATGCGAGTAATGCAATGAGAATTCATAGTTGAATCACCTATTGTTTGCAGCGGAATGCACAGTCCCTGTGAGAACTGTAGTTTTGAGGTAGTGTGGCGGTGGTTTTTAGGTGTGTTGCGGTAGTGATAAAACAGTATAATATATCAACCCAAGTTGATGCTAGTAAGCAAAGTTGCTTTTTAACTGTAAAATATCGAGTGTTTGGACCCTGATCTAGGCAAACTGTCAAATTCCAGGCTCTCGAACTGAATATTATGCTATTCTTTGACAGAGAAAACTGGACTCAAATAGTTGTTAATATGACTGAGTCTGAAAACAATGTAGACACAATTGAAAACTGAACACTAAATATCAACCAATCATTCTTGGGTATTTAAAGTGAATTTCACGGGATTTTTAGGCAAAATATCGAAAACGGCTAAATTTTGCTGAGTAAACTAGGCTTATTGCCAGGTTCCTAAGCCAATTGTTATGTAACGAAGGAGTACAGGGCCTGGTAGTATCGGTTGAAGAAGAGTATTCAGAGTCCAGGAGGCTCCGTGCGCTCACCTAATTTTGAGTCAGCGGTCATTGCACAAAATCGTGGATCCAAGTGTAGGTTTTGTAGTTCAGTGTCTGCCTCGTCCCCAGTTGCTCCTCCTCGATTCCAACTAGGTGCGCGAGGAAGTATGGGAAGGGGAGGGAGGGCGCGCGGAGAAAGATGGGAAGGAGAGGGAAAGCGGAGAGACTCTTCTCTCCCTCCCAGCTTTCTCGCGTCAGCTTTTCGCTGGGGAAGGGCGAAGAAGAGACTGTGGAGGAGTCAGGTTCAGTGTAACGCTCGTAAAACTTCAAGACTTTAGATATAGTAGGACTCGATATACTCAACCGATAAGCTAGTTCAGCGTATTTTCTCAGTAACATACGTTGCGCACAAGAAAAGTGAGGCCAGCATACGATGTGAAATTTTACTTCGAGATATGTGAGCCATGGTAATGTTTCTCAAGGCGACCAAATTTCTATTTTAGCCTGCGTAACAGAAGCTGTGCACGACTTAACATTGATTTAACTCGATGAGACAAAAATTTCTCTTGCGCTAAAAATACTGAGATTTCGACGTATCTCATACCTTGTTGTTTCAAGTCACTTGTTTCCTGTATCTCTGCGTGCCGATCTTGTCAAATCTGCGAAACTCTTTTTTTTTTATGTGTTTATTAAATGAGAAGAAACTTTAAAAAGCTTTTCACTTCAGTTGGAATAGGTGGCTCTTGTCGATATACTCTTTTGAAGATGGAGGGAAGTCCGATATATTTTGTATTTTGTGAATAACGCTTCCCGCTCCAGATTTATTACAAAGTGCAGAAATGCAGTCAGGCCCAGGTACTATTCGCTTTTGTCACGGCCCGCCATCTTGGATTTACGTCACAGATTTTCGACATGACAGCGAGGCTATACGTGTAAAGCGTCATGGCGGCGTCCACATGGAAAGGTAAACAAACCGACTTTTGGCATAAGAATCTCACCGCTATTCCAAGGTTTTCGATATCTTTTATAGAGGAATTTGCAGCGGAACATCTCCCCATTAAGGCTACCCTCAATAGAGGCTACAAGTTTTTTCATGAGGATTACATTCACGATGTTGAAGGTGAGAAATTTCGATTTTATTCAACACAACTACATGTACAAATTTCCGTGTACTGCACGAGCTGTACATTAGTTTTTAACTTTGTAATATGCATTTATATCTATAGTGAAGCTTCTTAAAGAAGAATCTGGCACAGCTGTGAGGACCAGGTGCTACAGGATCGGAGCATGAGGAAAAACGAAGAACCGCACAGGCTAAGCGTCCATTTCAAGCCCAGCACAAATCCAAGTATTTCGGCATTCCTGTGCAGCGGGTCAGGGACTTTGCTAGCATCTCGTTGGCCTACTCTACACGCTCTCGCACTATCAGATGATGGGAATGAAAAGTGTGCCGCCTATCATCTCGAAAACATAAAAAAATCGTGCTAACTGTTGCCAGTGAAATATTAAAGGTATCAGCTAGTACTTGATTCAATGTGCCAACGCGCAATTTCTGTGGACACAAGTAAAACTGGTCAAACAGACATAATTTACAAGCCCTTAGAGTGCTTCTTAACCCGTCAACATCTACAGTTCCCTTGTTACGTACTCTTTGCATTTGGGACCACGAGTACATTTTTTCGGCGGTGGGACATAGAAAACGAAACGTTGACACCAAGGCCTCAAAAGATGGAAATCCCGTATAAAAACGTACAGTTCTGTCTAGCTTCATTTGAAGCCAGACATGGGGTAAAATTTTTTTCTGTGCAGCCTTCAGCTCTCTGATCCTTTGTTGGGCTGCTTCAAGCATCTCTTCTGCTGATGTCTCAGGGCCAGAGCAAAGGTAGTCATGCCCATTGAGTGTTGGAGTCGGCACACAGTCAGTTTCTCTTTAGATCGAGTCCGCCTCAGATTCTAGATCTTTGTCTATCATAGTAACATCATCAGGTCCGCCATCGGGTATTTCAAAGGATGACCCTGAAAAGAAAACACAAACGACGACATCGTGAGATTCTCTGTTCTCTGAAACTTCAGGAAATGAAAAGGTAGGAATTTACCTGCAGCGCTAGCCGACTCCGCCGCGACAGACATGACAGCTTGTTCTACGTGCTCTGAAATGAACTTACGATCCTTCGGCGGTTTTCGTGTTTTTGGAGTTGTAGTCCACTCAAATACACTTGGGATGGCCTTGTCTACTAGAACCCGCTTTCCAGTGAGGGTTTTCCTCAGGTCACTCGGTTTGAAATGCTTCGAGCAGACCTTAGGCCTTGCGGTTTTTGATATCTGTGAATGGTCGTGTTTTGTTTACGTTTGCAGTTCTGGACCTGCGGACGCGGGTCAAATCGATTGCTTACCGTGAACTTTGATCCCTTGTCTCGCCTAATAAATTTTATCTACTCCTTTTCTAAAGCTTTGTCTAAAGGGATCTGTTGGAATGATATTCCCTTAGCGCAGCTTGACCTATTAGTAGCACAAATTCAATATCGTTTACACGTGTAGCCTCGTTCTGGCGACCGAAAACTATGACGTCAAACCAATATGGCCGCCGTGTGACAAAGGCGAATTGAGTTCTCTGCTGAACTGAAATAGCAAAACAAGCGAACTTTCTGTTTTCAGGTGAAAGGCACTTGAATTTCCACCATTTCTTATAGCTGTCACAATGCATTTAAACGCAGAAATGAGTAAATTACCATTTGCGGCAGCTGCGTATTTCTCTCAGCAAACATCGCTATGTTGTTGTTTTGCTCATGGGAACTGGCAGCTTATAGTAACAGCTACAATATTATGTCTTTTTAAATGTTCGTTTTGCTTGCAATGGCTCAAGTTTTACGCACTAATTCGACCAAGGGGTAAAAAGATTCCGAAAAATATTAATTCGTGGTGAACATCTTATGAGTTTTAGCGATATTTGCAGAGTATCAAACGAATTGTTTTTACTACTGTTACAAAATGCATCCGGTTCGTAAAATCTCTCATTCGTGATATAGTTCATCTTGAAAAATGTGTGAATAATCCCGCAAGAGCATTTTGACTCTAGCTAGCCTTCGCCGCACGCGAACTAAACCCATGAACAGTGTTTCAAAAATGAAGGCGCGTCAAACAAATGCATTATATTCTTCTTGGCCATTTTTATTGACTTTTAAATCATACACACTTCTACAATTTGTGATTCTGTATATATTGTACTAATGTAAGAAATGAAAGGTTTATGCATGCTGTTCTGTAGTCACCCCTGTTTTATCCTGCTCGATTATGAGGATGGGCGTCAGAAGTTTCTCTGCTGGAGCATAACATGCTTCTAAAGCTACTCTTGATATCGCTCTTAAAGAAAGCATAGGCAATCGGATTAATAGCGGAATCGACCAAGAATAGTAGGTCGGTGATAAACCTGTGAGTATCTTTGGGAGGTATCTCTTTTATATAATAGAGAACATTATAAATGACTTCATTCACTGAACAGATCAGAAATGCTGCGACTGCCACGCTAATCACCTTGATCGACGAATTCCTTTGTTTTTGCCTGAAGAAGTTCCTCCCCGTTTCAGTTCTTTGATTAAAATTCAGTTGCGCCATTTGTATCGCTGTTTGACGAGATTTCTTTCTAATGATGTGAAAAATGTGTCCAGTGGCAACGATTAAAATGACAGCAGGAAGAATATCGAAGACGACGAAGTCAAGAATGATAAATGTTCGTCGTGAATCTTTCTCCGTTGAAACCTGAAGGTAAAATATGAAGTGCGGTACAATTGAAGTCATCCAAACAGTGACTATGAGGAAGATAGCTCGCCATGTTGTCATCAAAGTGATGTACCTCAAAGGACTTGTAATGAAAATGTAGCGGTCGAGCGTCAGTAGACAGAGGTTGGTGGCTGAGGTGGCGGACAGAAATGAAACAATGCTGTACCGTAGAAATTCGTCTTTCAAAAACTCAAACAGGTATTCAGTCAGGAGAGTACCTAAACTGATCAAAATATCCGCATTGGCAAGCGATAAAATAATCCAGTTGGCGGGGTTATGTAGTCGTCGTCTTGTAGCGATCAAATAAATGACCAGTCCGTTCCCTGCGACTGTCAGGATGGAGAAAAAGGCAGCAAGAATCAAGTACCACAGTGGCAACATGCTGTATCCTTGAGTGGACTCCGAGCGATTCGAAGTTTGTTTTTACCACAACACACTAGTTTCTCGCTCTCTGATTGGTCGATTAACCGTGGTAAATAAGAGTCCAGACAACGATGTGACGCCAGCTGACGCCAGCGTGTCACGTTTTGCAACGAAATACAGCGAAATTTTTCTTGTATATTTCTAAATAGTGTGGTAAAAAACAAATTTCCACTGGTTTGCCGTGGTGTGGACTCTTATTTACCACGATTTACGCCATCACAAGGTCAAAATTTGTTGTGGACTCACTCGGCGAAGCGCCTCGTGAGTCCACAACATTTTGACCATGTGATGACGTAAATCGTGGTAAATAAGAGTCCACACCACGGCAAACCAGTGGAGATTTATTAATTGTAACTCGGTGGAATATAATTTTTTTGATGCAAACATTTGTCCAGATCGGGTCACAGATGTAGATCTTTTGGGGATATTTTCGATGTCTCAGTTTCCGCTGTCAAGGTATTGTAAGGTCGTTTTTTGAGCTGAAATGACAATGAGTTTCTGCGCATGTCATTGGCGCCAACCGGAGCAGCGTTTACTTGGTTTCGTTTGCTGTGCACACAACTTCGTGTGTAGTTTTACAAAGTAACTTTCGGTACAAGATTAACTGATTCAATCATCTGTAAATAATTGCATTTTCGGACTTCGCATCCGCTTCGTTTTAATATCCTGTGCTACTTTAGCCGCCCTCTCGTTAAGGTGCTTATCAATCGAATAAACTTGTTTTTCCATTTTTGGTTCAATTAAAGCGTTGGATTTTTCTTGTGTCAAAGCAAATAAAGCACCGTCTTTGCTCCTTTGCTATGAAATCGCCACGGCAGTAATCGAAAATTTTGGTTGTTTCTACAGACTCTTCAGTTGTAGGGAACGTATTGTAAACGCGACCCCGATCGACTTTTTAGGCAAAACTGAACATTTCGAGAGTGAATTGATTAAAATACTATACGCGAGTTCTAAAGCAACAACTTAGTGAAGGGGAAATTAGTCGTGACTTCAATTCATGCAGGTGGCTTGCAACCTAACGGTTAGGTTTACACAGCAAGAGGTAATCTAGATTGGTTTTGGTGGATAGACACCGCTCGCCGTTGAACATTGAAAGGCACAATGAAACACTTAAACAGCCGTGTTTTTGTTAAGCCCTTTTCACTATCAATGTGTTTCACATGCAGATAAGTTAACTTCAATCAAGGAGGACACGAATATTCTCATTAAGAGCTTTTGTTTGAGTGGTCAGACTTTTGACGTTCAGAAGTTGCAACTGCACACCGCTGTTTGCGTGTCCTCATTGAGAGCTTTCATTTTAGTGGTTGAAGTTGCCAAGGCTGCGTCAGACCATCTGGTACATGATGCTTTAAAAAAAAAAAAAAAAAAAAAAAAAAAAAGAAAAGAAATGCAGATTCAGGCCCTAACTCGTTCGTAACCCAAATCGAGAGATCACCGACCATCTGCGTTGCATACTAAACTTTATGTATGGTTATACGTAATGGACTGGAAGATTCTTTGACGAATTAGCTATGCCACGCACAAGCTGTTTTCAATATTATCTTACTACAGACGCCCCTCCCCACTGACGGAAATACAAAACGTGTACGTGATACGTAGACCTTATTTTAAGAACAGTTCATTGCAACAAGAATCCTATTTTGTAAACTATTGTCACGGTTTAGTTTCACTGAACTAATAAAAATTATCGTGAAAAAAAAAATAATAACAAAGAAAAGAAAGACAGTATTTGCTTATGTATTGTGGAATAAAGTCTACACTGTACATGATACAGAAAGTGATTTATCTTTACCTTGTGTGGGTCCAAGTCGCACTCTTTTAGATGATAATATCTGCTTTTCGCCAGTTGCATATTCGTATTTGAGACACTAATTTTACCAATACCGTTCCAACTTGGCAAGTTATATGTTCAGATCACATCTAGTCCAGCCACGCTTGTGTAATCGGCCCATAGTATTTACCATAAAAATTCGCGTGTTTCAGTTAATAGATGTTTTGCAACGCGATGATAATATGTAAACCGTCCTGCATATCAACTTGAAACTGCGGTGTGAGGCGATAGTTTTATCCCTTGAAAAGGAGTCCCTCCATTGCAGTGAAATATGCTCTTTAAAGTTTTCTTGATGTCCCTTTTGAAGAGCGCGTACGAAACAGGATTTAAGGCTGAGTTTGCTATGTAAAGTAGGTTTAAAACGTACCGATAAACACTCTTGCTATTTTTGCCGTCTCTCAGTTGATAGAGAACCGTGTAACAAACGTCATTTAGGTAGCATGTGATAAATACTGTGACTGCAACCCCGATGATCTTGATTGAGGAATTTCGTTGGTTTTGTGCGGAAACGCCTCTGTTTTCTCCAACTCTTTGATTAAAACGCAGCTGCACCACTTGCAATGCCAGTCGACGCGAACTTTGTCGTGCGATGTAAAAAATACGTCCAGCAGCAAACGATAATAAGACAATCGGAAGTATTTCAAAGACAGCGAAGTCAAAAATCATGAAGTTTCGCTCAGCGTCGGGTACCTTTGCGAATGCCAGTATGTCGTTTATCAGGAAGAAAGTAAAGTGTGGCAAAAATGAAACCATCCAAGCTGTGAATATTAGCAAGGCAGTTCTTTTCATTGTCATCAGAGTAACGTACCTCAGAGGTTTAGTGATGAAAATATAACGGTCGAGTGTGAGAAGGCAAAGGTTCGAAGCTGATGCGGCGAAGAGAAACGAAGGAAGAGCAAAATGGAGCCGATGTGGAATCGAGAACTTTTCAGACAAATACCATGTTAGTATGCAGCCTGATCCAATCAAAAGATCCGCAATGGCAAGTGAAACGATCACCCAGTTTGTGGGATTGTGGAGTCGAAGTCTCGTGACGATTAAGTAGATTACAAGTCCGTTTCCAACGACTGTTATAATGGACAGGAAAGTGCCAAGAATGTAGTACCACAACGATAGCATTACTGTTTATCACTGCCTGCTTCCTTTTCCTTCTTGTTTTTCCTCAAATAAACGTGTTCTTATTTTTATCTCGCTGGGTTGAAGTTGCTCTGTTGACAATATATTTAATTTCACTTGACGCAAGGAAATTGTGAGAAAGTGCGCTATTGCGCATGCCTTACCAATCAGCACTTTACTCGAGCCGCTGTTTTTATGAACTTTTCTCTCCCCTATATCCACATTCAGTTTCATGACCCAGAAATTTTTGGAGGTTAACTCTTTTAGTCCCCCAACAAATTTTGCCGGCCTTACGCCCAATTCCCCCATCCTGCCCTAAACAGAATGTATGGATAGTGTTAAGAGAGTTGCTAATCTGCGTTAACAGCTTGAACTAATGCAAGAGATAACCTGCCATTTTCTCAGTATTGATAAGAAGGAAATATAGTGCTGTGTATTGAAAATGAGTCACCATCTGCTAAACTAATTAAAAAGGATCGATGGAGTGTCTTATGGTAATTCCTAGAATATTGTCACTCGCGAAGTCAGCCTTCTCGATTACCTTTTAAAACGACCTATTTTAAAAGCTGACGACAGCTTCCCTCTTGATTCGGATGCAAAATAACATACATAAGTGTAACAAAAATATTTGCAAATGTCGACGTCCTAATCCGAGGTATTTTCTTAGCGCTTATGGTGTTTAACAGGTTGTTTTCGAATTGAATTATGACTCTGTTTCAAAGCGAGGCCAGTGCGAAGCCTTTCACATACACACGCGAGTAAAACTATTTAAAACGAACGATCGAGGCCGCGTTTTGAAACAGAGCCAAAAAGCATTTTGTAAATGGCCTATTGTCCTGCGACTTTAGCTTCACTGTTTGATTCACATGTGTTCCTCGGGAAAATTTTCTGAAATATTTGCCGTTTCTTGTCTATTTCATTTCCCATTTCTTTTTTGGAAAGGTAAGGTTTAACTTGGGTTCACATTGTTTTGATATTGCTTAGCGAGAGAACAATCAGCCTAGTTTGTGGTTTACACCTGTCAAATGCATGTGATCTGTTTTATTCAACATATCCGGCATGGTGCGCGCACTGTTTTCCTCGCTTTAAAAGAGATGCTTTTTTGTCATTGGTCAATTTGATATTTTTTTGTTGTTGTATCAGCCAGTAAGGTCTCGATTCAGAACATTGCATAACGTGAAAGTTTGACTGATCTATAAACCTGGGTAGCCTCTCAAACAAAGTTTACTTGAAACATGACATTTTATTCGCCAAGAGCTTGAGTAAATGGTTGATCCATGTAAGAGTTCAATTGTCATTTTTTTTCCTGTATTGACAGAAAGAAAATTTAGTGCTGTGTATATTTAAAAGGAGTCCTGATCTGCTGAATTAATTAAAGAGATGGAGTGCTTTAATTCTTATGGTAATTCTCAAAATACTTTGAAATGTCATCCTTCTCGATTAACTTTTGAATCGATCTATTAAAGTTGACGACAGTTTCCCTCTATTAATTCGGACGCAAAACTAAGCAATTTTTATTTAATTCTCAGCTGTTAATTCTTAGAAATATTGTCACTCACGAAGTGTCACCTTTCTCGGTTATGACAGTTTTATCTTTTATCATGACATGTATATTTCATACCTTTCCTGTTTAATATAAATTTTCTATTTGCAGTATATACAACATGATTTATTAAAACGATTTCTTGCACGTTTTGTGTATTGCTTCGACGCAGTATTGTTAATTTTACGACTAGAATCGAATGGCGACCTGGTTCACACAACACTTTTAGTTTGCTGATATAAATCGTGTAAAGCCTGCTAACGGAAAGGCTTATGTCGCTAATAATCAAGTGTAAAATACACAGTATTTATAGAGAATGTTATGTTTCATTACTTTGTTCATTACTTACATTTTACTAGATATTTTTTATTTTTATTTTTTATTTTACCATGGCACATGACCGAAGTGGTACGTTCTCGAGAACAAGAAGTTCCGTCATGAAAACATGCTGGTTAGCTCGATGACACGTTCAGTTGCCAGTCAAGATCTGGATAATACATTCAGTATTGAACTCTTTTTGCTCTTGAACATGCTTTTGTGGTCCATTTTGTAAGAGCGTGTTTATTTGCTGGCAGCAGAGTGTAGCCCATCAAAGATCTGGAGCTTTTGGCTCAGAGTCAGGCCAAATTTTAAAGTGAAGTGTGAGAAGACGCCTAAGTGCACTTGCAGCTGTTATAAAAGGCAAATTGGCTTTCCACATTTTTACCGGAGCTTCTTGCTCAAAAAAGGCCGAAGAAATAGCCCTGAAGACGTAATATATTTTAGGGAAGCTACTTTATAAACATAACGTTGATTGTTAAACTTAGCAGTTTAAAATGACCAAATACATTGTTGAATAAGGATTGATCGAACACTGAAGCTTCTCAAATTTTTACTTTAATGGTTCTGAGGTGTACGTCATACTAGAAAGTACCTGATCAAGAATTAAAAAGTCATTACATGCTCTATGTAGATCATTCTTATTGGCTGTTGGTGTTACCTCAAAAATTTAGTCGGGTGTTCCTCGCCTGTAGGAAAATAGTTTCTCGCGCATTTCTTGATATTGCTCTTCAAGATAATTCGGAGTGTTGATCGGCGGTTCCTCTGCTGCAGCAACACAGTTTTCTCAAGCTTCTCTTGATGTCTCTCTTAAAGAGAGCGTATACAATGGGATTGGTGGCTGAATTTACAACGAAAAGCAGATTTAAGGTGTACGAATGATACCACCGGTTACTCGTTTTCCCGATGTACTGGAAGACGACTGTATAAACCAGTTCATACAAGGAACAGACGACGAAGACTGTAGTCGCAATTCCGACGATCGTCATTGTTGATTTTCTTTCGTTTTGAGCGGAAATTTCTCTGTTGTCTTTAGTTATTTGATTAAAACGCAACTGTGCCATTTGTATTGCAACTTGACGCGATCTTTGTCGAAAGATGTAGAGAATATGTCCAGAAGCAAATATTAATATGACCATGGGAAGTAGTTCAAAGACGACGGAGTCCAAAATCGCGAAGTTTTCTGTGCAGTTAGGTTTTGAAGGCAGAATACTGCAGATCAGGTAAAAGAGAAAGTGCCACAAAAATGAAACCACCCAAACGCAGAGTATCAGGAAGACGGCTCGCCGCGTGGTCAAGAAAGTGATGTACCTGGAAGGTTTGGTGATGAAAATGTAGCGATCGAGTGTCATAAGACAGAGGTTGGTAGCCGAAGCGGTGAAAAGAAACGACAGAACACTGAACCGTAGATTTTCACCGAGCGACAATACCTCATGCAGGTATAGTGTCAAGATTGTCCCCGCACCCACAAAAAAGTCTGCAAAAGCGAGCGATAAGATGAACCAGTTTGTTGGATTGTGAAGTCGTCGTTGTGTGGCGATTAGGAAGATAACAATTCCGTTCCCAGCAAGAGTTATTACAGAAATGAAAGCGCCAAGTATTAAGTACCACAAAGGAAGCATGTTGAAACCGTTTGAGTTCCTGTAGGATGAAGCGAACTTTGTAACTTGGTGAAGCTGTTCCGCTCTCTTGTATGACGTTGTAGTTTGAAGCTGTTGTTGACCAAGGGTTCGTCCAAGCAATACCACTAGGCCGTTTTCTATTTAGATAGGCAAAAATGATTGGCAGAACATGTCAATCACTGTAAAAGCTGTGTGCGGATACAAATTATCGCGCAAACAGAGGAAGTGAGTGAGAAATAGCTCCCAATTGAACCTGTAATGTGTCTACGTTATCCGAGGCGCCACTTAATTGAGAGCATCAAGACAGCACAACGTGATGTAATTGCATGAGGGCGAACGTCAGAGGGCAGGTGGGGGGAGGGGTGGAGGGGGGTGGGGTGGGGGAGGGGGGAGTGGGGAGATAGTTACAGCTGAAATTGATTAAATACGTAAGTTTTCTGGAGTGTTTCAACGAGTGTTCTTGCATGGTGTCCATAATTTAATTGGCGACTATGTTGGTGTACAGTAAGTTACAGTATATATTATTTTGTAGATGTACAGTATTTGATTTTAGATAACCAAGTATAATTTTCCCTGGGTATTTGATCCCTGCCCAACTGTGCAAATTAGCCCAAATCCATTGTTTTGTTTTGTTTTGTTTTTTGTTTTTGTTTTTGTTTTTGTTTGTTTGTTTGTTTTTTTTTGCTCATTTGCAATTTTACTCGACGTCTGAAACAGGCGGCCAAAATCAAAATACTGCACGACTCGTAAAAATATGCAGTGTTGGTAAGATATATTTACCGAGGTAAAATGTGTCTCTTGTAAAGACGAATTAGTCTCTCGGCTAAGGTCACTTTACCCGAGTTTCCCTAGTCAGTGTCCGGCATATATCTTCGTTCCTGTAAAAATTGTTAGAATTATTTAGATTTAATTTATTTTGTCATGTGTCCCGAGTTTACGTGCCCGCGATACTTCAGCCAGCGCCGAGCTCTTCTCCAGGGCCCTCCCATCGCGGTAGTATTCCTGTCGACCTGACTTCATGTTATCTAAATGGTTTGTATATTGCGACTTTACATTTCGTTGAAAATGATACAGATGATACTAATGATACAAATGTTTCCTCAGACTACGCATTTTGTTTATTTTCTGTCACGTGACAGCCTAACGCCTTTTCCGAGACTATGACTCTTACCTCTGTTTCGAATCGAGGCCTAGTGTAAAACTTTGTTTAGGAAGTTTGTCTCGCATATTTATTTTCTTATAAGAAAAGTTCTCCAGGCCTTGTTTCGAAACGGAGGCAACCCGCATCTCACAAATTGTCTATTCTCAAACCCTGAGTTGCATGACTTTTATCACAAGATGTTACTAAATAGATAGATGACTTTATTTAACCTTAGGCCCGAAAAAGAAATTACCAATTAATCCCTGAACCGACCTTCAAAACTGACGCTTTTCAGACAAGAACTTCCAGATGCAGAAGCATAGGTTCATGCAGATGTCGTCGATTTAATCTTTCCGGGAAAAAGTTATTTCCTGTGTAACGTTTATGATCGCGTATTTTTGCAACTTCATTTACGTCCCGAACGTAGGCTTATCACGACTCTGGCTTTTAAAATTAGTATGATGATTGAAGCATTATGTGCGACAGGTGAAAAAATATAACGCCTGCCAAACGAGCGGCTTGACTAGTTATTTGGGAAATGAATACGTGTCCCGAGTATGTGCTGAAATGCAACAGGGATGTTCATTACCTTTCTGAGTAAGAGTTTTAGTTGTATCGCTTGAATCTTTTGGGGTTCAACGTTATTTTATGTGAATATAATCCCGGTTCGGAAAGGTCGTCGTAATAATGAAAAAATAAAAAATAAATTAAAATAAATGTAAAATAAACATAAAATAAACGTAAAATAAACATCTCATCCAGTATGAGAAAAAATAGATTCAAATTATAGACAAGATGATTGGCCTGTTTTAAAACTGTGGGTTGTGTCAGTATGGACTAGCTTTCTGGCTTCCTGCTAAATGCAATCACCAATAAAATATATTTGGTTTTGAATTGGCAAAGGCCCAACCACCTGCTGTCACAGTCCCACAGGACAATTAGCCAGTCATGCAAGTCAAACGAAAGAGCGGCGGTTGATCCTAAAGGCACTTGGACAAATTCAACATGCTGCCGTTGTGGTACTTGATTACTGGCGTTTTCCTTTCTATTATAACGGTCACTGGGAATGGAATTGTTATCTACCTGATTGTCACACGACGACGACTTCACAATCCTGCCAACTGGATTATTTTGTCGCTCGCGGTCGCAGATTTCTCCGTCGGTGCTGGCTCGGTCTTGACACAATACCTGTATGAGGTATTCCTGTTTGAATACAATCTACGGCACAGCGTTCTATCGTTCCTTTATACCGCATCGACTATCAACCTTTCCCTTATGACGCTTGATCGCTACATTTTCATCACAAAACCCTTCAGCTACATTACCCTCATGACCACTAGGCGAGCCATCTTCCTGATATCCTTTGCTTGGAGCACTTCGTTTTTGTCGCACTTTCTCTTCTACCTTATCTGCAGTATTCTGCCCTCGTCACCTCCAAACTGCACAGAAAACTTCGTGATTTTTGACAATATTGTCTTTGAAACGCTTCCCATGGTCATACTGTCCTTTGCTACTGGGCATTTCCTCTACATCATTCGACAAAGATCGCGTCAAATGGCAATACAACTGGCTCAGCTGCGTTTTAATAAAACAACCGAAGACAACAGTGGAGTTTCAACTAAAAAAGAACGATATTCAGCGGTGAAGATTGTCGGAATTGCGGTTGCAGTCTTCGTCGTCTGTTCCTTGTATGAACTGGTTTATACCGTCGTCTTCCAGTTCACTGGGGAAACGAGCAACCGGCGGTATTTTTCCTACACCTCAAATCTGCTTTACGTTGTAAATTCAGCCATCAATCCCGTTGTGTACGCTCTCTTTAAGGGAGACATCAAGAGAAGCTCGAGAAAACTGTTTTGCTGCAGCAGAGGAACTGAAAACTAACACTGAAAAGGTTTAATAAAAGCAAACCACTTTCAGAATTTTCATAACTGGCGATGCACAATTACAAGGCCAAATACCTCATGAATTTCCAGCCGGCTGAAAAAATCTGAGGCGCTTTTTGTACAAACATTAGCAGGACCACATTGTTAATAAACCGATTATGTAAATATTCCTGTTTCATGTTTTTCTGGTTGGGCTCAAGACAATAATCCTACAGATTCCATCCTTTAGATTTAATTGTGTAGATATAGACCGCTAAATAACTTCAATGCACATGCAGCAGAAAGGAACCTGAAGCAAAATCAAATACAAGGCGGGACACATCATTCTGCCAAACTTCGTCGAGTTTGAGCGTCGGATATGATTTGAATTTATTAGATGTCACAGGCGTAAAATATAATTTAAATCTAAACCTCTACGTTTACATATGACTAAGTAATTGTAGTATGATAGTTTACGTAGTCAAGGCTTGGGATGTTTTAACGAGCGTGCCAACTAGTTTGGCGAGTCAGTGCCAAGAAACAGGGAAAGATGTGGTTAATTAGAGCGTAAGAGTAGTGGATGAAGCATGCAGGTGCATATGCGTGTAACTTCTAAGTACAATGTAGGCTTAGATACCCACAAAGATTAACTAGAAAATTACCTGCATTATTTAAATGAAAAGATAGTGCGATGTTCGGCTGTTGTTGCTTTGTTTTTATTACTTTTTGGTTAAAAGAGAAATCTACGATGGTGAAATATATGTATTCACTTTAAACAAGGAGGGTTTTGTGATGTTAATATATGTTATTTACCTAGAAAAGTGACTATGTTTGAGAATTAGCATAAGATTTAATGATTTTGAATTAGTTTGGCAGATATTCGCTTTGAGAAGTTAATTCGCGACTAGGCACAATCTTATAGTCTCAAAGTAGCCCAAAAGCGACCTTTATAGTAACGGATGTAAATAACAGGCTAAAGTAGTATAAATTTACTAATTTGGGGCTGTGTCTAGAGGTGGCTTTATTTTTTATCATCATTTTATGGGCAGTACTTAATTATATCACGTCTCACAACAATTTCCAGCACCACTACGCAGGTGATAGTTTGGCTCTTAATTTCTTAAAGGTGAAGTAATACGGGCAACGTTTTCTTGCAACTTGTCGCGCAACAATGTTGCGTTGCAAGTTGCGTTCTGATGTTGCGCGTATTACTACTACGCGCGCCACTTGTTCTGCAAGAAAATTCCGTGTTGCAAGTTGCAGAACATGTTGCAAAAAGTAGAAGTCCAAGGAGGATCTCAGCCAAACTCAACTGAGAAATATACGAACCTACGAATAGTGTCATTTTATTTTTATGAGTTTAATTAGTTTATCGAGTTAGCATATATTCGTCGGAAACATCTCTTGCAAAGCAGAAAAATTCGGCCAATATGCTTTTCTATTTCGTTTTCATGATTGGCATCGACAAACTTTTCTTGATATCCATTTTAAAATAGCGTGTGCAACCGGATTTATGACCAAGAGCAGCTGGTGAACGGTCAGTCATATAAACAGTTTACTTTAAACAAAATTCGTTTAGCTCGTTTTACCTTTGACATCTCTAACTGCTTTCGTTTGGTTCGGAACGGCGTAGAAAAATACATACAGCAAAACAATAAAGGGACAGGCGGAAGCCTTTCAAAGTCGACCATTATGAATCTTTTCGTCATGGATATCTCCTTTTGTCTTGCACCTGTTGTATAGACCAACTCATATACAGGGCTACGCCGCAGGTCTACTTGAGGTTCCTTTGTTGCAGTACAACATTCTCAGTAAGTGAGTAAGTGTTTGTTGATGTCTTTCTTGAAGAGCGCATAGGCCATAGGGTTGATGGCAGAGTTTACAACATAAAGCAACTCCATCATGTAAAATAATATCTCATTCGGCTGTCGCTTCATCAGAGGCAGTTGATAGATGAGTGTGTAACAAATTTCATTTGTATAACACATGACAAAGACCGCAACAGCAAGAAAGACCACTTTCACCGAGGACGTTTCTCGCCCTCGCGCACACCGCTTTCTGTCGCCCTCCGTGTTTCTGTAGTTAAAACGAAGCTGTGTCTCTAAGGCAGCTGTTCTACGCTTGTGTCTTCGAGCGATGAGAACAAGGTGTACCGTGGCAACGGGCAAAGCAACGGTTGGGAGAGCTTCAAAGAAGACGAAATCGAAAATAAAAAATCCCTCTTGGTGTTCGTTGAAATCCTTCCCACGTGCTTTAGAAAAGATGAGGCTCAGAAAGACGAAGTGGGGCAGAAATGCGACAAACCAGGCAGTAAATATGAGCACGATAACTCGCGCTGTTGTCATGAACGTGATGTACCTCAGCGGCTTCACAACGGCCACATAACGGTCCAGCGTCATTACACAGAGATTAGTTGTTGAGGCAGCGGCCAAAAAAGAAGTGGCGGCGTACCAGAAAGTATATAATTACACGTGGAATACACACTGCAAAAGTTGTCTACGAGAAAGAAACTTGCGCCCAAAAAAAGATCCGCTACGGAAAGCGACAGCACGAACCAGTTGGCAGTGGTTTGGAGTCTCTGTCTTGTTAAAATTAAAAAGATCACGACTCCATTTCCAGTGACTGCTATGATGGATAGAAGTCCTCCAACAATGATGAACCAAATCGGCGCCATGATTAGCGCTTGGAAATCGCGAAGATACTTTCCTTCTCACAATGCTTGGATCAGCTGTAGTTTTGTTCGTCGTCAGTCCTTAAACCTTTTTCATAGGACAGACGGCGCTCGCATTATATGTCAAACATGTTTGAGTGTTAACAAGTTTGAAAATGTTTACGCAGTTCTTCTCATGAGTTAATGATGTTATTTTTAATGTTTATTTAAAATTCATTGTCGTCACGCCCCACACTCGATGATCATGAAGTTTAGCAGGTGTCGCTTTGCTAATAACTGCCTTCTGAATGTCATTAAAATCGATTTGTCCGCCTTCGGAAAAACATCAAATAGGAATATTTACAGAACTTATAATAGTACATTTATTCACTGTCATGTTTGTACAGTAAGCGCTTATGCGCGATTTACGTTACCGGTACATATATTTTTTGTGTAATTTTTTAATTTGTAAATAGTGAGTTATCCATAAAAACAACATATTACTCGTGAGTTCCTCCGTTGCAGAAGAACGTGTTTCTCAAGCTTTTCTTGATGTCGCTCTTAAAGAAAGCGTACGCCACTGGATTAATGGCTGAATTTACAACATAAAACAAATTATTTGCGTAGTCTAAGTCCCAGTTTGGTTCTTTTCCGGTGAACTGGTATAGGGCTGTATAAACTAGCTCGACCATGGAACAGATGACGAAAATTGCAACCGCAATTCCGACTATTTTCATCGCTGACTTTCTTTCTTTTTGAGTCGAAACTCTCCTGTTCCCTTCAATTCTTATATTAAAATGCAGTTGTGTCATTTGAATTGCCACTTGAAGCGAACTTTGTCGAGCAATGTAGAAGATATGTCCAGTAGCAAAGAACAGTATGATCACGGGAAGCACTTCGAAAACGACTGAGTCAAAAATCGCGAAGTTTCGCGTGCACTTTGGGTCCTTTGTCAGTTGGATGCAGACAAGGTAAAAAAGGAAGTGCGACAAAAATGAAGCGATCCAAACAAAGGATATCACGAAGACCGCTCGTCTTGTGGTCATGAGGACGACGTACCTTAAAGGCTTCGTAATGAAAATGTAGCGGTCGAGTGTCATAAGGCAGAGATTGGTAGTTGATGCGGCGTAGAGGAACGAAATGAGACAGTACCGAACGTTCAATTCAAGCAATGATAACTCATGAAGGTACAGCGTCAAAAAAGAGCCCGCACCGACAGAAAGATCTGCAATAGCGAGCGACAAGATAATCCAGTTGGCGGGGTTGTGAAGTCGTCGTTGTCGGATGATCAGGTAGATAACAATTCCGTTCCCAGCGACTGTTACAAAGGAAAAGAAAGGGCCAATAATTAAGTACCACAGATGCAGCATGTTAAATCTTGCGTGAGGCTCTTTGGTATGGAGACATCTTTTGCTCGTATTGACTTGGTGGAATTGTGTCGCTCTTCAGTTTGGCGTTGCGTGATGTCGACCTATTACGATGAGGAGCAGCTGGTTGATCGTCTTGTGACTGCCAATGAAAATCCAAGAAGGTTTTTTGGCGGTGTTTGCATTTCTTGATGTCGTTCTTAAGAGCATAGGCGAGTACATTACCTGTTCATGGGACTTCCACACGGAAAACATACAAAACAGTCATACTTGTCTTGTGTTTTTCTTTTTTTCTCGTTTTTTGATTATTATAAGACTGCCACACAGGTCATTTAGGAAGCGATGGACAAATAGTGTGACTACAATTAGAAACTGCAACGCTCCTTTATTAAGACGTGCCCTTTCCGCGAACATTAAGCCTCCATTGAAGAAAATTGATTGTGTTTGAGCTGAAGTTTATTCTCCGTCTTTGCTGTTAGTTGCCCTTTCTGGCGTGTATTCGCGGTCGTAACTCAGCTCATTGTTGTTCGCAGTGTTAGCGGAAATGAGCAACAAGATTCTGCACCGTACTCTCTTTATTTTGTTTGTTATATTTTCTAAGAATGTCTCAAATATAATATACCGCTTGTGATCACTGTTATGCACACACACCTGCTGATCCAAACTCAGGCGTAATTTTCCTCGCTAATGAGATATCACCAAGTGAGAGAACTTCAATCATACTTGCCTATTCTCTGCCTTTGCTGTCAAGTTGCTTTTAGTGGCGTTTATTATTATTATTATTATTATTATTATTATTATTATTATTATTATTATTATTATTATTATTATTTTGCGGTCGTAACTCAGCCTGTGGTTGTTCGCAGCTTAAAGGAGACGAGCAACTGACGAAGTTCGACAACGTGATCTCCAGTTTGTTAAATGCGTTGTGTTTTCTGGTGATTCTAACTTTAGTACGTATGTCTTTACGAAAAATATGTACCTATAATTATGGATCACAAAGTGAGTACCTTTATTTTAACATTTTTTTCTATTTACACATCTTAAACGGCCTTTTAAGCTGTGTTGCAGCAGAACGTATTCCTCAAGCATTTCTTGATGTCGCTTTTAAACAGAGCGTAAGCAACCGGATTGATAGCTGAGTTGAGCATATACAGAAAACTAGATACGTGCTGAAAATCCCAATTGGGTCCTTCACCGATGAACTGGTAGATAACCGTATAAACGAGTTCAACCAGTGAACAAATGGCGAAAAATACAACCGCGATTGCGATTATCTTTATTGCTGAATTTGTTTCGTTTTGAGTTGAAATTTCTGTGTTCTTTTCGGTTCTTTGATTAAAACGCAGCTGTTCCAGTTGTATTTCTGTTTGACGTGATCTTTGTCGGACGATATGCAGAATGTGCCCCGTAGCAATGAGCAGCATGACCATAGGAAACGTTTCAAAGACGACGGAGTCAAAAATTGCGAAATTTCGTAAGCAGTTATCCCAGTCCTCTGATGCCCGTTTGTTGCAAATAAGGTAAAACAGAAAGTGCGATAAAAATGAAGCAATCCAAGCACTAAGTATCATGAAGATAGCTCGCCTCGTGGTCATGAGAGAGACGTACCTTAAAGGCTTCGTGATGAAAATGTAGCGATCGAGCGTCAGTAGACAAAGATTCGTAGCTGAAGCGGTGAAGAGGAACGAAACTACGCTGTACAGTAGATTGTATTCAAACAAGAATACCTTATACAGGTATTGTGTTAAGACATAGCACGCACCGACATTGAGATCAGCAACGGCGAGCGACAGGATAATCCAGTTGGCAGGGTTGTGAAGTCGTCGTTGTGTGATGATCAGGTAGATAACGATTCCGTTCCCAGCGACTGTTAAAATAGAAAGAAAACCGCCAATAATTATGTACCACAGACTTAGCATGTTGAAATCTTGTGAGGCCCTTTACGATGGAGAAATGTTTTGCTTGTAGCCGGGGTGAGATTGTACTGCTCTTTAGATTGGCGTTGATTGATTATTCGACCTATTACTTGATGAGTAGCAGGTGGTTGATCCAATAAAAATCCAGGTTGGTTTATTTGCCGGTATTAGCATTTGATCTCCTGGTATATACTTTAGTTTGACGTGGATTGAGCTCGCCTGTAACATGACATCTTTACTATTTGTTTGATTGTTTGTTTATTATTTATTTACTAGAAATACGATAATCGCAGATATCCCCTCGCTCAGTAGTGGGTTTTCGGAAAGCGGGATTCTTGTTTATTTTCCGTTCGGACATTATTTAATTTTTTTTTCAGCAAACCACGGCTGTGTAGCGACGTCACCAGTCGGCCGCTAAAAAAATCTTTGTCACACGGCAGTCTGGTTTAGTTCAGACAACGTGCACAGTCTGCAATTTTCGTAGACACTAGCTGAACTTCAAAATTCGCTGAGAAAACATTTACACGCAACTACAGAATACTCCCGAGGCTTGAAAGCCAAGCAAAGTCAATCTTGGACACCGAAGTTTTTATGAATTTCAAGAAAAGCCGCGATTTCTCCAGCCAATGCTTTATCCTAACCACATACGTGTATGTTTGTTTTTTTGTGTGTGTGCCAAATTTAGAACCAACAAAGCGAGTCGCTTGTTTACACGCTTTCGAAGTCTCGGAATCGTGTGAATTTTGGCAGGGATTCAATTTTGAACACAACAACTTTTCAAACTGCGTTTGACGATTTTAAAATCTTTTACAGAAAAAAGAAATCAAGTCACTAAATAATACAAGGTCCGATTTTATTGAGCGAGCAAACCCGGTCACTAAATAATACAAAGTCCGATTGTGTTGAGCGAGTATCTTACGGGGGTCCCGCTAGTAGACATATTGTTTAATTTGGAAAGCAGTGGCCGGATATTTTCTAATTTAATAGCCTTCAAAAAGCAAAAGCATTTTAACCCGGTTACATTTTATCCTTGAATACAGTGTGCCAACAAACGCGGCGACAAAACTTCACAGCATGTGTCAGACTGTCAATGAAATTATGCAAACATGTCAGGAATCGGATGACACAATCTTGCACGAAGGCATTTTAAAAATAGCTTTGAAAACCAGCGAAAAGATCACAGTATAATCCTACTTGGCCTTCATCACAGTTCCCGGGGCATCAAACGACAAAATATACGGCAATTGTTGAAATACCAATGATAACACGACCGTCGTTTAACAAAAGTGTATTTAACGTTAATTGATGTAAATTTTCAAAACTCACCGGTTCCTGAAAGCCATAGCTTTAGCTCTTTTCCAGCAAAGGAAACAAAACCCAAAACACTATTGTTTACGTCTTCAATGATTTCAAAATACACTGTATAGAGCAGTCCTCATACAGTACGAAAATTCCACTTTCCATTGTATTGTGTTGTCATCTTGTCAAACTTGGATTCTGAAAACTGCATTCCTGTTATTGCGAAAGGCGAAATTTGCAACAGTGATTGTTCGATTTCCACCGACTGTATTTTGCTATTCCTTTCTGAAGAAGTGTCTGCGTTTTAACACAATACTGGCGTCTGGGATTAGTGTTCAGGTCAACCAGTTGGGCCTTAAAGAATCCGTTTTACGTCTAGTAAAGCTTGCCTCCCATGCACTGGCAAAATATCCGGGCAATTTACAGCCGTCCGTCGAACTGCTTGGCCTTGTATCTGCATCTTGTTGTACAAAATCACTTCAGTTCGTACTCTATCGCATGTCTCCAAGAAAATGGCGGTTTACAGTTAAGCTGCCGATGTAACCTCGCCTGCTGTGGTCGCTCGACGCGGAGGGCCTTGGGACGAGGTCGTATGGCACAAACAGACAAACACACGAACATTAGATTTCGAGATGGCGACACGCTTGGAGTCTCCGATAAGGCGATAATACTACTGCATTAGCGTCGTGAATATTTCCCTCACTTCGTTCGGGGATTATATTTAACCCTCTCACTCCCAAATGTTAATTTGCGCATTATAAAAATCGAATTACTATTATTATTGTTATTATTATTATTATTATTATGTTTTTAACTTCGATCAATTTCTCACCGATATTTAAATACAGTTAGGAGAACTTGTCTTTTGATATCTTCATGAAAGCTGACTGAACTATGTACTCATTTTATACCTTATACATTTTTCTACTTGAACGGTTGAGAGAATTTGCATTTTGAGCTTGGAAGTGAAAGGATTTAAAGTACATTTTTGGCTGTAAATAGTATACTTGCCCACAGCCTAAGTTTACATTCTCACTGATGCCATAGCAAAGTCTTGATGGGAAAAGATGAAGTTACTCTAACTTTCCCCGTAACCTCCGGTTTGTAGACAACCGTAAGAAAGTTTATTCCAACGAACGAACGACGCGCACTCGTGGTACGGGTTAAGTCCCATTCCCTTGCCCCAATCCCTCTCCTGCGCGGCCGCAACTCCCACGCGCCCGCGTTGCTTACTGGTCGGAAAAATAGAAACACTGCTTTCCAGCCTAACGAACAGTTAGGAGCTTGTAGTGCGCGCTTTCTGTTGCCAGTTAGAAAATATTTTACGTGAAGTGGACAGGAGCCGTGCAAGCAAACCATAAAACTGTGGCATCCACGTTGATTAACAAGTTCCTTGCACATACGTCGATAAACGATCGGTTCAAAGTTTTAATTCTTATTTAGATCGAGTGATAAATTGGCGACATACTGTTTGGATCATCGGTTGGATGCATCTTTTTCTTTCAACTCGAAATAGCTTTTGTATGGTCTTCGTTGATTCTACATCCTGAACTCATTTTAATGTTAATGAAGGTTTAAAAAGACCCGACTCCTTTGTGTGCAATACGGAAAGCTTCATGTTAACCTTTGCGTATATACAATCATTTACAAAATTTCCGTTGTTCAATAAGTATGTATTATTCTATCTTGTGTCTTCGTTCTGTTTATCCCTAGCATTAAGGTGGAAATATAGAATACATAGGCATAATTATTATCACATACTAATTTTTGACTTCTATTAGCATAATGTTGTGTCGATCAAGATCGATTTACTGGTCGACTAGCTTTTATCATCAAGAAACGTCAACTATCTGCTTGATGTATTACAGATAATGGAAGATTTGACTGATGGTTCTATCTTATTTTTATGAATTTTCTTGTTTTTGCGCTTTAACTATTTTTCCATATTTTTTTCTATGGACTGTGTGAGTTCTAGCTTATTTTTTTAATACCGTTCTTAAGGAAAGCATAGACGACCTAATTAATCGCCACTTCACCTGTTCAACGGACTCCCACACGGCAAACATGTAAAACAGTCATTATACTTGTCCTGTGATTCTATTCCTCGTATTTCGATTGTTATGAGGGCTGTATTACAGAGTTCATTTAGGAATTAAGCAAATCCTAAGTTGAGTGACTACATGCGCGCATTCAGAAACTGCAATACTCCTTTTACGCGAACATAGAGCCTCCACATCGAAGCAAATAGCTCTTTTTTAAGATGAAGTTCATTCTCTGTCTTTGTTTGCTATCAAGTTGCTCTTTGTGGCGTCTATTAACGGTCCGCGTAACCCAGTTCTTGGTTGTTCGCAGTTTCAGCGGAAACGAGGAATAAGATTCTGCACCGTGCACTAGGAAACATTAATGAAATTACAGAATTGAAATATGTGCTTTATTTTATGTTGTGAAAAAGCTCTCGAAGTGTTTGGTTCTTGAATATTTTGACGGCTATATATCTGTACACATTCCAGTGTTTAGGATTAGCCCGTAAAACAACTCTTGTGTTTGTTTCGCTTCTTAACGGCTGTTAATCGGGAGTTCCTTCGTTGCAGCAGAACATGCTTCTTAAGCTTTTCTTAATGTCCTTCTTGAAAATAGCATACGCCACCGGATTGATGGCTGAATTTACCATGTAAAGCAGATCACTGGCGTACTTAAGATTCCAATCGAGTTCTTTTTCGGTGAACTGATAGAGGACTGTGTAAATTATTTCAACTACGTAACAGATGATGAAGACTGCAACCGCAACTCCGACTATCTTCACCGAAGATATTTTTTCATTCTTGATTTGGTCTTCTCTGTTGTCTTCAGTTCTTAGATTAAATTGTAGCTGTGCCATTTGTAGTGCCATTTGCCGCGATCTTTGTCGAACGATGTAGAAGATACGTCCAGTAGAAAGGAGCAATATGGCCATGGGAAGCATTTCAAAAACAGCAAAGTCAAAAATACTAAAGTTTCGCGTGCAGTTTGGAGGTGTCGAAGGCAGAATGTTACAGATAAGGTAAAAAAGGAAGTGCGACGAAAATGAAGCGATCCAAACAAAGGATGTTAGAAGGACGGCTCGCCTTGTGGTCACGAGAGCGACGTACCGTAAAGGCTTCGTAATGAAAATGTAGCGATCGAGCGCCATAAGACAGAGGTTGGTAGCTGAAGCGGCGAAGAGGAACGACATAACACTGTACTGTAGATCAAGCGGCGGCATGAGTTCAGCAGACAAGTATTGTGTAAGGACAGAGAACGTCCCGCAGAAAAAATCTGCGACCGCGAGCGACAAAATTATCCAGTTTGCGGGGTTGTGAAGTCGTCTTCTTGTGACAATCAGGTAGATAACAATTCCATTTCCAACGACTGTTATGATAGAAAGGAAAGAGCCAATAATTATGAACCACAAGGGTAACATATTGGCTCCTTTTCATCGAATGCTTTCAGAATGGGCCCATCTTTGTTTTTAATCATCGAATTTGTATGTCGCCGTTTGATTGCCACTGTATATGCTCAGCAGCTGGTTGGTCGTCTTTAAACTTTGCGAGTCCAGGAGTAGTTTAATGTTGTCGGTTGTAGCGTGATCTGTGTTTTCATAATCCACACCTGAGTTTAATCGCAGTTTATTAAACGTCCTGGACTACCGTCCTGTTTGATTGTTTCATTTGTTCAAAATTGAAAGTTGTTATAGTAACCAGGTTTAAACTATTATAAAGGTAAAATGTTTTTGAAATTTCTATCCGACAGACTTGGCAAAATGGAAAGCGCGCATTGTAAGTTCCTACAACTACTGCGCTGTTAAGCGTCTTTTAGAACAGCCTATTAAATAACACTGAACTAATTTAGGAAATCTATAAAATTATATGAACCTTGAGTTTAAAATGATAATCACTTGTGTACTTAAAAAAAGTCACATTCGAAACTGAAGCTCGAGCGTAGCAGATTTCCTGGTGTGCCGCTTCTTCTATATTTGCTTCTTTAATTCTGGTGCGCGCTTTCTGTTGCCAGTTAGAAAATATTTTACGTAAAGTGGACGTGCGAGCAAATTATAAAACTTTGGCGTCCACGTTGATTTAAAAAAAGTTCCTTGCAAATGCACCTGCTACTAATTTTAAACGATCGGTTGAAGGTTTTAATTCTTAGTTAAAATAATCTATTCTCAGACGACCGAAAGATAAATTGGCGTGTTGATCCGAAAAAGAAAAACAAGTTTTGGCTGGATGTAATCTTTTTCTTTCAATTCCAAATATCTGTTGCATGATCTTCGTTTATTCTACGTTCCGAACTCAAAATTAATGGTTGCCCGAAGATATTAATTTTAATGAAGATTTTAAAAGACCTGGGGCCGTATTCACTAAACTTGCGTGCGAACAAAAATATTCGTAAGCATCACTTACGCATGCTATCTCGCTCAAGGTAGTATGCGTAAGTCATTGTTCTGATGCAAAAGTCATACTTACAAACATACGCAAACGTACGCAAGTTTGATAAATACGGCCTAGAGTCGTAACACGGAAAGCTTCATGTTACATCTTTGAATATATACAACCATTTAAAAAACCTCCGTTGTTCAATATATAGGTATGTATTATTTTCTTGTGTCTTCGTTCTGTTTATCCCTGTGAAGAAGGTTGAAGTATAAAATACATATAGGCATAATTATTGTCACATTAATTTTGGCTTTTATTAGGGTAATTTGGTGTCAAGATAGATTTATTGGTCGACTAGCTTTTATCGTCAAGAAATGTTAAATATCTGCTTGGATTACAGATACTAGGGGCGGACTGCACTGACGGTTCTCATTTTCATGATCTTGTTTTTATTTTTGCGTTTTTGCTTTTCAACTATTTTTCCATGTTTTTTTTTTTTTTTTTTTTTTTATGGACTGTATGAGTTCTAGCTGTTTTTGATATCGCTCTTAATGAGCGCATGGTCGAACTAACTAAACTCGCCACATCACCTGTTCAACGGACTCCCACACGGCAAACATACAAAACAGTCATTATTCTTGTCCTGTGTTTCTATTCCTTGTATTTTGATTGGTAAATGCTAAATAGTGTGACTACAATTAGAAACTGCAATACTTGTTTTACACGAACAATGAAGCAAATTTAATGTTTTTTAGCTGAAGATTCTACGTCTTTCATGTTAGTTGACCCAGCTCATGGTTGTTCGCAGTGTTAGCAGAAACGAGCAACAAGATTCTTATGCACCTTGCGATCTATATTTTATATGTTGTGTTTGTTATTTTCTAAGCAACATCTCAAACATATTGATTGTGATCACTGTTATGCACACACACCTGCTGATCCAAACTCAGGCTAAATTTTCCTCGCTAATAATTGTTTTAGTATATACCACACAAGTTTAATAGCCAACTCCCAAATAGCTATTTTATTTCCGACAAAAGTGGGCAAAAATTGGGCTCGCGCGCCATTTTGTTTTACCGGAAGCCGCCGGGAGGTGAATAGCACTTGATATTCCGAGATTGAGGAGCCAATCAGAGCGCGCGAAAAGCACTATTCACTTGTGTGGTATAAACTAAGTCACGTTATTCCTCTGTTCCCACTATATTTGCATTTTACCAAAGTGGTACACCTTGGCGACGTGAAATATTAAAAAAACTAGACTGGCGTTGCCAGTGAGCTCGCGGCGTGAGTTGGGTCGAGACCAGAATATAAAATGGAAAGTAGGGGACAAGAGCGGAACTCCCAAGAGAGACCTCCAGTTTCTCACCATAAAAATATCACATAGCATAGAGAACTTGGCTTTTGCATGACACCTTGATTAAACTAAAAATTATCATTACAACACTCATACACTTGCTTCTTAAAGGTTGAGCGACCCTGCATTTTGAGAATGCGTGACATATCTTTTTATGAACAATCGATTATGACAGTTTGACTTTGACTCTTATTTCTAATCAGAGGCCACGATCAATCCAGCCTTCGCTTCACTACTTATGTGTTTTCTTTTATTAACTCAATATGTTTTTTCTATCAGGCTTTCGAGTATTCGTGCTCTGTAACAAATATAAAATTGAAAGCGAGGAATGTCACACGAGAGATGTTTACAATATTATTGCGATTTTGTTCACAGTGTGTTCAGTCCATTTGTGACTGCAAACTCAATCCTCAGAATTATTTCGGTGTATTTTTCATTTCTGGTATTCAATTACCATTTCGAAACAAAGGCTACATGATCGAGTGAAAGAAACACTTCAACAGGCAATGTACGATACGCAGAAGAATTTTATGAGACAACAGATGTCATGTACAGAGTAAAGCATAAAGCGTCATTGTTTTACGGCTAAAGCTCACCGCAGCTTTGGTTTCTGTTTTCGCCGTGTTATCTTTCCAAAAGTATTTCGTGTCGCCACAGAAAGTTTCGTCGGGACTAAATATTTATCGGCGACAGAGATATTTGCAATACCCCAACGGTATCCATCAAACATTTGTTTACGGCTATTCTCAAAGATTCCGCGGTGAACGCGAGCCAAAATCGTTCCCGAAAATCCAGTTTATCCGTGCATATTCTACAGAGCCAAATGGTGTTAAGTTTGGATGGGATGCAGTTAACTTTTACACACAAGTAACGAGCAATTCACTGGCCACATCTCGAGTTATTTAGCGAAGTCAATTACGTCATCACAAACCACGTGATAATATGAACCAATCACCGTGTGCCCATTCTCGACCGACAGAAAGGAAAAATAAATAAAAATAAAAATTTGCGTTTTTAAGCTCGCGCTGGGCCCTAGGCTCCCGCGAGCAAAAAAAAAAAAAAAAAAAAAAAAAAGATTTTATTTGATATTATTGATTTCAATGTTTACGACACTAAATTATAAAGAAGACTATTCCAAAGGTAAAATGTCTTTGAATTTTCTATCCGACAGATTTGGCAGAATAGAAAGTGCGCAGTGTAATTTTCAAACTGCTGCCTCTGTACCGACGTTACTAATTTTACCATTCAACATAGAACTATATAGACTTTTTAGTGATGCTCGTTGCCTCTGATTCAAAACGTGGCCAAGTGCGAATATCGTAAAAGGAGACCCCTACGGGGATTTTTTTAATAGCAGAATGAAGAAAAGAAACTGCCAGCTAAATAAACGATTTAGCACAGCATAGTTAAGGTGGCTCCATAGGGTATTTCCCTGCACTTCCTCGTATTTAGTTTATGACACCAAAACCGTCATATTTTCATTTCATTATATTCTTTCTTGATCAAATTTGCAGGGTAGATGTTTCGAAAGGTCTGTTGCGTGTACGTCTTACTTTTGTCACTCTAGTGTGGTTTCTATGGAAACAATACGTCCTTGAAATAAAGGTCTTCTACCCCGTTTTCAAACTTTCTGCTCTATTTTCTCGAGTTTTCTTCGGTGAATTTTTCTGAAACTTTCAGTATGTTTAGAAATTTATGTAAGGTAAACATAACTGTGAAAAAAAGTTGGAGTTAGAGGAGCGGATTCCGAGCTAATTGGCAATTTATGTTTTTTTGCAAATAAAAAAATTCTGCTCCATAAATTTCCATTAAAATCAAATATTACAAAACCGGATATAATCTTCGTTTGCCTGCAAAATTTAAGACAGATTCACCGAAGAAAACTCGAGAAAAATGCAAAGAAAAACTTGATATTTTACGTGCGTATTGCGCCATCAAATGCAAAATAATGACTCGACAAGATCGACAAGTGCGCATGCGTTAGCCGTAATGTGTGCATGTAAACACGAGGAGAAAGCGGCGATCGCACGCCTGCAAGTACAGCAAGTTTTCTTGGTGCGAAGCTAAAAGGAAACACCATGCAATTCCTGAATTTCTGTCTTGAGAAGCTCGTACTGGATATGTCAGCCACGAATTATGCTGTGTGAACTACTGTTGGCGAAGTCTCGAACAGTTTGAGGGTGATAGCTGTTCAACAACTCAATCCTTTTCAATACAAAGCCGTGAAGACCGTTCGAAAGTTGTCAGTTCAAGCCGTCGAATGCTAGTCCACTAGCTCCCAACAAGTTTGTTGGCAGTTGTGTCCCATCAAGTTCATTCATACTTATTCAGTACAGTTCGTGAATATTTAGTTTTGCGGCTGCTCACCTGAGATAATATGCCAAAGACTGACACACGGGATCAAACTCTGCTGGTTAGTAGGATTTGCAAAGCTTCATAACAACGCCAATAATTTCTGTCTAAGTTTGCTTACTTCCAAGAATTGCTGTCAGTGTTGTGACTAGGCCGAATGTACTGGTTTGTCCATTGCAACTGATGATTGCCGAAATGACCGTTCGAGCCGCGTTTGTGACGGCTGTTCATTTCAAAGTCAAACAGAATAAAATCTGAATTGTAGAACTTCTTCATCGTTGTGTTGCTTGTTTAGTTATTGGCCTGACAGGATGTGCAGAAACAATACTTTCAAACTAATTCAGTAGAGTTATATACATTCGAAGGTAAAGTGATAAAGATCGGCGATCAAGTAAAGCCGGCGTGTACTTAGTTTGATTGAAAGGCTTTCAAGTTTGGTTTCTTCGTGACTCGAAGAACCGTGCACGCATCGTAAACTGTTTTTACTCCGAGATTTTAGGATTTCCTGTTAAATTCAGATTTCCTCCAGAGAATTACGAAAGTCGGGTTTTTATTTCATTGTGATTTTGGTGCTCACGCGAAATTGCGTCTGAAAACCCTATGGAGCCACCTTAAGTCCCATTCCCTTGCCCCAATCCCTCTCCTGCGCGGCCGCAACTCCCACGCGCCCGCGTTGCTTACTGGTCGGAAAAATAGAAACACTGCTTTCCAGCCTAACGAACAGTTAGGAACTTGTAGTGCGCGCTTTCTGTTGCCAGTTAGAAAATATTTTACGTGAAGTGGACAGGAGCCGTGCAAGCAAACCATAAAACTGTGGCATCCACGTTGATTAACAAGTTCCTTGCACATACGTCGATAAACGATCGGTTCAAAGTTTTAATTCTTATTTAGATCGAGTGATAAATTGGCGACATACTGTTTGGATCATCGGTTGGATGCATCTTTTTCTTTCAACTCGAAATAGCTTTTGTATGGTCTTCGTTGATTCTACATCCTGAACTCATTTTAATGTTAATGAAGGTTTAAAAAGACCCGACTCCTTTGTGTGCAGTACGGAAAGCTTCTTGTTAACCTTTGCGTATATACAATCATTTACAAAATTTCCGTTGTTCAATAAGTATGTATTATTCTATCTTGTGTCTTCGTTCTGTTTATCCCTAGCATTAAGGTGGAAATATAGAATACATAGGCATAAGTATTATCACATACTAATTTTTGACTTCTATTAGTATAATGTTGTGTCGATCAAGATCGATTTACTGGTCGACTAGCTTTTATCATCAAGAAACGTCAACTATCTGCTTGATGGATTACAGATAATGGAAGATTTGACTGACACATGAATATTTATTAAGATGATTCTATCTTATTTTTATGAATTTTCTTGTTTTTGCGCTTTAACTATTTTTCCATATTTTTTTCTATGGACTGTGTGAGTTCTAGGTTATTTTTTTATACTTTAGTCATTATACTTGTCCTGTGTTTCTATTCCTCGTATTTCGATTGTTATGAGGACTGTATTACAGAGTTCATTTAGGAATTAAGCAAATCCTAAATAAAGTGACTACAAGCGCGCATTCAGAAACTGCAATACTCCTTTTACGCGAACATAGAGCCTCCACATCGAAGCAAATCGCTCTTTTTTAAGATGAAGTTTATATTCTCCGTCTTTGTTTGCTATCAAGTTGCTCTTTGTGGCGTCTATTAACGGTCCGCGTAACCCAGTTCCTGGTTGTTCGCAGTTTCAGCAGAAACGAGGAATAAGATTCTGCACCGTGCATTAGGAAACATCAATGAAAATTACAAAATTGAAATATCTGCATTATTTTATGTTTTGTCAAATTCTTGAATATTTTGATGGCTTGATATCTGTACATGTCTCAGTGTTTATGATTAGCCGGTAAAACAACTTTTGTGTTTGTTTCGCTTCTTAGCAGCTGTTAGTTGGGAGTCCTCCGTTGCAGAAGAACATGCTTCTCACGCTTTTCTTGATGTCGCTCTTGAAAAAAGCATGAGAATACCTCGTACAGATATAGTGTCAAGAATGCGCCCTCACCGACAGAAATAACTGCGACCGCGAGCGACAAAATAATACAGTTTCCGGGGTTGTGTAGTCGTCGTCGTTTGTAGTTGTGTTGCTTCTTTATGGCTGGTTCGCCTTAGCAGTGTTTAGCCTGGAGTTCCTCCGTTGCAGCAGAACATGCTTCTGAAGCTTTTCTTAATATCGCTCTTAAAAAATGCATACGCCACTGGATTGACGGCTGAGTTTACCACGTAAAACAGGTTCGTCATGTATCTAATATTCATGTTAGGTTTTTTTCCAGTGAACTGGTAGAGGACTGTGTAAACTATGTCAACTACGTAACAAGTGGTGAAGACTGCAACCGCAACTCCGACTATCTTCACAGAAGATTTCTTTTCTTGTTGATTTGAGTCTCCTTTGTCGTCTTCAGGTCTTTCATTAAATTGTAGCTGTGCCATTTGTATTGCCGTTTGCCGCGACCTTTGTCGAACGATGTAGACGATATGTCCAGTAGAAAAGAGCAATATGACCATGGGAAGCGTTTCAAAAACAACAAAGTCAAAAATCGAGAAGTTTTGCGTGCAGTTTGGAGGTGACGAAGGCAGAATGTTACAGACAAGGTAAAAGAGAAAGTGCGACAAAAATGAAGCGATCCAAACAAAGGATATCATGAAGACGGTTTGCCTTGTGGTCATGAGGACGATGTACCTTAAAGGCTTCGTAATAAAAATGTAGCGATCCAGCGTCATAAGACAGAGGTTTGTAAATGAGGTGGCTTGAACGAACGACAAAACACTGTACAGTAGGTTAAATTCAAACGAGAATACCTCATGTAGGTATAGTGTCAAGACTGTGCCCGCACCGACAGAAAAATCTGCGACCACGAGCGACAAAATAATCCAGTTTACGGGGTTGTGAAGTCGTCGTTGTGTGACAATCAGGAAGATGACAATTCCATTCCCAGCGACTGTTATAATAGAAAGAAAAACGCCAATAATTAGGAACCATAAGGGTAACATGTTGGTTCCTTTTCATTACATGCTTTCAGAATGGGCGAATCTTTGTTTATATTTTGTTGAATTTATGTCGCTCTTTAGATTGATGTTCATGTCCGCCCACTGTTAAATATGCTCAGCAGCTGGTTGGTCGTCTTTTAAACTTTGCGAGTGCAGGAGTAGTTAGATGTTGTCACTTGTAGCGTTTGATGGTTTAATCTGTGCTATCGTATTCCACACCTGAGTTTAACACAGTTTATTAAACGTCCTGGACTACCGTCCTGTTTGATTGTTTCATTCGTTCACAATCGAAAGTTGTTATAGTAACCAGGTTTAGACTATTGTAAAGGTAAAATGTTGTTGAAATTTCTATCCGACAGACTTGGCAAAAGAGGAAACGCGCACTGTAAGTTCCTATAACTGCTGCCGTTGTACGGCAATTACGCATTATTTCTATTCAAGATAGAACTATAAAGGCCTTTTCAGAGATGCTTGTTCCCTCAGAGGCCTGTGCGAATATCTTACGAAAACTTTCGGAAATAGCCTTTTAGACCATATTGATACTACTTAAAGCTAGTTAAGGTATAGAAGTTCATTCAAATGCGCCCTATTTACTACTCAAAACAATTTTCTTGTTAATTAGTAATAATGCGATGACAATATTTGCAAAACATATTTAGTTTGATGAATTTTTAAAGACATCTTTCTTGGATCGTGTTGATTCTAATCTTCTTTATGACGCAGTTTCGAGGTAGCTTTCTTCAGAACATCTCAAGAAATAACATTGAAATATTTTCGGGAAATTTTAATGTCCTTACATTAGGTGTAAAATAATTATTGGTTGCGTGCGATCTCAAAAAAGTCACACTCGAAACCCAAGCTGGAGAAGAGCAGATGTCCTGGTCTGCCGTTTTCTCTAATTGCTTTTTAAGTTTTATTCGATATCAGTTTCCCTATTCTGCACTTGTATAAACCAACCCAATTAAAGTCAACAGGACAGCGAGAAAATGGTGCTTTTGAGTGTCTTTACAAGTCCATCATCAAAGAAATTTACAACATTTAAGTATTTACGGTCTTGTTATGCAATGCTCTCGATGGATAAATCTTTACAATCATGTTCCAATGTTTATGAGTAGCTCGTAAAAGAAGTCTGAATAACAATTGTGTTGTGTCGCTTCTCAATGGCTGTGTCGTCTTAGAAGTGTTAATAGTCGGGAATTCCTCCGTTATCTTTTTAATATATTGTTGAATTTACCCTGCTGCAATTATATAATTATATAATTTATATATATTTAATATAAATGAAGTTTGAAAGACATGTTTCTTTGATCGTGTATATTATATCCTACCTAACGCCGTAGTTTCGAGGTAGCATTATCATACCTTCATATCTGATATAAATGTTTTGTTCAAAATGACTATTTTCGCCTGTAATATAATACGTCAAAGAAGTCACATTTTTAAAAAAAGTTAATTAGAGAACATCAAAGAAAATTACAGAATATATTTATTTACATTAGGTTGTGCAAAACGCGCTCAAGGATCTAAATTGTTGGTTATTTTGATGACTTTATCTTTACGTATTCCAGTGTTCATCAGTGGCCCGAAAAGCAAGTTTGAATGCAATTGCATTTGTGTGGATTTTTAATGGCCGTCTTCGAAGCGTTAATCGGAGGTTCCTTCGTTGCAGCAGAACATGCTTCTGACTAAGGTTTTCTTGATGTCGCTCTTGAAAAAAGCGTAAGCCACCGGATTAATGGCTGAGTTTACCAAGTAAAGCAGATAGCTCATGTACCCAAAATTCTGATTCGGGTCTTTTCCGGTGAACTGGTAAAGGACTGTATAAACTAGTTCAGCTATGTAACAGATGGCGAAGACTGCAACCGCAACTCCGACTATCTTCACCGAAGATTTTTTTTCATTCTTGGTTTGGTCTTCTCTGCTGTCTTCTGGTCTTTGATTAAATTGCAGCTGTCCCATTTGTATTACCGTTTCCTGCGACCTTTGTCGAACGATGTAGACGATATGTCCAGTAAGAAAGAGCAATATGACCATGGGAAGTATTTCAAAAACAGCAAAGTCAAAAATCCAGAAGTTTCGCATGCAGTTTGGAGGAGTCCAAGGCCAAATGTTAGTACAGATAAGGTAAAAGAGAAAGTGCGACAAAAATGAAGCGATCCAAGCAAAGGATATCATGAAGACGGCTCGCCTTGTGGTCATGAGGACGACGTACCTTAAAGGCTTCGTAATGGAAATGTAACGATCGAGCGTCATAAGACAGAGGTTGGTAGCTGAAGCGGCGGAGAGGAACGACACAACACTGTACCTTAGATTGTCTTCAAACGAGAATTCCTGATGCAGACTTTTTGTCAAGACGTGGCCCGCACCGACGGAAAAATCTGCGACCGCGAGCGACAAAATTATCCAGTTTGCAGGATTGTGAAGTCGTCGTCGTGTGACAATCAGGTAGATAACAATTCCATTCCCAATGACTGTTATAATAGAAATAAAAGTGCCAATAACTAGGTACCACAAGGGTACCATGTTGGTTCCTTTTTATCGAATGCTTTTAGAATAGTCTAATCGCAGAAAAGTTTGGCGAACTGGTTTTGGTGAATGGATAAGCTTGATGTGTAAATCCGCAAGTCACGTTAATTCCTGCCGTCACAGAAGACGGATATAAGAGCTTGAAAGGGAAGAGCGTGGCAGAATGTCATAAATGAGTTTGATAGAGGATCTTTTGAATGCTCGGTCTGAGAAATGCTGCTTCAGGTTTTGTTGTCGCTTGTTCTGCATGTAGTTTCATTTCAAGGGACGTGATTTATTTCCTTTAATTCGTTTTTTTATTAGTGAGTCGACTGTCAAGTCAGTGAAGTGTGGATGAAGAGGTTGTTTTTATTTATTGACAATAAACTAGGCCGTGAGAAAGAAAATTAAAGCCTCCAGGTGTTGCGCCTACATATGTGATATACACATACTGTTGTATAGATGGTGTTTTAACAAGGATTTTTATGTTCACGTAATGATACGTATAAACTGAGACTACAAAAAAACTAAATAGGAGCAAAATCGCGTCTCAAATTTTCCGCATTTCTTTATGTATTAGATGAAGGTCAACCGACGATCTATCAGAAGTAAAAAGATGGTCAAATGACTGACTGAGTACACATAATATCCATGTGAATTTTATTACAAACTTATGATTGTGTATTTGTAAGTGCTGCACCCTTATTACTTTTTTGCATGAAAGCTGTTGTGTCATTGAAAGCACTTGGCGGCATAAAAAGCATGGACCCCGGTTCTGATGATTTTAATTGAGAAAGTGCAATGTATACCAATTAAGCATGGCAATTGTATACCGATACTTTCTTCCTTGATTTGATTTTCTCCTATACTAGTTAAAAAAATTTAGATATTGAGGAAAACGAAGGATGGACCGCAACGTTTTCATGAAGAATATCTTGACTGTGTATTTGTAATAACAAAATGTTTTTCCTTCATATTTCTCTCGCTCTTCACGGTGAATTGGTGCCATCCGTTGAGAAACCTTTGTTTTAATCAGACTGTTTATTCAGGAAGGTAGCTTTCTTTTGTACAGTCATTGTGTTCTATAATTAAAACCTAGAAGTTTGGATCTCTGAGCCGTGAAGGACGTTTGAGCGGAGTTAAACTAGAACATTTCTCCTTCTATGTTATAGCAAAGGGTATCGTTATTGACTTTTAGAATATTTAGTTTGATGGCAGCTTCAATTTAAATATTTTAACGTTTAAGCGCCATAGATGATAAGAGGCAATGTTATTTTTTCAGCGTATATCGTGGCAGGTGACCTCTTGTTTGGCGTGGGTTCAGTTATTCCGGATAGGGAGAGAATGGGTTTTAGTAGTTATGTGAGAACTGTACCACAGAATATAGTTGCCATGGATTTCAGTACGTCACACAGACCCTTCCTTTTGCTTATCACCAGAGCTCAATTCAAGTCGTCTTCAAGAGTTTGCGGATGTAGTTCGTCAAGTCTCATTCAACAAAAAGGAATAAAATGATGTCATGAAATAAGAAAAGAACGACAGGAGAATGCCTTGCTTTCTGTTGTAGCAAAATAGAAGTTAGGCGCCCTGTTTGCTGTCGTACGAACCGTTTAAGCGGAAGAAATAACATCTGTATATATTACCATATCCGTACTATGGATTCTTCTAAATGGCGTGTTTCTCAAGCTACCGTATATGTTCATGCGTGGATGACGGACCAAATTGTTTTTGATGCGTTTTGCTTGTAAAGTGTCACAGAAGCCTCTTTCCTGCAGCGGAACATACTTTTTAATCCTTCTTTGATGTCGACAGAAAAATTTGCGACCACGAGCGACAAGATAATCCAGTTTGCAGGATTGTGAAGTCGTCGTCGTGTGACAATCAGGAAGATAACAATTCCATTCCCAATGACTGTTATAACAGAAAGGTAAACACCAGTAATTAAGTACCACAAGGGCAGCATGTTTGTTCTTTTTCATCGAGTGCTTTCAGAAGGGTGTTACTAACAGAATGAGTGAATCTTTGTTTAATATTTTGTCAATTTCTGACGCTGCTTAGATTGATGTTTATGTCCGCCCACACTGTGTTAATATACTCGGCAGCTGGTTGGTCGTCTAATCTGATGTTGCCTGCTTGGGGCAGATCACGTACCGACCCGAGTCAACTCGTCTTCAATCAATCTTCTGTAAGCGTTTACGTGAAAAAAAGCTTTAAACATAAGCGTGTAAACATGGCCTAAATATATTGTCTTGCTAATTAATACTGCGATCACATTTGTGAAACATGTTTTAGCTTCATGATGTTTTAAAGACATCTCTCTTTGATCGTGTTGATTTTAATCTACCTGATGACGTTGTTTCTAGGTAGCGTCTTTTAGAACAGCCTAAGAAATAACACTGAAATAATTTAGGAAATCTATAAAGTAATGTGAACCTTGAGTTTAAAATGATTATTGCTTGTGTACTCAAAAAAGTCACATTCCCGACTGAAGCTTGAATGTAGCAGATCTCCTGGTGTGCCGTTTCTTCTTATATTTGCTTCTTTTATTTTATTCGATACCGGTTTCTTCCTCTTCTGCGGTTATAAACCGATCCTTACAATGTGAGAGGATGATGTAGTTCTGTGTGCATTTACGAACATCCATTACAAACATCAGATAGGAATATTTACAATAAATTTATTTTTATTCATGTTATTTATTCTTGATTATTGTAATGGCCACGCTATATCTTCATGTATCCAGTCATCTATACAATAAACGGTCGAGAGAATTTGCATTTTGAGCTTGGAAGTGAAAGGATTTAAAGTACAGTTTCGGCTGCAAATAGTGTACTTGCCCACAACCAAAGTTTACATTCTCACTGATGCCATAGCAAAGTTTTGATAGGAAATAATAAAGTTACTCTAACTTTCTTCTGTTTTTCACACTCGCTCGGATCGAAATCACGCGTAACTTCCGGTTCATGGACTGCTGTAAGAATGCAAAGTGGTCCCATATTTTATTTTAACCAATGAGCGACGTGCACTTGTGGTAGGGAGAGTGGGGGGAAAAGTGCGGATTAAGTCCCATTCCCTTGCTCCCACTCCCTCTCCTGCACGGCGCCCGCGTTGCTTACTGGTCGGAAAAATATGAAGACTAGCTGCTTTCTAGTCTGGTGCGCGCTTTCTGTTGCCAGTTAGAAAATATTTACATAAAGTGGAGCCGTGCGAGCAAACCATAAAACTGTGGCGTCCACGTTGATTAACAAGTTCCTTGCAAATACTTCTGCTACTAATTCTAAACGATCGGTTAAAGGTTATAATTCTTAGTTAAAGCAAGACAGGTCCGTGGCCAGTGCGCTTGTGACGTCATTAGTACAATGAATAGAGACACGCGGGGTCCCGGGAGAGGAACTTTTGTCGTGCGTTTATATGCAAAAGATATTATAGCCGAGTCAGTTTTTGCACATGACGGATCCAAGAGCTCCCTTTATTTTTCTTGCCCTCTTTTCTTCTAATTTCAGTCAAACAGATATTCACGAAAAAGTGTATTATAATAATTGAGAGAAAACAATTATCGAAGGCCCCGTAGGAATATTCTTCGTTTGCAACAACCCAGTTTTCATTGCTTTCCGATGCACGTGACAGTACTTGTGTGACGCTTGCTATACAACCTGGCAACCTTGTTGAGTGAATTTTGAAGCTGACATGTTTTGTGGAGGAACTGTGTTGTCATTTTGTAATGGGATTGACTGGGGAATACCCGACATCTTAAGTAGCTGTAATTGAAAGCTTTCAGACTTATCTCTGTAGCACATTAAAACATGACACTTCCCATGATGAAATTACTTCGTATGAAAAAGCCATCTCAGACGTTACTCATCCTACATGTACAAGTCTGATCACTAATATGTGCAAGATTGCTATGCATTAAGCTTTAACGCAAAATTCTGGGTCGATACGAAATTAATCTCTATCGGAAGCTGCAGACGTTTGAATACCGTGACAACAAAGGCGTGCATCACGGGCTTGTGGAGCGAACATTACGGCTCGGATAGTCGGATATCAACCTTGAGCTTTTGAAGACTTCGAGGTATTCAGTGACAAATATTCTCGATGTAATCGCCTGCCGGTCTTTCCTGCTTTTGTTAAAGCGGCGTGAGTGAAAGCTAAGTAGCTGATGATTCGGGATTCCCCGTTCTATGATATTGTGGCGGCCTGGGGAGAGAGCCGGACTGCGCAGGAGCGAGGGAGAGGGGGGCTGGAGCGAGCACGAGGGAGATCGAGAGTTGTTGTTGTGAATAAAGGATTCTGACTTACGAGCCACGTTACAGTGGTGGCAGCGATGGCTAAACGTTTAGAATGTTTTACCGGCGAGGAAGAAGTGCCGCTGCGACCATGGCTCGAGCGATTCGACGCGGTAATTGAAGCCGAAGGCAAGGAGGAGAAAGCGGCAGCGGTTATTCGCACATGTCTGAAAGATGATGCAGCAGAAGTCGTTCGGACGATGTCCGACGAGGACCGCAAGGATGTAAAGAAAATTAAAGCCGAACTCATCGCCCAGTTTGATCAAAAGGACCAAACCCTCATTCAGAAGAAGTTTTATGCACGGAAGTTATTGTCAGACGAAACAATCGGCAAATACACTCGCAGCCTGACACAACTTGCAGCAGAGGGATTTCCAAAGATTACTGGCGGCGCACGGGACGAGCTGGTGAAAAGCCAATTTGTGAATGGCCTACCGAAGGAACTGCACGGTCAGTTGTCTGTGGCTCTACAGTATAATATTGCAGAAGCACCTTTGAGTAAAGTGGTCGAGTTTACCGCTAACTGGGCCCGTAACCAAGAGGCCAATACGCCAGGGCAAGTCAACCAAGTGTCGCTCACCGCGGATGCCGTACAACAGGCGGTGAGCTCCACCCTTGAGGGCCTGGAAGACAAAATTGCAGCAATGGTGGAGGTGAGAGTAAATAGTGTCTATAGTGGCCGTCGCAACACAAACCAGTTCCAAGGACGTGGAGGCCGGAACAATTCCCGTAGTCGCAGTGCAGGCTGTTATGAATGTGGAGCCCATGACCATTTCAGGGTCAACTGTCCAAAGTTGAGGGGGGTAACCTGTTATCACTGTGGAAAGATGGGCTACAAGCTGAATCAGTGCCCAAACCTTCCTCAGCGGCACCACCCAAACTTCTGAGGGGTGGGGGGGTAGGCCGTCCCTCCACCTCGGTTCAAACCAAGGCCATGGACACAAAGTTGCCTTCTTTCTGCGAGAACCGAGAACAGCCTCATTCCATTGAGTCACTGCCCAGGGTGTCAACCACATTGACCACGGGTACCTATGGAGATGAGGTCATGGTCCAGGGGAAGGTGGATAATCATGCAACAACAATGTTACTGGACTCAGGCTCTCAGATAACCATTGTTAGGAAAGATGTTCTCACGGGTGGGCCACGAAAAATTGAGCCTACCACAATCCAGCCAGCAGCTGTAAATGGGACACCCCTCACCTTTCTAGGGAAAACCCTAGTGGACTTGTCAGTTATGGACGTCTCCCTGGGATCAACATGGGTCTATGTTATGAGCCCTGACCACATGACAAACGAAATGATTCTGGGGACTGATGTATTGGCGCAACTCGGGAGTATTACCATCGACTTCCAACAGCATACGGTAGGATTAGGCACTGCTGGGGGAACAAAACCGACTGCTGACAGTCCCACACCAAACTCCCAGAGTGGATGTTTTCAGCCTCGCTGCTGCAGGGTCTCTCTACATAGAGGTGAAGTCATTCCCCCTATGCACGAGAAATTATGCCGAGTGGTAGTGGATGCCCTCCCTAATCAGCAAGGTCTTATTGAAGGAGAAAAATCCCTGATGGAGACAAAAGGTGTGGCTTGTGCCTACTCCCTGAACCAGGTAGGAGAAGACCGAACTACCTGGGTTAGACTGTGTAATCCTAGTGATGAGCCCGTTAAGCTGTACCAGGGATCTACACTGGGTTCCTTTCAATCAGACATTAAGAACTCTGTTTTTGTGGGCCAAGTAGATGCAAAGGGTGGCCAGACCACAAACTCCGAGTCTAATCCAGCACTGCAGAAGCTGGTGGAAGAGGCAAAAGTTGACCAAGCTGAGAAACAGCAGCTGAAAGATCTCCTGCACGAATTTGCAGATGTTTTTTCCTGGGAAGGGGAACTTGGCAGGACATCGCAGATAAAACACGAAATTCACACAGGGTCCGCACCGCCCCTGCGACCCCGACCCAGACAAACAGGCCATCATGAGAAAGCTAAGGTGGACCAACTGCTTCAAGACATGCTGGCCAAGGACATCATCGAGGAGAGCACTAGCCCCTGGGCCAGCCCTATTGTGTTGGCCACCAAAAAGGATGGGTCTACACGTTTCTGTGTAGATTATCGAAGGCTCAACAGTGTCACCGAGGACACTGCGTACCCTCTTCCACGCATAGATGAGGCACTGGATTGCCTAGGGAACAGCCAGTGGTTCTCAACCCTGGACTTAGCTAGTGGTTACTGGCAAGTGGAACTTGCAGAAGAAGCCAAACAGAAGTCTGCCTTTGTCACTCACCGTGGACTCCACCAGTTCAAAGTCATGCCCTTTGGTCTAAAAGGGGCTCCAGCAACCTTCCAACGCCTGATGGCATCCATCTTTGCAGGCTACCTTTGGCTAATCCTCCTTATTTACCTGGATGACATTCTGGTCTTTTCTTCCAGTGTAAAGCAACACTTGGATCGCTTGAGATTGGTGTTCCTTAAACTCCGGGAGGCCCACCTCAAGCTGAAACCCAGCAAGTGTTTCCTGCTTCAATGGGAAGTGGAGTACCTTGGCCACATTCTCTCGCGCGGAGGGATTGCACCCACTAGCAGACTGGTCGATGCTGTGCAGAACTTTCCTCAACCGCAGTCAGTGCAGGAAGTGAAACGATTTCTGGGTCTTGCGTCGTATTACAGACGGTTTATCCAGGACTTCTCTTCAATGGCAGAGCCCCTCAATCAATTGACCCACAAGGGCACAACATTTGCCTGGTCAGAAGGGTGTCAGAATGCATTTCAAAAGTTGAAGGAAGCAATGGCGACGGCCCCGGTGTTGGCCCATCCAGCTTTTGATGTCCCATTCCACCTTACTACCGATGCCAGCGGTGTGGGTGTGGGGGCTGTTCTGGAACAAACCGTCAATGGAATCACGCGTCCAGTGGCCTACGCCAGCAGCACATTAAATAAGGCACAGCGCAACTATTCAGCCACAGATAGAGAGTGCTATGCTGTCAAATGGGCCATCAACAAGTTTCGCTGTTACTTGTATGGGACTAAATTCACTGTACACACGGATCACCAGGCTTTATCATACCTGATGTCCCTCAAGGAGCCACGGGGAATGCTGGCACGCTGGCAGGCAGAGCTACAGGCCTTCGATTTCAGCATCGTGTATCGCCCAGGGCGCACCATTCCGCACGCTGATGCATTGTCACGTGCACCCTTGGTTGCGGCAACGGCAATTAGAGAACGTTGGTCCCACGAAGATTTGAGTGCACTACAGGAGGCAGACCCCACCATCAGTAAGGTCAAGAGGCTAGTTCGGTTGGGACAACAGTGTCCAGGAAATGCCAACGCGGCAGTCAGGACCATGATGACTAGAGCAAAAGGGTTGTATGTGGACAACAATACTGGACTACTGTGCTGCCGCTACAGGGTGGGCAAACGGGACTGTGTACAAGTGGTCTTTCCCGATTCTCATGCAGCAGAAGTTCTACACCTGGTGCATGATTGCCATGGGCACCTAGGGGTGAAACGAACCTTGATGAGACTCAAGCAATCACTATTCTGGCCTGAAATGGCCGTCCGGGTGACTGAATGGTGCCGTACTTGTGATAAGTGCCTTCGCAACAAACTGGGACACAAAGGACGTGCACCCCTCCAGATGATGCCAGAGCCCTCTCACCCCTTCCAATGGGTGAGCCTAGATGTGGCTGGGCCATTCCCGAAGACGGCCCAGGGGAACAAATACATCCTGGTGATAACAGACGGCTTCACCAAGTTTACCCTGGCTGCCGCCATGCCAGACCAAGAGATAGCTACAATAGTGCCCATATTCAGAGACAGATGGTGTCTCGTATTTGGCCCTCCAGACACCCTACACAGCGATCAGGGCCGGAACTTTGAAAGTGCAGTATTGGCAGAGTTGTGCAACATGCTGTCCATCAGCAAGACTAGAACTTCACCATACCACCCATCTGGGAATGGCCAAACCGAGAGATTTAACCTCACGCTGCTGGACATGCTGAAGCACTATACCGACATACGACAGACTGACTGGGACACCCACATTGACAAAGTGGTCTACAGCTACAACACCAGCCAGCACGAAACCACTGAGGCGTCACCTCATTTCCTGGTATTTGGTCAAGAAGCCCGAACAGAGATACAGCCGGTCCCACTTCCAGCCCAGAAGGACACACGCAGCACCCGCATCGCCCGGGAAACGATGGTGGATCAGCAGAAACGCATGGACGAAGCACGCATACATGTCAGATCAAAACTAGAGCAAGCCAGAAGGAAACGCTGCCAACGATCCCATGCCAATGCTCGGTTCAGGAAGTACCGGGTTGGAGACGAGGTCATGATCCTCAACAAAGCCAGGAAACCTGGTCTATCTCCCAAACTAACAGCCAGGAGACTGGGACCCTACAGAGTGGTGACAGTCATCAGTGATGTCCTATACCGTATCTCCAAGGGAGGTAGGAAGCGAGTAGTTCTACACCACGACATGTTAAGCCCATACTTTCGACGACCAGTTCATCTCAGAAGGCCAGAGGAAGAAGAATGTGATGAGCCAGCACCAGTACCACCAGCACCTCCAGCCCCGCAAACCACGGAGGATTCCAGTGACTCAAGCAGCCAATCAAGCGATTCAGAGGAGTCAGGAGAGGAAGAGGCCCATCAAGAGATTCCCCCACGCCACCATCCGGCACGCGCCCGGCGACCACCGGTGCGATTTGGCGACTGGGACAATGAATAAATCAGACTCCTAGCTCCCACATAGCAATGACAATGATCTAGGACTGATTGTGAAGTTTTGGGGTTGTTGGTTTGTTAGTTTAGTTTAGTTTTTTTTTTCACATGCCCAAGGATAGTTAGCATGAGGACATGCTTCGTTAAAAGGGGAGGGTGATGTGGCGGCCTGGGGAGAGAGCCGGACTGCGCAGGAGCGAGGGAGAGGGGGGCTGGAGCGAGCACGAGGGAGATCGAGAGTTGTTGTTGTGAATAAAGGATTCTGACTTACGAGCCACGTTACAATATTATGCTCGTGACATTTCATTGACAGATCTTGTATCTTAATCTCGCGTGATATTTGCCTCAAACCTATTAGTAATTCAATATCCTCAGACAATAAACAAAGAACCTTTACTGCACGCAAAACGAAGTTAAACGCCGACTGTTCGTATACGCCGCGCGTTACACAAAGCCGCAGAGTTTCCGACAAAGGGAGACGCTCTGCCCGCAGGGAAAAGTTCAAGTTCTATCAAGTTTCGACTCGTCTTCTACTACTTATTCGATGTTCTTTCACACAAATATTGCTCAGAACACAGATACATTGGTTGAAGTGGTATCTATAATCGAGCATTTGCAAAACACAACCCTTCGTACTTTACGGGGGTCCCGCTGGTAACACATCAAGCATTTGTGTACGGCTATTTTCAAGTCTTCCGACGCTTAAAAACAATGCAAGCCAAAATCGCTCTTAAAGTATGGCTTCCGTGCATCCAGAAAGCCAACCGATGATCGTTTTGTTTGAATCAACAACTGAAGGACCGGAATTTTTTTCTATATCCCTTGACAGAGAAAACCCATTGTACTTGGTTCTATGATTTTGATCTCTGAGTACGTCTGATCTTGCAATGCCTGTTTTTTAACACATTTTAAAATACAAACGTATCTTAGCACCTCGGTTACTTTTGGCAATCTTCTTTTTGAGCTTCTAGCTTTCTCGCAGCGATGGTTTATTGATCCTAATTTTCTCTTTCCATTTCCATCTGTGGCTTTTTATTGTTTACATGTTGTTTACATGCACGTTCTCGGAACGCATTAGCATTGTGAAGTACGTAAGCTCGGGTATAACCATGGACTTTTGACGACTTTGGGACATTCTTTGAAATGTATTCTTGTATTATTCGCCTGCTTTTTCTACTCTTGTTCAAAATGCGTGAAAGGTTATTCAAGGGTACGTGGCTTGGCTCACTACTTCGTCTTGCAGGACTTCGGTTTTCTTTCACATAAACATTTGTGGGAATACAATAAAACTGAGCGAAGCGAGATCTACCAACGGTCACTTTTTCCTCAGCCATTTCCCAATTTTCAAATAACAACGCCATCTGTTCCACTGATTGTTTGACCTTCATGGCACCGAGCCAAAATGTCGCAACAACAACATAAATGCACAGCAGAGTGAAATGTTGATCCCAAACAAAAGTCAGATTTTCTGACGCTTTACTTGTATCAGCAAGAATAATACAAAGTAAAAGAATACAAAGTACCTTCAAGTTCACCCTCATACTAAACAGTTCCATATAATCCGCTATCAAGCGCTTGTCAAGAATCGCCGTCTTTACACAGGTTCTCGTCTTTGTATGTCGAGCGGCTTCGTTCAGCTTGTTCCTTCAAGTTCTCAAGGTTCTGGATGTCAGATTCTTCGTACATTTCTGTACAGTTGTGCATAGTTATGCAGTTCATTGATAAGTTCATTGCATTTGCTTTCATGGCTTTCAATATGGCTTTTGAGGCTGAACGGACCGACCCAAGCCAAAACCGCTCAATGAAATTTAGTATGGGTCTACCGCAGCCGGGGTATGCGTTTGTAAGTAAGATGAGCGGTCCATAAAATAATCCACAGAGCCAACTAAGGCAAGCAACTTGCTGTCTTCAAAATGGCGAAACTGCTCGCCCGCCAAGTCACTTGATCACAACGTCATCACAAATCACATGATAATATGAACCACCGCATGCATCTGTCTAACCCAGAAAAATAAAAATAAAACAAATCGTTCCATTTTAAAGCTTGTGACGTCACAAGCAATAATCTATTCTCAGACGACCGAAAAATAGATTGGCGTGCTGATCCGAAAAAGAAAAACTAGTTTCGGTTGGATGTAATCCTTTTCTTTCAATTCCAAATATCTGTTACATGATCTTCGTCTATTCTTCATTTCGAACTCAAACTTAATGGTTGCTCGAAGATATTCATATTCATGAAGATTTTAAAAGACCTGGGGCCGTATTCACTAAACTTGCGTGCGAACAAAAATATTCGTAAGCATCACTTACGCATACTATCTCGCTCAAGATAGTATGCGTAAGTCATTGTTCTGGTGCAAATTTATACTTACAAACATTTTGTTCGTACGCAAGTTTGATGAATATGGTCCCAGAGTCGTCACACGGAAAGCTCCATGTTACATCTTTGCATTTATTATATAGACACGAGTGTTTTACTGGAAAATATACCGTGCGTAAAATCCATACGAAACTACATCCGGGACCCTAGTGGCGTATTTTCCATATTCTCACTAGTGAGGATATCGTTGGCATCATTTCCCGCTTTTGTACGGTTGTTTGTGCAATTTCTCGTAAAACACTCGTGTCTAATATAAAAAAAAGAAAATTACACGGCGACTTGAAGATATGGATTTTATTTTCTCGTGATAAAAACAATATTTTTACTCACTCGCGAAGCGCTCGTTCGTAAAATATTGTTTTTACCACTCGAAAATAAAATTCATATCTTCGTGCCGCCGTGTAATATCCTCTATGTATTAGAATTAATTTTCTTGTGTCTTCGTTCTGTTTATCCCTGTGAAGAAGGTTGAAGTATAGAATGCATATAAGCATAATTATTATCACATGTTATAATTTTGGTATTTATTAGGGTAATTTGGTGTCAAGATAGATTTATTGGTCGACTAGCTTTTATCGTCAAGAAATGTCAAATATCTGCTTGGATTTTATCTTATTTTTATGATTTTGTTTTTGCGTTTTTGCTTTTCAACTATTTTTCCATGTTCTTTTTATAGACTGTATGAGTTCTAGCTGTTTATGAAAGCATGGCTCTTAATGAAAGCATGGCCGACCTAATTAATCGCCACATCACCTGTTCAACGGACTCCCACACGGCAAACATATAAAACAGTTATTACACTTGTCCTGTGTTTCTATTCCTTATATTTTGATTGGTGTGAGGACTATTGTAGAGTTCATTAGAAAGCGAATGCTAAATTGTGTGACTACAATTAGAAACTGCAATACTCGAATATCGTAAAAGGAGGCCCACTACGGGGATTTTTTTCAATGGCAAAATGAAGAAAACAAATTGTCAACTAAATAAACGGTTTAACACAAGATTTACATTTACAATTCGCCAATTGTGTGTGTTTTCAAATTGCATAAGTTTGTATTCTTCTTAATAGCTTTGTCGCCTTAGAAGTGTTCGGGAACTCCTCCGTTGCAGCAAAACATGCTTCTGAAGCTTTTCTTGATATCGCTTTTAAAAAAAGCATACGCCACTGGAATGATGGCTGAGTTTACTATGTATAAAAGATTCAGCGTGTACTTAATATTCCAGTTGAGTTCTTTTCCGATGAACCGGTAGAGGACTGTATAAACTAGTTCAACCATGTAACAGATAGTAAAGACTGCAACTGCAACTCCGACTAACTTCACCGAAGATTTTTTTTCATCTTTGATTTGGTCTTTTCTGTTGTCTTCAGTTCTTTGATTAAATTGTAGTTGTGCCATTTGTATTGCCGTTTGCCGCGACCTTTGTCGAACGATGTAGACGATATGTCCAATAGAAAAAAACAATATGATCATGGGAAGCATTTCAAAAACAACAAAGTCAAAAATCTGGAAGTTTCGCGTGCAGTTTGGAGGTGACGAAGGCAGAATGATGCAGACAAGGTAAAAGAGAAAGTGCGACAAAAATGAAGCGATCCAAACAAAGGATATCATGAAGACGGCTCGCCTTGTGGTCACGAGAGCGACGTACCGTAAAGGCTTCGTAATGAAAATGTAGCGATCGAGCGCCATAAGACAGAGGTTGGTAGCTGAAACGGCCCAGAAGAACGAATTAACACTGTACTGCAGGTCGAAGTTAAACGAGAATACTTTATGCAGGCATACTGTCAAGACTGCGCCCGCACCGGCAGAAATATCTGCGACCGCGAGCGACAAGATAATCCAGTTGGCGGGGTTGTGAAGTCGTCGTTGTGTAACAATGAGGAAGATGACGATTCCATTCTCAGCGAATGTTACAATAGAAAGGAAAACGCCACTAATCAAGTACCACAAAGGCAGCATGTTCCGTATGATCGAGTGCCTTCAGAATGGGCGATTCTTTTTGCGACCACCGTTATATCGGCAGCTGGTTGGTCGAATGCAAAACCAATAGGACATTTGCACGATGACGTCATTTGACTACAACTGCCAGGATGCTTTGAGGCAAGCTATTGTGTCCAACATTTATTATTTTGTGAGGAATCGCTCGTGCAAGACGCAAACCCACATTACAAAGACTGAAGTGAAGTGCATTTTGGTAGTTGTAGTCAAATGACTGCATCATGGAAATTTCCTATTACCGTAATACCTCGAATGAGCGCCCGGGGCGCTCATTTTAAATTGAGGATAAGGTTGTGCGCTTGTTCGAAGGGGGCGCTTAGTTAATTTTATTTTTATTTTTAATCATTTAATTTACATAATACGCTAAGCACCCGCTGTCCCATTTGTGCGTGTGCTCATGTGTCTGTAACGCTCTTTCCGAGGCCTCCTCGTAGAAAAATCCAATATGGCTGCTACATCTTTCAGGTCCTTTAGTAACATCAAATAAGAATGTTAATTTAAAGCTCAGCGATCTGTAGAAGTGAACCATATCATGAGTATTACTATTGAAAAATACCTGCACGTACGTATTGAGAGCTTTCGCCAGACAGTTCAGGAGTTCGAAGTGAACACTGTTATTAGAATGTACTCATTAAGAGCTTTTATTTGAGTGGTCACACCTTAGGTTTCATTTGACAGTTCAGGAGTTTGAAATCTTGATTGAGCCAAATTCGCTTGTTCTGCGTTTCTCCTTATTAGATGAGACCCAGCGTAACTAGAGTTAGTGTGAGACTGACCTTTTGCTTTTGTAACTTAATGCTACCTTGGAAATATTTGAGATTCGACTCTTCGAGTTCTTCTGTGACAGTGGAACAGGCTTTTCCAGCTTCGTTTGATGTCTCTTTTAAAGAGAGCGTACGCAACTGGATGGATAGCAGAGTTGGCAACGTAAAGGAGGTTTGAAAAGTACACATAAGGCCAATTAAATTTCTTTTCCGTGCTTAGTTGGTAGTGAACAGTAAAGCAGAGTTCGTTTAGGTAACAGATGTTGAATGCCGTGACAGACACACCAATCACTTTCGTCGTCGAAGTCCAATGGCTTCTTGTAAGATCTTCTTTTCTTGGACGAGTTATTTGGTTATTAAATCGTAGCTGTGCCATTTGTATATCCATTTGACGCGATCTTCGTCGAGCGATGTAGAAGATATGTCCAGTAACAAAGGATAGTATAACCATAGGAAGCATCTCAAGAACTGTGAAATCAAAATACATAAATTTCTTTGTGTCCTCTGCAGACGAAGTCAATGTATAATTCAGGTAGAATACAAAGTGAGGTATGAACGAAGCCATCCAAGCAGATAATATTAAGAAGGCAGCTCGTTTTGTTGTCATCTTGGTAATATACTTGAACGGTTTTGTAATGGCAATGTAGCGATCAAGCGTCATAAGACAGAGGTTGGTAGCTGAAGCGCCGTAGAGGAATGAGAGGATGCTGTAGCGCAAATTGTATTCAAACAAGAATACCTCATACAGGTATTGTGTCAGTACAAAGCCAGGCCCGATAAATAGATCTGCAACGGCGAGCGACAAGATAATCCAGTTGGCAGGATTGTGAAGTTGTTGTTTTGTGATGATCAGGTAGATAACAATTCCATTTCCAGTAACTGTTACAATGGATAGAAAAGCGCCGAGGATTAAGTACGATAGCGGAAACATATCGGGCCTCAGCTAAAACGTCGGTTTCTCGACGCAGAAAAGTTTGGCGAACTGGTTTCGGTGAACGGATAAGCTTGATGCGTAAATCTGCAAGTCACGTTAAATCCTGTCGTCACAGAAAACGGAGATAACAGCTTGAAAGAGAAGAGCGTGGCAAAATGTCACAAATGAGCTTGATAGAGTATCTTTTGAATGCTCGGTCTGAAAAAATGCTGCTTCCAGGTTTGTTGTCGCGTGTTCTGCATGTATGTTCATTTAAAAGGACGTGATGTATTTCGTTCTTTTTATTATTATTAATAAGTCGACTGTCAAGTCAGTCAAGTGTGGATGAAGAGATTGTTCTCTATTTATTGATAGTAAACTAGACCGTGAGAAAGTAAATTAAAGCCTCCAGGTGCTGCGTGTACTTATGTGATATACACATACTGTTGTATAGATGGTGTTTTCAGCTCGGGTAGAGTGGCCTGTTTGTAAAACAAGGATTATAGCTATGTATAGATACGTATATACTCAGACTCCAAAAAAATTAAATAGGAACAAATTGCGTCTCTCAAGTTTTCCGTATTTCTTTATGTATTAGATGAAGGCAAGAGAGGATATCCTCTTTTGATGAAGGTCAACCGACGATTTATCAGAAGTAAAAAGATGGTCAAATGACTGACTGAGTACGCATAATATTCATGTGAATTTTATTACAAACTTATGATTGTGTATTTGTTACTGCTGCACCCTTATAACGTTTTTTGCATGAAAGGTGTTGTGTCATTGAAAGCACTTGGCGGCATAAAAAAAAACATGTGAATTGGTGCCATCCGTTGAGAAACCTTTGTTTTAATCAGACTGTTTAATCAGAACAGCCCAAGAAATAACACTGAAATATTTTCGAGAAATTTTAATGTCCTGACATTAGGTTCAAAATAATTATTGGCTGCGTACGATCTCAAAAAAATCACACTCGAAACCCAAGCTGGAGAAGACTGCAGATGTCCTGCTCTGCCGCTTTCTCTAATTGCCCGCGTAATCCAGTTCCTGGTTGTTCGCGGAAACGAGAGATTCTGCACCGTTCATTGGGAAACATCAATGAAAATTACAAAATTGAAATATTTGCATTATTTTATGTTGTGAAAAAAGCTCTAGAGGTGTTACATTCTTGAATATTTTGATGGCTGCATATCTGTACATATCCCAGTTTTTAGGATAAGCCCGTAAAACAACTCTTGTGTTTGTTTCACTTCTTAACGGCTGTTAGTCGGGAGTTCCTCCGTTGCAGCAGAACATGCTTTTCAAGCTTTTCTTGATGTCGCTTTTGAAAAAAGCATACGCCACCGGATTGATGGCTGAATTTACCAGGTAAAGCAGATGCCCGGTGTACTTAATATTCATATATTCGGTTTTGTGTTTTCGGAGAACTGGTAAAGGACTGTAAAAACTATTTCAACCATGTAACAGATGGTGAAGACTGCAACCGCAATTCCGACTATCTTCACCGAAGATGTTTTTTCATTTTTGATTTGGTCTTATTTGTTGTCTTTAGTTCTTTGATTAAATTGTAGCTGTGCCATTTGTATTGCCATTTGCTTCGATCTTTGTCGAACGATGTAGAAGATACGTCCAGTAGGAAAAAACAATATGACCGTGGGTAGTATTTCCAAAACAGGAAAGTCAAAAATCTTGAAGTTTCGCGTGCAGTTTGGAGGTGACGAAGGCACAATGATGCAGACAAGTAAAAAGAGAAAGTTTGACAAAAATGAAGCGATCCAAACAAAGGATATTATGAAGACGGCTCGCCGTGTGGTCATGAGGGCGACGTACCTTAAAGGCTTCGTGATGAAAATGTAGCGGTCGAGCACCATAAGACACAGACTAGAGGTTACTGGCTGAAGCAGCGAAGAAGAACGACTTAAAGCTGTACATGAGGTTACTACGTTCAAACGATAATACATGCAGGTATAGTGTCAAGACTGAGCCCGCACCGGCAGAAAAATCTGCAACGGCGAGCGACAAAATTATCCAGTTTGCAGGATTGTGAAGTCGTCGTCTTGGGACAATTAGGTAGATAACAATTCCATTCCCAGCGACTGTTATAATAGAAAGAAAAGCGCCAATAATTAGGAACCACAGGGGTACCATGCTGGTTCCTTTTCATCGAATGTATTCAGAATGGGCTAATCTTTGTTTTTATTTCATTGAATTTATATGTCGCTGTTTAGATTGATGTTCATGTCCGCCCACTGTTAAATATCCTCAGCAGCTGGTTGGTCGTCTTTGAACTTGGCCAGTGCAGGAGTAGTTAGATGTTGCCGGTTGTAGCGTTTGATGGTTTAATCTGTGTTATCATATTCTTCACCTGAGTTTAACGCAGTTTATTAAACGTCCTGGACTACCGTCCTGTTTGATTGCTTCATTTGTTCAAAATCGAAAGTTGTTATAGTAACCAGGTTTAGACTATTATAAAGGTAAAATGTTGTTGAAATTTCTATCCGACAGACTTGGCAAAAGAGGAAACGCGCATTGTAAGTTCCTATAACTGCTGCCGTTGTACGACAATTACGCATTAGTTCCATTCAAGATAGAAGTATAAAGGCCTTTTCAGAGATGCTTGTTGCCTATGAGGCCTGTGCGAATATGTTACGAAAACTTTCGGAAATAGCCTTTTTGACCATATCGGCAATAGAAAGAAAAGCGCCAATAATTAGGAATCACAGGGGTACCATGTTGGTTCTTTTTGCTCGCGGGGGCCTGGGGCCCAAGCGAGCTTAAAAACGCAAATTTTTTATTTTTTCTCTTTTTTTTCTTTTTGTCGGTCGAGAATCAGCACACGGTGATTGGTTCATATTATCACGTGCTAAGCGATGACGTAATTGACTTCGCTAAACAACTCCAGATGTGGCCAGTGAATTGCTCGTTACTTTTGTGTAAAAGTTAACTGCATCCCATCCAAACTCAACACCATTTGGCTCTGTGGAATACGCACGGATAAACTGGATTTTTCGGGAACGATTCTGGCTCGCGTTCACCGCGGAAGCTTTGAGAATGGCCGTAAACAAATATTTGATGGATACCGCTGGGGGATTGCTAATATCTCTGTCGCCGATAAATATTTAGTCCCGACGAACCTTTCTGTGGCGACACGAAATACTTTTGGGAAGATAACAGGGCGAAAACAGAAACCAAAGCTACGGTGAGCTTTGGCCGTTAAACAATGACGCTTTATGCTTTACTCTGTACATGACATCTGTTGCGTCGTAAAATTCTTCTGCGTATCGTACATTGCCTGTTGAAGTGTTTCTTTCATCCGATCATGTAGCCTTTGTTTCGAAATGTTCATTAAATACCAGAAATGAAAAATACACCGAAATAATTCTGAGGATTGAGTTTGCAGTCACAAGTGGACTGAACACATTGTGAACAAAACCGCAATAATACTGTAAACATCTCTCGTGTGACATTCCTCGCTTTCAATTTTATATTTGTTACAGAGCACGAATACTCGAAAGCCTGATAGAAGAAACGTATTGAGTTAATAAAAGAAAACACATAAGTAGTGAAGCGAAGGCTGGATTGATCGTGGCCTCTGATTAGAAATAAGAGTCGAGGTCAAACTGTCATAATCGATTGTGCATAAAAAGATATGTCACGCATTCTCAAGATGCAGGATCGCTCAACGTTTAAGAAGCAAGTGTATGAGTGTTGTAATAATAATTTTTAGTTTAATCAAGGTGTCAAAAGCCAAGTTCTCTATACTGTGTGATATTTTTAAGGCTGGTTCACACGGTAAAGCAAGCGCAAACGCAAGCGCAAGAGAATGAAAACTTTTCCATTCTCTTGCGCTTCACAAATTTTATCATGTGAACCGGTCGCTTGCGTTTGCACTTGCGCTTGCTTTACTCGTGTGAACCAGGCTTTATGGTGAGAAACTGGAAGTCTCTCTTGGGAGTTCCGCTCTTGTCCCCTACTTTCCATTTTATATTCTGGTCTCGACCCAACTCACGCCGCGAGCTCACTGGCAAGGCCAGTCTAGTTCATCGAATGCTTTCAAAATGGGCGAATCGGTTATAATTCTTAGTTAAAATAATTTATTCTCAGACGACCGAAAAATAAATTGGCGTGCTGATCCGAAAAAGAAAAACTAGTTTCGGTTGGATGTAATCCTTTTCTTTCAACTTCAAATATCTGTTACATGATCTTCGTCTATTCTTCATTTCGAACTCAAACTTAATGGTTGCCCGAAGATATTCATTTTAATGAAGATTTTAAAAGACCTGGGGCCGTATTCACTAAACTTGCGTGCGAACAAAAATATTCGTAAGCATCACTTACGCATACTATCTCGCTCAAGGTAGTATGCGTAAGTCATTGTTCTGATGCAAAAGTCATACTTACAAACATACGCAAACGTACGCAAGTTTGATAAATACGGCCTAGAGTCGTAACACGGAAAGCTTCATGTTACATCTTTGAATATATACAACCATTTAAAAAACCTCCGTTGTTCAATATATAGGTATGTATTATTTTCTTGTGTCTTCGTTCTGTTTATCCCTGTGAAGAAGGTTGAAGTATAAAATACATATAGGCATAATTATTGTCACATTAATTTTGGCTTTTATTAGGGTAATTTGGTGTCAAGATAGATTTATTGGTCGACTAGCTTTTATCGTCAAGAAATGTTAAATATCTGCTTGGATTACAGATACTAGGGGCGGACTGCACTGACGGTTCTCATTTTCATGATCTTATTTTTATTTTTGCGTTTTTGCTTTTCAACTATTTTTCCATGTTTTTTTTTTTTTTTTTTTTTTTATGGACTGTATGAGTTCTAGCTGTTTTTGATATCGCTCTTAATGAGCGCATGGTCGAACTAACTGAACTCGCCACATCACCTGTTCAACGGACTCCCACACGGCAAACATACAAAACAGTCATTATACTTGTCCTGTGTTTCTATTCCTTGTATTTTGATTGGTAAATGCTAAATAGTGTGACTACAATTAGAAACTGCAATACTTGTTTTACACGAACAATGAAGCAAATTTAATGTTTTTTAGCTGAAGATTCTACGTCTTTCATGTTAGTTGACCCAGCTCATGGTTGTTCGCAGTGTTAGCAGAAACGAGCAACAAGATTCTTATGCACCTTGCGATCTATATTTTATATGTTGTGTTTGTTATTTTCTAAGCAACATCTCAAACATATTGATTGTGATCACTGTTATGCACACACACCTGCTGATCCAAACTCAGGCTAAATTTTCCTCGCTAATAATTGTTTTAGTATATACCACACAAGTTTAATAGCCAACTCCCAAATAGCTATTTTATTTCCGACAAAAGTGGGCAAAAATTGGGCTCGCGCGCCATTTTGTTTTACCGGAAGCCGCCGGGAGGTGAATAGCACTTGATATTCCGAGATTGAGGAGCCAATCAGAGCGCGCGAAAAGCACTATTCACTTGTGTGGTATAAACTAAGTCACGTTATTCCTCTGTTCCCACTATATTTGCATTTTACCAAAGTGGTACACCTTGGCGACGTGAAATATTAAAAAAACTAGACTGGCGTTGCCAGTGAGCTCGCGGCGTGAGTTGGGTCGAGACCAGAATATAAAATGGAAAGTAGGGGACAAGAGCGGAACTCCCAAGAGAGACCTCCAGTTTCTCACCATAAAAATATCACACAGCATAGAGAACTTGGCTTTTGACACCTTGATTAAACTAAAAATTATCATTACAACACTCATACACTTGCTTCTTAAAGGTTGAGCGACCCTGCATTTTGAGAATGCGTGACATATCTTTTTATGCACAATCGATTATGACAGTTTGACTTTGACTCTTATTTCTAATCAGAGGCCACGATCAATCCAGCCTTCGCTTCACTACTTACGTGTTTTCTTTTATTAACTCAATATGTTTTTTCTATCAGGCTTTCGAGTATTCGTGCTCTGTAACAAATATAAAATTGAAAGCGAGGAATGTCACACGAGAGATGTTTACAATATTATTGCGATTTTGTTCACAGTGTGTTCAGTCCATTTGTGACTGCAAACTCAATCCTCAGAATTATTTCGGTGTATTTTTCATTTCTGGTATTCAATTACCATTGCGAAACAAAGGCTACATGATCGAGTGAAAGAAACACTTCAACAGGCAATGTACGATACGCAGAAGAATTTTATGAGACAACAGATGTCATGTACAGAGTAAAGCATAAAGCGTCATTGTTTAACGGCTAAAGCTCACCGCAGCTTTGGTTTCTGTTTTCGCCGTGTTATCTTCCCAAAAGTATTTCGTGTCGCCACAGAAAGTTTCGTCGGGACTAAATATTTATCGGCGACAGAGATATTTGCAATACCCCAGCGGTATCCATCAAACATTTGTTTACGGCTATTCTCAAAGATTCCGCGGTGAACGCGAGCCAAAATCGTTCCCGAAAATCCAGTTTATCCGTGCATATTCCACAGAGCCAAATGGTGTTAAGTTTGGATGGGATGCAGTTCACCGGCAATTCACCGGCCACATCTCGAGTTATTTAGCGAAGTCAATTACGTCATCACAAACCACGTGATAATATGAACCAATCACCGTGTGCCCATTCTCGACCGACAGAAAGGAAAAATAAATAAAAATAAAAATTTGCGTTTTTAAGCTCGCGCTGGGCCCCAGGCTCCCGCGAGCAAAAAAAAAAAAAAAAAAAAAAAAAGATTTTATTTGATATTATTGATTTCAATGTTTACGACACTAAATTATAAAGAAGACTATTCCAAAGGTAAAATGTCTTTGAATTTTCTATCCGACAGATTTGGCAGAATAGAAAGTGCGCAGTGTAATTTTCAAACTGCTGCCTCTGTACCGACGTTACTAATTTTACCATTCAACATAGAACTATATAGGACTTTTTAGTGATGCTCGTTGCCTCTGATTCAAAACGTGGCCAAGTGCGAATATCGTAAAAGGAGACCCCTACGGGGATTTTTTTAATAGCAGAATGAAGAAAAGAAACTGCCAGCTAAATAAACGATTTAGCACAGCATAGTTAAGGTGGCTCCATAGGGTATTTCCCTGCACTTCCTCGTATTTAGTTTATGACACCAAAACCGTCATATTTTCATTTCATTATATTCTTTCTTGATCAAATTTGCAGGGTAGATGTTTCGAAAGGTCTGTTGCGTATACGTCTTACTTCTGTCACTCTAGTGTGGTTTCTATGGAAACAATACGTCCTTGAAATAAAGGTCTTCTACCCCGTTTTCAAACTTTCTGCTCTATTATCTCGAGTTTTCTTCGGTGAATTTTTCTGAAACTTTCAGTATGTTTAGAAATTTGTGTAAGGTAAACATAACTGAAAAAAAGTTGGGGTTAGAGGAGCGGATTCCGAGCTAATTGGCAATTTATGTTTTTTTGCAAATAAAAAAATTCTGCTCCATAAATTTCCATTAAAATCAAATATTACAAAACCGGATATAATCTTCGTTTGCCTGCAAAATTTAAGACAGATTCACCGAAGAAAACTCGAGAAAAATGCAAAGAAAAACTTGATATTTTACGTGCGTATTGCGCCATCAAATGCAAAATAATGACTCGACAAGATCGACAAGTGCGCATGCGTTAGCCGTAATGTGTGCATGTAAACACGAGGAGAAAGCGGCGATCGCACGCCTGCAAGTACAGCAAGTTTTCTTGGTGCGAAGCTAAAAGGAAACACCATGCAATTCCTGAATTTCTGTCTTGAGAAGCTCGTACTGGATATGTCAGCCACGAATTATGCTGTGCGAACTACTGTTGGCGAAGTCTCGAACAGTTTGAGAGTGATAGCTGTTCAACAACTCAATCCTTTTCAATACAAAGCCGTGAAGACCGTTCGAAAGTTGTCAGTTCAAGCCGTCGAATGCTAGTCCACTAGCTCCCAACAAGTTTGTTGGCAGTTGTGTCCCATCAAGTTCATTCATACTTATTCAGTACAGTTCGTGAATATTTAGTTTTGCGGCTGCTCACCTGAGATAATATGCCAAAGACTGACACACGGGATCAAACTCTGCTGGTTAGTAGGATTTGCAAAGCTTCATAACAACGCCAATAATTTCTGTTTAAGTTTGCTTACTTCCAAGAATTGCTGTCAGTGTTGTGACTAGGCCGAATGTACTGGTTTGTCCATTGCAACTGATGATTGTCGAAATGACCGTTCGAGCCGCGTTTGTGACGGCTGTTCATTTCAAAGTCAAACAGAATAAAATCTGAATTGTAGAACTTCTTCATCGTTGTGTTGCTTGTTTAGTTATTGGCCTGACAGGATGTGCAGAAACAATACTTTCAAACTAATTCAGTAGAGTTATATACATTCGAAGGTAAAGTGATAAAGATCGGCGATCAAGTAAAGCCGGCGTGTACTTAGTTTGATTGAAAGGCTTTCAAGTTTGGTTTCTTCGTGACTCGAAGAACCGTGCACGCATCGTAAACTGTTTTTACTCCGAGATTTTAGGATTTCCTGTTAAATTCAGATTTCCTCCAGAGAATTACGAAAGTCGGGTTTTTATTTCATTGTGATTTTGGTGCCCACGCGAAATTGCGTCTGAAAACCCTATGGAGCCACCTTAAGTCCCATTCCCTTGCCCCCAATCCCTCTCCTGCGCGGCCGCAACTCCCACGCGCCCGCGTTGCTTACTGGTCGGAAAAATAGAAACACTGCTTTCCAGCCTAACGAACAGTTAGGAACTTGTAGTGCGCGCTTTCTGTTGCCAGTTAGAAAATATTTTACGTGAAGTGGACAGGAGCCGTGCAAGCAAACCATAAAACTGTGGCATCCACGTTGATTAACAAGTTCCTTGCACATACGTCTGCTACTAATTTTAAACGATCGGTTCAAAGTTTTAATTCTTATTTAGATCGAGTGATAAATTGGCGACATACTGTTTGGATCATCGGTTGGATGCATCTTTTTCTTTCAACTCTAAATAGCTTTTGTATGGTCTTCGTTGATTCTACATCCTGAACTCATTTTAATGTTAATGAAGGTTTAAAAAGACCCGACTCCTTTGTGTGCAATACGGAAAGCTTCTTGTTAACCTTTGCGTATATACAATCATTTACAAAATTTCCGTTGTTCAATAAGTATGTATTATTCTATCTTGTGTCTTCGTTCTGTTTATCCCCAGCATTAAGGTGGAAATATAGAATACATAGGCATAATTATTATCACATACTAATTTTTGACTTCTATTAGCATAATATTGTGTCGATCAAGATCGATTTACTGGTCGACTAGCTTTTATCATCAAGAAACGTCAACTATCTGCTTGATGGATTACAGATAATGGAAGATTTGACTGACACATGAATATTTATTAAGATGGTTCTATCTTATTTTTATGAATTTTCTTGTTTTTGCGCTTTAACTATTTTTCCATATTTTTTTCTATGACTGTGTGAGTTCTAGCTTATTTTTTTAATATCGTTCTTAATGAAAGCATAGCCAACCTAATTAATCGCCACTTCACCTGTTCAACGGACTCCCACACGGCAAACATATAAAACAGTCATTATACTTGTCCTGTGTTTCTATTCCTCGTATTTCGATTGTTATGAGGGCTGTATTACAGAGTTCATTTAGGAATTAAGCAAATCCTAAATAGAGTGACTACTTTGTTTGCTATCAAGTTGCTCTTTGTGGCGTCTATTAACGGTCCGCGTAACCCAGTTCCTGGTTGTTCGCAGTTTCAGCAGAAACGAGGAATAAGATTCTGTACCGTGCATTAGGAAACATCAATGAAAATTACAGAATTGAAATATTTGCATTTTATGTTCTGAAAAAAGCTCTCGAGGTGTTAAGTTCTTGACTATTTTGATGGCTTGATATCTGTACATGTCCAAGTGTTTAGGATTAGCCCGTAAAACAACTCTTGCGTTTGTTTCGCTTCTTAACGGCTGTTAATCGGGAGTTCTCCGTTGCAGCAGAACATGCTTCTGAAGCTTTTCTTGATGTCGCTCTTGAAAAAAGCGTACGCCACTGGATTGATGGCTGAATTTACGATGTAAAGCAGATCCCCGGTGTACATAAGATTCGAATCGGGTTCTTTTTCGGTGAACTGGTAAAGGACTGTATAAACTAGTTCAACCATGTAACAGATGATGAAGACTACAACCGCAACTCCGACTATCTTCACCGAAGATATTTTTTCATTTTTGATTTGGTCTTCTCTGTTGTCTTCAGTTCTTTGATTAAATTGTAGCTGTGCAATTTGTAGTGCCATTTGCTTCGATCTTTGTCGAACGATGTAGAAGATACGTCCAGTAGAAAAGAGCATTATGACCATGGGTAGTATTTCAAAAACAGCAAAGTCAAAAATCTTGAAGTTTCGCGTGCAGTTTGGAGGTGACGAATGATACAGACAAGGTAAAAGAGAAAGTGTGACAAAAATGAAGCGATCCAAACAAAGGATATCAGGAAGACGGCCCGCCTTGTGGTCATGAGGGCGACGTACCTTAAAGGCTTCGTGATGAAAATGTAGCGGTCGAGCACCATAAGACAGGTGTACCATGCTGGTTCCTTTTCATCGAATGCTTTCAGAATGGGCTAATCTTTGGTTTTAATTCATTGAATTTATATGTCGCTGTTTAGATTGATGTTCATGTCCGCCCACTGTTACATATGCTCAACAGCTGGTTGGCCGTCTTTGAACTTTGCGAGTGCAAAAGTAGTTATAGATGTTGTCGGTTGTAGCGTTTGATTGTCTGATCTGTTTATCATAATCCACACCTGAGTTTAACACAGTTTATTAAACGTCCTGGACTACCGTCCTGTTTGATTGCTTTATTTGTTCAAAATTTAAAGTTGTTATAGTAACCAGGTTTAGACTATTGTAAAGGTAAAATGTTTTTTAAATTTCTATCCGACAGACTTGGCAAAATGTAAGTTCCTATAACTGCTGCCGTTGTACGGCAATTACGCATTATTTTCATTCAAGATAGAACTAAAACGGCCTTTTCAGAGATGCTTGTTGCCTCTGAGGCCTGTGCGAATATCTTACGAAAAGTTTCGAAAATAGCCTTTTAAACCATATCGGCAATACTACTTAAAGCTAGTTAAGGTACAGAAGTTCATTCAAATGCGCCCTATTTACTACTCCAAACAATTTTCTTGCTAATTAGTAATACTGCGATGACAATATTTGCAAAACATATTTAGTTTGATGAATTTTTAAAGACATCTTTCTTTGGATTGTGTTGATTCTAATCTTCTTCATGACGTAGTTTCGAGGTAGCGTTCTTCAGAACAGCCCAAGAAATAACACTGAAATATTTTCGAGAAATTTTAATGTCCTCACATTAGGTTTAAAATAATTATTGGCTGCGTGCGATCTCAAAAAAGTCACACTCGAAACCCAAGCTGGAGAAGAGCAGATGTCCTGGTCTGCCGTTTTCTCTAATTGCTTTTTAAGTTTTATTTGATATCAGTTTCCCTATTCTGCAGTTATATAAACCGACCTAATTACAGTCAACAGAACAGCGAGACAATGGTGCTTTTGAGTGTCTTTACAAGTCCATCATCAAAGAAATCATCATCATCAAAATTTAATTATTTACTGTCATGCTGTGAAATGCACTTGATGGATATATCTTTACAATCATGTTCCAGTGTTTATGAGTGGCCCGTAAAAGAAGTCTGAATAACAATTGTGTTTGTGTCGCTTCTCATTGGCTGTGTCGTCTTAGAAGTGTTAATAGTCGGGAATTCCTCCGTTATCTTTGAAATAATTTGTTGAATTTACCCCGCTGCGATCATATTATGTTATACATATTCAATATAATGAAGTTTGAAAGACATGTTCCTTTGATCGTGTATATTATAAACTACGTAACGCCGTAGTTTCGAGGTAGCATATCATACCTTCATATCTGATATAAATTTTTTGTTCAAAATGACTATTTTCGCCTGTAATATACTACGTCAGAGAAGTCACATTTTATAAAGTTAATTAGAGAACAGCAAAGGAAATTACAGAATATATTTATTTACATTAGGTTGTGCAAAACGCGCATAGGGATCTGAATTCTTGATTATCTTGATGGCTTTATCTTTACGTATTCCAGTGTTTATCAGTGGCCCGAAAAGCAAGTTTGAATGCAATTGCATTTGTGTGGACTTTTAATGGCCGTCTTCGAAGCGTTAATCGGGGGTTCCTTCGTTGCAGCAGAACATGCTTCTGAAGCTTTTCTTGATGTCGCTCTTAAAAAAAGCGTAAGCCACCGGATTAATGGCTGAGTTCACCAGGTAAAGCAGATTGTTCAAGTACTCAATATTCCGATTCGGGTCTTTTCCGGTGAACTGGTAAAGGACTGTATAAACTAGTTCAGCTATGTAACAGATGGCGAAGACTGCAACCGCAACTCCGACTATCTTCACCGAAGATATTTTTTCATTTTTGATTTGGTCTTCTCTGTTGTCTTCTGGTGTTTGATTAAATTGTAGCTGTGCCATTTGTATTGCCGTTTGCCGCGACCTTTGTCGAACGATGTAGACGATATGTCCAGTAGAAAAGAGCAATATGACCATGGGAAGCGTTTCAAAAACAGCAAAGTTAAAAATCTTGAAGTTTCGCGTGCAGTTTGGAGGTGTCGAAGGCAGAATGAAGCAGACAAAGTAAAAGAGAAAGTGCGACAAAAATGAAGCGATCCAAACAAAGGAAGACGGCTCGCCTTGTGGTCATGAGGGCGACGTACCTTAAAGGCTTCGTAATGAAAATGTAGCGATCGAGCGCCATAAGGCAGAGGTTGGTAGCTGAAGCGGCTGAGAGGAACGACGTAACACTGTACCTTAGATTGACTTCAAACGAGAATTCCTCTTGCAGACTTTTTGTCAAGACTTGGCCCGCACCGACGGAAAAATCTGCGACCGCGAGCGACAAAATTATCCAGTTTGCAGGATTGTGAAGTCGTCGTTGTCGTGTGACAATCAGGAAGATAATAATTCCATTCCCAATGACTGTTATAATAGAAATAAAAGCGCCAATAATTACGTACCACAGGGGTACCATGTTGGTTCCTTTTTATCGAATGCTTTTAGAATGGTCTAATCTTTGTTTTTAATTTATTGAATTTATGTCGCTGTTTAGATTGACGTTTATGTCTGCCTAGTTAATATGCTCAGCAGCTGGTTGGTCATCTTTGAACTTTGCGATTGCAAACTAGTTAGATGTTGTCGGTTGCTGCATTTAGTGGTCTAATCTGTGTCGTCATATTTCACACTTGAGTTTAACGCAGTTCAGCAGACATCGTGGACTGCTTACAGATTAGAGAACATCAAAGAAATGGGAGAATATTTACATTATATATTATTTATATTATGTTGAGCAAAACGCGCTCGAGAATTCAAATTCTTGATTACTTTGATAGTTATATCAGCTCTTTACTTTTTCCAGTGTTTATGAGTGGCCCGTAAAACAAGTCTGAATGCAATATATTGTGGTTGTGTTGCTTCTTTGTTCGGAATTAAAAGGGCTGGTTCGCCTTAGAAGTGTTCAGTCGGTAGTCCCTCCGTTGCAGCAGAACATGCTTCTCAAGCTTTTCTTGATATCGCTCTTGAAAAAAGCGTACGCCACAGGATTGATGGCTGAGTTTGCCGCGTAAAGCAGAGCCAAAGTAAACGTAACATTCGCCCAATTCACATCTGTCTTGATGAACTGGTAGAGGACTGTATAAATTAGTTCGGCCATGTAACAGGTGGTGAAGACTGCAACCGCAACTCCGACTATCTTCACCGAAGATTTTTTTTCATTTTGATTTGAGTCTTCTGTGTTATCTTCAGGTCTTTCATTAAATTGTAGCTGTGCCATTTGTATTGCCGTTTGCTGCGATCTTTGTCGAACGATGTAGAAGATACGCCCAGTTGAAAAGAGCAATATGATCATGGGAAGCGTTTCAAAAACGACAAAGTCAAAAATCGAGAAGTTTTGCGTGCAGTTTGGAGGTGTCGAAGGCAGAATGTTACAGATGAGGTAAAAGAGAAAGTGTGACAAAAATGAAGCGATCCAAACAAAGGATATCATGAAGACGGCTCGCGTTGTGGTCATGAGGACGACGTACCTTAAAGGCTTCATAATGAAAATGTAGCGATCTAGTGTCATAAGGCAGAGGTTGATAGTTGATGAGGTTTGAAGGAACGACAAAACACTGTACTTAAGATTGCTTTCAAACGAGAATTCCTCATGCAGACCTTTTGTCAAGACTTGGCCCGCACCAACAGAAAAATCTGCGACCGCGAGCGACAAGATAATCCAGTTTGCAGGATTGTGAAGTCGTCGTCGTGTGACAATCAGGAAGATAATAATTCCATTCCCAATGACTGTTATAATAGAAATAAAAGCGCATATAATTACGTACCACAGGGGTACCATCCTGGTTCCTTTTTATCGAATGCTTTTAGAATGGGCTAGTCTTTGTTTTTAATTTGTTGAATTTATGTCGCTGTTTAGATTGACGTTTATGTCTGCCCACAATTAATATGCTCAGCAGCTGGTTGGTCATCTTTGAACTTTGCGATTGCAAAACTAGTTAGATGTTGTCGGTTGCTGCATTTAGTGGTCTAATCTGTGTCGTCATATTTCACACTTGAGTTTAACGCAGTTCAGTTGACGTCGTGAATTGCTTGGAGATTAGAGAACATCAAAGAAAATTGCAGAATATAATTATTTATGTTATGTTGAACAAAACGCGCTCGAGGATTCAAATTCTTGATTATTTTGATAGTTATATCAGCTCTTTACTTTTTCTAGTGTTTATGAGTGGCCCGTAAAACAAGCCTGACTGCAATATATTGTAGTTTTGTTGCTTCTTTGTTAAGAATTAAAAGGGCTGGTTCTCCTTAGAAGTGTTTAGTCGGGAGTCCCTCCGTTGCAGCAGAACATGCTTCTCAAGCTTTTATTGATATCGCTTTTGAAAAAAGCGTACGCCACAGGATTGATGGCTGAGTTTACCACTGAGCTGAGCTAAAGGAGAGCCAAAGTGAACGTAACATTCGCCCAAGTCAATTCAGTTGTTTTGATGAACTGGTAGAGGACTGTATAAACTAGTTCAACATGTAACAGATAATGAAGACTGCGACCGCAACTCTGACTATCTTCACCGAAGATTTTTTTTCATCCTTCATTTGGTCTTTTATGTGGTCTTCAGTTCTTTGATTAAATTTTAGCTGTGCCATTTGTATTGCCATTTGCTGCGATCTTTCTCGAACGATGTAGACGATATGTCCAATAGAAAAGAGCAATATGACCATGGGAAGTACTTCAAAAACAGCAAAGTCAAAAATCTTGAAGTTTCGCGTGCAGTTTGGAGGTGACGAAGGCAGAATGATGCAGGCAAAGCAAAAAAGGACGTGCGACAAAAATGAAGCGATCCAAACAAAGGATATCATGAAGACGGCTCGCAGTGTTTATCAGTGGCCCGAAAAGCAAGTTTGAATGCAATTGCATTTGTGTGGATTTTTAATGGCCGTCTTCGAAGTGTTAGTTGGGGTTCCTTCGTTGCAGCAGAACATGCTTCTCAAGCTTTCCTTGACGTCGCTCTTGAAAAAAGCGTAAGCCACTGGATTAATGGCTGAGTTTACCAGGTAAAGCAGATCGGTCATGTACTCAATATTCCGATTCGGTTTTCTTCCGATGAACTGGTAGAGGACTGTATAAACTAGCTCAGCTATGTAACAAATAGTGAAGACTACAACCGCAACTCCGACTATCTTCACCGAAGATATTTTTTCATTTTTGATTTGGTCTTCTCTGTTGTCTTCTGGTCTTTGATTAAATTGTAGCTGTGCCATTTGTACTGCCGTTTGCCGCGACCTTTGTCGAACGATGTAGACGATATGTCCAGTAGAAAAGAGCAATATGACCATGGGAAGTGTTTCAAAAACGACAAAGTCAAAAATCTGGAAGTTTCGCGTGCAGTTTGGAGGTGACGAAGGCAGAATGATGCAGACAAGGTAAAAGAGAAAGTGCGACAAAAATGAAGCGATCCAAACAAAGCATATCATGAAGACGGTTCGCCTTGTGGTCATGAGAGTGTCGTACCTTAAAGGCTTCGTAATGAAAATGTAGCGATCGAGCGTCATAAGACAGAGGTTTGTAGTTGAAGTGGCGCAGAAGAACGATGTAACACTGTACATTAGCTGAAATTCAAACGAGAATACCTCATACAGGCATTGTGTCAAGAATACGCCCGCACCGACAGAAATATCTGCGACCGCGAGCGACAAAATAACCCAATTCGCGGGGTTGTGAAGTCGTCGTCGTGTGACAATCAGGTAGATAACGATTCCATTTCCAACGACTGTTACAATAGAAAAAAAAGCGCCATTAATTATGAACCACAAGGGTAACATGTTGGTTCCTTTTGATCGAATGCTTTCAGAATGGGCGAATCTTTGTTTATATTTTGTTGAATTTCTGTCGCTGTTTAGATTGACGTTTATGTCTGCCCATTGTTAATATACTGGGAAGCTGGTTGGTCGTCTTTGAACTTTGCAAGTGCAAAAGTAGTTAGATGTTGTCCGGTTGTAGCGTTTGATGGTCTGATCTGTGTTATCATATTCCACACCTGAGTTTAAAGCTAGTTAAGGTATATAAGTTCATTCAAATGCGTCCTATTTATTACTTAAAACAATTTTTCTTCCTAAATTAGTAATAATGCAATGACAATATTTGCAAAACATATTTAGTTTGATGAATTTTTAAAGACATCTTTCTTGGATCGTGTTGATTCTAATCTTCTTCATGACGTAGTTTCGAGGTAGCTTTCTTCAGAACAGCCCAAGAAATAACACTGAAATATTTTCAGGAAATTTTAATGTCCTTACATTAGGTTTAAAATAATTATTGGCTGCGTGCGATCTCAAAAAAGTCACACTCGAACCCAAGCTGGAGAAGAGTAGGTGTCCTGGTCTGCCGTTTTCTCTAATTGCTTTTTAAGTTTTATTCGATATCAGTTTCCCTATTCTGCAGTTATATAAACCAACCCAATTAAAGTCAACAGGACAGCGAGAAAATGGTGCTTTTGAGTGTCTTTACAAGTCCATCATCAAATAAATTTACAACATTTAAGTATTTACGGTCTTGTTATGCAATGCTCTCGATGGATAAATCTTTACACTCATGTTCCAGTGTTTATGAGTAGCTCGTAAAAGAAGTCTGAATAACAATTGTGTTGTGTCGCTTCTCAATGGCTGTGTCGTCTTAGAAGTGTTAATAGTCGGGAATTCCTCCGTTATCTTTTTAATATATTGTTGAATTTACCCTGCTGCAATTATATAATTTATATATATTTAATATAAATGAAGTTTGAAAGACATGTTCCTTTGATCGTGTATATTTTAAACTACCTAACGCCGTTTAAGTTTCGAGGTAGCATTATTATATCTTCATATCTGATATAAATGTTTTGTTCAAAATGACTATTTTCGCCTCTAATATACAACGTCAAAGAAGTCACATTTTAAAAAGTTAATTAGAGAACACCAAAGAAAATTACAGAATACATTTATTTACATTAGGTTGTGCAAAACACGCTCAAGGATCTAAATTCTTGAGTATCTTGATGGCTTTATCTTTACGTATTCCAGTGTTTATCAGTGGCCCGAAAAGCAAGTTTGAATGCAATTGCATTTGTGTGGATTTTTAATGGCCGTCTTCAAGGTGTTGGTCGGGGGTTCCTTCGTTACAGCAGAACATGCTTCTGAAGCTCTTCTTGATGTCGCTCTTATAAAATGCGTAAGCCACCGGATTAATGGCTGAGTTTACCAAGTAAAGCAGATTGGTCATGTACTCAATATTCCGATTCGGTATTTTTTCGGGGAACTGGTAGAGGACTGTATAAGCTAGTTCAGCTATGTAACAGATGGCGAAGACTGCAACCGCAATTCCGACTATCTTCACCGAAGATTTTTTTTCATTTTTGATTTGGTCTTCTCTGTTGTCTTCTGGTCTTTGATTAAATTGTAGCTGTGCCATTTGTATTGCCGTTTGCCGCGACCTTTGTCGAACGATGTAGACGATATGTCCAGTAGAAAAGAGCAATATGACCATGGGAAGCGTTTCAAAAAGAGCAAAGTCAAAAATCTTGAAGTTTCGCGTGCAGTTTGCAGACAAGATGCAGACAAGGTAAAAGAGAAAGTGCGACAAAAATGAAGCGATCCAAACAAAGGATATCATGAAGACCGCTCGCCTTGTGGTAATGAGGGCGACGTACCTTAAAGGCTTCGTAATGAAAATGTAGCGGTCGATCGTCATAAGACAGAGGTTTGTAGTTGATGTGGCGTAGAGGAATGATGTAACACTGTACACTAGGTTAAATTCAAACGAGAATAGCCCACGTAGGTATTGTGTCAGAACTGCGCTCGCACCGTCAGAAAAGTCTGCGACCGCGAGCGACAAAATAATCCAGTTTCCGGGGTTGCGAAGTCGTCGTCGTGTAACAATCAGGTAGATAACTATTCCATTCCCAATAACTGTTATAACAGAAAGGAAAACGCCAATAATGAGGAACCACAGTGGTAACATGTTTTTCCATTTCATCGAATGTTTTCTGAATGGGCGAATGTTTGTTTATAATTTGGTGGATTTTTGTCGATGTTTAGATTGACGTTTATGTCTGCCCACAGTTAATATACTGGGCAGCTGGTTGGTCGTCTTTGAACTTTGCGAGTGCAGGAGTAGTTAGATGTTGTTGGTTGCTGCATTTAGTGGTCTAATCTGTGTCGTGATATTTCACACTTGAGTTTAACGCAGTTCAGTTGACGTCGTAGACTGCTTAGAGATTAGAGAACATCAAAGAAAATTGCAGAATTTTTAATACATTTTTATTATTTATATTATGTTGAGCGAAACTCGCTCGAGGATTTCAATTTTTGATTATTTTCATAGTTAATATCAGTTCTTTACTTTTTCCAGTGTTTATGAGTGGCCCGTAAAACAGGTCTGAATGCAATATATTGTAGTTGTGTTGCTTCTTTATGGCCGGTTCGCCTTAGAAGTGTTTAGTAAAGAGTTCCTCCGTAGCAGCAGAACACGCTTCTGAAGCTTTTCTTGATGTCGCTCTTGAAAAAAGCGTACGCCACAGGATTGATGGCTGAGGTTGCCACGTAAAGCAGACCCAAAGTGAACCTAACATTCGTCCAATTCAATTATGTTTTGATGAACTGGTAGAGGACTGTATAAACTAGTTCGGACATGTAACAGACTGCAACCGCAACTCCGACTATCTTCATTGAAGAATTTTTTCGTTTTGATGCGAGTCTTCTGTGTTGTCTTCAGGTCTGTTAATTGTAGCTGTGCCATTTGCATTGCCATTTGCTGCGATCTTTGTCGAACGATGTAGAAGATATGCCCAGTTAAAAAGAGCAATATGATCATGGGAAGCGTTTCAAAAATGACAAAGTCAAAAATTGAGAGGTTTCGAGTGCAGTTTGGAGGTGTCAAGGTAAAAGAGAAAGTGCGACAAAAATGAGGCGATCCAAACAAAGGATATCATGAAGACGGCTCGCATTGTGGTCATGAGGGCGGCGTATCTTAAAGGATTCGTAATAAGAATATATAATAATAAACGGTTGAGAGAATTTGCATTTTGAGCTTGGGAGTGAAAGGATTAAAGTACATTTCGGCTGTAAATAATGTACTTGCCCACAACCAAAGTTTACATTCTCACTGATGCCATAGCAAAGTCTTGATGGGAAATCATGAAGTTGCTCTAACTTTCTTCTGTTTTTCACACTCGCTCGGATCGAAATAAAGCGTAACTTCCGGTTTATGGACTGCTGTAAGAATGCAAAGAGGTCCCATATTTTATTTTAACCAATGAGCGACGTGCACTTGTGGTAGGGAGAGTGGGGGAAAAAAGTGCGGATTAAGTCCCATTCCCTTGCTCCCACTCCCTCTCCTGCACGGCGCCCGCGTTGCTTACTGGTCAGAAAAATAAGAAGACCAGCTGCTTTCGAGTCTGGTGCGCGCTTTCTGTTGCCGGTTAAAAAATATTTTACGGAAAGTGGACAGAAAGCCGTGCGAGCAAATTATAAAACTTTGGCGTCCACATTGATTAACAAGTTCCTTGCAAATGCATCTGCTACTAATTTTAAACGATCGATTGAAGGTTTTAATTCTTAGTTAAAATAATCTATTCTCGGACAACCGAAAAATGAATTGGCGTGCTGATCTCCCGCAAGAAAAACTACTTTTGGTTGGATGTAATCTTTTTTTTTTTTCTTTCAACTTCAAATATCTGTTTCATGATCTTTGTCTATTCTTCATTCCGAATTTAAACTTAATGGTTGCCCGAAGATATTAATTTTAATGAAGATTTTAAAAGACCTGGGGCCGTATTCACTAAACTTGCGTGCGAACATAAATATTCGTAAGTATCACTTACGCATGCTATCTCGCTCAAGGTAGTATGCGTAAGTCATTGTTCTGATACAAAAGTCATACTTAAAAACATTTTCGTACGCAAGTTTGATAAATACGGCCTGGAGTCGTAACACGGAAAGCTTCATGTTACATCTTTGAATATATACAACCATTTAACTCCGTTGTTCAATATAGGCATGTATTATTTTCTTGTGTCTTCGTTCCGTTTATCCCTGTGAAGAAGATTGAAATATAGAATGCATATAGGCATAACTATTATCACATATTAATTTTGGCTTTATAATTAGGGTAATCGTGGTGTCAAGATAGATTTATTGGTCGACTAGCTTTTATCGTCAAGAAATGTCAAATATCTGCTTGGATTTTATCTTATTTTTATGATTTTGTTTTTGCGTTTTTGCTTTTCAACTATTTTTCCATGTTCTTTTTATGGACTGTATGAGTTCTAGCTGTTTATGAAAGCATGGCTCTGAATGAAAGCATGGCCGACCTAATTAATCGTCACATCACCTGTTCAACGGACTCCCACACGGCAAACATATAAAACAGTCATTACACTTGTCCTGTGTTTCTATTCCTTGTATTTTGTTTGGTTTGAGGACTATTGTAGAGTTTATTAGAAAGCGAATGCTAATTATAATAATAATAATAATAATAATAATAATAATAATAATAATAATAATAATAATAATAATAATAATAATACCTTTAGTGAGAGTCAAAGGATTTAGCTTTCATTAAACTAATTGGGGACACTAGGTATCTAAATGCTAAATAGTGCTAAATAGTGTGACTGCGTTTCTATTCCTCGTATTTTGATTGGTAAATGCTAAATAGTGTGACTACAATTAGAAACTGCAATACTCGCTTTACGCGAACAATGAAGCAAATTTAATGTTGTTGAGCTGAAGATTCTCCGTCTTTGCTGTCAGTTGACCCAGCTCATGGTTGTTTGCAGTGTTAGCATAAACGAACAACAAGATTCTTATGCACCTTGCGATCTATATTTTATATGTTGTATTTTCTTAGCAACATCTCAAACATATTGCTTGTGATCACTTTTGTGCACACACACCTGCTGATCCAAACTCAAGCTTAATTTACCAAAGTGGTACGCCTTGGCGACGTGAAATATTAGAAAAGGTGACGACGTTGTCGTTCTTAGCTCAATATTTACGACACTGAATTATTTAGAAGACTATTTCAAAGGTAAAATGTTTTTGAAATTCCTATCCGACAGATTTGGCAAAATGGAAAGCGCGCACTGTTTCCAAACTGCTGCTGCTGTACCGACATTTCTAATTTTACCATTCAAGATAGAACTATATAGGCCTTTTTAGAGATGCTCGTTGCTTCTGATTCAAAACGTGGCCTAATGCGAATATCGTAAAGGAGGCCCCCTACGGGGATTTTTTTTTAATGGCAGAATGAAGAAAACAAACTCTCAACTTCATAAACGGTTTAACACAAGATTTACATTTACAATTCGCCAGTTGTGTGTTTTCATACTGCATAAATTTGTATTCTTCTTAATAGTTTTGTCGCCTTAGAAGTGTTCGGGAGTTCCTCCGTTACAGCAGAACATGCTTCTGAAGCTTTTCTTGATATCGCTTTTAAAAAATGCGTACGCCACTGGATTGATGGCTGAGTTTACCATGTATAACAGATTCAGCGTGTACTTAAGATTCCAGTTGAGTTCTTTTCCGATGAACTGGTAGAGGACTGTATAAACTAGTTCAACCATGTAACAGATAGTAAAGACTGCAACCGCAACTCCGATTATCTTTACTGAAGAGTTTTTTTCATCTTTGGTTTGGTCTTTCCTGTTGTCTTCAGTTCTTTGATTAAATTGTAGCTGTGCCATTTGTATTGCCGTTTGCCGCGACCTTTGTCGAACGATGTAGACGATATGTCCAGTAGAAAAGAGCAATATGACTATGGGAAGCATTTCAAAAACAGCAAAGTCAAATATCTTGAAGTTTCGCGTGCAGTTTGGAGGTGACGAAGGCAGAATGATGCAGACAAGGTAAAAGAGAAAGTGCGACAAAAATGAAGTGATCCAAACAAAGGATATCATGAAGACGGCTCGCCGTGTGGTCATGAGGGCGACGTACCTTAAAGGCTTCGTAATGAAAATGTAGCGGTCGAGTGTCATAAGGCAGAGGTTCATAGCTGAAGCGGCCCAGAGGAACGAAATAACACTGTACTGTAGATTGTATTCAAACGAGAATACCTCATGCAGGCATAGTGTCAAGAATGCGCCCACACAGGCAGAAAAATCTGCGACCGCGAGCGACAAGATAATCCAGTTGGCGGGGTTGTGAAGTCGTCGTCGTGTAACAATCAGGTAGATAACAATTCCATTCCCAGCGAATGTTACAATAGAGAGGAAAACGCCACTAATCAAGTACCACAAAGGCAGCATGTTCCGTATGATCGAGTGCCTTCAGAATGGGCGATTCTTTTTGCGACCACCGTTATATCGGCAGCTGGTTGGTCGAATGCAAAACCAATAGGACATTTGCACGATGACGTCATTTGACTACAACTGCCAGGATGCTTTGAGGCAAGCTATTGTGTTCAATATTTATTATTTTGTGAGGAATCGCTCGTGCAAGACGCAAACCCACATTACAAAGACTGAAGTGAAGTGCATTTTGGTAGTTGTAGTCAAATGACTGCATCATGGAAATTTCCTATTACTAACCGTAAATCCTCGAATGAGCGCCCGGGGCGCTCATTTTAAATTGAGGATAAGGTTGTGCGCTTGTTCGAAGGGGGCGCTTAGTTAATTTTTTCACAAAGTGTTGCCAGATGGTCATCTGTTTTTGTAATGCGCAACATTTGCCCATGAACAGCAACATAACGTTGTATAGCGACACACTTTCTAATTATTTTTGTTTAGTTAGTTCGCCAAACGTGTTCACAAAACGTTACGCCGTTACGATGGTGTTAATTTACCGTTTGTGCAAAAACAATAAAACAGAGGGAGAGGGGAGGGGGCGTGGGATTCTTGTATATTTTCAATTTGGAGATTAATATTAACCATGGTTGTAGAACGCGCTTGATAATTTATATTCTTTATTATTTTGATGGCTGTATCTTTACATATTCCAGTGTTTATCAGTGGCCCGAACAAGTTTGAATACAATGTGTGGTAATTCTAATCTACCTGATGACGGAGTTTCGAGGTAGCGTCTTTTAGAACAGCCTAAGAAATAACACTGAAATAATTTAGGAATTCTATACCTTCAGTTCGTATACGCATGATGTGAACGCTAAAAAAAAGTCGCATTCCCGACTGAAGCTCGAGTGTAGCAGTTGTCCCGGTGTGCCGTTTCTTCTTATAATTGCTCCTTTAATTTTATTTGATACCGGTTTCTTCCTCTTCTGCAGTTATAAACTGGTCCTTACTGTGTGAGAGGATGATGTGTGCATTTACAAACATCGGATAAGAATAATCACAGCAAACGTATTGTTATTAATGTCAGTTATACTTGATCATTATAATGGCCACGCTATATCTTAATTTATTATATAGACACGAGTGTTTTACTGGAAAATATACCGTGCGTAAAATCCATACGAAACTACATCCGGGACCCGAGTGGCGTATTTTCCATATCTTCACTAGTGAGGATATCGTTGGCATCATTTCCCGCTTTTGCCCGGTTGTTTTTGCAATTTCTCGTAAAACACTCGTGTCTAATATAAAAAAAGAAAATTACACGACGGCTTGAAGATATGGATTTTATTTTCTCGTGGTAAAGACAATATTTTACTCACTCGTGAAGCGCTCGTTCGTAAAATATTGTTTTTACCACGAGAAAATAAAATTCATATCTTCGCGCCGCCGTGTAATATCCTCTATATATCCAGTTATCTATGTACATAATACGCTAAGCACCCGCTGCCCCATTTGTGCGTGTGCTCATGTGTCTGTAACGCTCTTTCCGAGGCCTCCTCGTAGAAAAATCCAATATGGCTGCTACATCTTTCATGTCCTTTAGTAACATCAAATAAGAATGTTAATTTAAAGCTCAGCGATCTGTAGAAGTGAACCATATCATGAGTATTACTATTGAAATATACCTGCACGTACGTATTGAGAGCTTTCGCCAGACAGTTCAGGAGTTAGAAGTGAACACTGTTATTAGAATGTACTCATTAAGAGCTTTCATTTGAGTGGTCAAACCTTTAGGTTTCATTTGACAGTTCAGGAGTTGGAAGTGAACACTGTTATTAGAATGTACTCATTAAGAGCTTTCATTTGAGTGGTCAAACCTTTAGGTTTCATTTGACAGTTCAGGAGTTGGAAGTAAACACTGCTATTAGAATGTACTCATTAAGAGATTTCATTTGAGTGGTCAAACCTTTAGGTTTCATTGGACAGTTCAGGAGTTGGAGGTGAACACTGCTATTAAAATGTACTCATTGAGAGCTTTCATTTGAGTGGTCACACCTTTAGGTTTCATTTGACAGTTCAGGAGTTTGAAATCTTGATTGAGCCAAATACGCTTGTTCTGCGTTTCTCCTTATTAGATGAGACCCAGCGTAACTAGAGTTAGTGTGAGACTGACCTTTTGCTTTTGTAAGTTAATGCTACCTTGGAAATATTTGAGATTCGACTCTTTGAGTTCTTCTGTGACAGTGGAACAGGCTTTTCCAGCTTCGTTTGATGTCTCTTTTAAAGAGAGCGTACGCAACTGGATTGATAGCAGAGTTGACCACGTAAAGGAGGTTTGAAAAGTACACATAAGGCCAATTAAATTTCTTTTTCGTGTTACTTAGTTGGTAGAGGAAAGTAAAGCAGAATTCGTTTAGGTAACAGATGTTGAATGCCGTGACAGACACACCAATCACTTTCGTCGTCGAAGTCCAATGGCTTCTTGTAAAATCTTCTTTTCTTGGACGAATTATTCGATTATTAAACCGTAGCTGTGCCATTTGTATATCCATTTGACGCGATCTTCGTCCAGCGATGTAGAAGATATGTCCAGTAACAAATGATAGTATAACCATAGGAAGCATCTCAAGAACTGTGAAATCAAAATAAATAAATTTCTTTGTGTCCTCTGCAGACGAAGTCAATGTATAATTCAGGTAGAATACAAAGTGAGGTATGAACGAAGCCACCAAGCAGATAATATTAAGAAGGCAGCTCGTTTTGTTGTCATCTTGGTAATATACTTGAACGGTTTTGTAATGGCAATGTAGCGATCAAGCGTCATAAGACAGAGGTTGGTAGCTGAAGCGCCGTAGAGGAATGAGAGGATGCTGTAGCGCAAATTGTATTCAAACAAGAATACCTCATACAGGTATTGTGTCAGTACAAAGCCCGGCCCAATAAATAGATCTGCAACGGCGAGCGACAAGATAATCCAGTTGGCAGGATTGTGAAGTTGTTGTTTTGTGATGATCAGGTAGATAACAATTCCATTTCCAGTAACTGTTACAATGGATAGAAAAGCGCCGATGATTAAGTACGATAGCGGAAACATATCGGGCCTCAGCTAAAACGTCGGTTTCTCGACGCAGAAAAGTTTGGCGAACTGGTTTCGGTGAACGGATAAGCTTGATGCGTAAATCTGCAAGTCACGTTAAATCCTGTCGTCACAGAAAACGGAGATAACAGCTTGAAAGAGAAGAGCGTGGCAAAATGTCACAAATGAGCTTGATAGAGTATCTTTTGAATGCTCGGTCTGAAAAAATGCTGCTTCCAGGTTTGTTGTCGCGTGTTCTGCATGTATGTTCATTTAAAAGGACGTGATGTATTTCGTTCTTTTTATTATTATTAATAAGTCGACTGTCAAGTCAGTCAAGTGTGGATGAAGAGATTGTTCTCTATTTATTGATAGTAAACTAGACCGTGAGAAAGTAAATTAAAGCCTCCAGGTGCTGCGTGTACTTATGTGATATACACATACTGTTGTATAGATGGTGTTTTCAGCTCGGGTAGAGTGGCCTGTTTGTAAAACAAGGATTATAGCTATGTATAGATACGTATATACTCAGACTCCAAAAAAATTAAATAGGAACAAATTGCGTCTCTCAAGTTTTCCGTATTTCTTTATGTATTAGATGAAGGCAAGAGAGGATATCCTCTTTTGATGAAGGTCAACCGACGATTTATCAGAAGTAAAAAGATGGTCAAATGACTGACTGAGTACGCATAATATTCATGTGAATTTTATTACAAACTTATGATTGTGTATTTGTTACTGCTGCACCCTTATAACGTTTTTTGCATGAAAGGTGTTGTGTCATTGAAAGCACTTGGCGGCATAAAAAAAAACATGTGAATTGGTGCCATCCGTTGAGAAACCTTTGTTTTAATCAGACTGTTTAATCAGAACAGCCCAAGAAATAACACTGAAATATTTTCGAGAAATTTTAATGTCCTGACATTAGGTTCAAAATAATTATTGGCTGCGTACGATCTCAAAAAAATCACACTCGAAACCCAAGCTGGAGAAGACTGCAGATGTCCTGCTCTGCCGCTTTCTCTAATTGCCCGCGTAATCCAGTTCCTGGTTGTTCGCGGAAACGAGAGATTCTGCACCGTTCATTGGGAAACATCAATGAAAATTACAAAATTGAAATATTTGCATTATTTTATGTTGTGAAAAAAGCTCTAGAGGTGTTACATTCTTGAATATTTTGATGGCTGCATATCTGTACATATCCCAGTTTTTAGGATAAGCCCGTAAAACAACTCTTGTGTTTGTTTCACTTCTTAACGGCTGTTAGTCGGGAGTTCCTCCGTTGCAGCAGAACATGCTTTTCAAGCTTTTCTTGATGTCGCTTTTGAAAAAAGCATACGCCACCGGATTGATGGCTGAATTTACCAGGTAAAGCAGATGCCCGGTGTACTTAATATTCATATATTCGGTTTTGTGTTTTCGGAGAACTGGTAAAGGACTGTAAAAACTATTTCAACCATGTAACAGATGGTGAAGACTGCAACCGCAATTCCGACTATCTTCACCGAAGATGTTTTTTCATTTTTGATTTGGTCTTATTTGTTGTCTTTAGTTCTTTGATTAAATTGTAGCTGTGCCATTTGTATTGCCATTTGCTTCGATCTTTGTCGAACGATGTAGAAGATACGTCCAGTAGGAAAAAACAATATGACCGTGGGTAGTATTTCCAAAACAGGAAAGTCAAAAATCTTGAAGTTTCGCGTGCAGTTTGGAGGTGACGAAGGCACAATGATGCAGACAAGTAAAAAGAGAAAGTTTGACAAAAATGAAGCGATCCAAACAAAGGATATTATGAAGACGGCTCGCCGTGTGGTCATGAGGGCGACGTACCTTAAAGGCTTCGTGATGAAAATGTAGCGGTCGAGCACCATAAGACACAGACTAGAGGTTACTGGCTGAAGCAGCGAAGAAGAACGACTTAAAGCTGTACATGAGGTTACTACGTTCAAACGATAATACATGCAGGTATAGTGTCAAGACTGAGCCCGCACCGGCAGAAAAATCTGCAACGGCGAGCGACAAAATTATCCAGTTTGCAGGATTGTGAAGTCGTCGTCTTGGGACAATTAGGTAGATAACAATTCCATTCCCAGCGACTGTTATAATAGAAAGAAAAGCGCCAATAATTAGGAACCACAGGGGTACCATGCTGGTTCCTTTTCATCGAATGTATTCAGAATGGGCTAATCTTTGTTTTTATTTCATTGAATTTATATGTCGCTGTTTAGATTGATGTTCATGTCCGCCCACTGTTAAATATCCTCAGCAGCTGGTTGGTCGTCTTTGAACTTGGCCAGTGCAGGAGTAGTTAGATGTTGCCGGTTGTAGCGTTTGATGGTTTAATCTGTGTTATCATATTCTTCACCTGAGTTTAACGCAGTTTATTAAACGTCCTGGACTACCGTCCTGTTTGATTGCTTCATTTGTTCAAAATCGAAAGTTGTTATAGTAACCAGGTTTAGACTATTATAAAGGTAAAATGTTGTTGAAATTTCTATCCGACAGACTTGGCAAAAGAGGAAACGCGCATTGTAAGTTCCTATAACTGCTGCCGTTGTACGACAATTACGCATTAGTTCCATTCAAGATAGAAGTATAAAGGCCTTTTCAGAGATGCTTGTTGCCTATGAGGCCTGTGCGAATATGTTACGAAAACTTTCGGAAATAGCCTTTTTGACCATATCGGCAATAGAAAGAAAAGCGCCAATAATTAGGAATCACAGGGGTACCATGTTGGTTCTTTTTGCTCGCGGGGGCCTGGGGCCCAAGCGAGCTTAAAAACGCAAATTTTTTATTTTTTCTCTTTTTTTTCTTTTTGTCGGTCGAGAATCAGCACACGGTGATTGGTTCATATTATCACGTGCTAAGCGATGACGTAATTGACTTCGCTAAACAACTCCAGATGTGGCCAGTGAATTGCTCGTTACTTTTGTGTAAAAGTTAACTGCATCCCATCCAAACTCAACACCATTTGGCTCTGTGGAATACGCACGGATAAACTGGATTTTTCGGGAACGATTCTGGCTCGCGTTCACCGCGGAAGCTTTGAGAATGGCCGTAAACAAATATTTGATGGATACCGCTGGGGGATTGCTAATATCTCTGTCGCCGATAAATATTTAGTCCCGACGAACCTTTCTGTGGCGACACGAAATACTTTTGGGAAGATAACAGGGCGAAAACAGAAACCAAAGCTACGGTGAGCTTTGGCCGTTAAACAATGACGCTTTATGCTTTACTCTGTACATGACATCTGTTGCGTCGTAAAATTCTTCTGCGTATCGTACATTGCCTGTTGAAGTGTTTCTTTCATCCGATCATGTAGCCTTTGTTTCGAAATGTTCATTAAATACCAGAAATGAAAAATACACCGAAATAATTCTGAGGATTGAGTTTGCAGTCACAAGTGGACTGAACACATTGTGAACAAAACCGCAATAATACTGTAAACATCTCTCGTGTGACATTCCTCGCTTTCAATTTTATATTTGTTACAGAGCACGAATACTCGAAAGCCTGATAGAAGAAACGTATTGAGTTAATAAAAGAAAACACATAAGTAGTGAAGCGAAGGCTGGATTGATCGTGGCCTCTGATTAGAAATAAGAGTCGAGGTCAAACTGTCATAATCGATTGTGCATAAAAAGATATGTCACGCATTCTCAAGATGCAGGATCGCTCAACGTTTAAGAAGCAAGTGTATGAGTGTTGTAATAATAATTTTTAGTTTAATCAAGGTGTCAAAAGCCAAGTTCTCTATACTGTGTGATATTTTTAAGGCTGGTTCACACGGTAAAGCAAGCGCAAACGCAAGCGCAAGAGAATGAAAACTTTTCCATTCTCTTGCGCTTCACAAATTTTATCATGTGAACCGGTCGCTTGCGTTTGCACTTGCGCTTGCTTTACTCGTGTGAACCAGGCTTTATGGTGAGAAACTGGAAGTCTCTCTTGGGAGTTCCGCTCTTGTCCCCTACTTTCCATTTTATATTCTGGTCTCGACCCAACTCACGCCGCGAGCTCACTGGCAAGGCCAGTCTAGTTCATCGAATGCTTTCAAAATGGGCGAATCGGTTATAATTCTTAGTTAAAATAATTTATTCTCAGACGACCGAAAAATAAATTGGCGTGCTGATCCGAAAAAGAAAAACTAGTTTCGGTTGGATGTAATCCTTTTCTTTCAACTTCAAATATCTGTTACATGATCTTCGTCTATTCTTCATTTCGAACTCAAACTTAATGGTTGCCCGAAGATATTCATTTTAATGAAGATTTTAAAAGACCTGGAGCCGTATTCACTAAACTTGCGTGCGAACAAAAATATTCGTAAGCATCACTTACGCATACTATCTCGCTCAAGGTAGTATGCGTAAGTCATTGTTCTGATGCAAAAGTCATACTTAGAAACATACGCAAACGTACGCAAGTTTGATAAATACGGCCTAGAGTCGTAACACGGAAAGCTTCATGTTACATCTTTGAATATATACAACCATTTAAAAAACCTCCGTTGTTCAATATATAGGTATGTATTATTTTCTTGTGTCTTCGTTCTGTTTATCCCTGTGAAGAAGGTTGAAGTATAAAATACATATAGGCATAATTATTGTCACATTAATTTTGGCTTTTATTAGGGTAATTTGGTGTCAAGATAGATTTATTGGTCGACTAGTATTTATCGTCAAGAAATGTTAAATATCTGCTTGGATTACAGATACTAGTGGCGGACTGCACTGACGGTTCTCATTTTCATGATCTTGTTTTTATTTTTGCGTTTTTGCTTTTCAACTATTTTTCCATGTTTTTTTTTTTTTTTTTTTTTTTTTTTTTTATGGACTGTATGAGTTCTAGCTGTTTTTGATATCGCTCTTAATGAGCGCATGGTCGAACTAACTAAACTCGCCACATCACCTGTTCAACGGACTCCCACACGGCAAACATACAAAACAGTCATTATACTTGTCCTGTGTTTCTATTCCTTGTATTTTGATTGGTAAATGCTAAATAGTGTGACTACAATTAGAAACTGCAATACTTGTTTTACACGAACAATGAAGCAAATTTAATGTTTTTTTGCTGAAGATTCTACGTCTTTCATGTTAGTTGACCCAGCTCATGGTTGTTCGCAGTGCTAGCAGAAACGAGCAACAAGATTCTTATGCACCTTGCGATCTATATTTTATATGTTGTGTTTGTTATTTTCTAAGCAACATCTCAAACATATTGATTGTGATCACTGTTATGCACACACACCTGCTGATCCAAACTCAGGCTAAATTTTCCTCGCTCATAATTGTTTTAGTATATACCACACAAGTTTAATAGCCAACTCCCAAATAGCTATTTTATTTCCGACAAAAGTGGGCAAAAATTGGGCTCGCGCGCCATTTTGTTTTACCGGAAGCCGCCCGGAGGTGAATAGCACTTGATATTCCGAGATTGAGGAGCCAATCAGAGCGCGCGAAAAGCACTATTCACTTGTGTGGTATAAACTAAGTCACGTTATTCCTCTGTTCCCACTATATTTGCTTTTTCCCAAAGTGGTACACCTTGGCGACGTGAAATATTAAAAAAACTAGACTGGCGTTGCCAGTGAGCTCGCGGCGTGAGTTGGGTCGAGACCATAATATAAAATGGAAAGTAGGGGACAAGAGCGGAACTCCCAAGAGAGACCTCCAGTTTCTCACCATAAAAATATCACACAGCATAGAGAACTTGGCTTTTGACACCTTGATTAAACTAAAAATTATCATTACAATACTCATACACTTGCTTCTTAAAGGTTGAGCGACCCTGCATTTTGAGAATGCGTGACATATCTTTTTATGCACAATCGATTATGACAGTTTGACTTTGACTCTTATTTCTAATCAGAGGCCACGATCAATCCAGCCTTCGCTTCACTACTTACGTGTTTTCTTTTATTAACTCAATATGTTTTTTCTATCAGGCTTTCGAGTATTCGTGCTCTGTAACAAATATAAAATTGAAAGCGAGGAATGTCACACGAGAGATGTTTACAATATTATTGCGATTTTGTTCACAGTGTGTTCAGTCCATTTGTGACTGCAAACTCAATCCTCAGAATTATTTCGGTGTATTTTTCATTTCTGGTATTCAATTACCATTGCGAAACAAAGGCTACATGATCGAGTGAAAGAAACACTTCAACAGGCAATGTACGATACGCAGAAGAATTTTATGAGACAACAGATGTCATGTACAGAGTAAAGCATAAAGCGTCATTGTTTTACGGCTCAAGCTCACAAGCTCACCGTAGCTTTGGTTTCTGTTTTCGCCCTGTTATCTTCCCAAAAGTATTTCGTGTCGCCACAGAAAGTTTCGTCGGGACTAAATATTTATCGGCGACAGAGATATTTGCAATACCCCAGCGGTATCCATCAAACATTTGTTTACGGCTATTCTCAAAGATTCCGCGGTGAACGCGAGCCAAAATTGTTCCCGAAAATCCAGTTTATCCGTGCATATTCCACAGAGCCAAATGGTGTTAAGTTTGGATGGGATGCAGTTAACTTTTACACACAAGTAACGAGCAATTCACCGGCCACATCTCGAGTTATTTAGCGAAGTCAATTACGTCATCACAAACCACGTGATAATATGAACCAATCACCGTGTGCCCATTCTCGACCGACAGAAAGGAAAAATAAATAAAAATAAAAATTTGCGTTTTTAAGCTCGCGCTGGGCCCCAGGCTCCCGCGAGCAAAAAAAAAAAAAAAAAAAAAAAAAGATTTTATTTGATATTATTTGATTTCAATGTTTACGACACTAAATTATAAAGAAGACTATTCCAAAGATAAAATGTCTTTGAATTTTCTATCCGACAGATTTGGTAGAATAGAAAGTGCGCAGTGTAATTTTCAAACTGCTGCCTCTGTACCGACGTTACTAATTTTACCATTCAACATAGAACTATATAGGACTTTTTAGTGATGCTCGTTGCCTCTGATTCAAAACGTGGCCAAGTGCGAATATCGTAAAAGGAGACCCCTACGGGGATTTTTTTAATAGCAGAATGAAGAAAAGAAACTGCCAGCTAAATAAACGATTTAGCACAGTTAAGTCCCATTCCCTTGCCCCCAATCCTTCTCCTGCGCGGCCGCAACTCCCACGCGCCCGCGTTGCTTACTGGTCGGAAAAATAGAAACACTGCTTTCCAGCCTAACGAACAGTTAGGAACTTGTAGTGCGCGCTTTCTGTTGCCAGTTAGAAAATATTTTACGTGAAGTGGACAGGAGCCGTGTAAGCAAACCATAAAACTGTGGCATCCACGTTGATTAACAAGTTCCTTGCACATACGTCTGCTACTAATTTTAAACGATTGGTTCAAAGTTTTAATTCTTATTTAGATCGAGTGATAAATTGGCGACATACTGTTTGGATCATCGGTTGGATGCATCTTTTTCTTTCAACTCTAAATAGCTTTTGTATGGTCTTCGTTGATTCTACATCCTGAACTCATTTTAATGTTAATGAAGGTTTAAAAAGATCCGACTCCTTTGTAGGCATAATTATTATCATATACTAATTTTTGACTTCTATTAGCATAATATTGTGTCGATCAAGATCGATTTACTGGTCGACTAGCTTTTATCATCAAGAAACGTCAACTATCTGCTTGATGGATTACAGATAATGGAAGATTTGACTGACACATGAATATTTATTAAGATGGTTCTATCTTATTTTTATGAATTTTCTTGTTTTTGCGCTTTAACTATTTTTCCATATTTTTTCTATGACTGTGTGAGTTCTAGCTTATTTTTTAAATATCGTTCTTAATGAAAGCATAGCCCACCTAATTAATCGCCACTTCACCTGTTCAACGGACTCCCACGCGGCAAACATATAAAACAGTCATTATACTTGTCCTGTGTTTCTATTCCTCGTATTTCGATTGTTATGAGGGCTGTATTACAGAGTTCATTTAGGAATTAAGCAAATCCTAAATAGAGTGACTACTTTGTTTGCTATCAAGTTGCTCTTTGTGGCGTCTATTAACGGCCCGCGTAACCCAGTTCCTGGTTGTTCGCAGTTTCAGCAGAAACGAGGAATAAGATTCTGTACCGTGCATTAGGAAACATCAATGAAAATTACAGAATTGAAATATTTGCATTTCTGAAAAAAGCTCTCGAGGTGTTAAGTTCTTGACTATTTTGATGGCTTGATATCTGTACATGTCCAAGTGTTTAGGATTAGCCCGTAAAACAACTCTTGCGTTTGTTTCGCTTCTTAACGGCTGTTAATCGGGAGTTCTCCGTTGTAGCAGAACATGCTTCTGAAGCTTTTCTTGATGTCGCTCTTGAAAAAAGCGTACGCCACTGGATTGATGGCTGAATTTACGATGTAAAGCAGATCCCCGGTGTACATAAGATTCGAATCGGGTTCTTTTTCGGTGAACTGGTAAAGGACTGTATAAACTAGTTCAACCATGTAACAGATGATGAAGACTACAACCGCAACTCCGACTATCTTCACCGAAGATATTTTTTCATTTTTGATTTGGTCTTCTCTGTTGTCTTCAGTTCTTTGATTAAATTGTAGCTGTGCAATTTGTAGTGCCATTTGCTTCGATCTTTGTCGAACGATGTAGAAGATACGTCCAGTAGAAAAGAGCATTATGACCATGGGTAGTATTTCAAAAACAGCAAAGTCAAAAATCTTGAAGTTTCGCGTGCAGTTTGGAGGTGACGAAGGCAGAATGATACAGACAAGGTAAAAGAGAAAGTGTGACAAAAATGAAGCGATCCAAACAAAGGATATCATGAAGACGGCCCGCCTTGTGGTCATAAGGGCGACGTACCTTAAAGGCTTCGTGATGAAAATGTAGCGGTCGAGCACCATAAGACAGAGGTTACTAGCTGAAGCGGCGACGAGGAACGACTTAAAGCTGTACATTAGGTTACTTTCAAACAATATTACATGCAGGTATAGTGTCAAGACTGAGCCCGCACCGACAGAAATATCTGCGACCGCGAGCGACAAAATTATCCAGTTTGCAGGGTTGTGAAGTCGTCGTCGTGGGACAATCAGGTAGATAACAATTCCATTCCCAGCGACTGTTATAATAAAAAAAAAAAAAACACAAATAATTAGGAACCACAGGGGTACCATGCTGGTTTCTTTTCATCGAATGCTTTCAGAATGGGCTAATATTTGTTTTTAATTCATTGAATTTATATGTCGCTGTTTAGATTGATGTTCATGTCCGCCCACTGTTACATATGCTCAACAGCTGGTTTGTCGTCTTTGAACTTTGCGAGTGCAGGAGTAGTTAGTTGTTGTCCGTTGTAGCGTTTGATGGTTTAATCTTTGTTATCATATTCCACACATGAGTTTAACGCAGTTTATTAAACGTCCTGGACTACCGTCCTGTTTGATTGCTTCATTCGTTCAAAATCGAAAGTTGTTATAGTAACCAGGTTTAGACTATTGTAAAGGTAAAATGTTGTTGAAATTTCTATCCGACAGACTTGGCAAAAGAGGAAACGCGCACTGTAAGTTCCTATAACTGCTGCCGCTGTACGACAATTACGCATTAGTTCCATTCAAGATAGAACTATAAAGGCCTTTTCAGAGATCCTTGTTGCCTGTGCGAATATCTTACGAAAAGTTTCTGAAATAGCCTTTTAGACCATATCGGCAATACTACTTAAAGCTAGTTAAGGTATAGAAGTTCATTCAAATGCGCCCTATTTACTACTCCAAATAATTTTCTTCCTAATTAGTAATACTGCGATGACAATATTTGCAAAACATATTTAGTTTGATGAATTTTTAAAGACATCTTTCTTGGATCGTGTTGATTCTAATCTTCTTCATGACGTAGTTTCGAGGTAGTGCTCTTTAGAACAGCCCAAGAAATAACACTGAAATATTTCCGGGAAACTTTACTGTCCTGACATTACGTTCAAAATAATTATTAGCTGGAGGCGATCTCACAAAAGTCACACTCGAAATCCAAGTTGGGGAAGAGCAGATGTCCTGGTCTGCCGTTTTCTCTAATTGCTTTTTAAATTTTATTTGATATCAGTTTCCCTATTTTGCACTTGTATAAACCGACCCAAATACAGTCAACATAACAGCGGCACAATGGTGCTTTTGAGTGTCTTTACAAGTCATCGGCAAAAAATTTTACAAATTTACAGTGTGAGAGGATGATGTAGTTCTGTGTGCATTTGCCTCTGATTCAAAACGTGGCCTAGTGCGAATATCGTAAAAGGAGACCCCCTACGGGGATTTTTTTTATATTGAATACAAAAAGCAAACTGTCAACCAAATAAAAAGTTTAACATAAGATTTACATTTACAATTCGCCAATTTTGTGTTTTAATACTGCATAGGTTTGAATTCTTCTTAATAGTTTTGTCGTTTTAGAAGTGTTCGGGAGTTCCTCTGTTGCAGCAGATTATGCTTCTGAAGCTTTTCTTGATGTCGCTCTTGAAAAATGCGTACGCCACTGGATTGATGGCTGAGTTTACCATGTATAACAGATTCAGCGTGAACTTAAGATTCCAGTTGTGTTCTTTTCCGATGAACTGGTAAAGGACTGTATGAACTAGTTCAACCATGTAACAGATAGTGAAGACTGCAACCGCAACTCCGACTATCTTCACCGAAGATTTTTTTTCATCCTTCATTTGGTCTTTTCTGTTGTCTTCAGTTCTTAGATTAAATTTTAGCTGTGCCATTTGTATTGCCATTTGCTTCGATCTTTGTCGAACGATGTAGACGATATGTCCAGTAGAAAAGAGCAATATGACCATGGGAAGTATTTCAAAAACAGCAAAGTCAAAAATCTTGAAGTTTCGCGTGCAGTTTGGAGGTGACGAAGGCAGAATGATGCAGACAAGGTAAAAGAGAAAGTGCGACAAAAATGAAGCGATCCAAACAAAGGATATCATGAAGACGGCTCGCCTTGTGGTCATGAGGGTGACGTACCTTAAAGGATTTGTAATGAAAATGTAGCGATCGAGCGTCATAAGACAGAGGTTAGTAGCCGATGCGGCGTAGAGGAACGATAGAACACTGTACATTAAGTTAAATTCAAACGAGAATACCTCATGCAGGTATAATGTCAGAAATGCGTCCGCACCGACAGAAAAATCTGCGACCGCGAGCGACAAAATTATCCAGTTTCCGGGGTTGTGAAGTCGTCGTCGTATGACAATTAGGTAGATAACGGTTCCATTCCCAACATTTGTTAATATAGAAAGACAAACGCCAATAATTAGGAACCACAGGGGTACCATGCTGGTTCCTTTTCATCGAATACTTTCAGAATGGGCTAATCTTTGTTTATATTTTGTTGAATTATGTCGCTGTTTGGATTGACGTTTATGTCCGCCCACTGTTAAATATGCTCAGCAGCTGGTTGGTCGTCTTTTGAACTTTGCGAGTGCAAAACTTGATAGTTGCCCAAAGATTTTAATTTTAATGAAGATTTTAAAAGGCGTGAGTCCTTTGTGTGCAATACGGAAACCTTCATATTAACCTTTGCGTATATGCAATCATTTACAAAATTTCCGTTGTTCAATAGGTATGTAGTATTTTCTTGGGTTTTCGTTCTGATTATCCCTAACAAGAAGGTGGAAATACAGAGTACATAGGCATAATTATTATCACATATTAATTCTGGCTTTTATTAGCATAATGTTGTGTCGATCAAAATTGATTTATTGGTCAACTAGGTTTTATCATCACGAAATGTCAACTATCTGCTTGATGGATTACAGATAATGGCAGACTTAACTGACACATGAATATATATTAAAGATGGTTCTATCTTATTTTTATGATTTTTTCATATATTTTTTTGTATGGACTGTGTGAGTTCTAGCTTTTTCTAAATATCGTTCTTAATGAAAGCATAGCCGACCTAATTAATCGCCACATCACCTGTTCAACGGACTCCCACACGACAAACATATAAAACAGTCATTATACTTGTCCTGTGTTTCTATTCCTCGTATTTCGATTGTTATGAGGACTGTATTACAGAGTTCATTTAGGAATTAAGAAAAACTGCAATACTCCTTTTTCGTGAACATAGAGCCTCCACATCGAAGCAAATAGCTCTTTTTTAAGATGAAGTTTATTCTCCGTCTTTGTTTGCTATCAAATTGCTCTTTGTGGCGTCTATTAACGGTCCGCGTAACCCAGTTCCTGGTTGTTCGCAGTTTTAGCGGAAACGACCAATAAGATTCTGCACCGTGCGTTGGAAATATCAATGAAAATTACAGAATTGAACTATTTGCATTATTTTATGTTGTGAAAAAAACTCTCGAGGTCTTTAATTCTTGAATATTTTGATGGCTATATATCTGTACACATTCCAGTGTTTATGATTAGCCCGTAAGGCAACTCTTATATTTGTTTCGCTTTTTAACGGCTGTTAATCGGGAGTTCCTTCGTTGCAACAGAACATGCTTCTTAAGCTTTTTTTGATATCGCTCTTGAAAAATGCATACGCCACCGGATTGATGGCTGAGTTTACCATGTGAAGCAGATCACTGGTGTACATAAGATTCGAATCGGGTTCTTTTTCGGTGAACTGGTAAAGGACTGTATAAACTAGTTCAACGATGTAACAGATGATGAAGACTGCAACCGCAACTCCGACTATCTTCACCGAAGACTTTTTTTCATTTTTGATTTGGTCTTCTCTGTTGTCTTCTGGTCTTTGATTAAATTGTAGCTGTGCCATTTGTACTGCCATTTGCCCCGACCTTTGTCGAAGGATGTAGACGATATGTCCAGTAGAAAAGAGCAATATGACCATGGGTAGCATTTCAAAAACAGCAAAGTCAAAAATCTTGAAGTTTCGCGTGCAGTTTGGAGGTGACGAAGGCAGAATGATGCAGACAAGGTAAAAGAGAAAGTGCGGCAAAAATGAAGCGATCCAAACAAAGGATATCATGAAGACGGCTCGCCTTGTGGTCATGAGGGCGACGTACCTTAAAGGCTTCGTAATGAAAATGTAGCGATCGAGCATCATTAGACAGAGGTTAATAGCTGAAGCGGTGATGAGGAACGACATAACACTGTACTGTAGATTGATATCATGCGGTATGAATTCATCAGACAAGTATTGTGCAAGGACAAAGAACGTCCCGCAGAAAAAATCTGCAGCAGCGAGCGACAAAATAATCCAGTTTGCGGGGTTGTGAAGTCGTCGTCGTGTGACAATCAGGTAGATAACAATTCCATTCCCAATGACGGTTACAATAGAAATAAAAGCGCCAATAATTAGGAACCACAAAGGTAACATGTTGGTTCCTTTTCATCGATTGCTTTCAGAATGGGCGAATCTTTGTTTTGAATTCATTGAATTTATATATCGCTGTTTAGATTGATGTTCATGTCCGCCCATTGTTAAATATGCTCAGCAGCTGGTTGGTCGTCTTTTAAACTTTGCGAGTGCAGGAGTAGTTAGATGTTGTCGGTGGTAGCGTTTGATGGTCTGATCTGTGTTATCATATTCCACACCTGAGTTTAACGCAATTTAATAAACGTCCAGGACTAAAAACAATCGAAAGTTGTTATAGTAACCAGGTTTAGACTATTGTAAAAGTAAAATGTTGTTGAAATTTCTATCCGACAGACTTGGCAAAAGAGGAAACGCTCACTGTAAGTTACTATAACTGCCGCTGTACGGCAATTACGCATTAGTTCCATTCAAGATAGAACTATAAAGGCCTTTTCAGAGATGCTTGTTGCCTCAGAGGCCTGTGCGAATATCTTACGAAATGTTTCGGAAACAGCCTTTTAGACCATCGGCAATACTACTTAAAGCTAGTTAAGGTACAGAACTTCATTCAAATGCGCCCTATTTACTACTCCAAATAATTTTATTGTTAATTAGTAATGCTGCGATGACAATATTTGCAAAACATATTTAGTTTGATGAATTTTTAAAGACATCTTTCTTGGATCGTGTTGATCCTCCGTTATCTTTGAAATAATTTGTTGAATTTACCCCGCTGTGATCATATTAGTTATACATATTCAATATAATGAAGTTTGAAAGACATGTTTCTTTGATCGTGTATATTATAAACTACCTAACGCCGTAGTTTCGAAGTGACATTATCATACCTTCATATCTGATATAAATGTTTTGTTCAAAATGACTATTTTCGTCTGTAATATACTACGTCAAAGAAGTCACATTTTAAAAAGTTAATTAGAGAACATCAAAGGAAATTACAGAATATATTTATCTTATTTATCTATCTTCTCTGCTGTCTTCTGGTCTTTGATTAAATTGCAGCTGTCCCATTTGTATTACAGTTTCCTGCGACCTTTGTCGAACGATGTAGACGATATGTCCAGTAAGAAAGAGCAATATGACCATGGGAAGCATTTCAAAAACAGCAAAGTCAAAAATCTTGAAGTCTCGTGTGCAGTTTGGAGGTGACGAAGGCAGAATAATGCAAACAAGATAAAAGATAAAGTGCGACAAAAATGAAGCGATCCAAACAAAGGATATCATGAAGACGGCTCGCCTTGTGGTCATGAGGGCGACGTACCTTAAAGGCTTCGTAATGAAAATGTAGCGATCGAGCGCCATAAGGCAGAGGTTGGTAGCTGAAGCGGCTGAGAGGAACGACGTAACACTGTACCTTAGATTGACTTCAAACGAGAATTCCTCTTGCAGACTTTTTGTCAAGACTTGGCCCGCACCGACGGAAAAATCTGCGACCGCGAGCGACAAAATTATCCAGTTTGCAGGATTGTGAAGTCGTCGTCGTGTGACAATCAGGTCGATAACAATTCCATTCCCAACGACTGTTATAATAGAAATAAAAGCGCCAATAATTAGGTACCACAGGGGTACCATGTTGGTTCCTTTTCATCGAATGCTTTCAGAATGGGCGAATCTTTGTTTTTAATTCATTGAATTTATATGTCGCTGTTTAGATTGATGTTCATGTCCGCCCATTGTTAAATATGCTCAACAGCTGGTTGGTCGTCTTTTGAACTTTGCGAGTGCAGGAGTAGTTAGTTGTTGTCGGTTGTAGTCTTTTGAACTTTGCGAGTGCAAAACTTGATAGTTGCCCAAAGATTTTAATTTTAATGAAGATTTTAAAAGGCCTGAGTCCCTTGTGTGCAATACGGAAACCTTCATATTAACCTTTGCGTATATGCAATCATTTACAAAATTTTCGTTGTTCAATAGGTATGTAGTATTTTCTTGGGTTTTCGTTCTGATTATCCCTAACAAGAAGGTGGAAATACAGAGTACATAGGCATAATTATTATCACATATTAATTCTGGCTTTTATTAGCATAATGTTGTGTCGATCAAAATCGATTTATTGGTTGACTAGCTTTTATCATCACGAAATGTCAACTATCTGCTTGATAGATTACAGATAATGGCAGACTTGACTGACACATGAATATATATTAAAGATGGATCTATCTTATTTTTATGATTTTTTCATATATTTTTTGTATGGACTGTGTGAATTCTAGCATTTTTTAAATATCGTTCTCAAACTCATTAATTATGGATGAGGTTATCAGCCAATGGGGGAATAGTATTTGGTCACATGCACGAACCTTCATACCCAATGAAAACCCAGAGGAAAATCACTAGTGATTTGGATCACATATCCAAATCACTAGTGATTTTCCTCTGCGTTTTCATTGGGCATCAAGGGTCGTGCATGCAAATAAGAGAAATTACACATTCAACAACACAACAAATGCAACTTTTAATGATTCTCACTCTGGCATTACTAGAATATCCTAGTAAATTACACGGATTCACACTTTGTTTGCTACTCTACTTTTGTTCATTGACAATAATGTTAACCTCACAAATGGGGGAATAGCATCCAAAGGATTTAGCGCTTCGGACCCAAATGATTCAACCAAATGCCTTCGAAGACCACAGACAATGCCATAAACTGTCCTGGCAGGATATCTCTCGCCCTTGCTGTTCGATACTTCCTGCACAAGTTTACTCAGCCAGTAGTTGAACGTATCGGCATCCATGTTTGCGATATCTGTAGTCACCGTATCAACTTTGTGCAGCTTAGACCAATCTTTAAACACGCCACCGGGATCCATCACAGCAACTTTCACTTTTCTGTTCATCTGCCATTCACGGAAAACTTTGAGAGCCCATTTATTCCCTTCGTTACTTTCTTCCATAACGCTCGTAGCTCCGAATAAACTGCGGCGCTATCGAGTGAATCATTCAAACAATTTGTGAAAAGCGCTCCCTAGAGAAATCAGGAGAGACCTGATAAATAATAGCTCTTAATGAGGTACAAAAGTTGCAACCAATCAAAGCAACGTCATTATATTCGGTCGAAAGAGTAAAAAATATTGTTATGAAATGGCATGCCGAACATTATTATGCACATTTGAGAAGCCATATCAAAAACTCGTGCTTCGTGTTTCATCACCCATTCCAAGCACCTCGAAACAATAAAAGCACTCGGCCGAAGCGGCCTCGTGCTTTCATCTGTTTCTCGGTGTTTGGAACGGGTGATGAAACACGAAGCACGAGTTTTTGATATATTACTTCTTAATGAAAGCATAGCCGACCTAATTAATCGCCACATCACCTGTTCAACGGACTCCCACACGGCAAACATATAAAACAGTCATTATACTTGTCCTGTGTTTCTATTCCTTGTATTTCGATTGTTATGAGGACTGTATTACAGAGTTCATTTAGGAATTAAGAAAAACTGCAATACTCCTTTTTCGCGAACATAGAGCCTCCACATCGAAGCAAATCGATCTTTTTTAAGATGAAGTTTATTCTCCGTCTTTGTTTGCTATCAAGTTGCTCTTTGTGGCGTCTATTAACGGTCCGCGTAACCCATTTCCTGGTTGTTCGCAGTTTCAACGGAAACGAGGAATAAGATTCTGCACCGTGTACTAGGAAACATTAATGAAATTACAGAATTGAACTATTTGCATTATTTTATGTTGTGAAAAAAGCTCTCGAGGTGTTAAATTCTTGAATATTTTGATGGCTATATATATCTGTACACATTCCAGTGTTTATGATTAGCCCGTAAAACAACTCTTGTATTTGTTTCGCTTTTTAACGGCTGTTAATCGGGAGTTCCTTCGTTGCAGCAGAACATGCTTCTTAAGCATTTTTTGATATCGCTCTTGAAAAATGCATACGCCACCGGATTGATGGCTGAGTTTACCATGTGAAGCAGATCACTGGTGTACATAAGATTCGAATCGGGTTCTTTTTCGGTGAACTGGTAAAGGACTGTATAAACTAGTTCAACGATGTAACAGATGATGAAGACTGCAACCGCAACTCCGACTATCTTCACCGAAGATTTTTTTTCATTTTTGATTTGGTCTTCTCTGTTGTCTTCTGGTCTTTGATTAAATTGTAGCTGTGCCATTTGTACTGCCATTTGCCCCGACCTTTGTCGAAGGATGTAGACGATATGTCCAGTAGAAAAGAGCAATATGACCATGGGTAGCATTTCAAAAACAGCAAAGTCAAAAATCTTGAAGTTTCGCGTGCAGTTTGGAGGTGACGAAGGCAGAATGATGCAGACAAGGTAAAAGAGAAAGTGCGACAAAAATGAAGCGATCCAAATAAAGGATATCATGAAGACGGCTCGCCTTGTGGTCATGAGGGCGACGTACCTTAAAGGCTTCGTAATGAAAATGTAGCGATCGAGCATCATTAGACAGAGGTTAATAGCTGAAGCGGTGATGAGGAACGACATAACACTGTACTGTAGATTTATCTCATGCGGTATGAATTCATCAGACAAGTATTGTGCAAGGACAGAGAACGTCCCGCAGAAAAAAATCTGCAGCAGCGAGCGACAAAATAATCCAGTTTGCGGGGTTGTGAAGTCGTCGTCGTGTGACAATTAGGTAGATAACAATTCCATTCCCAATGACGGTTACAATAGAAATAAAAGCGCCAATAATTAGGAACCACAAAGGTAACATGTTGGTTCCTTTTCATCGATTGCTTTCAGAATGGGCGAATCTTTGTTTTGAATTCATTGAATTTATATATCGCTGTTTAGATTGATGTTCATGTCCGCCCATTGTTAAATATGCTCAGCAGCTGGTTGGTCGTCTTTTAAACTTTGCGAGTGCAGGAGTAGTTAGATGTTGTCGGTGGTAGCGTTTGATGGTCTGATCTGTGTTATCATATTCCACACCTGAGTTTAACGCAATTTAATAAACGTCCAGGACTAAAAACAATCGAAAGTTGTTATAGTAACCAGGTTTAGACTATTGTAAAAGTAAAATGTTGTTGAAATTTCTATCCGACAGACTTGGCAAAAGAGGAAACGCGCACTGTAAGTTACTATAACTGCCGCTGTACGGCAATTACGCATTAGTTCCATTCAAGATAGAACTATAAAGGCCTTTTCAGAGATGCTTGTTGCCTCAGAGGCCTGTGCGAATATCTTACGAAAAGTTTCGGAAACAGCCTTTTAGACCATATCGGCAATACTACTTAAAGCTAGTTAAGGTATACAGAACTTCATTCAAATGCGCCCTATTTACTACTCCAAATAATTTTCTTGTTAATTAGTAATGCTGCGATGACAATATTTGCAAAACATATTTAGTTTGATGAATTTTTAAAGACATCTTTCTTGGATTGTGTTGATCCTCCGTTATCTTTGAAATAATTTGTTGAATTTACCCCGCTGCGATCATATTAGTTATACATATTCAATATAATGAAGTTTGAAAGACATGTTCCTTTGATCGTATATTCTAAACTACCTAACGCCGTAGTTTCGAGTTAGCATATCATACCTTCATATCTGATATAAATGTTTTGTTCAAAATGACTATTTTCGCCTGTAATATACTACGTCAGAGAAGTCACATTTTATAAAGTTAATTAGAGAACAGCAAAGGAAATTACAGAATAAATTTATTTACATTAGGTTGTGTAAAACGCGCTCAAGGATCTAACTTCTTGAGTATCTTGATGGCTTTATCTTTACGTATTCCAGTGTTTATCAGTGGCCCGAAAAGCAAGTTTGAATGCAATTGCATTTGTGTGGACTTTTAATGGCCGTCTTCGAAGAGTTAATCGGGGGTTCCTTCGTTGCAGCAGAACATGCTTCTGACTAAGCTCTTCTTGATGTCTCTCTTAAAAAAAGCGTAAGCCACCGGATTAATGGCTGAGTTTACCAAGTAAAGCAGATAGATCATGTACCCAAAATTCTGATTCGGGTCTTTTCCGGTGAACTGGTAAAGGACTGTATAAACTAGTTCAGCTATGTAACAGATGGCGAAGACTGCAACCGCAACTCCGACTATCTTCACCGAAGATTTTTTTTCATTCTTGATTTGGTCTTCTCTGCTGTCTTCTGGTCTTTGATTAAATTGCAGCTGTCCCATTTGTATTACAGTTTCCTGCGACCTTTGTCGAACGATGTAGACGATACGTCCAGTAAGAAAGAGCAATATGACCATGGGAAGCGTTTCAAAAACAGCATAGTCAAAAATCTTGAAGTTTTGCGTGCAGTTTGGAGGTGACGAAGGCAGAATGTTACAGACAAGGTAAAAGAGAAAGTGCGACAAAAATGAAGCGATCCAAATAAAGGATATCATGAAGACGGCTCGCCTTGTGGTCATGAGGGCGACGTACCTTAAAGGCTTCGTAATGAAAATGTAGCGATCGAGCACCATAAGGCAGAGGTTGATAGCTGAAGCGGCCCAGAGGAACGACACAACACTGTACCTTAGATTGACTTCAAACGAGAATTCCTCTTGCAGACTTTTTGTCAAGACTTGGCCCGCACCGACAGAAAAATCTGCGACCGCGAGCGACAAAATTATCCAGTTTGCAGGATTGTGAAGTCGTCGTCGTGAGACAATCAGGTAGATAACAATTCCATTCCCAACGACTGTTATAAAAGAAATAAAAGCGCCAATAATTAGGTACCACAGGGGTACCATGTTGGTTCCTTTTCATCGAATGCTTTCAGAATGGGCGAATCTTTGTTTTTAATTCATTGAATTTATATGTCGCTGTTTAGATTGATGTTCATGTCCGCCCATTGTTAAATATGCTCAACAGCTGGTTGGTCGTCTTTGAACTTTGCGAGTGCAGGATTAGTTAGTTGTTGTCACTTGTAGCGTTTGATGGTTTAATCTGTTTATCATACTCCACACCTGAGTTTAACGCAGTTTATTAAACGTCCTGGACTACCGTCCTGTTTGATTGCTTCATTCGTTTACAATCGAAAGTTGTTATAGTAACCAGGTTTAGACTATTGTAAAGGTAAAATGTTGTTGAAATTTCTATCCGACAGACTTGGCAAAAGAGGAAACGCGCATTGTAAGTTCCTATAACTGCTGGCGTTACGAAAAGTTTCTGAAATAGCCTTTTTGACCATATTGGCAATACTACTTAAAGCTAGTTAAGGTATACAAGTTCATTCAAATGCGCCCTATTTATTACTCAACACAATTTTTCTTCCTAAATTAGTAATAATGCAATGACAATATTTGCAAAACATATTTAGTTTGATGAAGTTTTAAAAACATCTTTCTTGGATTGTGTTGATTCTAATCTTCTTCATGACGTAGTTTCGAGGTAGCGGTCTTTAGAACAGCCCAAGAAATAACACTGAAATATTTCCGAGAAATTTTAATGTCCTTACATTAGGTTTAAAATAATTATTGGCTGCGTGCGATCTCAAAAAAGTCACACTCGAAACCCAAGCTGGAGAAGAGCAGGTGTCCTGGTCTGCCGTTTTCCCTAATTGCTTTTTAAGTTTTATTTGATATCAGTTTCTCTATTCTGCACTTCTATATAAACCGACCCAAATACAGTCAACAGAACAGCGACACAATGGTGCTTTTGAGTGTCTTTATAAGTCCATCATCAGAGAAATTTACAAAATTTAATTATTTACGGTCATTTTATGCAATGCACTCGATGGATAAATCTTTACAATCATGTTCCAGTGTTTATGAGTGGCCCGTAAAAGAAGTCTGAATAACAATTGTGTTTGTGTCGCTTCTCAATGGCTGTGTCGTCTTAGAAGTGTTAATAGTCGAGAATTCCTCCGTTATCTTTGAAATAATTTGTTGAATTTACCCCGCTGCGATCATATTAGTTATACATATTCAATATAATGAAGTTTGAAAGACGTGTTCCTTTGATCGTGTATATTCTAAACTACCTAACGCCGTAGTTTCGAGGTAGCATTATCATACCTTCATAGCTGATATAAATGTTTTGTTCAAAATGACTATTTTCGCCTGTAATATACTACGTCAAAGAAGTCACATTTTATAGAGTTTTGGAGAACATGAAAGGAAATTACAGAATATATTTATTTACATTAGGTTGCACAAAACGCGCTCAAGGATCTAAATTGTTGATTATCTTGATGGCTTTATTTTTACGTATTCCAGTGTTTATCAGTGGCCCGAAAAGCAAGTCGAATGCAATTGCATGTGGGTTTTTAATGGCTGTTTACGAAGCGTTAATCGTAGGTTCCTTCGTTGCAGCAGAACATGCTTTTGACTAAGGTTTTCTTGATGTCACTCTTGAAGAAAGCGTAAGCCACCGGATTAATGGCTGAGTTTACCAAGTAAAGCAGATAGGATATGTACCAAAAATTCCGATTCGGGTCTTTTCCGGTGAACTGGTAAAGGACTGTATAAACTAGTTCGGCCATGTAACAGATGGTGAAGACTGCAACCGCAACTCCGACTAACTTCACCGAAGATTTTTTTTCATTCTTGATTTGGTCTTCCATGTTGCCTTCTGGTTTTTTATTAAAATTTAGCTGTCCCATTTGTATTGCCGTTTGCTGTGACCTTTGTCGAACGATGTAGAAGATACGTCCAGTAAGAAAGAGCAATATGACCATGGGAAGCATTTCAAAAACAGCAAAGTCAAATATCGAGTAGTTTCGCGTGCAGTTTGGAGGTGTCGAAGGCAGAATGTTACAGATAAGGTAAAAGAGAAAGTGCGACAAAAATGAAGCGATCCAAACAAAGGATATCATGAAGACCGTTCGCCTTGTGGTCATGAGGACGATGTACCTTAAAGGCTTCGTAATGAAAATGTAGCGATCGAGCGCCATAAGACAGAGGTTGGTAGCTGAAGCGGCGGAGAGGAACGACACAACACTGTACCTTAGATTGTCTTCAAACGAGAATTCCTCCTGCAGACTTTTTGTCAAGACTTTGCCCGCACCGACGGAAAAATCTGCGACCGCAAGCGACAAAATAATCCAGTTTCCGGGGTTGTGAAGTCGTTGTCGTGTAACAATCAGGTAGATAACAATTCCATTTCCAGCGACTGTTATAATAGAAAGGAAAACGCCACTAAGTAAGAACCACAGGTTTATCATGTTGGTTCTTTTCGATCGAGTGCTTTCTGAATGGGCGCATCTTTGTTTATAATTTGTTGAATGTCGCTGTTTAGATTGATGTTCATGTCCGCCCATTGTTAAATATGCTCAGCAGCTGGTTGGTCGTCTTTTGAACTTGGCCAGTGCAGGAGTAGTTAGATGTTGTCCGTTGTAGCGTTTGATGGTTTAATCTGTTTATCATACTCCTCACCTGAGTTTAACGCAGTTTATTAAACGTCCTGCACTACCGTCCTGCTTGATTGTTTCATTTGTTCAAAATCGAAAGTTGTTGTAGTAACCAGGTTTAAACTATTATAAAGGTAAAATGTTGAAATTTTTATCCGACAGACTTGGCAAAAGTAAGTTCCTATAACTGCTGCCGCTGTACGGCAATTACGCATTAGTTCCATTCAAGATAGAAGTATAAAGGCCTTTTCAGAGATCCTTGTTGCCTATGAGGCCTGTGCGAATATCTTACGAAAACTTTCGGAAATAGCCTTTTTGACCATATCGGCAATAGAAAGAAAAGCGCCAATAATTAGGAACCACAGGGGTACCATGTTGGTTCTTTTTGCTCGCGGGGGCCTGGGGCCCAAGCGAGCTTAAAAACGCAAATTTTTTATTTTTTCTCTTTTTTTTCTTTTTGTCGGTCGAGAATCAGCACACGGTGATTGGTTCATATTATCACGTGCTAAGCGATGACGTAATTGACTTCGCTAAACAACTCGAGATGTGGCCAGTGAATTGCTGTCACACTCGAAACCCAAGTTGGAGAAGAGCAGATGTCCTGGTATGCCGTTTTCTCTAATTGCTTTTTAAATTTTATTTGATATCAGTTTCCCTATTCTGCAGTTATAAAAACCGACCCAATTAAAGTCAACAGAACAGCGAGACAATGGTGCTCATATTTGAGTGTCTTTACAAGTCCTTCGTCAAAGAAATTTACAAAATATAATTATTTACGGTCATGTTATGCAATGCGCTTGATGGATAAGTCTTTACAATCATGTTCCAGTGTTTATACATATTTAATATAAATGAAATTTTAAAGACGTGTTTCTTGATCGTGTATATTATAAACTACCTAACGCCGTAGTTTCGAGGTAACATTATTTATACCTACATATCTGATATAAATGTTTTGTTCAAAATGACTCTGTAATATACTACGTCACAGAAGTCACATTTTATAAATTGGAGATCATCAAAGGAAATTACATAATAAATTTATGTACATTAGGTTGCGCAAAAGGATCTAAATTGTCGATTATCTGGATGGCTTTATTTTTACGTATTCCGTGACCCGAAAAGCAAGTTTTAATGCAATTGCATTTGTGTGGATTTTTAATGGGCGACTTCTAAGTGTTGGTTGGGGGTTCCTTCGTTGCAGCAGAACATGCTTCTGAAGCTCTTCTTGATGTCGCTCTTGAAAAAAGCGTAAGCCACCGGATTAATGGCCGAGTTTACCACGTAAAGCAGATTCATCATGTACTCAACATTCTCATTCGGATCTTTTCCGGTGAACTGGTAAAGGACTGTATAAACTAGTTCAACTACGTAACAGATGGTGAAGACTGCAACTGCAACTGCAACTATCTTCACCGAAGATTTTTTTTCATTTTTGATTTGGTCTTCTCTATTGTCTTCTGGTCTTTGATTAAATTGTAGCTGTGCCATTTGTATTGCCGTTTGCCCCGACCTTTGTCGAACGATGTAGACGATATGTCCAGTAGAAAAGAGCAATATGACCATGGGAAGTGTTTCAAAAACAGCAAAGTCAAAAATCTTGAAGTTTCGCGTGCACTTTGGAGACGACGAAGGCAGAATGATGCAGACAAGGTAAAAGAGGACGTGCGACAAAAATGAAGCGATCCAAACAAAGGATATCATAAAGACGGCTCGCCTTGTGGTCATGAGGGCGACGTACCTTAAAGGCATCGTAATGAAAATGTAGCGATCGAGCGTCATAAGACAGAGGTTAGTAACTGAAGCGGCGCAGAAGAACGATGTAACACTGTACATTAGGTTAAATTCAAACGAGAATACCTCATACAGGTATAATGTCAAGAAATCGCCCGCACCGACATAAATATCTGCGACCGCAAGCGACAAAATAATCCAGTTTCCGGGATTGTGTAGTCGTCGTCGTTTAACAATCAGGTAGATAACAATTCCATTCCCAACGACTGTTACGATAGAAAGAAAAGTGCCACTAATTAGGAACCACAGGGGTACCATGTTGGTTCTTTTTTATCGAATGCTTTTAGAATGGGCTAATCTTTGTTTTTAATTTGTTGAATTTATGTCGCTGTTTGAATTGACGTTTATGTCCGCCCACAATTAATATGCTCAGCAGCTGGTTGGTCGTCTTTGAACTTTGCGAGTGCAGGAGTAGTTAGATGTAGTTGGTTGCTGCACTTAGTGGTCTAATCTGTGTCGTCATATTTCACACTTGAGTTTAACGCAGTTCAGTTGACGTCGTGGATTGCTTAGAGATTAGAGAACATCAAAGAAAATTGCAGAATATAATTATTTACGTTATGTTGAGCAAAACGGCGAGGATTCAAATTCTTGATTACTTTGATAGTTATATCAGCTCTTTACATTTTCCAGTGTTTATGAGTGACCCGTAAAACAAGTCTGAATGCAATTGTAGTTGTGTCGCTTCTTTGTTAAGAATTAAAAGGGCTGGTTCTCCCTAGGCCAGGTTTAAACGTCCCGCCAGCGTCGTGTCGAACTCAATTATATTAAGTTCGACTGCAGCACGACTGTGGCACGACAACTGATTCAAACGTCGCTCTCAATTCCATCGCGCCGTAAAATACTCTCGTGACTCGTACCCAGTCGTCTCTGGAAACCGCATTGTGAGACTGGGTACAAGTCGGCTGCGAACCCCGCCATATTCTAAATGGACACTACACATGCGTTCAAGTTGAAGCCGCTGCGATAGTGCTCACGGTCACATTATGAAACCAATTTAGCACGACGTTTGAATCAAACATCGCGCCAATGTCGAACTTAATTCCCAATTAGCACGACACTAGCGCGACTGTAGCTCGACGTTTGAATCAACGTCGCGCCAGAGACGGGTAGCGCGACACAGGCTGTCGTGCTACCCGACTCTGGCGCGACGTTTGATTCAAACGTCGAGCTACAGTCGCGCTAAGTGTCGAACTTAATGGATCAATTGAGTTCGACACGACGCTGGCGCGACGTTTAAACCAGGCCTTAGAAGTGTTTAGTCGGGAGTTCCTTCGTTGCAGCAGAACATGCTTTTCAAGCTTTTCTTGATGTCGCTCTTGAAAAAGCGTACGTACGTACGCTGTAGTTAAGATGGCTTTCAAACGAGAATTCCTCATGCAGACCTTTTGTCAAGACTTAGCCCGTACCGACAGAAAAATCTGCGACCGCGAGCGACAAGATAATCCAGTTTGCAGGATTGTGAAGTCGTCGTCGTGTGACAATCAGGAAGATAATAATTCCATTCCCAATGACTGTTATAACAGAAAGGTAAACGCCAGTAATTAAGTACCACAAGGGCAGCATGTTTGTTCTTTTTCATCGAGTGCTTTCAGAAGGGTGTTACTAACAGAATGAGTGAATTTTTGTTTAATATTTTGTCAATTTCTGACGCTGCTTAGATTGATGTTTATGTCCTTGTCAGAACTGAGCCCGCACCGACAGAAAAATCTGCGACCGCGAGCGACAAAATAACCCAATTCGCGGGGTTGTGAAGTTGTCGTCTTGTGACAATTAGGTAGATAACGGTTCCATTCCCAACATCTGTTACAACAGAAAGACAAACGCCAATAATTAGGAACCACAGGGGTACCATGCTGGTTCCTTTTCATCGAATACTTTCAGAATGGGCTAATCTTTGTTTATATTTTGTTGAATTATGTCGCTGTTTGGATTGACGTTTATGTCCGCCCACTGTTAAATATGCTCAGCAGCTGGTTGGTCGTCTTTTGAACTTTGCGAGTGCAAAACTTGATAGTTGCCCAAAGATTTTAATTTTAATGAAGATTTTAAAAGGCGTGAGTCCTTTGTGTGCAATACGGAAACCTTCATATTAACCTTTGCGTATATGCAATCATTTACAAAATTTCCGTTGTTCAATAGGTATGTAGTATTTTCTTGAGTTTTCGTTCTGATTATCCCTAACAAGAAGGTGGAAATACAGAGTACATAGGCATAATTATTATCACATATTAATTCTGGCTTTTATTAGCATAATGTTGTGTCGATCAAAATCGATTTATTGGTCGACTAGCTTTTATCATCACGAAATGTCAACTATCTGCTTGATGGATTACAGATAATGGCAGACTTAACTGACACATGAATATATATTAAAGATTATTCTATCTTATTTTTATGATTTTTTCATATTTTTTTTTTGTATGGACTGTGTGAGTTCTAGCTTTTTTTAATATTGTTCTTAATGAAAGCATAGCCGACCTAATTAATCGCCACATCACCTGTTCAACGGACTCCCATACGGCAAACATATAAAACAGTCATTGTACTTGTCCTGTGTTTCTTTTCCTCGTATTTCGATTGTTATGAGGACTGTATTACAGAGTTCATTTAGGAATTAAGCAAAACTGCAATACTCCTTTTTCGCGAACATAGAGCCTCCACATCGAAGCAAATTGCTCTTTTTTAAGATGAAGTTTATTCTCCGTCTTTGTTTGCTATCAAGTTCCTCTTTGTGGCGTCTATTAACGGTTCGCATAACCCAGTTCCTGGTTGTTCGCAGTTTCAGCGGAAACTGAACAATGAAAATTACAGAATTGAACTATTTGCATTATTTTGTGTTGTGAAAAAGGCTCTTGAGGTCTTTAATTCTTGAATATTTTGATGGCTATATATCTGTACACATTCCAGTGTTTATGATTAGCCCGTAAAACAACTCTTGTATTTGTTTCGCTTTTTAACGGCTGTTAATCGGGAGTTCCTTCGTTGCAGCAGAACATGCTTCTTAAGCTTTTCTTGATATCGCTCTTGAAAAATGCATACGCCACCGGATTGACGGCTGAATTTACCATGCGAAGCAGATCAGTGGTGTACATAAGATTCGAATCGGGTTCTTTTTCGGTGAACTGGTAAAGGACTGTATAAACTAGTTCAACGATGTAACAGATGATGAAGAATGCAACCGCAACTCCGACTATCTTCACCGAAGACTTTTTTTCATCTTTGATTTGGTCTTCTCTGTTGTCTTCTGGTCTTTGATTAAATTGTAGCTGTGCCATTTGTACTGCCGTTTGCCGCGACCTTTGTCGAACGATGTAGACGATATGTCCAGTAGAAAAGAGCAGTATGACCATGGGAAGTATTTCAAAAACAGCAAAGTCAAAAATCTTGAAGTTTCGCGTGCAGTTTGGAGGTGTCGAATGCAGATCGATGCAGACAAGGTAAAAGAGAAAGTGTGACAAAAATGAAGCGATCCAAACAAAGGATATCAGGAAGACGGCGCGCCTTGTGGTCACGAGAGCGACGTACCGTAAAGGCTTCGTAATGAAAATGTAGCGATCGAGCGCCATAAGACAGAGGTTGGTAGCTGAAACGGCCCAGAGGAACGAAATAACACTGTACTGTCGATTGTATTCAAACGAGAATACCTCATGCAGGCATAGTGTCAAGAATGCGCCCACACAGGCAGAAAAATCTGCGACCGCGAGCGACAAGATAATCCAGTTGGCGGGGTTGTGAAGTCGTCGTCGTGTAACAATCAGGTAGATAACAATTCCATTCCCAGCGAATGATACAATAGAAAGGAAAACGCCACTAATCAAGTACCACAAAGGCAGCATGTTCCTTATGATCCAGTGCCTTTAGATGGGCGATTATTTGTACGACCACCGTTATATCGGCAGCTGGTTGGTCGAATGCAAAACCAATAGGACATTTGCACGATGACGTCATTTGACTACAACTACCAGGATGCTTTGAGGCAAGCTATTGTGTCCAACATTTATTATTTTGTGAGGAATCGCTCGTGCAAGACGCAAACCCACATTACAAAGACTGAAGTGAAGTGCATTTTGGTAGTTGTAGTCAAATGACTGCATCATGGAAATTTCCTATTACCGTAGATCCTCGAATGAGCGCCCGGGGCGCTCATTTTAAATTGTGGATAATGTTGTGCGCTTGTTCGAAGGGGGCGCTTAGTTAATTTTTTCACAAAGTGTGGCCAGATGGTCATCTGCTTTTGTAATGCGCAACATTTGCCCATGAACAGCAACATAACGCAAGCCGTCTTGTATAGTTGTATAGCGACACACTTCGTAATTATTTTTGTTTAGTTAGTTCGCCAAACGTGTTTACAAAACGTTACGTCGTTACGATGGTGTTAATTTACCGTTTGTGCAAAAAAAAAAAAAACAACAAAACAGAGGGAGAGGGGAGGGGGCGTGGGATTCTTGTATATTTTCCATTTGGAGATTAATATTAACCATGGTTGTAGAACGCGCTTGATAATTTATATTCTTTATTATTTTGATGGCTATATCTTTACATATTCCAGTGTTTATCAGTGGCCCGAACAAGTTTGAATACAATGTGTGGTAATTCTAATCTACCTGATGACGGAGTTTCGAGGTAGCGTCTTTTAGAACAGCCTAAGAAATAACACTGAAATAATTTAGGAAATCTATACCTTCAGTTCGTATACGCATGATGTGAACGCTAAAAAAGGTCGCATTCCCGACTGAAGCTCGAGTGTAGCAGATGTCCCGGTGTGCCGTTTCTTCTTATAATTGCTCCTTTAATTTTATTTGATACCGGTTTCTTCCTCTTCTGCAGTTATAAACTGGTCCTTACTGTGTGAGAGGATGATGTGTGCATTTACGAACATCAGATAAGAATATTCACAGCAAACTTATTGTTATTCATGTCAGTTATGCTTGATCATTATAATGGCCACGCTATATCTTAATTTATTATATAGACACGAGTGTTTTACTGGAAAATATACCGTGCGTAAAATCCATACGAAACTACATCCGGGACCCGAGTGGCGTATTTCTCACTCGCGAACCGCTCGTTCGTAAAATATTGTTTTTACCACTCGAAAATAAAATTCATATCTTCGCGCCGCCGTGTAATATCCTCCATGTATCCAGCTATCTATGTACATAATACGCTAAGCACCCGCTGCCCCATTTGTGCGTGTGCTCATGTGTCTGTAACGCTCTTTCCGAGGCCTCCTCGTAGAAAAATCCAATATGGCTGCTACATCTTTCAGGTCCTTTAGTAACATCAAATAAGAATGTTAATTTAAAGCTCAGCGATCTGTAGAAGTGAAACATATCATGAGTATTACTATTGAAATATACCTGAACGTACGTATTGAGATATTTCGCCAGACAGTTTAGGAGTTAGAAGTGAACACTGCTACATTAAGAGCTTTCATTTGAGTGGTCAAACCTTTAGGTTTCATTTGACAGTTCAGGAGTTGGAAGTAAACACTGCTATTAAAATGTACTCATTGAGAGCTTTCATTTGAGTGGTCAAACCTTTAGGTTTCATTTGACAGTTCAGGAGTTGGAATTAAACACTGCTATTAAAATGTACTCATTGAGAGCTTTCATTTGAGTGACCACACCTTTAGGTTTCATTTGACAGTTCAGGAGTTGGAAGTAAACACTGCTATTAAAATGTACTCATTGAGAGCTTTCATTTGAGTGACCACATCTTTAGGTTTCATTTGACAGTTTAGGAGTTGGAAGTGAACACTGCTATTAGAATGTATACTCATTAAGAGCTTTCATTCAAGTGGTCACACCTTTAGGTTTCATTTGACAGTTCAGGAGTTTGAAATCTTGATTGAGCCAAATTCGCTTGTTCTGCGTTTCTCCTTATTAAATGGGACCTAGCGTAACTAGAGTTAGTGTGAGACTGACCTTTTGCTTTTGTAACTTAATGCTACCTTGGAAATATTTGAGATTCGACTCTTCGAGTTCTTCTGTGACAGTGGAACAGGCTTTTCAAGCTTCGTTTGATGTCTCTTTTAAAGAGAGCGTACGCAACTGGATTGATAGCAGAGTTGGCAACGTAAAGGAGGTTTGAAAAGTACACATAAGGCCAATTAAACTTCTTTTCCGTGCTTAGTTGGTAGTGGACAGTAAAGCAGAGTTCGTTTAGGTAACAGATGTTGAATGCCGTGACAGACACACCAATCACTTTCGTCGTCGAAGTCCAATGGCTTCTTGTAAGATCTTCTTTTCTTGGACGAGTTATTCGATTATTAAACCGTAGCTGTGCCATTTGTATATCCATTTGACGCGATCTTCGTCGAGCGATGTAGAAGATATGTCCAGTAACAAAGGATAGTATAACCACAGGAAGCATCTCAAGAACTGTGAAATCAAAATACATAAATTTCTTTGTGTCCTCTGCAGACGAAGTCAATGTATAATTCAGGTAGAATACAAAGTGAGGTATGAACGAAGCCATGCAAGCAGATAATATTAAGAAGGCAGCTCGTTTTGTTGTCATCTTGGTAATATACTTGAACGGTTTTGTAATGGCAATGTAGCGATCAAGCGTCATAAGACAGAGGTTGGTAGCTGAAGCGCCGTAGAGGAATGAGAGGATGCTGTAGCGCAAATTGTATTCAAACAAAAATACCTCATACAGGTATTGTGTCAGTACAAAGCCCGGCCCGATAAATAGATCTGCAACGGCGAGCGACAAGATAATCCAGTTGGCAGGATTGTGAAGTTGTTGTTTTGTGATAATCAGGTAGATAACAATTCCATTTCCAGTAACTGTTACAATGGATAGAAAGGCGCCCAGGATTAAGTACGATAGCGGAAACATATCGGGCCTCAGCTAAAACGTCGGTTTCTCGACGCAGAAAAGTTTGGCGAACTGGTTTCGGTGAACGGATAAGCTTGATGTGTAAATCTGCAAGTCACGTTAAATCCTGTCGTCACAGAAAACGGAGATAACAGCTTGAAAGAGAAGAGCGTGGCAAAATGTCACAAATGAGCTTGATAGAGTATCTTTTGAATGCTCGGTCTGAAAAAATGCTGCTTCCAGGTTTGTTGTCGCGTGTTTTGCATGGATATTCATTTAAAAGGACGTGATGTATTTCGTTCTTTTTTTTATTATTGATAAGTCGACTGTCAAGTCAGTCAAGTGTGGATGAAGAGATTGTTCTCTATTTATTGATAGTAAACTAGACCGTGAGAAAGTAAATTAAAGCCTCCAGGTGCTGCGTGTACATATGTGATATATACATGATGTTGTATAGATGGTGTTTTCAGCTCGGGTAGAGTGGCCTGTTTGTAAAACAAGGATTATAGCTATGTATAGATACGTATATACTCAGACTACAAAAAAATTAAATAGGAACAAAATCGCGTCTCTCAAGTTTTCCGTATTTCTTTATGTATTAGATGAAGGCAAGAGAGGATATCATCCCCTCTTGATGAAGGTCAACCGACGATTTATCAGAAGTAAAAAGATGGTCAAATGACTGACTGAGTACACATAATATTGATGTGAATTTTATTACAAACTTATGATTGTGTATTTGTAACTGCTGCACCCTTATTACTTTTTTGCATGAAAGCTGCTGTGTCATTGAAAGCACTTGGCGGCATAAAAAAACATTAACCCCGGTTCTGATCATTTTAATTGAGTGACCGATGCATGTGGTGTGTTTTTTTACGGAAGTGCACTGTAAATTAAGCATGGCAATCGTATGCCGATACTTTCTTCCTTGATTGATTTTCTCCTATACTAGCTAAAAAAATTTAGATATTGACGAAAACGAAGGATGGACCGCAACGTTTTCAGGAAGAATATCTTGACTGTGTATTTGTAATAACAGAATGTTTTTCCTTCATTTTTTCTCTCGCTCTTCACTGTGAATTGGTGCCATCCGTTGAGAAACCTTTGTTTTAATCAGACTGTTTATTCAGGAAGGTAGCGTTCTTTTGTACAGTCATTGTGTTCTATAATTAAAACCTAGAAGTTTGGATCTCTGAACCGTGAAGGACGTTTGAGCGGAGTTAAACTAGAACATTTCTCCTTCTATGTTATAGCAAAGGGCATCGTTATTGACTTTTAGAATATTTAGTTTGATGGCAGCTTCAATTTTAATATTTTAACGTTTAAGCGCCATAGATGATAAGAGGCAATGTTATTTTTTCAGTGTATATTGTGGCAGGTGACCTCTTGTTTGGCGTGGGTTCAGTTATTCCGGATAGGGAGAGAATGGGTTTTAGTAGTTATGTGAGAACTGTACCACAGAATATAGTTGCCATGGATTTCAATACGTCACACAGACCCTTCCTTTTGCTTATCACCAGAGCTCAATTCAAGTCGTCTTCAAGAGTTTGCGGATGTAGTTCGTCAAGTCTCATTCAACAAAAAGGAATAAATGGATGCCATGAAATAAGAAAAGAACGACAGGAGAATGCCTTGCTTTCTGTTGTAGCAAAATAGAAGTTAGGCGCCCTGTTTGCTGTCGTACGAACCGTTTAAGCGGAAGAAATAACATCTGTATATATTACCATATCCGTACTATGGATTCTTCTAAATGGCGTGTTTCTCAAGCTACCGTATATTTTCATGCGTGGATGACGGACCAAATTGTTTTTGATGCGTTTTGCTTGTAAAGTGTCACGGAAGTCTCTTTCCTGCAGCGGAACATACTTTTTAATCCTTCGTTGATGTCGACAGAAAAGTCTGCGACCGCGAGCGACAAGATAATCCAGTTTGCAGGATTGTGAAGTCGTCGTCGTGTGACAATCGGAAAAATACGAAGACTAGCTGCTTTCCAGTCTGGTGCGCGCTTTCTGTTGCCAATTAGAAAATATTTACATAAAGTGGAGCCGTGCGAGCAAACCATAAAACTGTGGCGTCCACGTTGATAAGCAAGTTCCTTACAAATACTTCTGCTACTAATTCTAAACGATCGGTTAAAGGTTATAATTCTTAGTTAAAATCTATTCTCAGACGACCGAAAAATAAATTGGCGTGCTGATCCGAAAAAGAAAACTAGTTTTGGTTGGATGTAATCCTTTTCTTTCAACTCCAAATATCTGTTACATGATCTTCGTCTATTCTTCATTTCGAACTCAAACTTAATGGTTGCTCGAAGATATTAATTTTAATGAAGATTTTAAAAGACCTGGGGCCGTATTCTCTAAACTTGCGTGCGAACAAAAATATTCGTAAGTATCACTTACGCATACTATCTCGCTCAAGGTAGTATGCGTAAGTCATTGTTCTGATGCAAAAGTCATACTTACAAACATTTTTGTTCGTACGCAAGTTTGATGAATACGGTCCCAGAGTCGAAACATGGAAAGCTTCACGTTACATCTTTGCATATATACAACCATTTACAAAACCTCCGTTGTTCAATATAGGCATGTATTATTTTCTTGTGTCTTCGTTCCGTTTATCCCTGTGAAGAAGATTGAAATATAGAATGCATATAGGCATAACTATTATCACATATTAATTTTGGCTTTTATTAGGGTAATCGTGATGTCAAGATAGATTTATTGGTCGACTAGCTTTATCGTCAAGAAATGTCAAATATCTTGCTTGGATTTTATCTTATTTTTATGATTTTGTTTTTGCGTTTTTGCTTTTCAACTATTTTTCCATGTTCTTTTTATGGACTGTATGAGTTCTAGCTGTTTATGAAAGCATGGCTCTTAATGAAAGCATGGACGACCTAATTAATCGCCATCACCTGTTCAACGGACTCCCACACGGCAAACATATAAAACAGTCATTACACTTGTCCTGTGTTTCTATTCCTTATATTTTGTTTGGTTTGAGGACTATTGTAGAGTTTATTAGGAAGCGAATGCTAAATAGTGTGACTACAATTAGAAAGTGCAATACTCGTTTTACGCGAACTATGAAGCAAATTTAATGTTGTTGAGCTGAAGATTCTCCGTCTTTGCTGTTCGTTGACCATGCTTATGGTTGTTTGCAGTGTTCGCAGAAACGAACAACAAGATTCTTATGCACCTTGCGATCTATATTTTATATGTTGTATTTTCTTAGCAACATCTCAAACATATTGCTTGTGATCACTTTTATGCACATACACCTGCTGATCCAAGCTCAAGCTTAATTTTACTCGCTAACAAGTCACGTTATTCCTCTCTTCCCACTATATTCGCATATTACCAAGTGGTACGCCTGACGACGTGAAATATTAGAAAAGGTGACGACGTTGTCGTTCTTAGCTCAATATTTACGACACTGAATTATTTATAAGACTATTTCAAAGATAAAATGATGGAAAGATGGCAAAATAGAAAGCGCGTACTGTAAGTTCCAAACTGCTGCTGCTGTACCGACATTTCTAATTTTACCATTCAAGATAGAACTATATAGGCCTTTTTAGAGATGCTCGTTGCTTCTGATTCAAAACGTGGCCTAGTGCGAATATCGTAAAAGGACACCCTCTTCGGGGATTTTTTTTTTAATGGCAGAATGGAGAAAGCAAACTGTCAACTAAATAAACGGTTTAACATAAGATTTACATTTACAATTCGCCAATTTTGTGTTTTAATACTGCATAGGTTTGAATTCTTCTTAATAGTTTTGTCGTTTTAGATTTGGCAAAATGGAAAGCGCGCACTGTTTCCAAACTGCTGCTGCTGTACCCACATTACTAATTTTACCATTCAAGATAGAACTATATCGGCCTTTTTAGAGATGCTCGTTGCTTCTGATTCAAAACGTGGCCTAATGCGAATATTGTAAAGGAGGCCCCCTACGGGGATTTTTTTAATATTGAATACAAAATGGCAGAATGAAGAAAACAAACTGTCAACTAAATAAACGGTTTAACACAGCATGATTTATGTCTACAAGTCGCCAATTGTTTGTTTTCATATTGCACAAGTTTGATTTTTCTTAAAAGTTTTGTCGTCTTAAAAATGTTGGGGAGTTCCTCCGTTGCAGCAGAACATGCTTCTCTTTTTTTGATGTCACTCTTGAAAAAAGCGTAAGCCATGTAGTAAATGTTCGTATTAGGTGTTTTTTTCCAGTAAATTGATAGAGGACTGTGTAAACTATTTTACTACGTAACAAGTGATGAAGACTGCAACCGCAACTCCTATTATCTTCATCGAAGATTTCTTTTCCTTCGATTTGAATCTTCTCTGCTGTCTTCTGGTCTTTAATTAAATTGTAGCTGTGCCATTTGTACTGCCGTTTGCTGCGACCTTTTTCGAACGATGTAGACGATATGTCCAGTAGAAAAGAGCAATATGACCATGGGAGGCGTTTCAAAAACAGCAAAGTAAGCGTAATCCAGTTCCTGGTTGTTCGCGGAAACGAGAGATTCTGCACCGCTCATTGGGAAACATCAATGAAAATTACAAAATTGAAATATTTGCATTATTTTATGTTGTGAAAAAAGCTCTAGAGGTGTTACATTCTTGAATATTTTGATGGCTGCATATCTGTACATATCCCAGTTTTTAGGATAAGCCCGTAAAACAACTCTTGTGTTTGTTTCACTTCTTAACGGCTGTTAGTCGGGAGTTCCTCCGTTGCAGCAGAACATGCTTTTCAAGCTTTTCTTGATGTCGCTTTTGAAAAAAGCATACGCCACCGGATTGATGGCTGAATTTACCAGATAAAGCAGATACCCGGTGTACTTAATATTCATATTCGGTTTTGTGTTTTCGGAGAACTGGTAAAGGACTGTAAAAACTATTTCAACCATGTAACAGATGGTGAAGACTGCAACCGCAATTCCGACTATCTTCACCGAAGATGTTTTTTCATTTTTGATTTGGTCTTCTCTGTTGTCTTCTGGTCTTTGATTAAATTGTAGCTGTGCCATTTGTAGTGCCATTTGCTTTGATCTTTGTCGAACGATGGAGATGATATGTCCAGTAGAAAAAACAATATGACCGTGGGTAGTATTTCAAAAACAGGAAAGTCAAAAATCTTGAAGTTTCGCGTGCAGTTTGGAGGTGACGAAGGCACAATGATGCAGACAAGTAAAAAGAGAAAGTTTGACAAAAATGAAGCGATCCAAACAAAGGATATCATGAAGACGGCTCGCCGTGTGGTCATGAGGGCGACGTACCTTAAAGGCTTCGTGATGAAAATGTAGCGGTCGAGCACCATAAGACACAGACTAGAGGTTACTAGCTGAAGCAGCGAAGAAGAACGACTTAAAGCTGTACATGAGGTTACTACGTTCAAACGATAATACATGCAGGTATAGTGTCAAGACTGAGCCCGCACCGGCAGAAAAATCTGCAACGGCGAGCGACAAAATTATCCAGTTTGCAGGATTGTGAAGTCGTCGTCTTGGGACAATTAGGTAGATAACAATTCCATTCCCAGCGACTGTTATAATAGAAAGAAAAGCGCCAATAATTAGGAACCACAGGGGTACCATGCTGGTTCCTTTTCATCGAATGCTTTCAGAATGGGCGAATCTTTGTTTTTATTTCATTGAATTCATATGTCGCTGTTTAGATTGATGTTCATGTCCGCCCACTGTTAAATATCCTCAGCAGCTGGTTGGTCGTCTTTGAACTTGGCCAGTGCAGGAGTAGTTAGATGTTGCCGGTTGTAGCGTTTGATGGTTTAATCTGTGTTATCATATTCCTCACCTGAGTTTAACGCAGTTTATTAAACGTCCTGGACTACCGTCCTGTTTGATTGCTTCATTTGTTCAAAATCGAAAGTTGTTATAGTAACCAGGTTTAAACTATTATAAAGGTAAAATGTTGTTGAAATTTCTATCCGACAGACTTGGCAAAAGAGGAAACGCGCATTGTAAGTTCCTATAACTGATGCCGCTGTACGGCAATTACGCATTAGTTCCATTCAAGATAGAAGTATAAAGGCCTTTTCAGAGATCCTTGTTGCCTATGAGGCCTGTGCGAATATCTTACGAAAAGTTTCGGAAATAGCCTTTTTGACCATATCGGCAATAGAAAGAAAAGCGCCAATAATTAGGAACCACAGGGGTACCATGTTGGTTCTTTTTGCTCGCGGGGGCCTGGGGCCCAAGCGAGCTTAAAAACCCCAATTTTTTATTTTTTCTCTTTTTTTTCTTTTTGTCGGTCGAGAATCAGCACATGGTGATTGGTTCATATTATCACGTGCTAAGCGATGACGTAATTGACTTCGCTAAACAACTCGAGATGTGGCCAGTGAATTGCTCGTTACTTGTGTGTAAAAGTTAACTGCATCCCATCCAAACTCAACACCATTTGGCTCTGTGGAATATGCACGAATAAACTGGATTTTTGGGAACGATTCTGGCTCGCGTTCACATGCGAAAGCCTGATAGAAGAAACGTATTGAGTTAATAAAAGAAAAGACATAAGTAGTGAAGCGAAGGCTGGATTAATCGTGGCCTCTGATTAGAAATAAGAGTCGAGGTCAAACTGTCATAATCGATTGTGCATAAAAAGATATGTCACGCATTCTCAAGATGCAGGATCGCTCAACGTTTAAGAAGCAAGTGTATGAGTGTTGTAATAATAATTTTTAGTTTAATCAAGGTGTCAAAAGCCAAGTTCTCTATACTGTGTGATATTTTTAAGGCTGATTCACACGGTAAAGCAAGCGCAAACGCAAGCGCAAGAGAATGAAAACTTTTCCATTCTCTTGCGCTTGAGTTTGCGCTTGCTTCACAAATTTTATCGTGTGAACCGGTCGCTTGCGTTTGCACTTGCGCTTGCTTTACTCGTGTGAACCAGGCTTTATGGTGAGAAACTGGAAGTCTCTCTTGGGAGTTCCGCTCTGGTCCCCTACTTTCCATTTTATATTCTGGTCTCGACCCAACCCACGCCGCCAGCTCACTGGCAAGGCCAGTCTAGTTCATCGAATGCTTTCAGAATGGGCGAATCTTTGTTTATAGTTTGTTGAATTTATGTCGCTGGTTAGATTGACGTTTATGTCTTCCCACTGTTAAATGTGCTCAGCAGCTGGTTGGTCGTCTTTGAACTTTGCGAGTGCAGGAGTAGTTAGTTGTTGTCGATTGTAGCGTTTGATGGTGATCTCTGTTATCGTATTCCGCAATACTACTTAAAGCTAGTTGATGTATAGAAGTTTATTCAAATGCGCCCTATTTAGTACTCCAAATAATTTTCTTGCTAATTAGTAATACTGCGATGACAACATTTGCAAAACATATTTAGTTTGATGAATTTTTAAAGACATCTCTCTTGGATCGTGTTGACTCCAATCTACCTCATGACGTAGTTTCGAGGTAGTGCTCTTTGGAACAGCCCAAGAAATAACACTGAAATATTTTCGGGAAACTTTACTGTCCGGACATTAGGTTTAAAATAATTATTAGCTGCGTGCGATCTCAAAAAAAGTCACACTCGAAACCCAACTTGGGGAAGAGCAGATGTCCTGGTCTGCCGTTTTCTCTAATTGCTTTTTAAGTTTTATTCGATATCAGTTTCCCTATATTCTGCACTTCCCGACCCAATTAAAGTCAACAGAACAGTGAGACAGTGATGCTTCTGAGTGTCTTTACAAGTCCATCATCAAAGAAATTTACAAAATTCAATTATTTACGGTCATGTTATGCAGTGCGATCGATGGATAAATCTTTACAACCATGTTCCAGTGTTTATGAGTGGCCCATTATAGAAGTCTGAATAACAACTGCGTTTGTGTCGCTCCTCAATGACTGTGTCTTCTTTTTCTGTCGAGAATTCCTCCGTCATCTTTGAAATAATTTGTTGAATTTACCCCACTGCGATCATATTAGTTAATATAATGAAATTTGAAAGACATGTTTCTTTGATCGTGTATATTATATCCTACCTAACGCCGTAGTTTCGAGGAAGCGTTATCATACCTTCTTATCTGATATAAATGTTTTGTTCAAAATGACTAGTGTTTTCGCCTGTAATATACTACGTGAACAAAGTCACAATTTATAAAGTTAATTGGAGAACATCAAAGGAAATTACAGAATAAATTTATTTACATTAAGTTGTGCAAAACGCGCTCAAGGATCTAACTTCTTGAGTATCTTGATGGCTTTATCTTCACGTATTCCAGTGTTTATCAGTGGCCCGAAAAGCAAGTTTGAATGCAATTGCATTTGTGTGGATTTTTAATGGCTGTCTTCGAAGCGTTAGTTGAGGGTTCCTTCATTGCAGCAGAACAAGCTTCTCAAGCTTTTCTTAATGTCGCTCTTGAAAACAACGTAAGTCACCGGATTAATGGCTGAGTTCACGAGGGAAAGCAGGTTGTTCATGTACTCAATATTCCGATTCGGTTCTTTTTCGGTGAACTGGTAGAAGACAGTATAAACTAGTTCAGCCATGTAACAAATAGTGAAGACTACAACCGCAATTCCGACTATCTTAACCGAAGATATTTTTTCATCTTTGATTTGGTCTTCTCTATTGTCTTCTGGTGTTTGATTAAATTGTAGCTGTGCCATTTGTATTGCCGTTTGCCGCGACCTTTGTCGAACGATGTAGACGATATGTCCAGTAGAAAAGAGCAATATGACCATGGGAAGCGTTTCAAAAACAGCAAAGTCAAAAATCTTGAAGTTTCGCGTGCAATTTGGAGGTGACGAAGGCAGAATGATGCAGGCAAGGTAAAAGAGGAAGTGTGACAAAAATGAAGCGATCCAAACAAAGGATATGAGAAGGACGGCTCGCCGGTATACCTTAAAGGCTTCGTAATAAAAATGTAGCGATCGAGCGCCAGAAGACAGAGGTTAGTAGCTGAAGCGGCTGAGAGGAACGATGTAAGACTGTACAGTAGGTTATATTCAAACGAGAATACCCCATACAGGTATAGTGTCAAGAATGCGCCCGCACCGACAGACATATCTGCGAGCGCGAGCGACTAGATAATCCAGTTGGCGAGGTTGTGAAGTTGTTGTCGTCGTGTGACAATCAGAAAGATAACAATTCCATTCCCAGCGACTGTCACAACAGAAAGAAAAGAGGCAGTAATTAGGAACTTGGCCAGTGCAGGAGTAGTTAGATGTTGCCGGTTGTAGCGTTTGATGGTTTAATCTGTGTTATCGTATTCCTCACCTGAGTTTAACGCAGTTTATTAAACGTCCTGGACTACCGTCCTGTTTGATTGCTTCATTTGTTCAAAATCGAAAGTTGTTATAGTAACCAGGTTGAGACTATAATAAAGGTAAAATGTTGTTGAAATTTCTATCCGACAGACTTGGCAAAAGAGGAAACGTGCATTGTAAGTTACTATAACTGAAGCCGCTGTACGGCAATTATGCATTATTTCCATTCAAGATAGAACTAAAACGGCCTTTTCAGAAATGCTTGTTGCCTCTGAGGCCTGTGCGAATATCTTACGAAAAGTTTCGGAAATAGCCTTTTTGACCATATCGGCAATACTACTTAAAGCTAGTTAAGGTGTAGAAGTTCATTCAAATACGTCCTATTTGCTACTCCAAAAACTTTTTGCTAATTAGTAATACTGCGATGACAATATTTGCAAAAAAATATTTAGTTTGATGAATTTTTAAAGACACCTTTCTTGGATCGTGTTGATTCTAATCTACCTCATGACGTAGTTTTGAGGTAGTGCTCTTTGGAACAGCCCAAGAAATAACACTGAAATATTTTCGGGGAACTTTACTGTCCGGACATTAGGTTCAAAATAATTATTGGCTGCGTGCGATCTTAAAAAAAGTCACACTCGAAACCAAACTTGGGGAAGAGCAGATGTCCTGGTCTGCCGTTTTCTCTAATTGCTTTTTAAGTTTTATTCGATATCAGTTTCCCTATAGTCTGCACTTCCCGACCCAATTAAAGTCAACAGAACAGCGAGACAGTGATGCTTCTGAGTGTCTTTACAAGTCCATCATCAAAGAAATTTACAAAATTCAATTATTTAGGGTCATGTTATGCAATGCGATCGATGGATAAATCTTTACAACCATGTTCCAGTGTTTATGAGTGGCCCATTGTAGAAGTCTGAATAACAACTGCGTTTGTGTCGCTCCTCAATGACTGTGTCTTCTTTTTCTGTCGAGAATTCCTCCGTCATCTTTGAAATAATTTGTTGAATTTACCCCACTGCGATCATATTAGTTATACATTTTTAATATAATGAAATTTGAAAGACATGTTTCTTTGATCGTGTATATTATATCCTACCTAACGCCGTAGTTTCGAGGTAGCGTTATCATACCTTCATATCTGATATAAATGTTTTGTTCAAAATGACTAGTGTTTTCGCCTGTAATATACTACGTCAAAGAAGTCACATTTTATAAAGTTAATTAGAGAACAGCAAAGGAAATTACAGAATAAATTTATTTACATTAAGTTGTGCAAAACACGCTTGAAGATCTAACTTCTTGATTATCTTGATGGCTTTATCTTCACGTATTCCAGTGTTTATCAGTGGCCCGAAAAGCAAATTTGAATGCAATTGCATTTGTGTGGATTTTTAATGGCTGTCTTCGAAGCGTTAGTCGAGGGTTCCTTCATTGCAGCAGAACAAGCTTCTCAAGCTTTTCTTGATGTCGCTCTTGAAAACAACGTAAGTCACCGGATTAATGGCTGAGTTCACGAGGGAAAGCAGGTTGTTCATGTACTCAATATTCCGATTCGGTTCTTTTTCGGTGAACTGGTAGAAGACAGTATAAACTAGTTCAGCCATGTAACAAATAGTGAAGGCTGCAACCGCAACTCCGACTATCTTCTCCGAAGATATTTTTTCATTTTTGATTTGGTCTTCTCTGTTGTATTCTGGTGTTTGATTAAATTGTAGCTGTGCCATTTGTATTGCCGTTTGCCGCGACCTTTGTCGAACGATGTAGACGATATGCCCAGTAGAAAAGAGCAGTATGACCATGGGAAGCGTTTCAAAAACAGCAAAGTCAAAAATCTTGAAGTTTCGCGTGCAATTTGGAGGTGACAAAGGCAGAATGATGCAGGCAAGGTAAAAGAGGAAGTGCGACAAAAATGAAGCGATCCAAACAAAGGATATGAGAAGGACAGCTCGCCGGTATACCTTAAAGGCTTCGTAATATAAATGTAGCGATCGAGCGCCAGAAGACAGAGGTTAGTAGCTGAAGCGGCTGAGAGGAACGATGTAAGACTGTACAGTAGGTTATATTCAAACGAGAATACCTCATACAGGTATAGTGTCAAGAATGCGCCCGCACCGACAGACATATCTGCGAGCGCGAGCGACTAGATAATCCAGTTGGCGAGGTTGTGAAGTTGTTGTCGTCGTGTGACAATCAGAAAGATAACAATTCCATTCCCAGCGACTGTCACAACAGAAAGAAAAGAGGCAGTAATTAGGAACTTGGCCAGTGCAGGAGTAGTTAGATGTTGCCGGTTGTAGCGTTTGATGGTTTAATCTGTGTTATCATATTCCTCACCTGAGTTTAACGCAGTTTATTAAACGTCCTGGACTACCGTCCTGTTTGATTGCTTCATTTGTTCAAAATCGAAAGTTGTTATAGTAACCAGGTTGAGACTATAATAAAGGTAAAATGTTTTTGAAATTTCTATCCGACAGACTTGGAAAAAGAGGAAAGGTGCATTGTAAGTTACTATAACTGAAGCCGCTGTACGGCAATTATGCATTATTTCCATTCAAGATAGAACTAAAACGGCCTTTTCAGAAATGCTTGTTGCCTCTGAGGACTGTGCGAATATCTTACGAAAAGTTTCGGAAATAGCCTTTTTGACCATATTGGCAATACTACTTAAAGCTAGTTAAGGTGTAGAAGTTCATTCAGATACGTCCTATTTACTACTCCAAAAACTTTTTGCTAATTAGTAATACTGCGATGACAATATTTGCAAAAAAATATTTAGTTTGATGAATTTTTAAAGACACCTTTCTTGGATCGTGTTGATTCTAATCTACCTCATGACGTAGTTTCGAGGTAGTGCTCTTTGGAACAGCCCAAGAAATAACACTGAAATATTTTCGGGGAACTTTACTGTCCGGACATTAGGTTCAAAATAATTATTAGCTGCGTGCGATCTTAAAAAAAGTCACACTCGAAACCAAACTTGGGGAAGAGCAGATGTCCTGGTCTGCCGTTTTCTCTAATTGCTTTTTAAGTTTTATTCGATATCAGTTTCCCTATAGTCTGCACTTCCCGACCCAATTAAAGTCAACAGAACAGCGAGACAGTGATGCTTCTGAGTGTCTTTACAAGTCTATCATCAAAGAAATTTACAAAATTCAATTATTTAGGGTCATGTTATGCAATGCGATCGATGGATAAATCTTTACAACCATGTTCCAGTGTTTATGAGTGGCCCATTGTAGAAGTCTGAATAACAACTGCGTTTGTGTCGCTCCTCAATGACTGTGTCTTCTTTTTCTGTCGAGAATTCCTCCGTCATCTTTGAAATAATTTGTTGAATTTACCCCACTGCGATCATATTAGTTATACATTTTTAATATAATGAAATTTGAAAGACATGTTTCTTTGATCGTGTATATTATATCCTACCTAACGCCGTAGTTTCGAGGTAGCGTTATCATACCTTCATATCTGATATAAATGTTTTGTTCAAAATGACTAGTGTTTTCGCCTGTAATATACTACGTCAAAGAAGTCACATTTTATAAAGTTAATTGGAGAACATCAAAGAAAATTACAGAATAAATTTATTTACATTAAGTTGTGCAAAACACGCTTGAAGATCTAACTTCTTGAGTATCTTGATGGCTTTATCTTTACGTATTCCAGTGTTTATCAGTGGCCCGAAAAGCAAGTTTGAATGCAATTGCATTTGTGTGGATTTTTAATGGCTGTCTTCGAAGCGTTAGTCGAGGGTTCCTTCATTGCAGGAGAACAAGCTTCTCAAGCTTTTCTTGATGTCGCTCTTGAAAACAACGTAAGTCACCGGATTAATGGCTGAGTTCACGAGGGAAAGCAGGTTGTTCATGTACTCAATATTCCGATTCGGTTCTTTTTCGGTGAACTGGTAGAAGACAGTATAAACTAGTTCAGCCATGTAACAAATAGTGAAGGCTGCAACCGCAACTCCGACTATCTTCTCCGAAGATATTTTTTCATTTTTGATTTGGTCTTCTCTGTTGTATTCTGGTGTTTGATTAAATTGTAGCTGTGCCATTTGTATTGCCGTTTGCCGCGACCTTTGTCGAACGATGTAGACGATATGTCCAGTAGAAAAGAGCAGTATGACCATGGGAAGCGTTTCAAAAACAGCAAAGTCAAAAATCTTGAAGTTTTGCGTGCAATTTGGAGGTGACGAAGGCAGAATGATGCAGGCAAGGTAAAAGAGGAAGTGCGACAAAAATGAAGCGATCCAAACAAAGGATATGAGAAGGACGGCTCGCCTTGTGGTCACAAGGACGGTATACCTTAAAGGCTTCGTAATATAAATGTAGCGATCGAGCGCCAGAAGACAGAGGTTAGTAGCTGAAGCGGCTGAGAGGAACGATGTAAGACTGTACAGTAGGTTATATTCAAACGAGAATACCTCATACAGGTATAGTGTCAAGAATGCGCCCGCACCGACAGAAATATCTGCGAGCGCGAGCGACTAGATAATCCAGTTGGCGAGGTTGTGAGGTCGTCGTCGTCGTCGTGTGACAATCAGAAAGATAACAATTCCATTCCCAGCGACTGTCACAACAGAAAGAAAAGAGGCAGTAATTAGGAACTTGGCCAGTGCAGGGGTAGTTAGATGTTGCCGGTTGTAGCGTTTGATGGTTTAATCTGTGTTATCATATTCCTCACCTGAGTTTAACGCAGTTTATTAAACGTCCTGGACTACCGTCCTGTTTGATTGCTTCATTTGTTCAAAATCGAAAGTTGTTATAGTAACCAGGTTGAGACTATAATAAAGGTAAAATGTTTTTGAAATTTCTATCCGACAGACTTGGCAAAAGAGGAAACGCGCATTGTAAGTTGCTATAACTGAAGCCGCTGTACGGCAATTATGCATTATTTCCATTCAAGATAGAACTAAAACGGCCTTTTCAGAAATGCTTGTTGCCTCTGAGGCCTGTGCGAATATCTTACGAAAAGTTTCGGAAATAGCCTTTTTGACCATATCGGCAATACTACTTAAAGCTAGTTAAAGTATAGAAGTTCATTCAAATACGCCCTATTTACTACTCCAAATAATTTTCTTGCTAATTAGTAATACTGCGATGACAATATTTAGAAAAAATATTTAGTTTGATGACTTTTTAAAGACATCTTTCTTGGATCGTGTTGATTCTAATCTTCTTCATGACGTAGTTTCGAGGTAGCTTTCTTCAGAACAGCCCAAGAAATAACACTGAAATATTTTCGGGAAATTTTAATGTCCGAACATTAGGTTCAAAATAATTATTAGCTGGGGGCGATCTCAAAAAAGTCACACTTGAAACCCAAGTTGGAGAAGAGCAGATGTCCTGGTCTGCCGTTTTCTCTAATTGCTTTTTAAATTTTGTTTGATATCACTTTCCCTATTCTGCACTTATATAAACCGACCCAAATACAGTCAACAGAACAGCGAGACAATGGTGTTTTGAGTGTCTTTACAAGTCCATCATTAAAGAAATTTACAAAATTTAATTACTTACGGCCATGATATGAAATGCGCTCGATGGATAAATCTTTACAATCATGTTTCAGTGTTTGAGTGTCCCGTAAAAGAAGACTGAATAACAATTGTGTTTGTGTCGCTTCTCAATGGCTGTGTCGTCTTAGAAGTGTTAATAGTCGGGTATTCCTCCGTTATCTTTGTAATAATTTGTTGAATTTACCTTGCTGCAATTATATAATTTATACATATTTAATATCAATGAAATTTTAAAGACGTGTTCCTTGATCGTGTATATTATAAACTACCTAAAGGTGGTGTTACACTGGTCGATTTGCAACGACGATTTGCAACGATGCGATGTTGCGCTAAAAATCGTTGAGGTGTAACACCCCATTGCGAACGATTTTCGCGATGTTTGCAGTGGTGCAACGCGTTGCAAGTTTTTGAAAGCGATTCAAAAACTTGCAACGCCGTTGCGTGGATTTGGAGCAAATCGACGTTGCAAATTGTCGTTGCGAATCGACCAGGTAGTTTCGAGATAGCATTATTATATACCTACATATCTGATATAAATGTTTTGTTCAAAATGACTCTGTAATATACTACGTCAAAGAAGTCACATTTTATAAATTGGAGAACATCAAAGGAAATTACATAATAAATTTATCTACATTAGGTTGCGCAAAAGGATTTAAATTGTCGATTATCTTGATGGCTTCATTTTTACGTATTCCAGTGTTTATCAGTGGCCCGAAAAGCAAGTTTGAATGCAATTGCATTTGTGTGGATTTTTAATGGGCGGCTTCGAAGTGTTAGTTGGGGGTTCCTTCGTTACAGCAGAACTCATTTCTGAAGCTCTTCTTGATGTCGCTCTTGAAAAAAGCGTAAGCCACCGGATTAATGGCCGAGTTTACCAGGTAAAGCAGAATCGTCAAGTACTCAACATTCTTATCCGGTTCTTTTCCGGTGAACTGGTAGAGGACTGTATAAACTAGCTCAGCTATGTAACAGATGGTGAAGACTGCAACCGGAACTCCGACTATCTTCAAGGAAGATGTTTTTTCATTTTTGATTTGGTCTTCTCTGTTGTCTTCTGGTGTTTGATTAAATTGTAGCTGTGCCATTTGTATTGCCGTTTGCCGCGACCTTTTTCGAACGATGGAGATGATATGTCCAGTAGAAAAGAGCAATATGACCATGGGAAGCATTTCAAAAACAGCAAAGTCAAAAATCTTGTAGTTTCGCTTGCAGTTTGGAGGTGACGAAGGCAGAATGATGCAGACGAGGTAAAAGAGGACGTGCGACAAAAACGAACCGATCCAAACAAAGGATATCATGAAGACGGCTCGCCTTGTGGTCATGAGGACGACGTACCTTAAAGGCTTCGAAATGAAAATGTAGCGATCGAGCGCCAGAAGACAGAGGTTAGTAGCTGAAGCGGCTGAGAGGAACGACGTAACACTGTACATTATGTTAAATTCAAACGAGAATACCTCATACAGGTATACTGTCAGGAATTTGCCCTCACCGACAGAAGTATCTGCGACCGCAAGCGACAAAATAATCCAGTTTGCAGGATTGTGTAGTCGTCGTAGTTTAACAATCAGGTAGATAACAATTCCATTCCCAATGACTGTTATGATAGAAAGAAAAGCGCCAGTAATTAGGAACCACAGTGGTACCATGTTGGTTCCTTTTTATCGAATGCTTTTAGAATGGGCTAATCTTTGTTTTTAATTTGTTGAATTTATGTCGCTGTTTGAATTGACGTTTATGTCCGCCCACAATTAATATGCTCAGCAGCTGGTTGGTCGTCTTTGAACTTTGCGATTGCAGGAGTAGTTAGATGTAGTTGGTTGCTGCACTTAGTGGTCTAATCTGTGTCGTCATATTTCACACTTGAGTTTAACGCAGTTCAGTTGACGTCGTGGACTGCTTAGAGATTAGAGAACATCAAAGAAAATTGCAGAATACAATTATTTACGTTATGTTGAGCAAAACGGCGAGGATTCAAATTCTTGATTACTTTGATAGTTATATCAGCTCTTTACTTTTTCCAGTGTTTATGAGTGGCCCGTAAAACAAGCCTGAATGCAATTGTAGTTGTGTCGCTTCTTTGTTAAGAATTAAAAGGGCTGGTTCGCCTTAGAAGTGTTTAGTCGGGAGTTCCTTCGTTGCAGCTGAACATGCTTTTCAAGCTTTTCTTGATGTCGCTCTTGAAAAAAGTGTACGCCTCTGGATTGATGGCTGAGTTTGCCGCGTAAAGCAAAGTCAAAGTGAACGTAACAATCGCCCAATTCACATCTGTTTTGATGAACTGGTAGGGGACTGTATAAACTAGTTCGGCCATGTAACCGGTGGTGAAGACTGCAACTCCGACTATCTTCACCGAAGATTTTTTTCGTTTTGATTCGAGTCTTCTGTGTTGTCCTCTGAGGTATTTCATTAAATTGTAGCTGTGCCATTTGTATTGCCATATGCTGCGATCTTTGTCGAACGATGTAGAAGATACGTCCAGTTGAAAAGAGCAAGATGATCATGGGAAGCGTTTCAAAAATGACAAAGTCAAAAATCGAGAAGTTTTGCGTGCAGTTTGGAGGTGTGGAAGGCAGAATGTTACAGATGAGGTAAAAGAGAAAGTGTGACAAAAAAGAGGCGATCCAAACAAAGGATATCATGAAAACGGCTCGCCTTGTGGTCATGAAAATGTAGCGATCTAGTGTCATAAGGCAGAGAATGATAGTTGATGAGGTTTGAAGGAACGACAAAACACTGTACTTAAGATTGCTTTCAAACGAGAATTTCTCATGCAGACTTTTTGTCAAGACGTGGCCCGCACCGACAGAAAAACCTGCGACCGCGAGCGACAAGATAATCCAGTTTGCAGGATTGTGAAGTCGTCGTCATGTGACTATCAGGAAGATAACAATTCCATTCCCAGTGACTGTTATAACAGAAAGGTAAACACCAGTAATTAAGTACCACAAGGGCAGCATGTTTGTTCTTTTTCATCGAGTGCTTTCAGAAGGGTGTTACTAACAGAATGAGAGAATCTTTGTTTTATATCTTGTCAATTTCTGACGCTGCTTAGATTGATGTTTATGTCCGCCTACACTGTGTTAATATACTCGGCAAACTAGTTAGTGTCGATTGTAACAATTGATGGTCTAATCTGATGTTGCCTGCTTGGGGCAGATCACGTACCGCCCCGAGTCAACTCGTCTTCAATCAATCTTCTGTAAGCGTTTACGTGAAAAAAAGCTTTAAACATAAGCGTGTAAACATGGCCTAAATATATTGTCTTGCTAATTAATACTGCGATCACATTTGCGAAACATGTTTTAGCTTCATGATGTTTTAAAGACATCTCTCTTTGATCGTGTTGATTTTAATCTACCTGATGACGTAGTTTCGAGGTAGCGTCTTTTAGAACAGCCTGAGAAATAACACTGAAATAATTTAGGAAATCTATAAAGTAATGTGAACCTTGAGTTTAACTAAATGATTATTGCTCAAAAAAGTCACATTCCCGACTGAAGCTCGAGTGTAGCAGATGTCCCGGTGTGCCGTTTCTTCTTATAATTGCTCCTTTAATTGCTCGCGGGGCGTGGCCCCGGCGAAGCTTAAAAATGGAGTTTTTTTCTTCTGGGTCGAGAATCAGCACACGGTTATTGGTTCATATGATCACGTGATATGCGATGACGTAAACCGCCGCCCAGTTGGCTCAGTTGGTTGAGTGCCGGTCTTTCGTGCGGGAGGTCGCGAGTTCGAACCCCGGCCGGACCAGCACTCGGGGTCTTAAAATAATTGAAGAGAAGATGCTGCCTTTGTTTCTATCAGCAAATGGTAAGATTTTCACGTGGCTCGGCTGACTACGTAAAATGGCGGTCCCGTCTCCCTATACTTCTATACTTGATTACAGACGGGACGTAAAAAAAACCACTGATGAGGACGTATTAAACAAATCTCTGGCAATGACCACCCTCAGTGCCTGTACTCCACAGTAATATGGCGAAGCCAAATTGTTGCTGAAAAGCCCCTTGAGGGGAGCATCAATAAAAATATTTATGTATGTATGTAACTCGAGATGTGGCCAGTGAATTGCTCGTTACTTGTGTGTAAAAGTTGACTGCATCCCATCCAAACTCAACACCATTGGACTCTGTGGAACATGCACGGATAAACTGGATTTTTAGGGAACAATTTTGGCTGGCGTTCTTAAGTTCACCGCGGAAGCTTTGAGAATAACCGTAAACAAATGTTTGATGGATACCGCTCGGGGATTGCAAATTTCTCTGTCGCCGCTAAATATTTAGCCTCGACGAAACTTTCTGTGGCGGCACGAAATACTTCTGCGAAGATAACAGGCCGAAAACGGAAACCAAAGCTACGATGAGCTTTAGCTGCAAAACAATGGCGATTTATGCGTTACTTTGTACATGACATCTGTTGCCTCATAAAATTCTTCTGCTTATCGTACTTTGCCTGTTGAAATGTTTCTTTCATTGGATCATGTAGTCTTTGTTTCGCAATGGTCATTGTATACCAGATATGAAAAATACACCGAAATAGTCCTGAACATTGAGTTTGCAGTTCACAAATGACTGAACACACTGTGAACAAAACCGCAATAATATTGACGTAAGCAAGTGTCGTGTTACATTCCTCGCTTGTTACAGAACACGAAAACTCAAAAGCCTGATAGAAGAAACGTATTCAGTTAATAAAAGAAAACACAAAAGTATTGAAGCGAAGGTTGGATTAATTGTGGCCTCTCGTTAGAAATAAGAGTCGAAGTCAAACTGTCAAAAATCAATTGTGCATAAAAAGATATGTCACGCATTCTCAAAATGCAAGTGTATGAGTGTTGTAATGATAATTTATAGTTTAATCAGGTTTCATTTGAGCAAGGTGTCAACAGCCAAGTTCTTTATAACTGTGTGATATTTTTCTGGTGAGAAACTGGAAGTCCCTCTTGGGAGTTCCACTCTTGTCCCTACTTTCCATTGTAGTATATTCTGGTCCCGACGCAACTCACACTGCGAGCTCACTGGCAATGCCAGTCTAGTTTTATTTGATACCGGTTTCTTCCTCTTCTGCAGTTATAAACTGATCCTTACTGTGTGAGAGGATGATGTGTATTTACGAACATCAGATAAGAATATTCACAGCAAATTTATTGTTATTCATGTCAGTTATACTTGATCATTATAATGGCCACGCTATATCTTAATGTATCCAGTTATCTATGTACATAATACGCTAAGCACCCGCTGCCCCATTTGTGCGTGTGCTCATGTGTCTGTAACGCTCTTTCCGAGGCCTCCTCGTAGATAAATCCAATATGGCTGCTACATCTTTCAGGTCCTTTAGTAATATCAAATAAGAATGTTAATTTAAAGCTCAGCGATCTATAGAAGTGAAACATATCACGAGTATTACTATTGAAATATACCTGCACGTACGTATTGAGAGCTTTCGCCAGACAGTTCAGGAGTTAGAAGTGAACACTCTTTATTAGAATGTACTCATTAAGAGCTTTCATTTGAGTGGTCAAACCTTTAGGTTTCATTTGACAGTTCAGGAGTTCGAAGTGAACACTGTTATTAGAATGTACTCATTAAGAGCTTTCATTTGAGTGGTCAAACCTTTAGGTTTCATTTGACAGTTCAGGAGTTCGAAGTGAACACTGTTATTAGAATGTACTCATTAAGAGCTTTCATTTGAGTGGTCAAACCTTTAGGTTTCATTTGACAGTTCAGGAGTTCGAAGTGAACACTGTTATTAGAATGTACTCATTAAGAGCTTTCATTTGAGTGGTCAAACCCTTAGGTTTCATTTGACAGTTCAGGAGTTCGAAGTGAACACTGTTATTAGAATGTACTCATTAAGAGCTTTCATTTGAGTGACCACACCTTCAGGTTTCATTTGACAGTTTAGGAGTTTGAAATCTTGACTGAGCCAAATTCGCTTGTTCTGCGTTTTTCCTTATTAAATGGGACCTAGCGTAACTAGAGTTAGTGTGAGACTGACCTTTTGCTTTTGTAACTTAATGCTACCTTGGAAATGTTTGAGATTCGACTCTTCGAGTTCTTCTGTGACAGTGGAACAGGCTTTTCAAGCTTCGTTTGATGTCTCTTTTAAAGAGAGCGTACGCAACTGGATTGATAGCAGAGTTGACAACGTAAAGGAGGTTTGAAAAGTACACATAAGGCCAATTAAATTTCTTTTCCGTGCTTAGTTGGTAGTGGACAGTAAAGCAGAGTTCGTTTAGGTAACAGATGTTGAATGCCGTGACAGACACACCAATCACTTTCGTCGTCGAAGTCCAATGGCTTCTTGTAAGATCTTCTTTTCTTGGACGAGTTATTTGGTTATTAAATTGTAGCTGTGCCATTTGTATATCCATTTGACGCGATCTTCGTCGAGCGATGTAGAAGATATGTCCAGTAACAAATGATAGTATAACCATAGGAAGCATCTCAAGAACTGTGAAATCAAAATACATAAATTTCTTTGTGTCCTCTGCAGACGAAGTCAATGTATAATTCAGGTAGAATACAAAGTGAGGTATGAACGAAGCCATCCAAGCAGATAATATTAAGAAGGCAGCTCGTTTTGTTGTCATCTTGGTAATATACTTGAACGGTTTCGTAATGGCAATGTAGCGATCAAGCGTCATAAGACAGAGGTTGGTAGCTGAAGCGCCGTAGAGGAATGAGAGAATGCTGTAGCGCAAATTGTATTCAAACAAGAATACCTCATACAGGTATTGTGTCAGTACAAAGCCAGGCCCGATAAAGAAATCTGCAACGGCGAGCGACAAGATAATCCAGTTGGCAGGATTGTGAAGTTGTTGTTTTGTGATGATCAGGTAGATAACAATTCCATTTCCAGTAACTGTTACAATGGATAGAAAGGCGCCGAGGATTAAGTACGATAGCGGAAACATATCGGGCCTCAGCTAAAACGTCGGTTTCTCGACGCAGAAAAGTTTGGCGAACTGGTTTCGGTGAACGGATAAGCTTGATGTGTAAATCTGCAAGTCACGTTAAATCCTGCACAGAAAACGGAGATAACAGCTTGAAAGAGAAGAGCGTGGCAAAATGTCACAAATGAGCTTGATAGAGTATCTTTTGAATGCTCGGTCTGAAAAATGCTGCTTCCAGGTTTGTTGTCGCGTGTTCTGCATGTATGTTCATTTAAAAGGACGTGATGTATTTCGTTCTTTTTTTTATTATTAATAAGTCGACTGTCAAGTCAGTCAAGTGTGGATGAAGAGATTGTTCTCTATTTATTGATAGTAAACTAGACCGTGAGAAAGAAATTAAAGCCTCCAGGTGCTGCGTGTACATATGTGATATACACATACTGTTGTATAGATGGTGTTTTCAGCTCGGGTAGAGTGGCCTGTTAGTAAAACAAGGATTATAGCTATGTATAGATACGTATATACTCAGACTACAAAAAAATTAAATAGGAACAAAGTCGCGTCTCTCAAGTTTTCCGTATTTCTTTATGTATTAGATGAAGGCAAGAGAGGATATCATCCCCTCTTGATGAAGGTCAACCGACGATTTATCAGAAGTAAAAAGATGGTCAAATGACTGACTGAGTACACATAATATTGATGTGAATTTTATAACAAACTTATGATTGTGTATTTGTAACTGCTGCACCCTTATTACTTTTTTGCATGAAAGCTGATGTGTCATTGAAAGCACTTGGCGGCATAAAAAAGCATGAACCCCGGTTCTGATCATTTTAATTGAGTGACCGATGCATGTGGTGTGTTTTTTTTACGGAAGTGCACTGTAAATTAAGCATGGCAATCGTATGCCGATACTTTCTTCCTTGATTGATTTTCTCCTATACTAGCTAAAAAAATTTAGATATTGACGAAAACGAAGGATGGACCGCAACGTTTTCAGGAAGAATATCTTGACTGTGTATTTGTAATAACAGAATGTTTTTCCTTCTTTTTTTCGCTCGCTCTTCACTGTGAATTGGTGCCATCCGTTGAGAAACATTTGTTTTAATCAGACTGTTTATTCAGGAAGGTAGCTTTCTTTTGTACAGTCATTGTGTTCTATAATTAAAACCTAGAAGTTTGGATCTCTGAGCCGTGAAGGACGTTTGAGCGGAGTTAAACTAGAACATTTCTCCTTCTATGTTATAGCAAAGGGCATCGTTATTGACTTTTAGATTATTTAGTTTGATGGCAGCTTCAATTTTAATATTTTAACATTTAAGCGCCATAGATGATAAGAGGCAATGTTATTTTTTCAGTGTATATCGTGGCAGGTGACCTCTTGTTTGGCGTGGGTTCAGTTATTCCGGATAGTGAGAGAATGGGTTTTAGTAGTTATGTGAGAACTGTACCACAGAATATAGTTGCCATGGATTTCAATACGTCACACAGACCCTTCCTTTTGCTTATCACCAGAGCTCAATTCAAGTCGTCTTCAAGAGTTTGCAGATGTAGTTCGTCAAGTCTCATTCAACAAAAAGGAATAAAATGATGTCATGAAATAAGAAAAGAACGACGGGAGAATGCCTTGCTTTCTGTTGTAGCAAAATAGAAGTTAGGCGCCCTGTTTGCTGTCGTACGAACCGTTTAAGCGGAAGAAATAACATCTGCATATATTACCATATCCGTACTATGGATTCTTCTAAATGGCGTGTTTCTCAAGCTACCGTATATGTTCATGCGTGGGTGACGGACCAAATTGTTTTTGATGCGTTTTGCTTGTAAAGTGTCACAGAAGTCTCTTTCCTGCAGCGGAACATACTTTTTAATCCTTCTTTGATGTCCTGTTTAAAAAACGCGTACACAACCGGATTAAAAGCCGAGTTTACAAGATACATCAGTTCCATGATGCAATAAAAGGTTTCGTCGTGAGTTCTCAGTGGGAGTTGGTAGATTATAGTGTAGGAAACCTCGAGTATGTAGCAAATGACAAACACGGAGACCGCAGCCACGACAACCTGTACGGAAGAAGTTGCCCGCGCTGGTGGTGCAAACTTCATCTTATCTTCCATGGTTCTCTGATTAAAACGCAGCTGTGCCATGAGAACCGCCGTTTGACGAGAGTGCCTTCGTGTAATGATAACGATGTGTCCCATAACCAAAAGAAGAACTGCCATTGGAACGATTTCAAAGACAACGAAATCAAAGATTGTGAACTCCTGCGGATGGCTGTCGGGATTTTCGGCCGTTTTATAGATGACGAACTTCATAAGAAAGGCAAAATGTGGTACGAAGGAAATAATCCATGGGATTGAAGACAGCACTGCAGCTCGCCTCGTCATAAAAGTGACGTATTTTAACGGTTTCACAATGGCGATGTAGCGGTCCAGTGTCATGGCACAAAGACTGGACGCTGATGCGGCTGCGAGGAAAGAAGCGATGCAATAGCTAAGATTCGAGCTGCACCTCAGTGCGTCACAAAGGTATTCCACTATGAAGTATCCTGCCCCAACGAAAAAGTCTGCTATAGTGAGCGATAGGACAAACCAGTTAGCTGTTGTGTGGAGTCGTTGCCTTGTGATGATCAAGTGGATCACTGTGCCGTTGCCTGCAAGCGTTAGGGTCGATAAAATCCCGCTAAGAACCAAATACCACGTCGGCCGCATGGCTGCTTTGTCCAAGGTTATAAAAGGTTTCTTCTTTGTGGTCAAGTTGTGTCCTCGAAGTTTAATCAGATTTCACCAACTTCCGCTGATGATGTTTACTCGGCTTGTTTACCTTTGAAGGGGCGCAGAAACATTATGATTGGTGTTTGTCCATCTAGATCGGACCAACAAGTCTAGTTTATTTATCGACAATATGCTTTGATGTTCCTTACACGTCTTATCCTGACAGTTAATCTGATTTATTTGAAAAGTTTAGAAGTCACGTCAGATTTGAGGTACACCTGCTGTGTTGTTGCTCCTCGTTTTAAAAGCTTCTATACTTAGAGCTGGAGCTTGCTTTTGTTCGTCTGGTAATCTTTGTTGTTGCGTTTTTTAAAAACCTTTTTAACTAATACTATTATGAATGATTCATAAACTGAAACAGGTACTTGGCCCAACAGCAAAGTCCGAGTGCTCCGATTTGTGAACTTTCATTTTGAGTGGTCAGTTCTGGAGTCGGACATTTTTTTGCTGGCCATATTCGCCTTTAGAAGTGAAAGAGTTTTGCCCCTTTTCAGTTAGTTGTCGTATGTTGTGAGCAAGTGTTGCCGAACTTATCTTTCGTGTCGCGTTGATTAATCTGAAAGTGTTATTTACATAGCTCATGGCTGCAAGTTAATGTTTTGCTGCAGATAGATGATCAATGTCATGTATTTTGTTATACTTACAAGGCTATGTCTTAGACAAGTAATACAACATACTGTAATTAAATAATGGTTTATAAACGAGAAAATAGACACAACAACAACAACCACCACCACCACAACAACAACAACAAAACACTGAAGAATCAATAGTCACTATATTTATACTCAAGAAAAAAGATGCCCACCAATCCTTGGACAATGTTCAGACGATTTTTCTCATACGGAAACCTGTTCCCAGTTGTGTATAACTGTGTATAAGTTTTAGTTTTTACACTTTTGAGTTACGAGTTTCAACGACATTATTGTTGTTCTCCTCTAGTTTGATGTTTCATAAATATCACCTGTTGTCCGCTTGTTCTCTCCTTTTCCTTCACGGAAGCTTTTGTATTTTCGTCGCCAACTTATCGTCCGTTGGTTGTGACCTCGTTTATATTTTCTGACGTTTCAACATGGTGCAACTTGAGAACTGTCGAACGTAATGCGAAGGCCCTGGGAAAGAGGTCCACGCTGACTAATGTAGCGCAGGCACAACAATCTGGGAAATATAAGTTGACAGACAATTCGAAATCAATTAAGCGATAAACGACTGAGGTAGTCAATGGCAGAAATTTTCTGATACGAACTTGCCACTTTACGCGACTTTTTAAAGGATAGTTCATTCGTGTTTGTTTCGGATGATCTGTCTGTACGATTCAGAATGACCAGAGTTTCCTGACTCTATCCACCTGACTTTGAGCAGATGTTTAAGGATGTGAAAGTTTCCGACATAATCTCAGTCACATTGTCAAATGCAACCCTATTTTCTTCAGTGTGTATTAAATAATGCACACAACTAAACGGGGATATTTTTATGTTGCACCAATGTATACTCGATGTATAGATTTTATAGAAAGTTGGATGAGCTTCCTTGACTGAGTTGTTAGTCTGCCCTCGTAGCGCCGGTTAAACGGAAGTTTCGTTTAAATCTCTATATATATCGTTTAATTTCGGGTATGAGCTATAGAAATGTAAACAGTATATTGGATTGGTTTCTATCTTATCAGCTGTCTCTCGTGTTCCGCAATGTAATCAATGATGAGATTGTTTGTTTGTTTTTATTTTTTGCTTTAATTTATTTCTTTGAACCGTTAGAAGGGATTTGAGGCAGATATGGTACATATTGTTTAGTTTAATTCGGTTTTGATGCTGGTTTTTGGCAGAAACAGATTGGTTACACATTGTCGAAGCGGCCTCTCAAAAGTTTAAGCGATTTTTTTCTTGCTCAAACATCTATGTCAAGGTGAACCCCAAGAAAATAACAAACAAAACGAAACGAAAGCAACTTGGTAGAGTGAAATGTTATCTTGTCTACTTATTGCATGTCATGTCAATCAATGGTGCTTCAGGAAATGAATGATAACAAGATAAAATGACGCCCAGAACCTTTCGAACTGCTGGCATTGATTCGAAGCACAGTGACGTTGACTTGACTTATCAAGATTGGAAAAAAAGGCAAGCATAAAGTTCACCGACAACCACGTGTTAGAAAACAGTTTAACATTCACAGTTGATCAAATTCTTGTGTTTATTCTTTTTATATCTCCCTTCGATTGTTTAAAAGCAGAGCTTTTAGTAACCTTGGTAACTGCTACTACAAACAGGACGATTTAAATAGGACAATTCTTTCTGCTCCGAGAAGCAAACAGAAACCGTGAGAATTGAGGAACAGCCGATGACGCCCATGGAAAGAACGTCATATAACAAAATTATAAGTAGTTTAGTCTCTTTATTTTGGCATTAGTTCTCGCGTTGCCATCCTTTCCAGTCACGTGTCCCGATTCCACCAATCACGCGCACGAGGAGTATTTATGGGTTATTCGGAACTAGGAAGGAAATTAAATTCTGTTCCATTGAATAGATATGCAATTGGAAAATTAAAAAACTGTTACTCAAACAATGGAGAGACGATTTATGATTCATATCTCGATCACCTGTCTCTCGCTGCCGTTCGAGTTTTTTTTGTTCAAATTACACTTTTTTTATTCTGCGCCTCAGAATGTACTCTTTGAGAGCTTTCATTTGAATGTTCACACCTTTAATTTTCGTTTGACAGTTCTGGAGTTGGAACTTAACGCTGCTATTGGAATATACCGTAGTAATTGCGACGAACGCTGACCAACGGAAGTGACGTCAAAACGGTGGTGTTAAACGTCAAGTGTGTGACGTCAGAAACATACATTTTCGACCAATTGCGTTAACCTTTGTGACTTTTTTATGTGACAGGTAATGGAAGTTTCCAAATTAATTGTCGAAGATATATCTTTAATTATGTTTCACTGATTCTCACTACTGAAAAATCAAACAATGAATTTCGTCTTTGCACTTGAAACTGAACTGCATCGCGGAAGTAAGAAAAAAAATCAGGGAGAGATAATTTAAAACGAAGTTGTGTTTGTATCGGCTGCATTTGTTAAACTCCTGTGATCATGCTACCGCTGTGGTATTCTATTCTCGGTTGGTTTGCGTCGATTGTAACCATCACTGGCAATGGCTTCGTGATCTACATGATCATCGGTAGACCGCGACTTCGCACCAAAACCAACGGCTTCGTACTTTCTCTTGCTGTGGCAGATCTCTGTGTGGGTGCAAGTTACTTCTTGACGGAGCACATTTGTCACAAACTGAACTGTAAAGACTACATTCCCTATGCCGTCGGCTCGTTTCTTTCCGCCGCATCAGCGACGAATCTTTGTCTCTTGATAATTGACCGCTACATCACTATCATGAAACCTCTGGAGTATTCAACCCTCATGACAACAACACGAGTTGTCTTTTTGATATCCACTGTTTGGCTGAGTTCATTTCTAGCGCATTTATTCCTTATACTGGCTCTCTCAATGTTTGCTACGTCAGACGACAACATCATGCGTGTGTTCTTGGTATCCGATTTTGTGGTCTTCGAGATCCTTCCCCTTTTCGTTTCATCTTTCGCTACGATACACATCTGTGTTATCGCTAAACGAAACTCTCGTCAAATAACCAGCGTGGTGGATCAACTTCGTTTTAATCTGAGAAGGGAAGACAACCGGGGAAGATTCGCAAAGTCTCGGGAAAGGACATCGGCGAAACTTGTCGGCGTGGCCGGATCAGTGTTCTTCATCTGCTACTTGTACGAAATTTTCTACACTATTTATTGTCAGTTGCTTGAGAAAAAGGATTCGAACGTACGGTACACTGCTTGGCTGCTTAACATCATAAACTCTGCGGCAAACCCGGTTGCATACGCATTTTTTAAAGGCGATATTAAGATGAATTTGAAAAGAATCCTCCTATTTAAAAACCGACCCGAAATCGCACCTCGAGATTTTCCCTTGGCAACTACCGCGGCATATAGCAACACTGAATTATCTTAACCTTGAAGTTTGTGGGACGTACACGTACTGCAGTAGTTGTTTTATTATGTGCGGTTTTATCATGTTTTGGAGTCACCTGTCTTGTTTAACGCTTGACACTTCAATTTATAAATGGTGACTGCGATAAAAGCTTTGATTTGAGTATGTACACCTTTAGCTTTTATTTAACAGTTTAGAAGTTGGACGTTTTCTACGTTGAGTTCATTTTCGCCTTTGACTGTAAAAATATTAAAAATACTGTGAGTTGAATTTAGATTAAAAAGAATCATGTTGAGAACAATCTAGCCCCACCATACAATACAGGAAGGCCTTATTTTAAGAAAATACAATTAGTTCTATATTTATTAAAATAACGCCTTTCTGTTGTGAAGTAGTCGAGAAAATCCGAACTTTATATCATTCTGATGAATATGTATTTTGAAATCAACTTGAAAAACAACTGAACTCGTTATATTAACTTCAGTGTTGTTTTTCTTACTGGATATACAAGTCAGTGAGTAAGCAAGTCATATTAATTTTACAATATACAGCAAAGATCAAAGCGGGTAGCGAGATAAAATTGAGACCATGTTGCGTATAATTAATACTGTTCCTTTGGAGACCAGGTGTTTCTCTTAAACCTCCCACAATGTTTCGCTGTCGGAATTAACCCTTAATATATGATAGAAAATCTCTTAGTACTGCGGTATTGAACTGTATTCATCACGAACTTTCAATTAAATGGTCGCACCTTGTTGAAGTTTCATTCGCCTTGGTTCAGGATCTCGACGTGAAAAGTGCTATCAACGAGAGCTTTTATTTGATTGGTCGCACCTTTAGTTTCATTTGACAGTTCAGGAGTTCGACGTGAAAATAGCTATCAGTGAGAACTTTCATTTGAGTGGTTACACTATTATGTTTCATCTGACAGTTCAGGAGTTGGAAGTGAACACTGCTATTAGAACTTACTTATTAAGAGCTTTCATTTCGAATAGTCGCACCTTTAGGTTTCATTTGACAGTTCAGTAGTTGGAAGTAAAAACTGCTATTAGAATGTACTCATTAAGAGCTTTCATTTGAATAGTCACACCTTGAGGTTTCATTGACAGTTAAAGAGTTGGAAGCGAACACCTCTGCTATTAGAATGAAGTCCGTGAAAGCTTTCATTTGAGTGGTCACTCAAGTGGTTCAGGAATTGATAGTCAAATTCACCCTGTGGCAATGTTTGAAGTTAATATTACCGTCTGTCTCGCCAGTTTTACATATTAAAACACAACACATAATTGGTGTGCGGAAAAGATTTGGACGATTTTCGAATAATGTCACCAATTTGTGTTCGTTATCATGTGATTTCATATTTTCTTGTTTGAATAAGAAAAAAAATATATATATATATATTTTTGCTTTTATATTAATTTTAAAATGAGCCAAAATTAAAAAAACAAGCGCTTTCGTTCTTTATGAAAAAGAAGAGAAAAAAATCAGAAAAAAATGGAGGGCGAGGAAAACATGGTATGATTAAAATCCTAAATATTTCACACATGCACAATTATAATTAACAATAAATAAAAGCCGATTTGTTCCCTTAATTCTTTATGATGTATTTTTTGTTATAACACCACTACCACAATTGGTTTGTAGCTATTTTTCTATTAAAACTTTGTCTTCGCGCTTCTTCAGGTTTTTGAGCCCCGTGTCTTTTCAATGCGCTTGTTTCCTACTTGAAAGTCGATGCGTCAACTCTGAAAGTTAAAGCATTAGATTAGTTGGTACGCATCCGAGGGAGTGCAAATCTTACGTCATTACTGCGCGAACGCATTGTATGCTATTCTGTCCTTGTTCAATCTCTTCTCGGAAACATGCAACCTTGTTTCCCAGACCCCTCCTCTTCCGTCGAAGAGAATGAAGGAGTCTGGGAAGCAAAAGGGCTTCTGTGACGTCACTTGGAGACAGGGAAGTTGAGAGAGGTCTGGGAACGCGAGTTATAAAACCCCGAGCCCCGCATCTTTGCACTATTAGTTTCAGACTAAGTTTGTCTTGATACACTTCATTCATAACATCTTTTGTAGCTGAATCATCAAGAACTAAATCCTGGGAGTTATTAATAATTATTTATTATAATTATTATTATTTATTATAAATTATTTATGTCGCCCATTTTCTTTGTTCTCTGTAGGAGCCAATCTATCACAGCCCCACCTCGGCAAACTGTTAAACGCACTGGTCAGCGGTCTCGCAGGCAGGACTTGGGCGGGGAAGGTGAGTACACTCTCAGGAATCCTGGACATGAACTCGTCCCCAGGCTCTAAATCCGTATCCTACAACAGTTCGAGTGAACTAAACAATTCAGACAAAAATGCTTGGAAGCAAACACAGATCAAAGGCTCCTGTGAGCCAACTCATAAATGAGAAACGCTATAGATCTATCCTCTGTATGTAGAATTGGAAAATATAGCATTGAAGCCATGCAAGTACTGTAATGGAGATTTTTTTTTCTTTTTCTGGATCGAGAATCAGCACACGGTGATTGGTTCATATTGTCACGTGATATGCAGGAGTGGCTCAGTTGGTTAGTGCGCGGCCTTCGGAGCGAGAGGTTCACGGTTCGATCCTCAGTAACTTCAACTTCTGTTTCGACTCCTCTCTGTTCTGTGTAGCTTCAGCTTTAAATACCCTTAAAACGGAGCGCGCACCGGCGGCTTCCATTGATAACAGTTCTCAGAACTGACGGAACTACCGACGTTAAATAACATCACTTTACCTTTACTTTACTTTACCTTATATGACGTAAATTGACTTCGTAAACAACTTGAGAGTTGGGCTACTGAATTGCTCGTTACTTGTGTGTGAAAGTTAACTGCATCTGTTACGTTATCTGTGTTGCTCAAACTTTACGTAGAGGCACACACAACAACGTGAACTTTCTTTTTAATGTTCATCTGCCGAGTATCGGTTATTGTAGTCTGTTCATGGCATGCTGATCATTCTAAATATCACGATAGGAATATGTTACGAATACGATACGATACTAAACGGCTATTGTTGTAATTGAACTGCTAAATGTCAAACTGTCACAGCATCCCATCCAAACTCAACACCGTTTGGCTCTGTGGAACATGTACGGATAAACTGGATTTTAGGGAAAATTTTTGGTTGCGTTGCTAAGTTCACCGCGGAAATGTGATGGATGATACCGCTACGGGATTGCAAATAACTCTGTCGCCGCTAATTATTTAGTCCCGACGAAACTTTCTGTGGCGACACGAAATACTTTTATAACATAGTCGCGATATAAGCTACGTTCTGATTGGTCGAAGAGCGTGCCATTAAAGAAATAAAGCATGCGTCAGCGTGCGTTATTGAGTTATAGATGCACGCGGGAATTTGAACGAACACGAGAGAAGTTTGGAGAAGCACGAGGCCGCCGAAATTCAGGTGAAGTCCGCAGTTCGGTCTTAATTTTCAAGAACGTGTGCCTTGAGAAACAAAGGACTCCAAACGTGAAAGATCAGTTCATCGCTTTTGCGACTCTCGGCCTCTGTTTCGAACGCCGAGTATTCTCGGTCGCAAACTGGCCGCCATTTTGTTTGCAAGACTTGCGCCAGTGTTATGCACCGGTCAGCGGAACCCGCTTCCGCCGGAAGTTTACACCCATGGAGCGAGCGAGCGATTCCCACCACTCATAATAACTCGTTCATTGCTTCGCATTCACGAGTTAAAAACGGGGCCCAATAAACAATATTTTTATTATGGCACTTAATTGCATAATTACATAAATTACATATAGATAAATGAAAACTTACTAATCTCTGCTTTTCGTCTGTCTCTAACTCAATTAGGAATCCCTTTTGGAAGCGGTATCGTGTGTTTGCGTCAAGTGCAGGTAAGATTGAAGTGATATCCTATCTAGGCTATGCCGGTGGTCACGTGCAAACGTGTAAGACCAAGCACTATAAAATCAGCAACAACTGTTCGACTTTTCAATTTCTGAAGGCTTGAAACACACTCCGCCAAGTGTGTTGTTTTGTTTTTTGTTTTTTGTTTTCAGAAAAGCAATACAGTCAGCATCACCAGCCTTGGAAACCGGTCTCTGCAAGGTGGGCCTTCATTGATCTGATTAAACTATATTTGCTGTCCTTAGTGAACACGACTGTATCGTTGTTCGTGCCAATTACTCTTCTTTCCACAAGTTACCAGTGACCGTCCATTGAACCCATTTTACCCGCTGGGCCGCAATACAGAGTAGGGAGTGGAGAACTTGCACAGTAGAAAGCTGGTTCACACGCATTTAGAGCTTCAAGTTTTGTAAACAGCAAAGCGGTTCTTGAACTTCAAATCGGCACTCAAAAAATGAAATACACACACACACACACAAAAAGAGAACTATTGTACAGATGTTTTAACACAAAAAGATTTTTAAATATTTATCGTTTCGGAAATGATTTTTGTCGAAAACAACAAACTAAACGAATTACCCAAAAAGATCTGAAGAACTATTTATTAACTAGACGCACAAGGAAAAAAAATTACGTTCATGTTATGCATGAGTCAACTTAAACTAGATATAGTTTAAAAAAAACTAGAAAAGCTCTCTCGAAAAAAATGTTATCACGAACTCAGTCTATTTTACTGTGATCTTCTTAGTGAATTCGAAAGCTTGGCGTCCTAGCTCTTTAGCGCGAGCTGGATCATTTTTGTACCCATCTTTGACTGACTTTTGTAGATCCCCGCACTCAAAACCGAAAAAAATAGAACCACTTTAAGCGTCATTTTGACGTCCATTCTACTCGTTTACAAATGTAGACGTATCCGGCCGCGACGCGCGGTTTTTTTTTTTTTTTTTTTTTTTGTGTGTGTGTTTATTTCTATTTCTATTTCTATTTCTTTTGCCTTTGTCAAGTTGTTTGACCAGCCAAGGAAACGAAGATCAATTTTCGTCTTGCAGCCTTGCAATATACAAAACAAACTCTTTCAATATACATCGTTGGGGTTTGAAAAGGTTTCCTTATTTATTCCCGTGTTCTGGCAAGAATCAAACTGCCATAGTTTTAACAATAAAGAGCAACCTGCTTCCTTTGATCAAAAAATAATAACGAAAAATTATTAGAAAAAGGAACGATAAACTGTGAGATGCAGGTCTTTAATTATTTATAGTTCGACGAACGCTTTTTCGAAATTATTTTAGGGCGCGATGTACGTTATTTAACATATACGGTACCAATAGTTATTTCCACTAGGCAATCCTCCACAGTAAAAAGGGAACTTTTTTAGTTAACCCGTCTGTAAGCTGCATCTTCCAAATTTTGATTATAACTACATATGTGTCCGGTTGCACTAGACTGTTTTCCAGTGAAAAACGATGGCTTCTTCGAAGTTTGGTAGAAATTCACTGACATTATTGTCGTAAGTCACAAATGCGACCGGGATCTACCTTACCAAGAAGATATTTATCGATTTGCTATGCTCTATGTCTAATTACGAGAGAACCAGCTGTTAAATTCTTTTTTGTACCTCATCTTCTGCAATTCCTTCCGTCGTTTGCCGTCGTCTTTCCCAGTTTTTGTGCTTCATTTTCTGTTTCTTTAATGTTCAGTTCCGTCTAGGTTTGCCGGGTGTACAGCCGCTCGTTTTTGTCTCCTAACACAGAAGAGCCCACCAGAACGCTTCTTTCTTTTCCTGATCATTTCCACCATCGTCAGATTGATTTCGGTGCGCGATGCAACCACTATGGTGTACAATTTCTCGGCATCGTTTCCCAATTTGTTTAGATTTGTTTCAGTTTCTGATGCCGTTCCTGTGACATAACTGGTAAAATAAGTATACACATTTGCTGCTGCTGTTCCTGTTTTTTCTGCTAACCAAAACATCCATCCACCATCGCCATTGTCAACAGTGCTTGTCTTGCTCTTACCAGCTGCCTCAGTCGCGCCAGACCTTAATTGGGCTTCAGTAAGTCGTATGTCGCCTCTCAGTTCCAGAATCCTTGCTGCTATTTTATCCAAGCTTTCAACAAGGTGCTTTGCTGCTTCGCAGAAATCGTTGGGGTCGCTTTCATCCCAGTCAAACAACAAAGTGTTGTTGATGTACTGCAGTATTGGCCAAAGCTCTTCCCTAATCATAACTTGAAGCCTGAACAAGTACTCCTGCGTTTGCGGCTCGAAGATGTTAGTGTACCAGCCGTGGATTTTACTGGCCGCATACGTGAACATCAAGATCACAATGTTTTTTCCCACTGTGTAGTAAGGAGAGTTCGCGAACTCTACACCTTTACGCAGAATATCCTTTGCGAAGTTGAAAGTTTGGCCTCCTAGCTCTTTAGCTCGGTCTGGATCCTCTTCGTACCAATCTTTGACTGTTTCAGCAACTGGTATTAGCGCCCCTTTCAAGGAGTTCCAATCCCGATTTTTGTACAGATCATGAATCCCGCATAATATCTTCTCCGTATGTTCCATATTAATGTAAAAGCGGTATGAAGTGAACTTCTTTCCTCGAACTGGAGATACGTCGATTGCAAACAGGGCGTTGCTTTTCTAGGATGGAGCCTATTCGCTGGTTACTGTTGCCATAGGAATGATGCGCGTCTGTTGAATCACAAAGCTCCATTGTTTGTAGCATTTCGAGAGTGTTTTCTTTTATTGTATTGGTTGCGGTTCCACTGGAGCCTTAACACCAGTGTAAACAGCAAATGTCACTGTTATGAGTGGGACCGCAAAGTTTTGCTCCCGCTGTTGGTGTTTGTCTCCCTGGTTACGCGGTGAATTCAAAGAGTTTTAACAACGGTGTAAACGACGCTCAGGCGCATGGTTTATCGGTGTTTATAAAACCAAATTTTAATTGCAGCCAAGAACTCGCATGTACTGCATCAAGAGAAAATTTTTTATTCGCAGCATCCGGTAATTTGCGAAGATGAAGATTAAACTCGCACTCAAAGCAGTGATTATTTCTTCTTGGTCCGGCATATTGAAAGCCCCGCCACTCACGAGCCCCAGCCACCACATTCCTGTTTTGCGCGGCTGCTATAGACCCCCTCCCGTTTCCGGTTGTTTTCCCAAACTCGCTTGTCGCTGTGTCACAGTTAATTTTTATTTTTAAGACAGGTAACACCCAATAATATTATTTTCTGCTTCATACATGTCACCCAAAGGAAAACGATTTTGCTGTTAGCAATGCAAGATTATTGATGTATAGTATATTTTACCCACGGAATCTCAGGCGTGTCACCCAATAATTCGTTTCTGCTCCAGGCGTGCCGCCCAAAACAGGAGGTAAAACCAAAACTTAGGTTTGCTGTTAGAATTTATAAATTATAGGCGCAGAGTATGCTTTTAGCCACAGAATCTCAGGCGTGTCACCCAATAATTCTTTTCTGTTTCAGGCGTGCCGCCCAAAACAGGAGGGAAAACCATACCTACTTAATATTAATTTTGTTGTTAGAATTGAAAACTTATAGGCGCACAATTTTTTGCTGCAGGCGTGCCGCACTATGACGGCGAAATGGCGGGCTTCCAACCCGGTATTGGCGGGTTATTCAACTTTTGACAGGTTTTTGGTTTTTGGCGAGGCAGTTCGGTCATAAACATTGAATAACATGTTCAGAACATTTATCTTCATTTCTAACCTACAATTCGGCCTTCTATTAGGCTCGTTACCTGCGTTTATACTCGTTGCGTGTCGACTCGCTGACGTGATGACTCGTGTTTGTCTAAAGTGGCATATTAGTTTGTATTGCCTTAGCTTTGAACCCCTTTTCGTCTACCAGTGTATCAACAATTCGCCGATTGGTGAGGCTGATCGTCGGTTGTTACGAAGTTGTTACCTGTCGACCACTCTCTTTAGACATAAAATATGGCAAAGAACAAATCCATTGCCAACTCTCGGAACCAAACCTTTCTTCCATCATTTGGATACACAGATCTCGCGACAAAAGAACTGCATTCAGCGCGCACCAGTAATTATTTTGAGCCAATTCCACCTTGAAAAGCAAGCAGCCATGTCGTAAAAAAACGCGCGCCCGCCGAATGAACTCACAATGATTTGGAATTTGATTCTACCGGCACTGTACTTGCTTTTCTTGTATTTGGCTTCTAAGACGTCAAAACAATAACGCTGTTGACAGGCATTTCTTAGGACCAAAAACTGCCATTACTATTGAGTGGAGGCCACAGCCCAACGCCTAATAGGAACCCTGTTGTGACAAGAATGCAGGCTCTGGGGCTCCTCATACGTGCCCCGCGCATGCAAATTCTGACTTGTGTCACGTTTGACAGCGATCTGTCAACGCGTCATGCTAAACACCGGTGTTTATTTGCGAGTGGGATTGCGCTAATACTAAATAAAGACCTGTTCTCAAAACGACCCAAACGCATCGATTCGAAAACCCTCCAATCTTTTTTTATCAAGGACATTGTTTTATGTCGAAAGGTCCCAAATTTGGTAAGCAGGAGGGTCTTATTTTTCGCAAGTTTTCCAAGAATCGAAGACCGGGAACGCCTACTTCATATAATCCATGCTACAGAAAATACTAAGAAAAAAATAAATGAATAACAGAAATATAGATCGTGAAAATAAGCGCAGATAATAATTAACGTAGATAATAACATAAGAACCTCGGCTCCCTGTGGTACCAGCTGTGCTTTTCAGGAGACGTTCCGATAAATATTTTTTTCTGTATTACGATCTATTTTCAATATATCTGCCCGAATTCGTTGTCCTTTTTCGATTTTCTGTTTTATTCCGCGAGAAACTGGCTCGGACGAAATTTTCGATCACAATAGCACCTGTCGCGACCTGTCATCACTCGTCAACTCATGCGTCTCAAGCAACACCGACATATCACGTGAAATCTGGCAAAACACAAGTTTTGAGTGTGTTATTCGGCATAGCGAAACCACGAAAAGATCACTATTTGTTGACCGGCTCTGAGCCACCGGGATCCCGGCTGACTGGGCTGACATTTTTCCATGTAATCGCATGAACCGGGCCAGCCCGGCTCATATAATCAGGCCCTAAAATTGAGCAATTTTTACGATGTGGCCTTCAGCCAGTTCTATTAAATATCCACTCAAGTACTTTTTACAAATTCGCGAGCTTACAGCTGCCTTGCTGATTTGATTTGTTTTCGCTTTGGAACCCGAGTTATTTCATTTGCCGTAAAAAAATTCCCAAACAAACAAGTCGCCCGATTTTGACTTTAAATATTTTCCGAACCAAACAAAATATCAAAAATCAGAGATATGCTTTTTCAGATCAACGTATCTAAAGTACAAAAATACTATCGGCTCGGTAGTCCGACAAATCTGTGATGACTTGGAACTCGCCATTTGGGGCCATGTTAATTTGCATAATAATCCCTAAAGGTGGTGTTACACTGGTCGATTTGCAACGACACGATGTTGCACTAAAAATTGTTCAGGTGTAACACCCCATTGCGAACAATTTTCGTGATGTTTGCAGTGCTGCAACGCGTTGCAAGTTTTTGAAAGCGATTCAAAAACTTGCAACGCGCGCTGCGTGAATTTGAAGCGAATCGGCGTTGCAATTAAATCGTCGTTGCAAATCGACCAGTGTAACACCAGCTTAAAACCCGGCGTACGCTTAAAATTTCGGAAAACAAAGGTATTTTCCTGAATCTGTGTTTATTAAGCTACAAGAAGCCACTAGCTTCGTGGAGTTTACTTGTATTAAACTCGCGTTATCGCAGTTTTACCGCGAGCATGTCGAACGTCTCCTGATAGCGTCGTTCATGTGGATTTTTTTTTTTTTTTTTTTTTACTTTTTCACATACAGGTTCTTGACGCCGTATTTAAGGAGTGTCGAAAGGAAACTCTAACTTACAAGACAGCCGCTCTGAAGTGTTTCGGAGAAATCGTGCAGGAGTATTCAATCGATAGATTCCAGGAAATATCCGATTTACTTTTCACTATTATTGACCCGGTGAGTTGTTGAACCCCTTTCGGTCTGACAGTGTAGCTATAGTTACCAGTAAATAGATCTTAGTTAACCAAGTGCACGGTCCGTAAGTTATAGACCAAATATTTTTCCTCTCTTTTTCTTCGAAGGCCATTAGACAAGGAAAAACACTTTATGTGGCATATTTTCCTGAGAAAATATCGTGCTGGGTCCTTACCATAAGTTATGAACCAGTAAATTGACCAATTAGAGTTTGTGTACTATCTGTGCCATGTGATAATTAACAATTATTCATGGAAATGTAGGCAATTTTGCTCGTCCGCGCTGAACCGCCCTAGACTTGGACCCACTCTAGACTGTACTTTAATATATTTTGAAGTTCCAAAGCAAGACGACGGCTTCTTTGACGTTTAGTATGGAGACGCACAACACATGTGCTTGAAAAATGTAAATGTCGACATTTATAAGTGCCAACGGGGCCTTTGGTATGACTCAGTCCTATGTCATGCACTCTAAATTGTTGTGATTTCTTCATTTTAAATATCTTCTCCACTCTACTCCCTGGTCTGGTTCTGTCGGTCCAACTTGATTGTGCTACCTCATATTCTGCCTCACCACACCGTTAGATATTATCACTTAACGTTGCTGTTCTTCATTTGTAGTAAAGCCAGTGTCTATTTAATGTTATTTACTTTTAGCCGGAAAAAGGAGAAGACGAAGAAAGCTCAGAGGAAGAAGACGACATCAAAGAGAAAAGAAAGGACCAAGGACTCCTTCTTTGTGTTTTTGAATGCCTTGGTCGAGCATGGCCTGCTAATGCTATCGAAACTCAAGGTTTGTGTGAAAGGATGAGGGTGGATGCTTTCCATGTAAAGTTTTCTCCGTCTGTAGAAACGGCCACTGAAAACCACAGCAATTCAGCACCCAATCACAGGGGCCTAAACAAAACAATTTTGAACGACCGGAGCCAAGGTAATACAGCTCCAAGCCAGGCACTTTTAATTATATAACCGAAGCCGTAAGTATTTTCCTGCGGTAGTTCATCTGAGAACCTTTGAGTGCTTCCGAGCGTAAATTTTCTCAAGCGGTCAGACAAATTTTGATTTGTCATTTGAAAATGCGCTGTTTCACCAGAGTGGTCAACGTCTCAGTTCATCGTCCATGTTTTTTTTGTTTTTTTTGTAGTTTTTTTTTTTTTTTTTTTTTTTTGTAGTTTGCTGCTGTATTCCTTGCTTTGGGTTTTTAGTTACCTTTTTTCCAGATATTAGGCTGAATTTTGTGGAAACGAGCGGGTTATTTTACTTTATCAAAGCCGAATGTTTTGAAGGATGTCGTCGCAGAATAGGCGTCGAGGAGAACTAACTCCGCAGTGTCGTTCTTCCATTTATATTACAAACAGCAGTGATTATTTTTTAGCTCCTAACGTCTTTAATCCTCAGACAAATTTGGGGGACGCTTCTGCCAACTGCTGTCCAAAGAACTCGAGGCAAACACGTGGAAAGTGCAAGTTGGGGTTCTGTCGGCAATAAAAAACTTTGTGGGAAGGTTGGTTCATTATTCTACCTGACGTATATGTCAGTTTTATTTGTTTTCGCAATAGTAACTAGCTGAACAGCACGTGATACACTGAGGTATTTCATTCCAGTCTGACCTAGTACACAGTGTTAGTTAATAAGAGGGCATACAAAACGTACGAGGTTATTGCTGTCTAAAATCTTTCTCTAACTTCTTTGCATCTTTGTTATATAGTGCCGTTGATAATTTTTAGTTCACTGTCTCATCTTAGGTTGGATTGGACTAGCGCCAGATCTGCTGAAAAAGAAGACAGACTTTCCATGCTGAAAGAATTTCTTGACCAACTGGTAACTCCGGTCTGTGCGTGTCTAGGTTAGTGCAGTTCGTAACATTTTCAAACTTTTTTTCTTTTCAACAAAGTCTAGCTCGCTCTCCCCCGATGACGTGTATTTCCTTGACGCTCGCTCGATGATCTTAGCGCAAAGAGGGGACTGTTTTGCAGTCTAGAAATATTCGTGGAGTATCAGCCCAACTATCAGTGTACCAGGTGAAAAATGTATGCGAGCTCTGTGCTGTGACAGGGGCATAGTTTTGTGTCGGCATCGTACACTTACTAGCTTTATTCTTTAACTTTTTACTTTGTAGAAATAAAGAAGTACGCAGCTGTACGAGCAGGTGCATTGGAAGTCCTGGATACTCTGCACTCCTCTCTCAAAAGTAAGTTTCAAACGTTGAGGCGTGATGTGATATTTTCCTATGTCTTTATAATCATCTTATCGTGTTATATTTCATGAAGTAGGTTTACATTAATACGTTGCGATATGTTGTAGATAGTATTTTGTTGCGTTTAACCCTTTCACTCCCAACAACTTCATTTTGCTCCAATGAAAGTCAATTAAACTGTCAATTCTTACTACATCATTTAGCATACATTTTTTTCTTAAAAAGTTGAGAGAATCTGTATATTGAGCTAGGGATTGTAAGGGCCCGCGTTAGAATGCCTATACGTAAACGTATATATCGGTATCCCTGCTTTCTGTGCCTGTTTGTGTATTCTCCTTATGTTACTAAGCAAAACCTCCGTTCTTTCCAGTTTCACAGAATGTCGCGTTGCTCTCAGAAAGCAACAAGGAATTTATCTTGGACAGCCTGAAATTCGTCTACAGTGACAAGGAGCCTACGATTCGAGACAAAGCGGCGGACCTCAAGAAATCGTTGTACGGCGATTCATAAGACTTCGCAGATGAGAATTTTCAAATCCTATATTTTGAACTGCAGTTGTTGAATGAAATAATGAAGTTCTCCGGCCTCCATCTTTCAAAGAAGATATGGTTGCTTTTAGCTGGATAATCGCTTATCATGGTTGGCAGAGCCGCAGGGCGCACGTGCGCATGTCTAATACTAACATTCATAAATCACGTGATTTGAGCCCAGTCTTGGCTTTGTCTTTTTTTTCCCGCGAATTTTAAAAGTATCCCATGCTGAAGTGCAGGCAGCATAGTAGTCAGCCTCGATGCAGGTTCCTCACAGATTTCACCATTCAGTACTGAGGGATATTTAACGCACACAGAAAAGTTAAAACAAGTGAAATTATTTAAACAACAATGAGACAGTTAAGAATACTTAAAGTAGCTATATCATGTACAAACTGGCAAGCGCTCTGCTTTTGACGTCACGAATGTTTTCTGTTGCATGCACACGAAGCAATATTTTTCTGCAAGTCATACAAGGTCGTGCACAACTAGAAAAAGAAAACTATTCGAAATCTAAAAAAAAAAGGCGGGCAATAAAATGTTAATTGTTGTGGAATAGACTTGTTTGGTTTACGAAGGTAATGGAAGCAGTTTTTGGAAGAAGGGTGTGCATCTTTTGTGTAACAAGGCGGAGCACCAACACCTATTCATCGGTATATGGAGACATTGCGCGAAGGCAAACTACTTGGAAAGAAGTGTCTTGAAGAGTTTAAGGACAAGATGAGGATAGAACGACTACCAGATGCGTACCGAGGAACAGGAATGGAGAAAAGATAAAACTAAACGGAAAACAGGTAGGAGAAAGAAATGTACCTTTTCATGCCTCTGGTATAAAATAGTGGTAAAGAAAAGGACACAGGATGCTAATATTTTGTGAACTTTATTTCTGTTGTCAGTTGCACTACAGTATTACTCATGAGCAACAGCTCTCCATCTACTGATCAGGATAACCACTTTTCCATCAGCGCCATCTCCATCTGACGTGCCTCTTTCACTGCGATCGGATCCTTGGGATTACTGGCCCTAAAAATTGGGACATAAGATATTGTCCATCTCCAGTGAATTTCTAACGCTAAACCTCCTTGGATGCAGGAAGACAATGAATTCTCAAGACCTACATGTACATCCTTACGCCTGTGGTAAGGAGTGACTCGCCGAAATAGTGCACGACTCGTAAAATATACAACAGTACCACGCGCTAAGTGTCGAATCAGTTATTTTGTATCTAACTCCAATCCCGGGCAAAATGCATTGACACATGCTTTAAATGTCGTACTTTTGTCAAAACTACCATGGTGTGAGTCATCCAGTTCCAAAGAAAACTGCTTTTAATCACCCCCTCCCCGTATCAATGTTGTAGCTTGAATTTGGAAGAGTTCCGGTAAGACTTTGACGGGAAAACCGCTGCTAAATAATTAATTTATCAACATTGAATGGGGGGAAGGGGAGAATATGTCAACACTTTTGTCCGGGATTGTCCCTTACAAGTAATGTGCAAATACCGCGATCCTTGTTTTTCCTTGGCAACGTGCAATACAGCTGTACATATTACATGAGTTACTAAGGGGTTATTTGCACGTTACTATGCGATATTTGTACGTTACTAAAGGAGTTAGATAAAAAAGCAATTCTCATTCATTCATGCATTATATTCTTTAATGGTTAGGAGATTCTATATGTGCACAGTACCTGAGGTCAAGGTGATGAGCGCCGCCCTTTATTAACAGAGCAACCAATGTCGGGGAAACAGATTCTAGGACCTGCAAACGTTAACATGCAGAGATCTCCAGCAGATGTCTAAAGCCAACACCTCAAGAACTAACGACGATTTCTACCAATGAATCAGCCCTTGTCTTAAACAATAATGGTATTAGTCATCTACAGTATTGTCTCCCCTCAATATTTACAGTATGTGTGGTACTCCCCTTACACGACTAACAAGTGAAGAATTTATTTAAAAAATTAATAGATGGATCGTGTAGCGTTTTTTGTTCAAATGGACAAAAGATCTCACCCCTCCGGGTCTCCAAGGATCCAGGTCACCGTTAGAGAAGATGATGTTTGATGACGATTTAATATCTGGCAGAAACATAAAAGACCATCCTCAGTTCTAGAACTACACAGTGTACGATGGTAATTACATTAAATTAAAGAGGTTCGTGACAGTACAGTGTGGATCAGCAAGCAAAGGGGTTACCAACCAACAAAACCTGAACTTGAAAAAACGCTTTACTCCACAATTTTCTCAGGATGACCTGAAAAAAATCCGTCTTACTTTCTCCCCAGAACTGAATTCCAGTCCATGCAAGTCTGGGCTCCACTCGCCAGCGTTTCCTGCAGTACTCTTCCCGCATTTCTAGTGTCCAAGGTAAGACAGGAAACATGTCTGTTACACCATCTGTTCCAGCAGGCATCGGCAGTTCTGTACAGGCCTGCAATATTCATCAAGAAAACAGTTATAACATTCGAGATCATGTGTGATCAGGAAACAACTCTGAATGTTTCTTGACCATGGTCAGATATGTTTAGTGATCATGGTCTACCATGGTGAATTTATGTTTCCTTACCATTGTCGTCCATGGTCAGATATATGTTTCTTGACCATGATCAAACATGTCTCTTGATCATGGTTAGACATTTTTATGATTATATCTGACATTGTAGTCCATGGTCAGGAAACATGATGTTGTGGTATAGATATATCTTGTCCAGTTTTATCTTTTACCTGGTAGTCCCATGCAAGACTGTCTGGCCCCAAACCACACCCAGTTGGGTCAGCACACTCAACAAATTCGGTATCGATGTCAAAGCATTTCAGTGTACCACTAGTTCCATTGTAGCTAAGACCAGCAGCTGCAGCAAGGCCCTCTAGTTTGTCAGTGGCATTCATAAGCAGCCCACATGCATAGTTGACAGGATATGCAGGAAGCGGAGCTATGAAGTCGGCGGGGTAGGGATAGTCTGTCATCGCCATTGTAGTGAAGGAATTACGGATCCAGCCAAGCAAATGTTTCACCTAAAATTCAAAGAGGGAATCAATATGACACCTGAAGACAATATAATAGTCACTGTAAATATAGGCAGGTTCAGGTTCAGTTGTGCACCATTCCTCAGACAAAACATTGTCACAAATGACATTTTTTCCCTTTTTTTACATGTATGAATTCAACTGCTTTTTTATGCAATTAATTCTGCAAGTTTTTTTTTTTTTTTTTTTTTTTTTGCCAATACATAGATTATGGTAATAATTACTATTAATCTTCCATCTTCTGCTCCAAATCCCCAGAAAAATTGTCAGGCAGCAGAGACATTATGATAATTATATGGTTGTAGTGCATATAAATATTTAAAAACAGGAACATACCTGATCCACCGAGGTGAGATTCTTACAAAGTTTGAAGGTTTTTGAGATCTCTTTCAAACCTGTATCAAAACACAAACATTAAAATTTATGTTCTGTTAGATCTTTAGAAATGGTTAACCTAATCAGCCTGCAAGTCTGCATAGCCTGTATTCTGTACTGACAACTTACTTTATTTCCCATCAATTAGTCACTACTAGCAATACAAAGAAAAAAAAACATTATTTACTATACCTTCTTCACCCTGAGCTTTCAGTTTATTCAATTTGTCAAAACCTGCACGGACCACATCAGGACACCCATGGTCTGGAGTTGCATTGTAAAAGTCCTTCACAGAAAACAAAATAATGCCATGGATCTTTTTTTTTTTTAAAAAAAAGATAATTTCTTTAGAAAGACTTTGTCATATCAAAAATTAGTGTTATATCACAGTATAAACTTAAATAAGTAATGTTACTTACTTCTTGATGCAAAAAAACAGTGCATAGACAAAATGATTTTCCTTTACCTCAGTTACTGCCTTAAAGAAGAAGTTTCTAGGAATTATCCCAGGTGCTACCATGTAGATTGGTGCACTTGCAGCCAATGCCGCAGAAATAATGTTTGGGTACTTGAACCTCATATAGGCACTGAGCATTCCGCCATAGCTGCAAGCAATATAAGTGAGATGCATACATAATTATACAGTACATATCAACTCTTTACTATAGCATCAGGTACAGTACACATATACATGCATCCATCTGCAGATGACGTAAAAATGAGAAATTTTGAAATATTTCTTCAGTAATTTCTTTACCAGCATTTTAAAAATAATGTCTGATTCTTGCTATTATTATATAAAGTGTGTATATCTAAAGGAGGCTATCAATAAATTATGTTTTTGGGTACCTAAATTAAAGAATATGGTTTGTTTGCTTATTTCTGGAAACTGGAAGGGAAAAAAAGGAGGCAACTAAGTAAATGAAGCAAAGCCAGGGACAGGTTTATAGTACTTGTGGGCTGTACCCAAGACTCACTCCAACTTTCTCCTTGCAGGCCCTTACCTGCCTCCAACTGCAACTACAGGTTTATCAGTGGCCTTAAAGTCCTTCTTGAATTGTGTCATTACAACAGCATAATCAGCTAGTGCCTGCTCCATTGACAAGTAGCCCACCTTGTCAAGGTCAAATGACGAGTTGCCAAATGGCATGGATTCTCCATAGTATCTCTGAGTATTTAGAAGCACAGACATTATAGAGATGCCTCAATCATTTTCCAGGACAGGGCTGACAAAGCCGACTTCTGTAAATACACTGAATTGAAATTACACATCCTTTTTGTAGCTATGCAAAGAATGTACAGAAACAATATTATTAATATTCCATTTAAAGTGGATTATTGATCAATGCAAATCGGTGGGAGCTACAAAGGTGCAGAGACAGGAGATTGGCGTGAGTTTCCAGGAGAGAACTGATGTCTGACCAAAGGCAAATAAAAATACGAACATGCCTCATACTGTACTTAGTCACTATAATTTGGCCCAGAGCAGAAAATAATCACTGTGTCCCATATTGGCAACCACCCCACCCTTGATCATGCAAAACTGAATATAGCTTGCACGACAGCTGACATCGCTTGCGCGACAGCTGATTCGATACTGAAATAACGAAAACACGGGTATTTCGGTCTTCGTTTTTCGAAGCGAACTTACGTGTTCAGCAAATATCACCAGTGCATAGAACTTCTTCGCTGCCTCAAAAACGAAACCAGAATTCTCCCAGAAACCCGTGATGGGTCCTTCATTTCCGGTGTAGAAAATTATGGCCCCCTCTTTATCCCAGTATTCATCTGCAAAAAAAAGAAAAGAAAAGAAAAGAAATACATAAGCCTGAACTGTCTTCAAATCTGCAGTATATTTGATCGGGTGATAAATCACTTGAGTTCTTGTATTGTTTTCTGAGCTGATTCACAAGAACTGCGTTTCCGCCACGGACAGAAAACGCGCGGCGCACCTTCAGTTTGTACCTGTGTAAAGGAATCGCAGCTTAAAAGTTCGGTCGTCAGCAAAATTAAAATGGTCGACTTGCAGTTCGTAGTGGCCAACTTTATAGGCCACTTCAGCGAACGCAAACGAAGCAAAAATCAGGAGGACAGCGACACCACCTTGGAAACGAACCATCTCGCAGCCGAATATTGTGACCAAATGACAACCACGTGAGCATCAAAACGTCATGCACAACATGACGTGACACGTGACAGTAAGAATAGTCACGGTACACTTTGGAAACACTTCTATTTCATTTTTGGTGTTCAACGCACCTTTGTTGAATATTTAGTCAGTTTTATATTCCTCTACCAACTTTCCTTCCTGTGACCTTCCTTCTTTCTGTGTAACCTGGCCCTCCACACGATCGTGAATCTGGGGCGAGGGTCTGTCTCCATGGCGACTGCTGTTTGATATCCGGGGTTTCCAATTCAAAATGGCGGCAATTAGAATTGACGAAAGGATCTAATTTTGTCCCCAACTATTGTTTATTTGGTTAGTTTTCCTCCAAAATGCCTGAAGAGAAAAAGGAGGAAGCAGAGGAAGGCATGGTGGGAGAAGGTGATGGAAATGCAGAAGCCCCAGAGGATATCATGCCCTTGTTTTTCACCAGCAAGACACAAGAAATATTTGGCTGCAAAGCAGATGAAGATGTCACCGAAGAGGAACCTTTTAAGCTGATAACAAAGGAGGCGATTATCCAAGATTTTAAAGACAGAGCTGCAATCTCTGACTTTCATCCGGTTAAGAAACTTGTTCAGGTGCGCAAAATGTTGTGTAAAAATTAGAATGTACTGTAGTGTTCGTTATACACAGCTGTACAGTATATATCATAAAGAATGAGACTTATTAGAATGTATAATTGACTATTACAGTACTTGAAAATGTACGTTAACTGGCTGATAGCCTACACATGCTCCTCTGGTCTGCAGGACTACCAGGGCGACGAACTTCTAGTGGTGTATGATCCGCCGTTTAAGTTTGGTCAAAACTTCTATCTTTGCTTGACGGAAGAGGCGAAAGACAGACATTTGAATGTAAGTGCGTAGGTGGTTTAATTTGATATTTTTATTAAGCTGTTAAGTGGGTCTTTCTTCAGATAATTCCCCAGATGGGGTAACAGCTGAAACATTAGTACCCCGAGTTAATGAACTCAACATCACCCCCCCCTCCCCTCCCTCCTTCAACATGACCATGCCCAATATACTGTTATACCATTTATGAACTTTTCCTCTGTAATTTCACAGCCTCCAGTAGAAGAAGGTGCAGTTGAAGGTGGAGAAGAAGCTGAGGAGGATGAATTAGTGCTAGGTGTCAGAAAATTTCCAAGAACTCCAGAACCCTGGCAATCTTTGGGGAGTGAATTGGAAGTTGACGATGAAAATGTGGTTGAAAGTAGACCAAAGGTACTGTAATTCTTTAATCCATGAGGCCAGTGTGTGTAGAGTCTGCACATTTTGGTACTACATATAGCAGGAACTAAATCTGTTTCATCTCCTTCAGATGAAATTTAGAATTTCCAGGAAGAGGCGAGAGTTTGGAGCGCCCATTTACTTTAGCAACCGTAATGTTAGTGATGTGAAAGATGGTTTGGTCGAATGCCCATCATATGAAGATGAGAACTACGGTTTGGCTAAAAAAGAATTGGACATTGGCATACAGGTAGGTCTACAGAAACAAGTTTCACGACATCAACTTCTCAATGATTAAACATGTTGTTATCCATCCAGTTGGTTTATATAATACACAGGTTGAATCGCTTACTGGACATTGAGTATGAAACGAAGAACGTTTCGGCCATGACTACCAGTAAGCTGAAGAAGGCCATGGGTTATGGCCGAAACGTTCTTCGTTTCATACTCAATGTCCAGTAAGCGATTCAACCTGTGTATCAACTTCTCAAGTGATGGAAGTAGCTGTCTCAGTTACCTATTTCCTAGAGTTTTGATAATATCATTTAATTTAGAGTATCACACTTGAAATTTATTAGTAGCTTTTGATAAATAAAAATGAAAAACGTGTGGGTCTGCTGTCAGGAAGCTATATGTGGGCGAGACTAAAATGCGTGCTGTCAGTCCACAATATTATTTTATTACAGCTCAAAATGTTTCTTGTAACTTCCACTGTGACCCATTCATTCCAGTGTGCAAATTAATGCTGCTATAGTTTTGTATTTACTCTCATTGCCATGTGTAAAAAGTAGTGTAAAAAGTAATTTAATATAATATTTAAATTATATAACTTGGATTGACTGAGGGTCGATGTGTGAAACAGGGTGACCCTCAGTCAATCCAAATTATACATATTTCTCCGTGCCACCACAGTAAATCTAAGGTGCTTTCCATTTGACCAAAAAACCCGGAAATTCCAGGAAAAATCAAGTGGATCTGCAAGTTTTCAATAAGAAAGTTTCGGAAATTGTGGACAACCTCTCAAGGTTGTCCTCTTTTTTTGAAAATTTCGGAATGACCGATGGTCAAATGGAAAGCGTCCCTAGTTCTCTTTAGAGCTGGTTTTCCATTATATAATATTACATTCTTTATTACTTAAAGGCTGTTCCAGTCTTGACAGATACTGGGTGCCAAACTGAGTGGTAAGTTCCAAAATTAATGTAATTGAATCAATGCTACATTGCCATACATTTTGAACCTGTTCTGTAAAATATTGTCCATCCAAAAAAGAAATTGTGCAAGCTAGAGGATGGGGTAGTTTTCTATTTAAGAATATCCAGGCTAAAAGAGTACAGTTTATCTTTTCATGTTACAGCACTGATGTATTAAATGTTTCCTGTTATCATCCTTGCAGGAGAAAGCCTGTAAATGCTGCAACCCAGTATGTGCCCAGGATGTTTTCTGATGAGAAGAAACAAAATATTTTGAATTCTGGCACTGTGCAAGCCTTTGTGAAGAAAGTCACGCCCAGGTGATGTTGAGAAATAAGTCCTTCAGAGAAGGGCAATACTCTGTATTATGAGCTACACGACAGTATACATGTTGCAAGAAGCATCATGATTAATACATGTAGATATAGTATTTACCCTGTCTGAAGCTGTTCTTGATCTAGGCAGAAATTTTTTTAATTCTCATGAAGTCAAACATTGATTTTACTGCTAAAGACAAAGGGAAGAAAATTGAGTGACATCTTGTTTTCTTGTTATAGATTTGAGCTGGCACTGCAACAGAATATAATCATGGATGTGTTCTATGATGACTATGTATCTCTTGCTGATGATGAGACCACATTTGGAGCCAAGTCAGACAACTACTTGAAGGTACATACTACACGTCATGTAATCTGCAATATTATGCTGCTCTCTTTATGTCATGCAGTATGTACTGTAATTCATTTGATTGATGGCTATTAATACTGTATACAGTGCAGTACATTGAACATGAGGTTTTGTGGGGGTCATTTGTGGAGGCCCCACAACAGACTGTATGTGATTATAAATGAGATGGCATATTTTTGAAATTGAATTTTCATGCTGTAGGTGCATGAGCATGTTTTGAAATTATTATAATTATTATAATTATAATTATAATTATTATTATTATTATTATTATTATTATTATTATTATTATTATTATTATTATTATTATTATTATGTATTTATTTATTTATTTATTTATTTATTTATTTTTTGTCCACAGGAATATCAGTCATTCACAGACTTACAGTATAGTAAAGAGAAGACCATTTCTCACATCGAGTGGCATCCAACAGTCAGAGGTACGGTATGGTACTCTCATGAAACCCTCAGGTCTCTTTGACACAACATGTTACAGATCAGTTACAAGGAATACATGAACAGAATCCTAAGACACAATGTAAAGCTAGGGGTTTAGGTGTCAATGTCGTTCTAATAGCAAACCTAGAACTTGGGTGATAGTTTCTGACTTGGTCAGCATGGAGAAAGACATAGTGTATCATAAATCGACCATCAAGATCAATATGTGAAAACTGGACGCCGTTGAATTCAATTCAGAGCTTACGTTTCAAGAGTTAACCCTTCATCAGAGCAAGTGTTTAAGTTTCAAGCACAGAAGTTTGAAGTGAAATTTAAAAGCCACTGAATGATGTAGTTTCCTTGATTGTCTTGTAGGGATTATCGCTGTCTCTTGTGGAGAGCGTCTTTCATTTGATGACAGGATCGATCAGTTCTCACGAATCCTCATGACTCCATCCCTTGTCCTGATATGGAGTTTCTCAGATCCAATCCATCCGCTGGTATGTTGTTCTTCATCCTCAGCTACAGTACGTCATTCTAGCGTCCCACAGCAAGTTTGTTTACAGCCTTATACATCCTCAAATAGCGGCGTACATTTAGAATAGTGCTTAAAAAGATTAGTACATTTCACACGCGTGTAGTAAGCGTGCCTGTACTGCACGCCCAAGCTCATTTCTAAAGTATCGTGTATTACACGATCAACGTGCAATATACTTGTTGCGTATAGTTTTCTTGTTATCATACAGATCATTGTTTCCTCAAGTTTTCTGCATTTTTTTTTTTTAACTCGTCCGAACAAATCCTTTTCTTTCGCTTCAAAAGCGTATTTATCCTGAACGCGGTTGCAGGTGTATAGTTTCGATTTTGCATGTGATACATACAGTGACGATAGTGCTTCAAGAGTAGATTACTTAATCTGCGCGTATGTAGCTGTAGTTTGCGTGTCATGCAGTTTACCCGCCTGTATAGCTTAAGTTGGTTCATCTTTGTCCTTCAGGATTAAACTGGGATTTTTTTTTTTACTTTGTTGTTTGTTTGTTTGTTTGTTTGGCAGGCCATGCTCGAAGCTCCTGATGACATTTTCTGCTTCAAGTTCAACCCTTCTGACCCTAACATTATCGTTGGCGGATGCATCAATGGACAGGTCTGAAACGTAAATTTTGTATTATAGAAGTAACAAACAAGATTACGTGTACTGAACACTAAAAAACAAACTCTGAACATAAATTGGCGTGCTAATCAGTAAGGGAGAAAATGTGTGCGTACTTTGCCAAACAAGTTTAGATACATGTGTAAACGGCAGCCAGGACACAAAATCCAAACTTAATCATTCCGACAAGTTTGAAGTATCCGCGCTCTTGCAGGTGATACTGTGGGACATAACTAACCACAACGAACGACTGCGAAGCCACCGCCAGTCACACGGACAGACCAAGAAAAACACCATGAACACACTGGTAGGCCACGTGTGTCTTATTTTATCTCTCTAGTCGAGCCCAGGCCTCTGGACGCCGCGAGAGCCTAGTGCCTTCGGGATTTGCAGATTTTAAAATCAGTCACATTTTTACATTGTTTCCATCTCACACATTCTGCGTTGCCTAACCCTTTCTCTATCAATTTCTCTGTCAACTGCTCCGCTCCCCTCCCCGCCTCTGTATTTTGTTTTGCGTTTGTCTTTGCACAAGCAGACACGTGCATTTTTACACAAGTACCTGAAGGTCATTAAGTCTGTCCTGTCGTATTCTTCAGCCTGGATTTGAAGACGAGTCAAATTTCGATCGCTCTCCGATGATCCGCTACTGCGCCGTGTCGTCCATAGAACACAGCCACAAGACAGTCATCACAGACATCCAGTGGATCCCTGATCACATGGAGGTGCGATCCAACGACTATAACACACTACACTAGATAAGCCGACCACTGGCGAGGAAATAAGCACTGATATTTGTCCTGGAGCGGATAATATCCATGGAAGACAAATTTCCGTGCATATTTCCGCCGTCTAGCTACGCACAAGAGCAAATATGTGAAGTGTCAGTACTTTTTTGCTTGGGACGTATGTACTGATATTTGTTCGCTTGTGACCAGATCGGCCGCATGGGTGTTGTCGTGGAGAACAAGTCTCAACACTGTAACCAGTTGATGACTGCAGCAGCGGATGGGTGAGTAGGAAAGAAATTTGTTATTTTTTTGCATGCAGTTCTCTAATTTTGTTATTCATTCTCAGGACCGTCCTTTTCTGGGACACCCGTCCAACTAAATCCGCTGCACCCACACCAGGAGCAACAACCGGCCCCGTGGGGGTCCCCTCAACGTACAAACACCTGGACCTGACCTGGAAACCTATTCTCAAGGTACGTTCGCTCAACATAAAAACTGAGTCAAGAAAACATCCACCTCAAATACAATCTAAAGGTGTGACCACTCAAATAATAAGCTTGGTCACATCGTAACAGCAGCAGATACAGTAACAACAGATGTGTCTTTCGAGTGTGTTCGGTTTGGCTCGAGCGCGCGATTAGAAACGTCTGCTTTCTCAGACTAAACAGCAGACAGGTGTTCATGTTGTTGGATGGCAATAAAAATGACGAGGAAATTAAGCACTCGACAGCAAGTGAGAGAGCTGAAGGCAGTGACGCTTTAGTGATTCAATTTTTACTCTTTGTTGGTAGACAACAGTCTCACATCAGAGCGGGGCAGGAGAGTTTGGACCGAGTTACTTCAGCATTTCAGAGCGACAAGGCAGCCGTCATACTGGTGAGTTTGCTGATACAGAACAGAGAAAAAAATTAGTAGAGCGAAGTACCGTTACAACTATACATGTAATTTACGAGTTTCAGGAGAGTTTATTATCAATTCTCCCTGAGAGTGTTGCACACAAGTTTCTGACCTTCTGTATCTGACCTTCTTTTATTCTTTAGTTTCTTTTTCTTTTTTCTTTTTTTTTCTTTTTTTTTTTTTTTTTATATATATATATCTATTTTTCCCGTTTTCTCTCCTATCCAGCAAAACCATCAGACGACAGGGACAAAGAATCGACGAGTCTACATCGTCTGCCGTCCAACATGGGCAAAGGAAAGGACCAAGGAAAACCACTCGATAACGTGGACACCAAATTCTTTGTGGCAACTGAGGTTAGTTTCAGCGATTATGTGTGACGTAAGGAGAAGCTATGCATGGTCGGATCAGCCGGTACATCGCTATATCACTGTCTTTACTTTCCATCGAAGCTCAAGTCCCGAGTCTTACAAGTCTAGTTTTGTCCACTGGTCTACTATTACACCTTCCTGTTGGTGCATGAGCTGAGAGTTTTTGTTGCTGCACGTGTTTTTATTGCCCCCCCCCCCCCCAAAAAAAAAAAAAAGAAAAAAAAAAAATACAGCAACAACAAAAGAAAACGAAAGAGAAAGAGAAACCCAAATAGCGTAGGTATATAGGCAGAATACTTCAATTGTTGATGTGACGATGAGGTCACAATGATTTAGAAATTTGCACTGCAGTTGTTCTGAAGTTGCTTTGTTTTCACTGCAGGAGGGAGACCTGGTGTATCTTGACTGGAAACCAGAGAAAGACACGGACAGTGGCAGAATTATCAGTGAGTAGCAAGACCAGTTATAACGTACAGGAAGTTAGAGTATCCTGTCTTCACAAAATGTGAACCGAGAAAGATGACAAAAGTTAGAACATGGAGGGATAGAAACAAACAAAAAACTTAGTTAGTGAAAGGATGAGATAAGTGGCGAAGAAAATGGAGATCTGGAGTAGCTTCTTAAATATACAGCAAGTGCATCGACAGTTTATTACGGTTCAGGCAAAGACTCCCCTTGCATCACCTAGTATTAACTAAGGTTGATTTTCAAGATAGCAACACTGAATTACTGTAGCATTGAATCAGTACCCCTCCTACCCAAAAGCCCCATGGCTTCTTTCGGGCTTTCTCGTCACTTTTCTTTTTTGACATTTCTTTATGAAATTGATTGAAATTGAAAAAAGTACGAAGGTATTGTTCAGTGTGATACGGTAACATTTTTCACAGCCCCGAGACCGGAACAAGTGTGGAATGCACATGATGGCCCCATCTCTACACTTCAAAGGTCGCCGTTCTTCAGAGACATTCTTTTAACAGTCGGGGGATGGTCGTTCGCCATCTGGAAGGAAGGAGTAAATGTAAGCATGTCCCCCCCCCCCCCCCCCCCCCCCCTCCCCCCTTCGTTGCTACAACCATAGTCTAACATCGCTGGAACGCTTTGTGGGGCGTATTAATACGCACAAGCGGACCACGACTTTCATCCATATAACCTAATAAGAGGTTCATATTCCTTGGTTCAGTTTCCTCTCTCCTATACTCACTGTAGTTTTGCTGGTGATTTGTGCTCTCTTGTGTCACTCTTTAGAGCGGGCCACTGTTACAATCTAGCAGTCACCTGATGAGGCTCACCCGAGGCCACTGGAGTCCTTCACGGCCAGGTCAGTTCTCGAGGATGCATGTCAGTGTGCGTGTGGTGCACGTGTTCGTGTTCGTGTTCGTGTTATGTTCGTGTGGTGTCTGTATGTTGAGAACACGTTTTGATTATGTGGCATTTTCGAGTAACAAGCGTTAGCAGAAGTGAATTTGTTTTTATCTCACTACACGGATTGTTTCGAGCACTTGTTTGTCACTTTTTAGGGGTGTTTTTCATCACTCGAACCGATGGCAATGTTGACGTGTGGGATCTACTGGACAGGTCAGTGCGGGCTCATGGTGATTACGTTACAAGAGACAGAAACAGACAATTTGAGGGAGTTATCAGAAAGAAGGGAGCTAAAGAAAATAATGCAGGGAAGAAGAAGAGGAAAAGAATGAATATAGAAAATAATGTCCTGAAACAAACTAATGAGTCAGACCCAGGAAGCGAACGTTATTCCAAAGACGGATGAACAGGAAGGAGAGAGGGAAGAAGGGGATAGTATTAATTTATAATTATTGTTATTATTACTATTATTATTATTGTTTTACACCTCCAGGTCTCACGAGCCTTCTCTGACGCAGAACGTAACAGCATCTCCCATCACAACAATTTATCCTCATCAAGTTTCCAGTAAGTTGACACTTAACTATTTCCCACTAGTAGTATTTAGTAATTATTGTAGTAGTAGTAGTAGTTGTTGTTGTTGTTGTTGTTGTTGTAGAAGTTACTGATAGTACTAGTAGTATTTCTATCTTTCTGCAATTTTTTTTTTTCGTTTGATGGCAATACGTCGAGTTATTTGTTGCTGTGCATAGGTAAACAACAGTTGTTGGCAGTTGGTGATAATATCGGAACTCTGCACGTCATGGAGGTCCCGTGGAACTTGAGGCATCCGTCTGCGAATGAGGTGCAGTAACTCGCTTGCCCATCCACTCATACACTCACTGTTGCACTCACTTATTCACCCTTATAAAACTTGCTATAATAGGCGGTACTCACTCAAATGCTTACTCGCACACCAACCTCACTAGCATACACTGTTTACTCTTGCTGTCTTGCTAACCAACTCTTCGTTCCATGTTGCTTTTTGTTTCTATTTTTGTTTGTTTTTGTTTTTGTTGTTGTTGATTTATTTTTATTTTTATTTTTCCTCAGGCAAATGTGATGGAGAATTTTTTTGAGCGCGAAATGAAGCGTCTTGCCTTTGTTGAGGAAAGAAAGAAGATTCGTGAAAATGAAAAGAGAGAACAAGATGCAGAGGCGACCAGGCGACAACAGGTACTACGTCACTTACTACGTCACTCACTCTGTTACTGAAACTCGTTTCAAACGACGCAGTTTTGCCCTGTAACTTGTCTTGAAACGCTGGCGAGTGCATTGTGAGAGAAGTTGCAATTAAAGTACATGTCACATGTTGCAACCAAGACCACGCAAAGTTACGAAAAGTAGAAGACTGTTTGTTTGTTTGTTTGTAGGAAGCGAAAAGGCCTGAAGAGTCAGATGCTGAATATGAGGCTAAGCTCAAACTGGTGAGTATTGAACAGCACTATCACTTCTCGCTGCATCACTCATACATTTTCTTCTTAGAAGATTGAGAGCTGCAGTTTGGGCTTGGGACTGAAAATGTTAACCTTTGCATATCCAAAGGTTCGCAAGTCTCAAACGAGGATGGAAGTTCTCGATGAGCAGGGTTCAAGTGTTCAACTGTTCTCGTTATAACCCGTTTGCTACCGAAGGAGAGTTCAACTCAATCAAGACAACGCCCTACTGTTTCTTTCTTTATCTTCGCATTTTGAATTTTATAGAGTGACGAGTATCGACTTTCGTTTCTTTTGCAGGAGTACCAAGAATACCTAGAGATGGAGAAGCGACTACTGGAAGAGCTGGGGATCAGAGAGGAGGATGAAGACTCCTTGGACATGTAGTACAACCCGCCCCACCCCACCCCACCCTACCATTTGTCGATTATTAACCCGTTGTATATAGCGTTCACTAATAGTAAACCATTTATGGAGGTATTAATGTGGGTGCTTTCCTTAAACCAGACTTTTCAAAGTTTATGCTGACTACTGTACGATGGCTCCTCAGAGTTCATGTTGACATTGTGTACCCATAGAAATCAACTTGAAATCAGTAGAAACAATTCTACCGTAAACTGCCGCTTATAAGCCTCCCCCCGGTTGTAGGCCCATCTGTTCGCTAACAAAAAAATGATATTCCGATTATAAGACCCCTCCCAACACCAAAGGGTTTTGTTTGAGTACCGTACGGTATTTGACCGTACTTGTCATTATGAACACGTTCCAGATTACGATAGCGGCAGTTTACGGTAGCTTCTCAGAGTTCAGGTTGGAATTGTGTTTTGCGTGTATCATTTAGCATTGCAGTGAACGCGTTGTTCTTGGTCGGTTGATCCACAGATCTGAATATCCTGAGTAATTCCCATTATGTTGGGGATTATACAAAGAAATAAATTATTCTCTGACGTCCTTTGTTGTATTGGCATACAGAACTAGACACGCTCATTTTGCGCTCATCAAAACAGTTTGGGATTGCTTGGTAAGCACTGATACCACGTGTCAAGTTCGTTGCTACAGGTTTCGCAAGAGTTCTTGTGGTTGGCTGATTGTTCAGTTCCGACGTGCCGTTATCGATTAGTTCGATTTCGTATCGATAAGTTAACATGGTTTTAGATTATAACATTGTGTCTGCTGCGCATGCGCAGTAGACACGGCTATACTTTGTAATTAATTGTGATTATCTGTATTGTTAATAGTGCTAACTTGAGTCGAATAAACTTCACTTCACTTCGGAACCATCCGCACCAGCGGAAACTTTCGAACCAGGCTACTATTACACCGGAATTAAGGCGTTATATATTTCTTAAATCGTACACGGCTATTTAGCCAATCAGAACGCGCAACAAATTGTAATTTATAATGATACACTGTAATAGGGTTACACCTAGTACTAATCCAGGCTACTTGACCAAATGGCGGACATCAGGTTTGAACTGAAGGCCAAAATTTCCCCTAATATCTGCATAGTCAGCGACAATATTATGACCAGGGACTCGCATACACTTGGGTGAAAGTGTCACACTGTCGGCAGTGGGTCCAGCTAAGAAAATCATTGCTCATGAACTCACTGAGCGCGCATGAGGACGGGCCCAAAGGTCAGGAATGAAGGTGAGTTTTTGCTTGACATATTTTCCATTTTATATGCCTGGGAGAGTTAATCACTCTTGGAAACGAAAGGGCTAAAAGTAAATGTCTGTCAGAATTGATCAAACGGCCGGCACATATGAGTTACAACATTGATTTACAACATTAATTTGGATCCTTAAAAGATCCTTGCAGGATCTTAGTCGATAATAGCAGGATCCTCTTACAGCAGGATCCTGCAAGGATTTTCACCAGGAACTCCCCCCAAGAACTTTGTGGTTAAAATCAAGTAATTTCTCTAAAGTGTGGTTTCAATGTTGTTACTACCAATATTCTACTAAATACTTCTACTGTTGTGTGTGGTTGATGGCTATTTATGATATCGTTGACAAAAGGCATGGGCACTGAGACGAATTAGTCGTCTGTAGTATAAAAACGGCCATTGTTATATATCGGAATTTGGCTAATATTATTTGGCCCTAAAATCAAACAATGTAAAAGAAGGTGGGCGGGAACCTTGCAATTTAAAATACCTCCTTGGGGTTAAAATTTTGAACATTATATTTATATACGTTTAGTACAAAATTCTACTCCTCTGAAGAGAAAAAAATCCAAAAATGAAATTGCGCACGTGACAACACTTTATTTGCGAAGACCTAGGTACGAGGGGAGGCACGAGTTTTAGAACCCGTCCTATAAAACGCCAGTACTATTTTCTTTAGTCCAGCCTTTAGTGCCGACTCTTTAAAATACAGAAAAAAGAAAAACCTTGTTTTATACTTGAGGTTTGCAATATGTCAACTTAAATAGTCATTTGTTATTTTCTCTTGTTGTTCAAGATAAAATACACTGTAGTACAAAGTGATGAAAAAAGCGTTAGCATTTTCCGATCTTTATTTCAGGTCCATCCGCCATTGAAACCACTCGCTCAGTCCTCCAACAGCGCATCCACAGCATCACGGCATCCCCTCCCCTTCCACCCGGTGAGTCTGGGTACTAAACTGTGGCGTAATCAAAGCATGCAAGAATCTTTTCACACCTTTCTCTTCTGTATATCATTATTTCCACGTTGTTGTCGTCGAATGTCAAATTATTCGGTACGTTTCGTGTTTATTCCTGTTCTTTGCTTTACCTAAAAAAGATGGTTTAGCTGACCAAACGTGTTCTTCGACTTCAGGGCAAAGAAAAAGTGGCAGAATGGGCGGGAACTGAGCGAAACTACCCCGTCAAGCTTCGAGACGAATTATGCCGGGTGAGTTTCGAGTTTACTGCCTTCGCATTATAGGGTCAGAGTTTCATCTCATTCAGTACAGTACATATACATTTAACCCAACAAAAAGACATTGCATGTTAGCTTACAGAATACGTTCCTTTGCACACAAAGCTCGAGTAACGATCGCGATGGAATTGTTAAATGGACTGCAGTGGACTGGAATGGACTGCACTGGGCTACCATGGATAGTAACAAGCAATGGTTCCTGCAAGGACACAAGCGCTAAACTACTGTAAAGTAGGGTTTACTACTGTGATTATTTTGATGCAGATTTAATTATTGAGGCTGATCGATACCATGCATTTCCGCGCTGATAAAACTACCGACTATATTTCTATCAACAAATTGGATGTTTATTTTTCAAAACGAAGCTTCGCGTTGTTTCTTTAACTTCAAACAAATTGCCCATCTCCATAGTAGTTATTTTTATGATGCATGGAACCTATCAGCCTTGTATATTCATTATTACACGAGTCGAGGTGTTTCGATAAATTTTCGCGGAAGTTCGCGTTTTTTCTCGTGTCAGAAGATTTGGTTTGATTCGGCTTAAAACGGGCATTTCTTTATTTAATTGCTGAGAAGTCAGTGCTTCAAGTATATGTTCTATCGAGTCGCGAAAAAACTCATATTTTCATACTATTCAGGGGGTTACTCCTCAAAATTTTAGGTGTGAGTGTGCCGCCCGGGACTGAAAACGCTTACCCTATTTCAGACAAACATTTGCGATATTCGACCGTTCTTCAGACCAAAATATGCGATTTTCAACCCTAATTTCAGGCCAAAATTTGCGATTTTCGACTCTTCGAAATTATTTCTAATTGAATATGTCAGTTTCTCTGTTTACACGTCTTCATGAACGGATGTTATTTTATTTACACCTTATCTTTATCAGCGCACACTTTTCTGTGCTTAATTTTCTATATTATATATATTCTTTTTTTTTTTTTTTCAGGCTCACCACCTTTTTTATAGTTTAATTCTTTCTAGAACGAGGAATTGTGTCAAACATAATCTAATTCGTTGTCATTGAGTTTGAGAGCCATGTTTACTATTTGATCGGAACAGCAATGTTTCGTGATAGGAGCCGAAATTCACTTCAAAATGATGCTTGTCCAAGCAATAAACATACCACAACTAATGAATACTGTGAAGGAAAATACAACGTTGCCCAAATTTTGGCCAAAAGTTAAGCGCTCTACGAAAATTTGGTGAAAAATTTCATTAGGCAAATACTATAAAAAGCAATAGCTGCGGTTGCCATGAGCAAAATGATATCCTTAGTACAAATTTAATCAGATTTGAATGTTCGTTTCATTGGTGTCCTACATTGGACGTGACAAGGGCGGTTTAATAACCCAGTGGATGAATGTCACTGCTTGCTTTGCAGCAGGTGTATTATAAAAATGAGACATGTTTTTTTTTATAGAAAGCTGTTCCGATTGGTAAATCCGCTCTTCATTTAATATCTTGGCTAAAATCCTGGTCACATGCACACAAAGTGATTATCCCCCAATTTCGGCGCCTTAAAGAAAAAACATCGCTTAACAACAATTCTAAATTTGTCATACTTTTTGTTATTTAGGAGTTTTTCTTTCTGATAAGTGAAAGTGACACTCTTGATGGCGGAACGGACGAAATAGCTAATTTGACAGCAGATATGTATAGCTTTTGCATCTCGGTTCGTTTAGGTCGTCAAAACGTCACAAATGAAACAAGAAGAACACTGTGGTTATGATCCAGCTGTGTTTAACTTTACTATTTCACGTCAAAATTTCAATTTTCAAACTCTTTGTCGCCGAGTCATTACGAAGATCTTGAGCGCCCATCACGATAATTACAATTCTTGTCGCATCCGATGACTGTAGAAACATTAACGCGTATCAAGCTTTCAAATCGGATTAAAACAACGCAAAGAAGAAAGAACTAGTCTTTTCACGAAACGAGGGACAAACTTTGTTCCGGCGTTCAGTAACTTCAACAGGCTCTCAAAATCCAGTTGTTGTGAGCTCAGTATCAACTCAAATCTACAACAAACACATCCAGAAGAATTCATACCTTGTGAGACCTGCTCGACCAAGCCGGGCGATGTCAGAGGCTGATGCGATTGTTTGTTTCTTCCAAAAAGTTATCCGATTTCCGGACACTCTTCCTTCCACGTTAACGGCAGTAATGACATGCGTTTTATGCGCTCTTGGATCCTGCGTCGCAATCGTAGGCAACAGCGTCGTGATCGCAGCTTTCTGTCGGACCAAAGAGCTCCAAACGATGTCGAACTGTTTCTTGATCAGTCTAACATGTACCGATCTCCTCGTTGGAAGTGTAGTTGAACCACTCTATATTTCGAGGCAGGTGTTGGCGTTGTCCGGAAAGGATGATTGCGGAGTTTGGGTGGCGTACCTCACTATGGCTTTGTTCTGCACAGGAGCGTCCTTCTTGAACGTTGCTCTCATCAGCTGTGAGAGATACGTGGCCATTTTTTGGCCGTTTTACTACACCAGGGGCGTCACCAAGCCTCGTGTTATCGCAGTTGTCGGCGCACTTTGGATCTTGTGGATTTTGCTTACAGTCGTTCGCTTTCTCGGAGTCGCAAATCGCACTATATACATGATCGTGTTTGCGATCATTGGCTCAAGCTTTGTGGGCACAGCCTTCATCTACATTCGCATCTTCCGCGAGGCAAGAAGACACCAAAAGGTGATCGCGACACAACAGAGCTGCGACGGAGCGAGTACTGCCAGAGAAACGAAACTGGCAAAGACCGTCGTGCTCATTTTTAGTGCACTGCTCGTCTGCTATACCCCTGGCATGATTATTTTGTTAATCCGTACGCTCAAAGGAGATTCTGCTGTGCTTTTATACGTTGCCTACCCTTGGGCCGAGAGCTCGATATTTTTCAGTAGCACTTTAAACCCTCTCATATATTGTTGGCGTAACCGAGACATTCGTAGTGCAGTTTTTCGGGTGATCAGCCCGTTCAAGAGTCGTATCAGTCCGTCTATGCTCATGTCTAACATTGCCTCTGTCATAAATGACAGCATTGCTAAGCCGAGGTCCCCAACACCTAAGACAGAATACGTCAACGACGAGTTCGCCAGAACGGAAGAAATTTCCGAGGTGCGAGACATTGAGGTGCAGTCGATTTCTTCAAAAGAGGAGCGACAGCAGGAAAATGGGAAAGAAAAATAAGAAAATTCTAAGTTCACGAATGTGTAGTATGAAAATGTCCCTGTTTGATGATTCCGGGCAAAAAAAAAAAAAAAAAAAGGATTGTTCAAGATTAATTCCTTTTTTTAAGTTTCGGATGTTTGTATAAATTCGCACAAGCGCAAGAGAAAAGATCAAAATATCTTAGTGATACCTGTGCTTGCGTCGAGCCTGTTTACAGTGAAATAAGGACCTCATGCTTGCGCCGTCGCTTGTGAAAACCAGGCTTAAGTTTTTGTTGCACAACTAATGAGATCTATTTTGCATTTATCAAATGTGATTTTCAGGAAACTGGTAACCCCTCCACTTAAACTGTTCGGTAAGAACAGAAACTCTGTTTCTCAAACGTATGCATTGCCGTTCATTTGACAGTTCAGGATTCGGAAGTTTGCTTAGAAGTTAAGAGGTTGACACACATTCGCCTTTGGCGGTTCAATAAGCTTAAAATAACTTAACTACTGCAGAGCATGCTCTGCCCTACATATTTTTCAATACATTCGGTTCAACATTTAGCGCACCAGACTATATACCATGTGTAAACTTTGTTTTTATTTAAAAATACCTAAAATGACTTGGTTCCTGGTGTAGTTTCAGCTTTCAACACAAAAATACACAACTAAATCGATAAAAAAAAGTGTCTTGATTTCAAAGTAGAGAGAAGTCCCTAAAGGTCAAAGCCATCACGCACAGTCTCGCGTTTTTAACTAAGGAAGTGCTGGTTTGCTTGCAACCCCATATGGCGTTGCTATTTGGACAAATACCACAATAAATAATCAATCGATGCCCATTTACAGCATGTTTGTAGCATACATGTAAACTCTACGATCACGGACGAATCGCCTGTTCACTTGACAGGTATAAATGTTTTGTTGTTTTCAGGTTATTTTTGAAATACTCTACAGAGAATGTGATGAAAAGTAAAATTGATCATGCCTTACCCAAGTGCCTTTAAAACTTGAAGTGCATGTCCTCAGAGTACCCAAGAGCACGTAGATGGTTGATCATGTCTTTGTCAAAAGATTTAGTGCCACAGATCAAGACCAGCACGTCGGCAGCAGGCGCTGGCATCTCGTGACCCACCAGTTCTTTGTCAACTCGACCAAAGTGCAAACGTTCTCCATACCTTGTCCTCGGCTTATTTTCTGGATCTTCCTGTGATCGATACAGAGTGTGTTTAGTTTAATAAAGGGAACCAAACACGTTTTGCTGTGAATCCTGGTCAAGAGTCATTGGGACACATGGAACCGAAAATATTTAAAAATGTTTACTTTGAATGAAAATGAAATGTAAGTACAGTACTTAGACTAGTCTTGGGAATGGTCTATTGTACAATATTAAGTCTGACTGAAATGATTGTGATCCCAGTGTGATATCGTAGAAAATGAATTGTGTTGCACCTTGCAATTTAAAATGTTGACACCCTTACCTTGCTCACAGCATACAAAACTGTAAAGTTCCAATAGCCCTTCATATCTTCCAAGAAATCTTTCAATATTAAGTCATCATAGCTGCGGCAGGCATAGACAAGCTGTAGCAGGGTTTCATCCGCCTCATTATTCAGTATCTCCTTGATCACCTGAATCATTGGTGCAATTCCTGTACCAGCAGCCAACATCCCTATTCGCCGATACTGACAGGAAAAAGGTTGTTGTTAGTCTTCCCATAATTTGTCCCTAAAACTTTGGTAGCAAGAGAAGAACCAAAAGAACCACTGAAACTGAGGCCTGACAGACAGGCAAATTCATAATTAGTATATACCACACAAGTGAATAGTGCTTTTCACGCACTCTGATTGGCTCCTCAATCTCGGAATATCAAGTACTATTCACCTCTCGGTGGCTTCCGGTACAAAAAAATGGCACGCGAACCCAGTTTTTGCCCACTTTTGTCAGAAATAAAATAGCTATTTGGGAGTTGGCTATTAAACTTGTTTGTGTGGTATATACTAAAACAATTATTCGCCTCAGTGTCGGTGAATAATTGTTAACTATTATTTGACACAAAAAAAGTAAATAATCCAGTGAACAAAGCTCAGTCCAAAACTTTCTAAAACCTTGTACCTGATTCGGTTTGTAAGAAAAGTTTCCAAAAGGTCCCCTCCATTGTACTGATTGACCAACTTGCCATGTCTTTATGTAGCTGGACAGTTTACCAGTATCATAAATCTGTAGAGTCAAAACAAAAATAGACACAAGCTTGCATACATGCTGTCTTCCAAGAAATAATGCACACTGACGAGGTTCCATGAAATACTGTTGTCCAATAAGGAAAGGGGGGAGCAGATATAATGACTAATTGTTTCCATACCCCAATTCCCCTCCTCCCACTCACCACCCATAAATAATGACAAGTCCATTATTATTGGAGGGAATTATTTGCTTGTGACTTAGGCTGCATTTCTTTGGGAAGGGGTTCTGCAGGAATTTGGCACAGGCCACTGGTTTTTAAATGCTAAGACCTTATGTGAGCCCATGGGCTTGTATTTTGGGAGATGGGCTAACCATCAGAGTGATTTCTGTACATCATATTTTACAGTATATCACAGATGTGGTGTTTGTGAGTAAACATTTTCTGACAGGATATTCTATAGTATGCAATGTCTAGATGTGCTGAGTTATATAAAATGAGCAACTCATTCAATACTGAAAAATGATTTGTACTTCATACAGTTACAGTACCTTAATGACCACTTCAAAGTATCCCCGGCAATCACACAAACTGATTGGTGTATACTGACGCATTACAGACTTTCCATCTACTGTTCCTCTGATGAAAAAACCATAAGCATGTTCATAATGTGATAACTGACAACACATGCATGTAATTATGTGACTGTGTATATACTGGTGTGTACAATTATTTACAGAAAATATATATTGAACTACTTATACGTCTTAGTGTACTGAGTCAACTTTCCTGGTGAAGTATTGACTTTTTACAAGCATTGAACAAACTATGAAAACTGAACTCAAATTTGCTTCCATTTCTAATTTTTGCACAATGCATGCTGGTGATCAGATGTACATGTAAAATAGTTTGCTGTTCCTTACCTTAGTATTAAATGCTGTCCCACGAGAAGTCCAAGGTGTTTATTGCCTGGTATAGAGAACCGATACAAGCAAGTATCCTTTGTCAATCTCTCCACTGACTCCAATTCAAATGTCCTGTACTCTGAAGTGCTCAAAACAATATTGTCATGATCTTCATTTTGGTGGGAAGTTTGTTTACTGCGAACCTGGGCACATTCCTCTTTCCACTTCCTCAACTCCTCGTCATAAATATCAAAAACGCAAGGTGTGCATCCACTCCCACAGCAGTCACTTGGCTGGGGTTCCTCTGGGGGAGGGGGTAAGTCAGTGTTTGTCATGTCTTCTGTGGCAGCAGATATGGTGACTGACATTTCACTGGCAGAGTTTTGCCTCAAATTTCCCTTAAAAAGTTCTTTTGCTATGTCTAACTGAATATACGTTACATATCACTAACAATGTTAGGCGGTATTTACATTGCATTACATTGACAGTTTTAGGAGTTCCTACGTGGTGCACTGTACAAAATGCTGTGCAATATCACCGAGTATTGCTCCTTAATTCTACTTTGTTCAGACTATCAAAACTACATGTACGAGCAGACTAAAATATGAAACATTAAGAAGTACTTTATGCCTATATGTTTATATATGAGCAGCCAATGGACTGTCAACACAGTTAAAACCAAAACGCTATTCCGTCGAGGATGTATAAAAGAGATGTTAACATCGCCTTGAGTCTTTTGAATACTGTCACTCAATACTGTCGCTCAATCGAGAACGCAATGTTTTTACCAAAGTCGATACTCGTTTCCTTTTCGCCAAACGTTCAAAGCAAAGTTCAAAATTGCTCCTGGATGCTCAATATTTGACCGGCCTCGTCGTTGTCGTAGCGACTGCCTGTTGCTGTTTTGATTCCACTCCAAGCATCATAGAGGTCCACCACGAAAATCCCTCCTTACAAGAATATTTAGATCCTTCTTCTGCAGTGTAGCGCTTCCTTTTTCGCTCTGTTTGGTTGGGGTCTTGTCCTTTTTCCATCGTAGACTTTTACGAAAAAGGTACTTCATATATGGTATATTATATTGTCCCCAACCAAAACCGCTGTTCAAGAGGATTCGAGACGGCAACAGGAACAGATAAAAACAAAAGCACGGTCAAGCAAGTGAAAACCCAACGATTGGGTTGCCTGCAAGAGCTCTCTTAGGTGCCTGTGGTTTGGTTTGGGACTTCGAGGATTGTTTGCCCCAGTGGTCAGATATTGGCTTGAAAAGGCCCCTTTCGTGTGGAGACTGGCCCACAAATGATAACCCGTGTCCAGACATCACCCTTACCAAATTTAACTTTCGAAATATTAAAAGAAAATAAATAGGTAACCCAAACAAGGGTTATTTCGAGCGGACTCAGTCTTGATTATTGTTGATGTTGTTGTTGCAGTGGCATGACGCTAGACATGTGGGCCACCCAACTCATTTCCCGTTCAGTCAGGAAAAGCTCTGGTATCCACGCGGGAGGCTTTTACTTCATATTTTAGTTTCCTTTTTCACACGTTGGTCACGTATTGGACTGTTTCAGCAGAACGTGTGTAACTTTCCGCTTTCGCGGGATGAAGACATTCTTGGATATTCCGAGTTGTGTCACTTGTGGTTATGCAGCTTGTCAAATTAATACCTGCTTAATATCGCATGGCTATTGACAGATAGTAAAAGGATTTAATTGCATAGTATCGATTTCGCATTATCATAGAGCACGGCCCCGGTTCTGACAAATCAGAACACGAAATCTTCTTCATTGTTGCTCTATGGTTCCAGATTGGGTTCTCTAACAATATTGATAACATTCTGAGGTACGAGATAAGGTCATAGTATGAGATGGAAACACGACTTTGGCAAGCTGTGAACCGACTGAACCGGCTGTGAAAGCGCAATAACTTCACGAAAGTCCGAGGTGGGATTTAGACATTCAAAACGATACCAGTTCGCCCCGTAGCTGTTTAATCAAGTTCACTGCTTTCTTACTGAGGAAACGCTGTCACTACAAACTTGTTCCAGACTTGAATGCATCAAAGAATCGGCCAAGTTTCCCGTTTATCTTTGTGTACATAAGCGGTTAAACAAGCGCCATTGCACCAAGAGTTCCAGCGGACATTTCTGTGTGTCCGTGTGACAGAGGAAAATCGTCAAACGCACGAACTGATTTAATACTGAGATACAAAGCTTTATCACTGATACCCAGATGGACGAAGAACCGCTTCTTGAGGACATGAACGGCACAGAAGGCGTACCAGAGGGTAGTATCTTCACTCCAACATTTATAACCGTTCAGTCCGGTTGGTACTCGTTCATTTTCACGCTGGGCTTTATTGGAAATTTGTACATCATTCTGACCGTACATTTTCGCACCACGCGTCCTTCAGCCACAAATTTATTCATCGTGAACCTCGCTATATCGGATCTAATGGTCCTCCTGTTATGTCTGCCGCAAAGTTACATCATTGATAACTTCTCTTGGCCGTTCGGTAAGTTGGGCTGTCGCTTGTTGGTCCCGCTAAATGAAGTTTTCTTTACGGTGTCAATTTTAACCTTGACGGTCATAACAATCGAGCGGCATCGCGCCATAGTCCACCCATTCAAGGCGAAACTCGGAAGAAAATTGGCGAAAGTGATACTCGTTGTTGTCTGGATTGTTCCCTATTTAGTTGTGGGCTTTCCCTTGACCTTCGTAATAGACAGAGCCGAGGTAGCAGATGGTGAATTCAAGTGCCAAATGCATTGGCCTTCGGATGCTCACCGTCAATTTCATACCACGTTTATCGCGTTGGTGGTTATCGTTCCCTTAATTATCATCGCCTATGGATACGCGCTCATCATTATGACCATGCGCAAACAAAGCCAAAGGATAAAGAAACGCACAAGTACAACGAACTCAATCGGCAGCAGCTCCAGCTACGTTCAAGACATGCATACTTTGGATGAGAACAAAAAGCTGATTAAGATGTTGATGGTGTTAGTTGTTGTATTCTGGGTTTGTATGACACCCCTAGTGATACTGGCGCTCGTGCTTGAGTTTATCTCGGTGGATTATTCAAAGCCTGGAACCCGCAGGTTGATAGAAGGACTGTTCACTTTTGCCATGGCGTTGTTTTTCACCAACAGCGCGTTTAATCCCGTGGCCATTTATATAATGAGTTCCGAGATGCGAAAGGGTTTTTACGGAGTACAGCTTACTCTGAGGGCCTGCAGGCGCTGAGGGATTCCCAATGACTTTTTATTATTTTGTCGTGACCTTTTTATATGATTGTGTACATACTTTGCTGGACTGAACTGTAAATTGTTCACGAAACTTGTACATTGTGTCACACATCGGATTGATGAAATTTTGAACAATTTGCAAAAGACAACTTCCAGTTTCTTTCGGTGCAGCTTTCGATGTACAAAGAAGACAAAGCAAATAGTGCTTTAAATATTGACGAAGGGGTTTTGTGGTACAGTAAACAACTATAAAATTCGAGAAGTCATTGCACAGTAGGAGTTAATATTTTATGATGCTGCGCCACGGTCAAGCGTTCGACCTTTATAGAATTTAAATTAGCTACAAGAAATATCTTGCTAACATATCTTTCGATAATGTACAATAACGAAAAAAATTTTTTTTTTCTTGCTACGGATAGAAATCAGATAATACTGTATAATCTTAATCAAGCTACTGTAAATAAAGTTTATAAAATGTTCCGCTTTACTTCAGAAAGCCCGCATAGCTTTACCGTACGATTCTATCTGCTGCGGGCACATTTGTTTGCCTCTATTCCGGAACAGAGAAATATTTCGGTTCCTTTGGGACATGATTACTGATGTATCGGGTGAACTGACATTCCGAAATATTCGACGCAGCAAGACTTTTCCGACAGTAGAATAAACTCACGCCTCATATTTGAGGGCTGATAGAAAGCCTTGCCAAACTTGAAGCCAGAAACTGACCATCTCATACATTAGATTTCATTCTTATGGAGATGGTCGCCGTTGGCAGAGCAATTGGGGCTGTCCACAGGGTTAGATTATATAGGCGGGAGCTATTTTCGGAACGGAAACGCCTTTGAACTGCTTTGTTATCACCCGTAACTGAAAATAGCTGCATTAGTCAAGACAATTTTGTCTCTCCTCCGGGCATTTGGCAACGCAGATTAAGCTCTTTGTTAGTTATCTTATCAATTTTATGCAGACTGCACTTACACACTTCAGTTGGAACTAGTCCCGGGGGGGGGGGGGGGGGGGCTGGGTTTTTCAAGTGGATGCTTTTGATTATGTGCCGCACCAAAGAGTATCATTTTCAGCATTTTAGTCTGAAATAGGGTATCGATTTTAGCATTTTAGTCTGAAATAGGGTCGGAGATTTTGATATTTGGTCTGAAATAGGGTCGAAAATTGCAAATTTTGTCTGAAATAGGGTAATGGTTTTTAGTCCCGGGCGGCACACTCCCACCTAAAATTTGGATGAGGAGTGCTCCCGCCCCCTCCCCCTGGGGAACTAGTTGATGTCACTGGTGGGCTCACTGTCATCGAAAAATCAAATACTGTTCCATCGCCTTAGCTGTTTACGAGCCCCTTTGGCCCCATTTTTACTGCTTGGCCAACAAATAACAAGGAAACAAGATTCGTGGGGAACTGCACGAATAATTGGCCTGCACATGTGTTGCACTTAAGACCGTTAATTATAGTCAACGAGAGACGACTCTTGCTGTTGGGGCAAGGTCATAAACTTAAATGTTCCCCGATGTATCCTTTTTCTCTTCCGCTTAATCCAATCTGTACGTGCCGGGTTGATTTGCGCACTTCGATCGATATACGTCCTGGAGCAGTTTGCGGTAAAAGCAAAATTATATTGAGGCCTGACCTGTTTCCTTGACTATGCTTTGGTTTGCAGAAGAGTTGTTTATATATATAAAAAGAAAACTTAAAAAGACTTACTTCTAAAAACAGCTATAATGTCTTGCTGCTTTGAATGCTGGGGCACAGCACTAATCGATTAATATTTGTCCCATGGTCCATCTCATATAGCCGTCTGTGACATAGCGGAGTTTCCGCTTCTATTGTCTTCTTTGATACACACTGTACAACATACATAAAAAGAAAGAAACATGCATACCACATACATACACTTTATTCATATACGAATTTAATACAGTGTAGCTGAAGAAGTTGACAAGCTCTTGGTGTGTAGCCACGCAGAACACGCATATGCACACCATCGGCATTCGTGTCAGAAAACGTTTTGCAGAGTCATTCTCACCGAAATCCCAGACTTTCCAACAGGCATTTTGACTAATGCACCGAGGTCAAATAGCAGGTCAAGTTTCTCAATGGCCTGTTATCTCTCCTGATATATACGTGCAGTAAAATCACAAAGTTGTATCTGCCAGTGAGCTTTCATGTCGAGCAGAAAATGTTTAGGTCTATATGAAAATTCTATGTTCTCTAACAACCGAGTTATGCCCGTTTCAAATGTCGCAAAAGCTATTGTTTCAGCTAATTGTACTGGACTCATGTGAAGTTCGACATTTGAAATAGGCCTCAGGCGAGTATTAAGATGCTCAGACTGATGTATGCCTCCTGGGGATTTTCTCTAGGCAAACAACACGCGATTTCCTCGATGCATATAGTGACATCGGTCCGCCTCACTGTTGTTTCCGGGGTGTAGAACTGCAAGCCTATAGGGGTTTTTACCAATACTTTCCGTTGCAAGGATTAATTGTATTGTTACTAATCCAATTACCAAACTCCTTCTGCTTCGATCATATCAGAATTGAAAGATGAGATAATAGGTATTCATCATGCTCTTCCAATTCGTATTAAAAAAAAAAAAATCAGCGCGGGCTTCGAGAGTTGCAGAAATAAACCGCAGCGACATTTTCAACACCGCTCAAAATCATACAAGTGCCCCCCCCCCCCCCCCCTGTTTTGCCGGAGTTTGAAGGGTCTTAGAGAGGAGAGGAGGGGTGGCCTATTCGGCCGAAACGGAGAAGCTGGAACAGCCTCAACAGCTCATTTTCTCGGGCTAGTTTTATTCCGAAATCATGAACAGTTACCAAGAATACCTCTGCAATCAAATCTGCCATTGACGCAGTAACTAAATATGTTCGAACATGATCACGTGACTAAACTTCCATTCTGAGTTTTGCACACAAGTCTCCTGGTTGTGGGTCGTGTGTCTCTTAGATCCACCGTGTTGCGGTCGGTGAAAAATTTCGCATTATTTGTCCATCGACGTTATAGTGTAATCTTAAGCCTGTGGTCAGGAAATCTTCATTGTTTCGTCATCTGGGAGTGGCAGTGAAGAAACCTCGGAGAACATTCTGGATCTGGTGTAATATCTCGCGTGTATACATCCTACTCTTTGTATGCTTGTGTGCTCGCGTTTATGTGGACCACACCACTTTCAACTGACAGATCCGTCACGATATCCATTAAAATTAGACACTTAAGTCCATACACCAGGCGATTTCAAAAATTTGGACGTTAAAAACGTTGTTTACACCCCTGCTATTCTTGGTTTGCATGTGACGTCATAAGAAGGCCATCACAGAAGTAACGCACCCTACAAGTCCGATACACTAATATGTTCAAGACTGTTATGCCTTAATACTTACTGCAAAATTCTGGGTCGACACAAAATATCTATCGGGAGCTATGGACGTTTGAATACCGTGACAACAAAACCGTGTGACACGCTCGTGGCCGACTAAAATCGTTGCTTGTGTCTGAATTATAAAGTTTTCCTTCACGAAACATTTTAAAATTGGCACTGCGAAGGATGTGAAGTAACATAGAATCAAACTGAGTCGTACATCAGCTTCATTTCGTGTTCCGAGTTATTGGCCGCCATGTTGGTGTACAACCTTGGTCCACCAACATGGCGCCGCATACAAACTCTTATCAAATCTCCAAAAAACAAATTGCCGCTGCTTCGCCAAAATTAAGCCTGGACAATCCAAAATTGGCATCTGGACTAATTCAGGTGTGCTCTTTTCAGTTCTGGAGTCAGAAAGGTACAATCTGTTGATTTGGAGGGTGCTGCGGTCACGTGACCCGTGAAAACCACGTGAGTGCAAACCAAGAATTGCTCACACTACCTCGTTCCCAGGCTCTTTCATCTCCCAGCCCCCCGGAGACGAAAGAGCCTGGGAACGAGATTGTTGCTAACACTAATCCACCTGTTAATCAAACAGGACACATCGTCGAGTGTACACTACTCGTGTAGACCAGCATGTCCGACTACAGTGCATCCTCAGACCAAACTTCATTCGTTGTTATTATTCCGGCGTCTACAATCTTCGCATCTTCCACCATCCCACCCTCTTGTTCTTCTGGAAGATAAATTGTACAACCTGTGATTTGCAGAGAGCTGTTTATATCAACTAACCAACCAATTAATCAGTTGAATGAATTAATTAAACAACTAAAAATAATTAATCAAATAACTACTAGCAAACCAATCAAAGACCAGAACCAAAACCAATCAAACCAACCAGACGACCAATGATTCAACCAACTAAACAACAACACTAATTAAATAAATAAATCGTCAACCAAATAAGGCCTGTTTCAAACGTCGAATTTCACACGCGTCGAATACAATCTAAATCAGTTGAAACAATAGCTTTTGCTTATTTGCATTGTATTCGACGCGTGTGAAATTCGACGCTTGAAACAGGCCTAATCAATCAGTCAATCTGTCATTCAGTCAGCCAAATAACGAAACAACCGGCACACCAACCAATCAACACGAACAGTTTCGACATATTATCCAATCACCTTGCAGCTCTGTGATACGGGAATGCGTGTAGGGCGCAAACAGGATCATGAACACAACAACGTACAAATTCCACGCGCCGTAGACTCCAAAGTACAGAGACCCTGCAGGATAACGGGTCACTGAGTGAAAATAAACTAGAAATACGACATTCGAAGAATGTCAGTTCCCTCAGTCAAATGTTCATAATAAAATATTTACAAAGTGAGCCCGTGCTCCCCCCCCCCCCAAAGGCACAAAGACCGGACTCGAGAGAGCGGCGGAAATCGAGCCTAATGCCAGAGTTGGATGTTGAAAGGAGAAAGTGTACCTTGATCAAGTTCGAGGTCCCTCACCTGATTCTAGCATATCTGTCATCCGGTACTTCATGAAAAACCAATGAAAATTGCTGACAAAAAAGTAGGTAACTGTCAACAACGCAGCCAAGATATTTGCCGCCAACGCGAAGAGAAAAGCTATCCGAACAGCACCCTAAAGTAAAGAAAAACAGTTTGTTAAACGTACATTTTTGGGAACCTCACTGCGATAAGATTGAGATATCACAAATGTTACTCTGAATCTAAATATAAACTAGTTTAGAGGGTCCAATCATCTACCTGATGCTGTGCGAGTACGTTTCTCATGGCAAATGCTGTGTTCTTGATCTGTAAGAGACTGTACAGACCAAACATAGTTCCAACGGTGGCAATAAAGGCTAACTATATGCAAGTTAAGGTATCCTCTCTGTCAACTTTAGAGTAGGTAAACAAATTTAATGGTTTTTTTGTCCAATCTTGGTTACCAACACGCCATAGAGGTCATGACTTCCTCACAAAAGATACGATGGCATTTGCCGACTCATCTGTTTGCTCCATTGCGAAGAATTCATTTTGAAGGTGCACAATCCTGTTCAACAAAAAAACAAACATAAAAAAAAAAAAAAAAAAACGTTTGAGCAAAGTAGATTCGTCCAAACAAGTTTAACAGCATTTCTGGCAGGGACAACACGAGAATAGCGTGGGGAAACCACGCAGCCACCTTAAGTACTTGCAGTACGCTTAAAGATGCGAAATAGGGAACGAACGTGCGAAGAAAACGGTAGACAGATAATATCGTTAATAAAAGTGCTACCTGTTAACCAGATGGAAAACCAGCATCATAACGACGATAAATGGCATAGAAATTTCGGTGATGGACAGCTTTGTTTTGCAGCCAAAGCACTTTATGTCCTTATCCGGTTTTTCCTGGAAAATAATACAAAGTTCTCAGAAACAAGCAAAGGCCGAGTTCTTATAGACACTTTCCTTAGATAGTGCGTGATCAGTTTATACTGAGAAAAAACTGCATGTACTGTATGTAGGAAGCGAAAACAGGCCAAAATCAGAGTTACACAACACCGAGGCACACACGGTCATACCGCTTGGTTTTCATCGATGAAGAGCGAGAAAAAGTAAAAGAAGGCTGCGTAGAAGAAGACAAGTCTGACATCATGTAGCAAATGGACTGATGGGAAGTTCACCCAAATGACCAGCCACTCAAGGGGAACTGGAAATAAAACAAGACAGAGAGAAAAATAAAGGACAAAAAAGGTTAGTATAATAATGTCATTTTGTGCTTCTCAAACTTTGACTTTCTCGCCTTCTCGCCAATTTTCTGCGAACCAGAACACCCTCATTCTGTCTTGTGACGCAGCACTTTAGTTTGTCAAACTTGAGCCTGCCAATCTGTTAGTTGTGACTTACAGTTCAGTATTGCCAAAGTGACTCCAAGAGCAATTAAAGACCTGAAATAGAACCAACTGTTTAAAGTGTGTCCAAGCAAATAATACACAGTGAATTCACTATAAATTTACTTAAATCTCAAACAGTTATTCAATGCCACTTAAATTGCAAATTTTATTAAAGTCCCAAAAACAGCAGTCCAACAATACTTTACTCAGACACACACACTGCAGTCAACTCCTTCTAAGATGGACATCCTCAGGACCTGCAGCTACAACTGTCCAATTTAGGGAGGTTTCAGAGTCTCAAAGAAAGTTCAGTTGGGGTAAATCACTGAAGAAACGCAGGGACCATGCTTTCCAGGTGTCCGGGTCCCCCCTTCAACCTTTAGCATTCACTTCCTTCCCACCCCCCCCCCCCCCCCCCTCCAAAAAAAAAAAAAGAAAATTCATATCAAGAAGGTCATCCATTCATTGCTAGATTTTACAATCATGCAAACCCAAATCAGTGCAAAAGCCCAACAAACTCAATTACCTGCAGACCTGTACTTACTTTTCAATCAGTGCAGGTTGGTCCCTGAACTTTCCAATCCGTGTCACATACCAAACCAGGACAATCATGATTACAGGAAATAAGAAAAGTTTTAGGGCAAACATTGCTTTTGTGAAGTCTTCCACTTGATACCTTACCTGAAAGACACAGCAATGAAACAAATTCTGTCAGATAATAATAATTAAATCTTATCTATACTAGCTGCTCCACATTATTGCTGAAGGCGCAAAGAATATCATGACAGTGACGCATCAACAATGAAACTCCTAATAACTCTACAATGTATGGACATTACAGACAAAGGCAATATATCCTGAGTCTTCATCTGGCTATCAATTCATTTCTTTTTTGTCAACTGAAATGAAAAAAAAATTTACGTCATCTCTAAAATTTGTTGCCCATAAAGTGTGACATATATCCATGCACGGTCTTGATTAATATCACTCACCCCTGCATATGCTCCCTTTATGTAGAGTCCTGCATCATTGCCAGTCCGTTTGAACTTGATGCTAATATTGGTGTTGATCAGGTAGTAATCATTATGCACATTGCCCAACTCAAAGAATGGAAATGAGTCACAGTTCATCAGGTTATTATATTCATGGTCCTGTGAGAGAGCATTAGGAAAGTAAAGTTCATTCAGCCAATTCCAAAGCAATGTAAACTACACCAGAGACTAAAGTTGCCTTTATGGATGAAACAATAGCTATACTAAGCTATTGGTATTAAGGACTAAAAAAGCTCTCAAGAATATGTTCTAAATATAACCTGTTCATATATATATATATAAATGTCCAAGTTTCAAGTATTAAATTTAAGTTGCAAAAGACTATATGTGAACAGTTAAATTTTTCTCAAAACTTCAGGTGTAGATGGGATGGTAAACTCTCAACTCTGAACTCTCAACAGTGTTTATGTGTTGCAGTCAATACTTAACACCCCCACCCCCCAAGAATTTTGAATTCAGTGGTATTTGTATCTATGGAAATGTGTGGTGCAGTTCATCTACGTATGTCATTTCCAAAATATTGCCAGAGATGAATAAACTTCAACATCTCTTGTTTCAAGTATGCTGAGTTTTTTCATCCTTCTGTTTACACATACTGTATAACGTAAGTGCCTGGAAAAGAGAATTTTAATTCTTTAAAAAGGCTAAACAGGCTATAGCTCCCGGCGAGGCAGGATCAATTTTTTGCTGGCCCTTGATCTGAGGCTAGCAGATTTTCTGAACCCTGCCTCAGCTTGGAAATGGCCTATTAACATCCAGTCTTCTTGATTCTTTAAACAAAATTATATCATATTTACTGGAGGGTTAAAAAAGCTGCAACTAAGGTCTCTCTCGACTTCTGAATGAAGCATGGCCTTCCACTCTGGTCCTGACTCCTCAAAGTTTTTGTAGCCAACATCCGTTTTAAACGATGCTCTGATCAATGGGTTGTGACGGTCTTGTGCATCTAAGGGTAATTAAAAGGTGTTTTAAACTAGATGCTAACAATAGTTATGCATATGCTTTTGAGTGAAACATTTAATGAAGAGCATAATATGTGAACAATCAACAGAGAAAGTTGGAAAATAATAACACAAGTTTTTACAGCATGCAGAATACTCACCTAAATTGTCAAAGTTAATAATCCCAACATCCAGATGAAAAGAAATTAGCAGAAAAAAGTTCCAGACATAGAAACTCAGGTCAGGGTTATTATCAGGAAGTTGCAAATAGAGCAAATGTTGCCAGCTCTGATGGTCACGCAAGGTATAGTTTTCCGCACAGCTTTTGGCATCATACCATTTTGTACCCTCGATAACTTCACATGGTTTAACTTGTTTAGAAGAGCTGCTGATTGGCAATACATCTATGTGAAGAAAAGAAATAAGAGAAATACATCATGCGTTCCGGGAGCATTCTTTTCCAGAAATACAAACATAAAGAAAAGAAAGGATAAATTATTTATACCATTGATGGTGGTTGCATCTGCCCCTCCCCTCCCCCCTCCCGACTGCTTTTATAATATTGCTCATGCATGTCTGTCTATTGTTCAAACTAGAGCTGGGTACAATATTTTAAGGCGTTATGTGGAATTCTTCTGAAGAAATTGTTTGCCTGATCGAAATACGCAAACCTCACTTGATGTTCAGTTCTTAGAAACAGATCTTTGTTATAGTTTAGTACTCGCGAATAATACAGGGTCAAAACATGCAGCCATCACCAGCTATAATATCAAACTTCATGTCTGAGCGTGCATTACATGCTTTCTCTTGATTTTGTGTCCATAATATAATTCACCCCCTTTAAGTTCTTTGAGTGTTTAAGATTCAAGTTGCAGTGTACGCAAAAAAGTAGAGAAAGTTCCTCTTTCAAAAACTTTCACTTTCAACATGGTGTTGACTTTTCACACTAATAGTGATTTGCGACCGCACAGATATTTCGCGCTTGATGTATGAACTGTGGCAGTGAAGTTTCGTGCATTCGTACTACCATGCCCTCAAAGGGCCATCGATCAGATCATAACAAAGACGATCATTTGTCGACTGAGAACACTCATTATTTGTAAAAATTCTGCGAAGAGTGAACTCATAAATATTTCAATACAAACTCACCGATTGCAAAGAACAAGACGAAGAAGGCAATGCTTACAGCCAGCAACAGCCCCAGCTTACGTGCACCCAGTGTATGGATTAGAGTACCCTCCATAGTTCAGTCCGTGCCGTGCTTTGTTCTCGCTGCCATATCACATGATTCAAGCCGTCCCCGGGGAGGGGAAGGTCGGGTGGAGCAAGGGGAGGGGAGGGACACTACCATGAAATAGGGACTAAATGAGACGACGGAAAACACCTTACATCAAAGTTATATTTTCTTCTTTGAGACCAAAGACTCAGAGATCGCAAACTCTGCCCCATCCTATCTGCCTGTCTCTACATTGCCCATCCTTATTCATCTAGATTTCGTTATTTAGCAATCGTCTTTTAACTGAGTCATGCTCAAAAAACTCGTGTCAACTCAACTCTTTGTTTTGTTTCTTTGTTTCGACTGTCCAGTCTCAGGGGAAAATCCTTCACTAGAGCTTATCCCGACACGGCAGAAATAAAATAATAGACTCGTGCATTTACTTTTTCAGTAATTGAAAATAGCAGATGTACTGTCGGTTTCTTACGTAACAAAATACTGCCGTGGTTCGCTGTCAATTAAATAACAATTGTAATATTATTAGGACCAAAAAATTGCGGTAAAAACAACCGCAACTGACACCAAAACTTACACCCGAAATGAAAAGTAGCTGGGAATAGCAGGTGACACAAACAATCACATGCAGTTTATTGGGCAAGCATTCAATGTGACGACCGATATCTTAAGCCTGTGTCACCTCCATCTACGGCGGAACGTCACAGCAAAAAAATATCTTAAACTCTAAAACACTCAACCCGCAAGGGACTATCTCAACTGTCAACCTCTATTTCTCCTGAACACAAACATGCAGTTTATCAGGGTCAAGCGTTCAGTGTGATGCCACCGATATCTCAAGTCTGCGTCACCTACATCTACAGCGGAACGTCACAGCAAAAAAATATCTTAAACTCTAAAACACTCAACCCGCAAGGCACTATCTCAACTGTCAACCTCCATTTCTCCTGAACAGCTGCCAAATAACTGATATCAAACTAGGAAAACGTCCAGCTATTGTTGACTGTCAATTCACGTTCCTGACATTTATTTTAGAATCTTTTAAAGCTGCTGTACTCGTCGGTCGATTTTCGTCGTTGTTGGTGAAACAAAATTAGCTGGCGGTTTTTACCCCGGTTACTGCTTCTAGGAGTTGCCGAACTTACTGCAAATTTGTGTATCAGCAGTTTGACCCCCTACCCCGCTCCACACTAATGCTGCTATATTTAGATAGCTTTGAAGGTGCTCTTTTTTCCTGGCGCGATCACAGAGATCTCGTTTGCGTCCGGCATGTCGACTTTTACGCCTTTTGACAGCGACACCTGTGCGTCGGCAGTGTGCTGGGCCGACGAGGAATGACTGGCTGAAACGTAGCTCACATCTCCCGCGTCTCTCTTGCCAAACATTTTCCTTGCCAAATTTACAAAGGCTCTGCGATACTGCCTGTTCAGTGCACCATAGAGTACGGGGTTGTTGGCATGATTAGCCATGACTAAGATCATTGATGACAGATCCAGCCATACTGGGATCTCCCAGTGCGGTTTAAACAGTTCTACAAAGTTAATCACGGTTGCTGGTAGAAAACAGACGATGTACGAGCCAATGACCACCGCCAAGGTTCGAGTAATCTGAATCTCCTCTACATTTGCTGATTTTGCGCGGGCGTCGGTTTTGTTCGGGGGTCCGCTGTACTTCAGCGTCTTCTCGGTTCGGTTTACGTGCTCGCCAACGGTTTTGAAAATCCTGTAGTACGCCAACAGGATGACCACAAGAGGCAGCGTGGTGATGGTGGAGACAAGAGTGAAAGCGTACGACATGTTGAAGCTGAACTTAAACAGACAAAGACTCTTTCCGTGCTGGAATTCGTACCGAGACCAGCCGAAGATGGGCAAAATGGCGAAGAGCTGCGGCAGTAGCCAAATCAGGATGATGATCAATCGCATGAATTTTGGGCTGAAGAATGTGTTATACTGCTTCTGTCTGACGACCAAGAAGTAACGATTCACGCTGATGGCACAGAGCGTTAACATGGAAGCAAGCACGAATTCGACTGTCATGTACGCATGTAGTTGGCAAGCTCCTTCATTCATGATCCATGTACCTCCGTTTACAATGGCTACAAACATGAATATGAGGTTGGCGGACTGGAGAGTGTCAGCTACGGCGAGATTCGCAATAAGTGCGTGTCCTTTTCCCTTCAATTTCTTTGTCTTGAAGATAACAGCGACGACAAAAATGTTGCCAAAAATACCAAGCAGAATAATCAGACCAACCATGAAGCCAGCGACTCCAATCGCCCAAGTTGGATACTGCACCATCGTCAAAGTATAATGAGCTCCATAGAAGAAGGACCTTCGGCTAGTTTTAAGTATTCGGCGGCGTTCTCTGACAGTTTGATATAAAGAGCCCGGCAAACTACAGAAGCCAATAAGAAATCCTACACACCCACATGCACTTTGGCTGAGACTGGGCTGGGCCAGGCAAGTGATCGGTTGGATAGATATCCGTGTTTTCCACTGTTATTTGATTGTTTTCTGTAATCCTCTTTACCACAAGCGATGCTTTTTTCTGTGGGTTGCTTGTCCTCGCCTCTCCCGCCTGGCTCGGCGTCTCGACGATGCGATTGTTTTCCTTTCCTTGGGATGATAAATATGAAGCAGTATTTTTGTCTTTATACTGTTTTTAAAAGTTCCCACTTACGTCAATCAACAAATTTCTCAACGTTCGTCGGCAATATGCAATAATCCGCCTACTTGACTGAAGTAATCATTGACTTTATGAAAGTTTTCTGTTTGGTGTTGAAAGTTTTCTTATCTAATTTAGTATCAATCAGCCTAATGGAACAATCTTTCGTGCGGTTTTATATTTAGATGCTATTGTGCATGAGACACGTGCATGTATAGAAAGTGAAAGTTCAGGCCCAAATCAAGCTCAGGAAATCCTCATTTAATTGTATTATAACCCTTAGGTCTCGCAGAGCACACAGGATGGGAAATTGAATAGTGAAATTGCTCACCGAGCCTCAAGGTTTACATTAATTTTACACCAGTCGAGGAAATTAATGACACCGGAATAAATGAACCCCAAATTCTTTGTTTATGATTGCGAACAATTTCGTCGGAAGAAATCCATTCACACCGCGTCGTTCGTTTGTATCGTGACCAGCAGCAAATCCCCTTTAATTAGTGGTCATGTCCATTGCACGCAAAAAGATGGCGACTTTGTAAGTATATCTTAGGATAAAATATATTCATTTGTTCTGGTGTTCTTTCCGTTGGTCAACGGCCCCGCCAATATACATGTCTTTGCCAAGGCAGCTGTTTTCGTTATATTTGTCATTTAAAATGGGTCATCACTATATTGTTGACCTAAGTGGCATTTTTGCGGAAATGTAAAAACACCCTAATGAAATAGAAATGTTCACAGGCTATTTAAAGTGAACGCCATCTGCGACAGAAAAGGCTGGTGCAACAGTAGATCCCGGTAACTTTGTTGTGTCATATTGCAGAAATACTGTTCGACCTTCCGATAAAACAATGTGCGGCCATATTCAGTTCAATTTAGTCGAGTGTAGAACTGTACGTGCTGCGAGACTACTACAATAAATATTGATGACCGAGTTTTAAAAGGATCAACAGCAGTCAACCGCAAAGTTGGCAACTGCTCCGATGTACCAGAAGTTTGGCTGATTCGTAAGAATGTTGATGCCGTCACTGTTTCACGCTGTCTGAACTGTTGGGACACAAATGCGACACGAGCACGAGCCGAGCCGAAAGTCGCAAAAAATACAAAGTCTTTGACCGAAGTTGGGTGTGGGAGTAACTGATATCGAAAACGTAAATTTATGGAGCAAGCAAAGTCTGTCTATTGTATCTTTTTGTATCTTTATCACGGCTTCCTTCACATCCTGTATAATGTCTCCTGTCGATAATATGCTCTTATAATCCTCTTCCACTCTCCGTTTCCGGCTTTCAGTGACTGAGCCAGCAGGATTTGGACCTCACAAGACTTCAACTTTGACTGGACGTGACACTTGTGGCACAAAAGTGTTGTCGGATACTGCACCCTGACTAAATGTGAATATCCAATGTCACGCGCAGGCAGAATTATTTAGAACTAAAGTCGCCTGAGTCGCGTATTCAGTCGCCATGAGCAGAGTTCACCCCAAACCACACAATTCCCTGTTTTTGCTCGAAGTTTGCAGCACAGCAAACAAAAAATAAAAACAAAAAAGACGACAACAATGCGTTTCCATATAACAGCAACCGCTCCTCGACCTTCCTTGATCAGTAAAGCCTGGTCCTCACTAGCGCATAAGCATAAGCATAAGCACCACAAGCATAAGAATAAGAGAGCGACAGTGGCGACATTAGCATAAGCATAAAGCCTTGTCCTCATTAGCGCATAAGCATGAGCATAAGCATAAGCACAAGCATAAACATAAGAATAAGAGAGCGACATTGGCGACATAAGCCGTTCCTCAAGCCTGGTCCTCACTAGCGCATAAGCATAAGCATAAGCATAAGCACAAGCATAAGCATAAGAATATGAGAGCGACAGTGACGACATAAGCATAAGCATAAGGAACGGACGTGTTTGATCCTTATGCTTATGTCGCCACTGTCGCTCTCTTATTCTTATGCTTATGCTTGTGCTTATGCTTATGCTTATGCGCTAGTGAGGACCAGGCTGACTAGAGAAATTTATTCCCGCTCAGAATTATCGCTTTATTTGAAGGGATCAAGAAAGTAGTGACAAAGGCATTTACAGTGTCACAAGGGCAATATAAAACCAACTCAGGTTGGACCACACTGATTAGGATCAATGCTTAAGACCATTATATAACAACGAACCTATAGACCACCGCAAACGGCCGGGCTGGTTTCTACAAATTATACAGGATCGAGACCAAGTGCTAAACGAGTTTGACTTCACGCCACCACTTACAAAAACAAAACTTATGACTATGTGGCGACACTCCCCGTGACGATTGCGCGCAGTAAACTAAAAACATGCGCAACCAAGCGGGATAACTTGTCATCCTGTAACCAACGTATAATATCGCATGAATTTGCATATTTACACAGTCACTCTTCTTGTTGGGAACTCTATAAATAAATGCCGTCCGGCAAATGTTGGTTCAATAGAACCTTCACAAGACGTTCTACGACGAAACAGTGGTTATACCTTTGCAAGTCTGCTGTGAGTGTGACTAGTTACAACAATTCGTGTTGTGGCCCTTGTGTGTGATTGTACCACGTGACCTAGTGGCCAAATCGGTCTATTTTTCCGCCTTGCCCGCGCATCACTAACACAAATAACAAACGACATAGCAACGCTTCTGTGTGGGTTATAAGAGAGTCCACAGGACTCTAAAAGTTCCGTTGGTCTTCCTTGGTCACCATGCATCTGCTTTCAATTGCTTTGTCTCTTCTGTCCATAGTCTCCACTAATATGCAGCTTATTCCGGCTGTGGATATTTGTATTTGTTCAACACTCATTTCACTGTAGATTCTGTAAAATGAAATTGAATATAATCGGTGAACACGGCCAGAAGAAGGTAACATTCCCATTGGTTTGTAACAACAATCATTGGTTCCTGAGAAATGTTTTAAGATTTTCACAGCCTTTCTACTTTCAACAGCGTCACTGAAGCTAGCGAATTTTGATCCACATGAAGTGTCCTAATAACTACCAGACCAAGACGAAGCTGAGAAAATCTTGCCAACGCGACCGCTAAAACTATATAAAAATATTTGAGGCATATTAGGGATCGTAGTACTTTTAAAGGAACTTTTTGTCTGAGAGTGTTTTTTGGAATAGCCGATCCCAGACCCTTGTCTCCTGATTTTTACTGGAAATTTTACCATATAATAAGTATTACTGGCGGTAAGAAAATCTAGAGGACATGCAGTATTGTGTTGATGAACGAATGATCGAAGATAGAGTAAACCTATCTTGTTAGGAGTACGTACCAAAAGGAGCCACATCTTCCCCTATGTGGACAAAAGGAGCCCAATAGTATGGATCGCGGAACATCTCAGTTTCCCTCATGGCTTTCATGGTCAGACCGAGTGCATCACTTGTTCTTCCCCCGTCCAACAAGTGCTGGTAGAACTTTCGCATGAAATACAAAGTTGCCTCGTCGTTTACTGCCCAGAGTGCAACGAGAACCGCGCCAGCTCCAGCTCCGAGGAATGCACGAGCGATGCCGATCACTCCTTCTGCTCTGACTTCGCCACGCCCGCTATGACAACAACTAAGAACTACCAACTTTGCTGATGTGCATTTACCTTCGAGGTCAGAAATCCTCAGCATGACATCTTCAATATTCCTCCTGCTGGTACTTGAAGCAAACAAGATCTCTCCTCTCTCTATATCTCCGTGAGCTGCTATGTGAATCAGCCTGGCACTTTCAAACTGTTGAAGGAAGTTCCTTTTGGTCGCTTTTTTTGCTGTAAGAGGTTGTACCTTGAGTAACGCACCAATAACTTCGGCTTCTTTCTTTGCATGTGGTAGCCGGGGCACCTTCTTTCTGTCTCCATGAAATTCAACTTCACCCACATCTGGATCTCCCACTATTAATGGGTTTGCGTCATCTTTCAGTTCCTGTGAGCGCTCTTTGATCATCTTTGCTGTCGCTAATGACGGAACTAGTCTGACTTGCAAGGAGTCGGCTACGTAGTTTTCGTTGGCATCCACGAGAGCGGCGAAAGGAACCATAGCGATCGGGCCGTCAGGAACAACAGCAACAGCCGACCCTTTCACAAACTGTTGAACGGGCGCCAAGACAATCTGGTACATATCTTTCAGCAGACTTTTCAACGTTGGTTTTTGCGGTTCTTCTTGAGTTTTGTGGTATTCACGTTCTGGTAGATGCCTCGAGGATGTTGTGGCGTATTCACTTTGTGTAGTGGTGGTGCAGGAGGTTCCGTCCTGAGGTAATCCTGGTTTTGATACAGGCGAAGCTGCAGGCGTTGAGCCACTGGACGGTACAGACCTTTCCTTGTTCTTGGTCTGCTTTGGTGTGTTCTCCTCCTCCGCGTAAAGAAACGAGAGTGAGCGGTCTTCGCATTCCACAGTGCAACTTGATCTGATGAACTCCCCGGACTTAGCTATCAGTGAATTCAAGTTCTGGACATCAGAAATTAATTCTTGGGGTGCATTTCTGCTACAGGTTCTCTTAAACAAGAGATCATCATTTGGCTTTATGACCCACGTGCAGATTTCAGGGGAAAGGAGCCTGAAGTACAGAACTGTACTCTCCAGGGTCGCGACCACTTCACAGATTTCATGGAAGTCTAAAATCTTCTTCTCCTCGGCGTCACCATATGTGGCAGGATGAATTGTTTTGCTGATGAGGTCAGCTAAGGCTTGTGAGCGTCCTCTTTCAGCTAGAACAAGAGCTTCTTCTCTTTTGCCTTGAACAAGAAGAATTCTCAGCAAAAGACCATACGTAGAGGTAAAAGTATCAAGAATTGATACTTTAAACTGATCTTGTTTTGGTGCATTCTCAAACAACCTCTCGTGGCATTCTATGCTCTTTAGGCAATTACTTTCTGCTTTTGCATACTGGCAGAGAGAGTGGTAACAAGCACCAAGGCTGGCATAAGCAGCTCCTTCCACTTCTGTGTCTCCAATCTGCTGCGCAATGGCCAGACTCATTTCGTAATGCTCTATGGCCTTGCTGTACTCGTTTAAACAAGCATAACATGCTCCAAGGTTTCTACAAGCAATTCCTTCGCTTTTCTTGTTTCCAATCTGTTTCGCGATATTTAGGGCTTTTTCATGGTATTCTGCTGCTTTGCTATGCTGGCCAATAGCTCGATAACAAGCCCCAAGGTTGCCATAAACAACTCCTTCACTGGCCTTATCTTCAATCTGTTCTGCAATTTTCAAGTGCCTCTCATTATGCTCTATAGCCTTCTCGTACTGGCCAAGGGAATAATAGCAGGCGCAAAGGTTACCATAAGCACTTCCTTCGCCTTTCTTGTCTCCAATTTCTTCTGCAACAGTCAATCTCAATTCATAATGCACTATAGCCTTAGTGTACTGACCAAGCGAGTAATAACAGTTTCCAAGGTAACCATGAGCAGCTCCTTCGCCTGCCCTGTCTCCAATCTCTTCTGCAATTGCCAGACATATTTCTTCGTGCTCCAAGGCCTTGCCGAACTTTCCAAGAGCACGGAAACTGGCTCCAAGGTTACCGTGGGCAGAACGTTCACTTGCTTTGTTCCCAGTCTGTTTTGCGATAGTCATTTGCATTAAAAAATGCTCTATGGCATCGCAGAACTGGCCACGAACATAATAACAGCTCGCGAGGTTGCCATAACCGGTTCCTTCACCTGCCTTGTCACCAAGCTCTTTTGCAATAGCCAGACCTTTTTCCTGATTCTCAATGGCCTTGTCGTATTGACCAAGTGAATGATAACAGACCGCTAGATTGTCATAACAACTTCCTTCGTCTCTTTTGCTACCTGTCAGTTCTGCGATAGCCAAGCTCACTTCGTGATATTCTAAAGCTTTGCGAAAAAGGCCAAGAGAATGATAGCAGACTCCGAGATTGCCATTAGCAGCGCCTTCGCCTTCCTTGTCTCCAATCTGTTTTGCGATATTCAAGCGCATTTCTTGATTTTCTATAGCCTTGTTGTACTGACCGATAGCATGATAACAGGTTCCAAGGTCTCCATAAGCAGCTCCTTCGCCTTCCTTGTCACCAATCTGTTTAGCGATAGTAACGCGCATTTTCTGATGCGCAATGGCCTCGCTGTACTGGCTGAGAGCACGATAACAAACCCCGAGGTTCCCATGAGCAGTTGCTTGGCTTTTTTTGTCTCCGATCTCCTTCGCAGTAGCCCGACGCTTTTCATAATGCTCTAAGGCCTTGTCGTATTGGCCGAGAAAATAATAGCAATCTCCAAGGTCACTATAAGCAGCTCCTTCGCCTTCCTTGTCTCCAATCTGTTTAGCGATAGTAATGCGCATTTTCTGATGCGCAACAGCTTTGCTGTGCTGGCCGAGAGCACGATAACAAACCCCAAGTTCCCCATATGTAGTTGCTTTGGCTTTCTTGTCTCCGATCTCCTTTGCAATGGTCAGACGCTTTTCATAATGCTCCAAAGCCTTATCATATTGGCCGAGAAAGTAATAACAAGCTCCAAGGTTTCTATAAGCAGTTCCTTCACCTGCCTTGTCTCCAACCCTTTTTGCGGCATCCAGGTGCACTTTCTGACGCTGCGCAAGCTTTTCGTACTGGCTTAGAGATTCGTCAAGGCTTGCATTATCTACTTGTTTGCCGGCCATCTCTCCAATCTGTTCTGCGATGTATTTGGAAATCAGTCTACAGTGTTGTCGGTTCGTACTGATAAACACTAAGGTCACAACGATGATTCTAAGTGCTATGCTTAGTGATTTCTGACATTTTCATATAGCATTGACTAAATACGGATTTTGCTTGTCTGGAAGCTTCTCTAGAAGTTTGTCTTGAAGAGTTGCTCGTTATCAGTTACCAGTTATCCCTGTGCCACTGTCAGCCATCTCTTTCTAAATCATGAAGGAACAGAAATAGATAAAAGTCTAAGAAACCACCGATAAGTTTACTTCCGGGTGTACTGATTCGCCGAGTTATTACGGCATATAAGACAGTTCAGCAGACCGGGAATTGTTTACACATCTTCTTTTGCGTTCGCAATAATTATTTTAACATTACTTCGCTTCAACATGCTGCGTTCCATCTTACCTGAAACATCAATGCTCTCCAGTTACTCTAACTTTAGAACAAGGACCAGAAGAGGAATTTTAACCGAAGGTGTCATCAAGCGACTTTGCCGTAATCGACTCTGTGTACTTGGCGTGATCAATCTTTTGCCCTGAAACCACGTTTTGAGAAACAGCTTGAGTAAATGTCTAACAAAAGCTCGTTTCCTCGTCCATTTCTGGCCTTTGTGCGGCACCAAAAACTTGTTTACGTAAATCCTGCGATGGCGCATACAGTGTACGTCCAAGGTCCGTTCAGTTTTTTGGACACTGATTTTCTCAATCTCCGTTTCTTTGAAAACGCTAAATCTCAGAATTCTGCGAAAATGTTCATAGTTTCTATTCGAGTAAAAACAATCCACCTCAGCACGACTCACCTTAGTTTGACGCCTATCTAACATATTCCCGTGTCAGCTACAGCGGCCTCCATATGCAAAATAAGGGTGCCACGTCAATAACAAACAACGCTCTCGGGTAACGGCAGATGTGCGCACGAAAATATTGGTCGTAATGTTTTCGTAGCCAGCGAATAATAAGTAACTATTGTCCAAATAATGAAACTACTCACCTTAACTACAGTTTGGTGTTTCATATCAATTGCAACAGGCACTTCTACGCTGCTGAAGCGAAAACAATCGAGCGCTGTTCTTCCGATTCTTGGAAAACAGCTGTCACTCAAGGTCACGCAAGAGACAGAACAAAACAAGACGTGGCGTGATGTGACTGCTCACAGTGAGCACACTGAACGTGACGCGGCAAGAGGCAAGAAAAGTGGGAAGATTTTTACTACAGGTATACAAAAGGAGAGAGATTTAAAAATTTGTAAACATCCTCAAATGTATTTATCGTTTCCGTGGTCTTGCACAGAACCGGTTGTTGCCGCTTTCTGTATAAACTGCATCGTTGCGCTGTAAAAGGGACTGAGAACCACTAATGTGTTGGGTCTGGGGCAACCGGAAGTGACGTTTGTTACGTAGCAACTTGGCTTCCTTGGAGAGAATGTCATTTACTAGTATATTTTCTTTCAACATGGCTGCATCAAAGATCGTTCACGTAATTTTAGTTTTGACCTTTCTTACAAATGTCGCTATTTCGTCTGCTGAATCCTCGCTTGGCAGAGGTAAGTTTACGCATTATATACCGACGCGACGACTATTACTTGCTGTTTGAGGTTTATAAAGTTAGTGTTCGTTTTATCACATCTCATCGATTCAGCTGCATCTGATTTTCTGCCTTCATGAAATTAATGTGTGTCTATAAAGCCTATAAACTGCTTTTTTCGCACCCTCTACGTTTCCTCTTCAAACGTTTTGGCGTCTGTTTGCAGTGTCATATATATTTAATGATTTATAATAACCTTGAGGACGTGCTAAAAGGGAGACTAAATCAACAAAACCCTGGTAATTTGTGGTCAGAAACTCAACTTTTCACGTTTCCTTGCTCTTAAAACTCTACTATAAAACACGTTTTAATTCTAACTTCATGTTAAATAGTATGCTTGCGTACCCGATCAATACAGTTCATCGCACATTATAAATATGCAAATTATATGCAGATTAAGCCGTCAGTATGTCATCTACAGTTAAAACCATAAATTAACATATATTAGTTGATATTAAAATTTGACACAAAGTACATTCAATAACCTGTGTATATATAAAATAAAGAAACCAATCACTGTATTTTACAGGGGTCCTGCCAGTATTATTATGCTCTTTTTTATAAAAAATTATTCATTAATAATTATAGCTTTACTTTATTCACCTACTTGTAGGTTTTGGTGATCATATTGCATGGAAAACATTGGAAGATGGCCGGGTTGAAGCAAAGAATAGGTATATATTAAAACATATTATCTCATGCTGTGCCGATAATTAATCTTTGGCAAAGAAGTTTAAAAGTATAGATATTAATGAAATACCAGGATTTTCTCCAGTTCCAAAAACTGATACCTTCATATCTAATAATATAATCACAATATCTAATCACACTCAAAAGGTAAAAACGATCTTCACTTTTTGCACAATTTTAAAAACAGAAAGTTCTAACAAGAAACAGAGGCTTCTGTCTTTGTTCTAAAATTTTAACAATATTAAGATATAATAAACAGAACATTATATAGCCACACTGGAGAATCTCTGACTCAAAAAATTTGTATTGCCGTGTAGCCTTGAACAAAATATCCCCTGTCATTCCTCAAACATTTATCATTTTTATAAATTAGTTAAAACAATAAAAATAATATAGCAAATTATAATATAACAATTTTTTTTTAATATTGCAAAACATTTCCTAACAATAAAATTAAAACATCTCCAGTGCCAAGTACATCTAAAATCATACAATCATGTAATGATTGTCGGAGTCAGACTGAGAACACTTTAAACATTGTTATAATATTGTTGTTGTTGTTACCGCACCGCGGACTGGGTGTAACTTTCAGGGGCTCGTACCCCCCACGTTATTAAAAATCCATGTGCTTCTTCAGTTCAATCATGTCTTGATTATAGTTTGTCCTCAAATTCATTCACTTCTCTAATTGACAATGATTACTACTACTGACTTATATTCCTTAATCAGTCACAAACCGATGATGGTCATAATACATAAGACCTGGTGTGGAGCCTGTAAAGGTAAGAACAGGTCCCTCATTTCCCTCAACCAATCAAGAAATTAATGTGTGAGTGATGTAGTAATGTTACTGTCACTGAGTAGGCTGGATGAGATGGAGTTGAGTAAAGCTTTATTGAACTGAACAATAAGAGTAAAGAAATACCCCCAGGGTGTGGGGGAGGGGAGGGTGCACTCATGGCTAAGAGATTACAGAACTGAGCCAGGTGAGCACCAGGTATTAATATATAAAAGGCCACAGGTTAATAGGAATTAATTATTTCAAACGCAGGTAAAATTCCTCATCGACAAAATAAATCAGCTTTCAACTGTGGGATTACTAAAATTATGATATCTTTCTGGTGGAAGACAGAAGAAAAAAAAATGCAGCTGATTATTCTCAGGGGTAGCTTTGGTGCTAAATTAATAAAATTGTAGTTCTTCAAGATGGTACTGATCGTCTCTGACAATCTTCATCCCTTTTAAAATGAAGCACAAAATCAAAACTTATATCTTATGCTTTGTTCACAGCTCTCAAACCCAAATTTGCTGAGTCTAAAGAAATAGAAGAACTTAGCAAGAAGTTTATCATGGTCAATTTGGAGGTATGAGCCAGAGATCATGTTAAAATTTATTAATGATGGGAGCTAGGTCTACCTTCTCAACAACCTGTAGGATTTTGTAACATGGTAAACATCACTAAATCTATGAATTAGATTTCAAATGGATTTTACACCTTTGATCTACAGGATGACGAAGAACCAAAACAGACTAGTTTTTCTCTTGATGGAGCGTACATTCCCAGGATCTTCTTTTTAGGTTGGTCTTTTAGCAGAAATCAATGAATCTATATTTTATTATATACATACTGAGACATACTCACGAAAAAGCCATATCGTAAAATTTCGTACGCAAATGAGTTCTAGCCAATGAGAGGCCGCGAACGACGCTTTTCACACGTGAAAAAAATTGTTCGTCCAATCACAAGCTGCGAACGACGATTTTTCACTACTTTTAAAGGGTTTCCCGGTCCCATCATAAATGTCTCAGTATGTATATAATAAACAGAAAACATCATGGAAAGTGCTTTGTACAGTTTTTATTCACTCGTTGTTTCGTATCATAAAACTCACTCACTCGCAAAGCCTCGCTCGTTCGTTTTATGATACTTCACAACTCGTGAATAAAAACCGTACGCGCGCACTTTCCATGAAGTAATCTCTATATACTAAGACATCAATCTATGCTGAACCTAATATTTTCATCCAAGGCACAAGATGCCGACAAAATAAATTACCTGGGGTCAGAAATATGGTTGTTTTCTCAATTAGGTATCAGGGCAAATACTGTAGACGAGAGAATTTCCAGAAATGGGGAACAATAATTATTATTAAACCTGGAGCAGTTGGCCCTGAGGGGAGGCGGGGGAGATCGATGGTAGCTAGAGCATAAAACTTGTCCTTTTCCATGCTGTCAGCAGTGGTGGTAATTGTATGACAATCAAAAAATACCATAGATCTATTGAGGATTGGTTTAAATCCTTCCAAGCTCCATTCAAGTCCAGAAATCCAATTACTCATAATAATTGGCTTGTCACTTAGTCACAAATGTTGTTGCACACATCAGATTCAAAAGGCAATGTCCAGGATGGAATCTACAATAAGAAAGGCAACCCAAGTTACAAGTATTACTATAGCAGTCCTGAACAAAGTAAGTAAACTATCATATTATGACAGATCAGTTTCTTTTCCTAAATTTAAACTTTTTAAATTTAAAGCATAAATTGATTCTTACACAAACAATATGGACATTGCTGTACTGAGATCAAACTTTCACTTGAGTATAGGTCACACCTTGGTTTTTTTTAAACAGTTTGATGGGTGGAGGATTAATAGGTATCAAAAATAATGACAAATTATGACAATCAGGAACAGGGGCTAATGTATACAACAACAATAAGTTGAAAACAATATTAAGACATAATTAGAAAAAAACATTTCCTTAACTTATGGTACCAAAAATTAAGAAAATTCATATAATAATGTTCAATCTATGCCTCAAATATCAATCTTTGCAGATGTAATAAAATAATGTATTTTTGTTCTTCCAATTATTCTTTCAGTTGTGACTGCTATGAAAGCAGCCCTGGAGAAGGCAGCTGATACCACTGATCATGCTGAAGATGAGCTGTGAATTCTTCATCTGTATTTTATGTAAATGAACAGTGATATTCACACATGCTTAATAAACAACTTTCTGTAGTCAATTTTCCTGACTATATGTTTTGTGTGCTCTTCTTGACTGGATGAATGTTATGTATGCGGCTGCAACAATTACGCAGACTCCATAAAATTGAAACAGAATTGTGACTGAGACAAATAGTAATCACCTAAAATTTGAGGGTTAACTAATATCAAAACCGCAAAATTCCGGATTGTATGGTTGGGTGGCCATGATCGATTGCCCTTCGATTGACGCGCGTTGATTTAGTATTCCTTTAACATTAGAAAAACGTGCAACTCTTGGTGTACACTTAAGAGGTACTTTGATCTGCACTACTCTGTTATAAGTGCACGCGATTTCCTGGGCGGGAAGGAGGTTAGTATCAAGTTCCGGGTATGGGAATATTTGTGTCACACCAGTCTGATTTATGCTTTCACACCAGACGTTGTCTCCTCCTGTGACGAAAAACAGCTCAGAAATGCAGCAAGATGACAGAGATACGAGGGCCAACTCTGCTGTACAGCTGGAGCAGGCTAATTTTGAGAAAAACCGTGGAAACACGCCTGAGTTGGGCCAGAGCCAGATAACGGAAATAAGTGAAGCAACAGCAACACCAGAACTTCAAACTCAAGGTGGAAATAATGGGTGCGCACGCTTCGCAATCCTTCAAAACGAGATCACAGAGATTTCGCTGTGCTCATGGCGGTTAGATAACCTAACCATGACCATAACCTAACCCTAATCCTAACCCTAACCCTAACCCTAACGTAATCCTAACTCTAAACCTAAACCTAACCTCCCTAAGCGAGGCGAAACTTCGGTGATCTCGTTTTGAGGGATTGCGTAGCGCGCTCACCGAAATAATGAACCAGAGCGTTTGTTTGACCATTGCAGCAGAACGAGGGGCGACGCTGGCTTGCGGGGGTAGGGAGGGTGGGGGCGAGTCTGGCGGTTGACAGGTCCCTATTAAAACATGCATGAAAATGGCCGATACTTTTAACGAGGTTTAGAGAGCGTAAAACGTCCTGGTCTGAACGAGGTTTACACAGAGGACGCAAAACGTTTGCCACATGACGACGTTTTATTAGGAACTTTACGGTTCCCAGGGAAACGCGAACAGCTCGTCAGCGGTTGTTCCTGTTTTTAAGATGGCGGGGGGATTTTTGTCGTCAGGTTCGTACAGAATTATCTGTTCTTTCTTTGTAAACTGAGGTAGACAGCTGAGTTTCCACTTATTTCAGATATTTTACTGGTTTAACGTCACTAATTCTCCACTGACACAGATTCTGTATGCATGGTGGGTATGATATTTTACGTGTATTAAATTTAATATAATATTATGTACTATTATTTTATACAGTCGAGAAAAACGAGTAATAACAAAATATTATAAGCAATATATGTTTGCGTCCAATGCTGATGCCCTAATTCACAGGGCACCATCGGCAACTCTCTTCAGTTTAAGTTTCGTATATAAAATTGTACTTTATAAAAAGGCGATGCAAGAATCTGAAAGTTGTGTGAAGAGGATTCAAGTGCATATGATAAAAATTGGTAGTTGCTTGAGTCGGAGGCTGTAGACAGCAATTCTGGGAGTGCCAGTCCATAGTTCTGAGTAGGATGAGATCAGCTAGTAAAAGACCTGTGATTTATGAGTGAAGTTCTACCCTCAAAATTAATATTACAGTAGCTGTTTTCATGCAAATCAAATATTTTTTATGAATATGAAGTGGCTCTGTAAGGACCTAAATATTGGGTCCAATCTGGTGCACTTCATTGATAAGAATGAATCAGCGAGCATTGTTAGGTTGTGAGTTAGGATAGACTCCTAGCTATTTTATCAGAATAACAAAATGACAGCATATAAACAGCACTGTCTTATATATAGGTCTGTGAGTGAAAATTCAGGTTCACTTGATACTAATCTGGAGTCTGTTTGTTTTCTTTTTGCATTTGAGCAAAGAAAAAGGTAAAGTAAAGCTGCTTTGCTATGATAAGGGCAGTCTTATACTGTAAAATAATAGATTAGTATGTACATTTATGTACATCAGTTACAGTATATAGTGGAAGCCTTCTTCATTGTTCAGTTTTCAGATGCCCCAAAATGCCACTAAAGTATATATGCCTTGGGGTGCTGGTCCTGCAGACATCAGCCCTTGTATTGACCATGAGATATTCTCGAGTGCTTGGGAATGAAGGTCCCATGTATCTTGCTTCCACTGCTGTTGTTATGGGGGAAGTCTTCAAACTTCTGACATGTTTTGTGATAGTATTCTGCACTTCTGGCTACAGTTTGGGCAACTGTACTAATATTCTACAGACTGAGATATGGCAGAAGCCTTTGGAGACTCTGAAGTTGTGTATACCAGCAGGTCTCTACACTGTGCAAAATAATCTTCTCTATGTAGCATTGTCTAATTTGGATGCGGCAACTTATCAGGTAGGTGCCCTCGGTATGCTACATGTATTAAAGAAAAAAATTACCCCAGGATATTTAGAGACTGAAATATATTTTGTTGTTAAAGGCAAAGTGAAAAACCACTTACTTTAATATACTAAATATGGTAGTTTACCGTACATATTGAAGAGGGTAATCTATACCAAATTGAATTGATGAATTTGTTCAGAGGTTGGACTGGAGAATTCACATTCTCACCAGATTTATAGAAAGTCGTAATTTGTTATTAACATTATTTACCAGAAAAGTATTTCAGTCTGTTCAGTTCCAGAGAAATGTGCATCAAATTTATACACATTGTTTATAATTGATTTGTAAAAAACTGTACTCTCAAAAAAGTGGAATTTCACCATTTTGAAGTGACATGTTGAAGGGACATATGTTTCATTTCCTGTAATACCAGAGTACATGTTGTCCTGAGTTTACACTCCCTTAATGTGATTGCAGGTGACATACCAGCTGAAAATCTTAACCACAGCACTGTTCTCAGTAATCATGTTAAGGAGAAGTCTTGGGGTTCGTAAATGGCTCTCTTTAGTTATACTCATGGCTGGGGTAACTTTAGTACAGGTAAGTTTTGAGTAACTTAGTCATTATTACAAGACCCGTGTAATCTACAGTCTGGCTGCCACAAACTAACCACCAGTGCAGACCTCTTCCCTATCACCATGTGATTTTATTCATCAAACTGCCCAGGCATTAATCCAGGAGAAAATTGGACTGGTTTCCAAATGTGGGATTGGTGGCATGCTCCCCAAGAAGGATGCTGACATTTTGGGTCTCCAAAAGTACTTGAGACTGGGAAATACATATCAATAATTTGACTAGTTTCTGTAAACTGGTGTAAACCTTACTTTAAACCTTGCTACTAATACACTTACTGTGTTTTTTTCAAATGGTAATTAGCTAAAAAACCACCAACTAGATTGTGTGAATATAATATATACTTTTAGAATTTTGTGGTTTTTATTTGTTTCATTCCATTATTCAGTGGCCAAGTGAAGGACCAAAGAAGAAAACTGCAGATGAGACAAAAGTGTCTTCCCAATTTATTGGGTTAATTGCTGTGTTGTCAGCCTGTTGTTCCAGTGGCTTTGCTGGAGTTTATTTTGAAAAGATTTTGAAAGGGACCAAACCGTCCATTTGGCTACGAAACATCCAGCTGGGTCAGTACAAGACATAGTTTTCAACCTTTCAATTCCTGAAATCTTGTTGCAAATTCTCCCAACCATAAAAAGAAAATGTATGCATGATTTAATGAGAATTTATAGTTAATCAGCTTTTATCAGCCTCAGTTCTCGAGGGTCAGCAAATTCCACTGATAGTCCTAATGAGTGCACTGTTAGTCACACTTGTTTTTTTTAATTTTTTTTTTGTTTTTTGTTTTGGTGTTTGTTTGTTTCAGCGTTCTTCAGTATATTATTTGGTTTGTTTGGAGTAATTTACCATGACATGGAGGCTGTGAAGAGTGACGGTTTTTTTCAGGGTTACAATAACATTACGTGGACAGTGGTTTCTCTACAGGTACTGTAAGTGAGGAATGCCTTAAATGTGGATCATCATCATCATCATCATCATCATCATCATCATCATCATCATCATCATCATCATCATCATCATCATCATCATCATCATCATCATCATCATCATCATCATCATCATCATCATCATCATCATCATCATCATCATCATCATCATCATCATCATCATCATCATCATCATCATCATCATCATCATCATCATCATCATCATCATCATCATCATCATCATCATCATCATCATCATCATCATCATCATCATCATCATCATCATCATCATCATCATCATCATCATCATCATCATCATCATCATCATCATCATCATCATCATCATCATCATCATCATCATCATCATCATCATCATCATCATCATCATCATCATCATCATCATCATCATCATCATCATCATCATCATCATCATCATCATCATCATCATCATCATCATCATCATCATCATCATCATCATCATCATCATCATCATCATCATCATCATCATCATCATCATCATCATCATCATCATCATCATCATCATCATCATCATCATCATCATCATCATCATCATCATCATCATCATCATCATCATCATCATCATCATCATCATCATCATCATCATCATCATCATCATCATCATCATCATCATCATCATCATCATCATCATCATCATCATCATCATCATCATCATCATCATCATCATCATCATCATCATCATCATCATCATCATCATCATCATCATCATCATCATCATCATCATCATCATCATCATCATCATCATCATCATCATCATCATCATCATCATCATCATCATCATCATCATCATCATCATCATCATCATCATCATCATCATCATCATCATCATCATCATCATCATCATCATCATCATCATCATCATCATCATCATCATCATCATCATCATCATCATCATCATCATCATCATCATCATCATCATCATCATCATCATCATCATCATCATCATCATCATCATCATCATCATCATCATCATCATCATCATCATCATCATCATCATCATCATCATCATCATCATCATCATCATCATCATCATCATCATCATCATCATCATCATCATCATCATCATCATCATCATCATCATCATCATCATCATCATCATCATCATCATCATCATCATCATCATCATCATCATCATCATCATCATCATCATCATCATCATCATCATCATCATCATCATCATCATCATCATCATCATCATCATCATCATCATCATCATCATCATCATCATCATCATCATCATCATCATCATCATCATCATCATCATCATCATCATCATCATCATCATCATCATCATCATCATCATCATCATCATCATCATCATCATCATCATCATCATCATCATCATCATCATCATCATCATCATCATCATCATCATCATCATCATCATCATCATCATCATCATCATCATCATCATCATCATCATCATCATCATCATCATCATCATCATCATCATCATCATCATCATCATCATCATCATCATCATCATCATCATCATCATCATCATCATCATCATCATCATCATCATCATCATCATCATCATCATCATCATCATCATCATCATCATCATCATCATCATCATCATCATCATCATCATCATCATCATCATCATCATCATCATCATCATCATCATCATCATCATCATCATCATCATCATCATCATCATCATCATCATCATCATCATCATCATCATCATCATCATCATCATCATCATCATCATCATCATCATCATCATCATCATCATCATCATCATCATCATCATCATCATCATCATCATCATCATCATCATCATCATCATCATCATCATCATCATCATCATCATCATCATCATCATCATCATCATCATCATCATCATCATCATCATCATCATCATCATCATCATCATCATCATCATCATCATCATCATCATCATCATCATCATCATCATCATCATCATCATCATCATCATCATCATCATCATCATCATCATCATCATCATCATCATCATCATCATCATCATCATCATCATCATCATCATCATCATCATCATCATCATCATCATCATCATCATCATCATCATCATCATCATCATCATCATCATCATCATCATCATCATCATCATCATCATCATCATCATCATCATCATCATCATCATCATCATCATCATCATCATCATCATCATCATCATCATCATCATCATCATCATCATCATCATCATCATCATCATCATCATCATCATCATCATCATCATCATCATCATCATCATCATCATCATCATCATCATCATCATCATCATCATCATCATCATCATCATCATCATCATCATCATCATCATCATCATCATCATCATCATCATCATCATCATCATCATCATCATCATCATCATCATCATCATCATCATCATCATCATCATCATCATCATCATCATCATCATCATCATCATCATCATCATCATCATCATCATCATCATCATCATCATCATCATCATCATCATCATCATCATCATCATCATCATCATCATCATCATCATCATCATCATCATCATCATCATCATCATCATCATCATCATCATCATCATCATCATCATCATCATCATCATCATCATCATCATCATCATCATCATCATCATCATCATCATCATCATCATCATCATCATCATCATCATCATCATCATCATCATCATCATCATCATCATCATCATCATCATCATCATCATCATCATCATCATCATCATCATCATCATCATCATCATCATCATCATCATCATCATCATCATCATCATCATCATCATCATCATCATCATCATCATCATCATCATCATCATCATCATCATCATCATCATCATCATCATCATCATCATCATCATCATCATCATCATCATCATCATCATCATCATCATCATCATCATCATCATCATCATCATCATCATCATCATCATCATCATCATCATCATCATCATCATCATCATCATCATCATCATCATCATCATCATCATCATCATCATCATCATCATCATCATCATCATCATCATCATCATCATCATCATCATCATCATCATCATCATCATCATCATCATCATCATCATCATCATCATCATCATCATCATCATCATCATCATCATCATCATCATCATCATCATCATCATCATCATCATCATCATCATCATCATCATCATCATCATCATCATCATCATCATCATCATCATCATCATCATCATCATCATCATCATCATCATCATCATCATCATCATCATCATCATCATCATCATCATCATCATCATCATCATCATCATCATCATCATCATCATCATCATCATCATCATCATCATCATCATCATCATCATCATCATCATCATCATCATCATCATCATCATCATCATCATCATCATCATCATCATCATCATCATCATCATCATCATCATCATCATCATCATCATCATCATCATCATCATCATCATCATCATCATCATCATCATCATCATCATCATCATCATCATCATCATCATCATCATCATCATCATCATCATCATCATCATCATCATCATCATCATCATCATCATCATCATCATCATCATCATCATCATCATCATCATCATCATCATCATCATCATCATCATCATCATCATCATCATCATCATCATCATCATCATCATCATCATCATCATCATCATCATCATCATCATCATCATCATCATCATCATCATCATCATCATCATCATCATCATCATCATCATCATCATCATCATCATCATCATCATCATCATCATCATCATCATCATCATCATCATCATCATCATCATCATCATCATCATCATCATCATCATCATCATCATCATCATCATCATCATCATCATCATCATCATCATCATCATCATCATCATCATCATCATCATCATCATCATCATCATCATCATCATCATCATCATCATCATCATCATCATCATCATCATCATCATCATCATCATCATCATCATCATCATCATCATCATCATCATCATCATCATCATCATCATCATCATCATCATCATCATCATCATCATCATCATCATCATCATCATCATCATCATCATCATCATCATCATCATCATCATCATCATCATCATCATCATCATCATCATCATCATCATCATCATCATCATCATCATCATCATCATCATCATCATCATCATCATCATCATCATCATCATCATCATCATCATCATCATCATCATCATCATCATCATCATCATCATCATCATCATCATCATCATCATCATCATCATCATCATCATCATCATCATCATCATCATCATCATCATCATCATCATCATCATCATCATCATCATCATCATCATCATCATCATCATCATCATCATCATCATCATCATCATCATCATCATCATCATCATCATCATCATCATCATCATCATCATCATCATCATCATCATCATCATCATCATCATCATCATCATCATCATCATCATCATCATCATCATCATCATCATCATCATCATCATCATCATCATCATCATCATCATCATCATCATCATCATCATCATCATCATCATCATCATCATCATCATCATCATCATCATCATCATCATCATCATCATCATCATCATCATCATCATCATCATCATCATCATCATCATCATCATCATCATCATCATCATCATCATCATCATCATCATCATCATCATCATCATCATCATCATCATCATCATCATCATCATCATCATCATCATCATCATCATCATCATCATCATCATCATCATCATCATCATCATCATCATCATCATCATCATCATCATCATCATCATCATCATCATCATCATCATCATCATCATCATCATCATCATCATCATCATCATCATCATCATCATCATCATCATCATCATCATCATCATCATCATCATCATCATCATCATCATCATCATCATCATCATCATCATCATCATCATCATCATCATCATCATCATCATCATCATCATCATCATCATCATCATCATCATCATCATCATCATCATCATCATCATCATCATCATCATCATCATCATCATCATCATCATCATCATCATCATCATCATCATCATCATCATCATCATCATCATCATCATCATCATCATCATCATCATCATCATCATCATCATCATCATCATCATCATCATCATCATCATCATCATCATCATCATCATCATCATCATCATCATCATCATCATCATCATCATCATCATCATCATCATCATCATCATCATCATCATCATCATCATCATCATCATCATCATCATCATCATCATCATCATCATCATCATCATCATCATCATCATCATCATCATCATCATCATCATCATCATCATCATCATCATCATCATCATCATCATCATCATCATCATCATCATCATCATCATCATCATCATCATCATCATCATCATCATCATCATCATCATCATCATCATCATCATCATCATCATCATCATCATCATCATCATCATCATCATCATCATCATCATCATCATCATCATCATCATCATCATCATCATCATCATCATCATCATCATCATCATCATCATCATCATCATCATCATCATCATCATCATCATCATCATCATCATCATCATCATCATCATCATCATCATCATCATCATCATCATCATCATCATCATCATCATCATCATCATCATCATCATCATCATCATCATCATCATCATCATCATCATCATCATCATCATCATCATCATCATCATCATCATCATCATCATCATCATCATCATCATCATCATCATCATCATCATCATCATCATCATCATCATCATCATCATCATCATCATCATCATCATCATCATCATCATCATCATCATCATCATCATCATCATCATCATCATCATCATCATCATCATCATCATCATCATCATCATCATCATCATCATCATCATCATCATCATCATCATCATCATCATCATCATCATCATCATCATCATCATCATCATCATCATCATCATCATCATCATCATCATCATCATCATCATCATCATCATCATCATCATCATCATCATCATCATCATCATCATCATCATCATCATCATCATCATCATCATCATCATCATCATCATCATCATCATCATCATCATCATCATCATCATCATCATCATCATCATCATCATCATCATCATCATCATCATCATCATCATCATCATCATCATCATCATCATCATCATCATCATCATCATCATCATCGTAATGATATACAGATAAACCGTAGTAACAGCCGTATTTGCTTGTGTCCTTCAGGCTTTTGGTGGTCTAGTTGTTGCAGCAGTTGTGAAGTACGCAGACAACATCCTGAAGGGGTTTGCCACCTCCGTGTCTATAGTCTTGTCATCACTCGTCTCGTTTTATGTTCTACACGACTTTCAACCCACCAGGTAATCAATCCTTCAGTTGTGCATAAGTAAAACGGGGCTTGCGTGTGATGTGAAACTTTACCTTTAGTGTGTTGATGCAGGTGATGGCGATGAACGCTGACCAACGGAAGTGACGTCAAAGAACGTATTTCCGGCGGCTCACTTTTCACTCTTTCTTCACAGTATATTCTTCGTTGGTACATGTGCGGTATTATCAGCCACTTATCTGTATGCCATGCCGGATACCAAATCTACCTCGCCATCTGTTGTGAAGCAAGCAATTGTATGATGCCAGGCAATGCTGACAAACCAGCTCTGACGACTGTGGGATTGGAAACAGCTCCCAGTCTCAAAATGTGTTGGAAGAATGTTTGGTAGCAAGAATAGGCGAGATGGGCGTGAATGACTTAGGATTGAATTACCAGGGGGGCTGTAAAATTTCAAAATCCATTAAGTTCTTTTAAATTTGTTTCTGTTCCGAAAAAGAAAACATTGTCTTCACAGAGTTACAAGTTGCAGGAATAGAAACTGCAGGAGTAGAGTTTCCTTCCTCTGTTGTTTTAACATTCAAAGCACTTGTTTCTTCTTGGCAACAAAAAAGCTCGTGCCAGCTAACTCTTTTAACTCTGTTGACTTATTTAACTCTTTCGAGTATGCGGGTGTATTTAAACATTTGAACGAGGTGTAAATGGCTGAAGTCGTAACATCTGAACTACAGAACCGTTGTGGGAGTACACGCAGCAAAATTTTATTGTGCGGTAATACGGTGCGTTACTAGAAGGTTCAACGCTCAAAGCGTGAGCGAAATATATTCACGGTGTTCCATTTAACTTTTTAGTGCAAAGAATCGATGTAAGATAAATTATTAAAAGGACACCGTGTATTAGTTAGAACTGGGTAATTTGTCTTTTCACAACAATGCTATATGAAAGAGCATTAATAAAAGTAACTCATTGAGAATTCCTGGTCTTTTCGTCTACACCACCTTTATCGAGAGTTTTTCTTAAAACAATAAATAACCAAGGCACCGACCATCTTGTTTACACGCCCAAATCTGGGTCAAAGGCGCAGGTTTGAATGAGTGATCGTTGAAATTTTTGCTGTTGAATGAGTTGAATAATCATTGCAACGGAATGATTGTTGTTTGCGGAATCATTGCCATTGAATTATCGAATTGAATTGCCATTGAATTGCCTTTAAATGACTGATTGCCATTGAATTGCCTTTAAATGACTGATTGCCATTGAATTGCCAATGCATTGTCAGAATGTCGCTACCAGCAGCTTGTCATATGCAATCGTGATGCTTTCATCTGGTGTCGTTTTCGACTTTCCTAACCTGCATTGCAGGCGTTCCCGTTCGTTTTCAGGCAAAATTTGTTCGGAATTGGACTGGGGCAAGAAAAACTGCTATGGAGGGGGGGGGGGGGGGAGGGGGGGTGGTTTGTTTGCCATTGTTCGTCTGGTTCCGCTGGGAATTGTTCGTCTGGTTCCGCTGGGAATTGTTCAGGCGTTGATTGGACGAAAGACCCATGGTGCGCACTGCATCCCTGTCTTGTGATTTGAGATTTAAAATCTGCGAGCCACAGAACGTCAAGTTTCATAAAAATGGAGAACGAACAATCCAGCGAAAGGACCACGAGAAAAATGAAGGTCAGGACGCTCGCAAAGTTGAAAGAAAAGAAAAGAAGAAGAGGGAAGATGAGGTGGGAAATAGAGAGAGAAGGTGAGCATACTTTAAATCTGTCTTTACCAAGAAATATGTCTGAACTGAAGCTGATAAACAGTTCTCTTAGAGAATTTGAAGATGAAGTCGGAGAGTTAATACACGATGACGCGGTATAAAAGGGCAAGCCGCCTCAGAGCATGACTTTGTGTACTTTCATATTAAACTGCGCGTACATTCTCATGTAGCGTTCAAAACTTTTCTATTTCGGTGCAAAGTTTCACTCTAGATTTGCGCCCAAAAGTGTACCTAAAATTCACACTGTAAGGCCTTTGCAGCAATGCTGAGCTCAAAACTTGAATGATGTGCGGTAAACTTTTGATTCAGCCTACTAAATGCACTTCAAATTTCGCGCGAGTGAAGCGACGCTTGGCTGCTTGCGCGCTACGCATACTTGGTTTTCATTTCTTGCACATAAACAAAAAAAAATGTTTTGCAAAAAATGTTTGTTTTGCAAAAAAATCTCTGTTGGACGGATTTATATTTTGTTTATTTTATCATACATGTTATAAAATTTAAATGTGATGGCATCAAAATTGCCTAATCACTAAATTGTGATACTCTGATACTTTTTTATGCTCTTTGATGTGTTTAAATGGATCCTTTTCCTCAGCTGCAAAAAGGACAGATGTAAGCTTCGTTAAATATGACATCCACCAAAGCAAAAGTGCAAGTGAGCTTCACTTTCCAAACAAGGTGATTGGATGCGAAGTCGCAGACGGCACAAGCGCAACGAATTTGAAAGGAATATGTCTCCAAGATTCTTTGAGAACTCAGATAACTACTTGCGCTTATACCAAGACAATCCTCAAGACTCCAACGACCAGATTCCGTGTAAGGACAATGTCGAGTAACTTGGAGTTCCTTCCGAAAGTAAAGTTTGCCAGATCACCAAAAGTCTTGTTTATTTCACCAAGGATTCCCCTGAGAAGGAGTGCACGCTTGCTGGAGCGACAACTAGAAGAAAAGACGGAAAGAAGTTCTTGTATTTGTTATTTGTTATAATGTAACATTATTTATTTATAAGCGGAACCCCCGTAAAATACAGTTTTACAATTTGACGTTTTCGTGTTATTATTGTGGGTTGTCTCCCGAAAATCTTCTCCTCCTCCCCTCCCCTCCCCACTCGGACCATATTTTTGCACTCCTTTTAAATTTTGCACGATTTTTTCGTATGCTCCAGTGGAAACGCGTGCAACGTAGGCTAACTTTATCTCTGTCTTGAATAGGGTAATTTTTGGTCCAGTTTTGAACAGGGTCACAAATTAGAGCGCTTAGTCTCAGACCGGGTAGCAAAATTTACATCTTTGTGTCTTGAATAGGGTCCGGAGTATGAGTCAGCGGAACCTTCCTGTCCAAATTCTCATTGAGTAATCACCCCTAGGAGAGCACAATGTCTGACTCGTTCCCAGTGGGAGAGAGCACTTATACGTGAACGTTGTAGAAAACGGCTTTAAAACTCAAGATAGCCGTCCTACCTCAAGTAAAAGCGCCGCATGAAGCTACATCGAGGCTGAACACAGTCCGCCGTCAAAGAAAGCTTGAGTAAGCGCGCAAATGGGCTATTGGATAGTTGTACTTCTGCGCAGCGTTACTGTGACCCTCAGGCACTTTCATCTCCGGGAACCTATATATTTCCGACTTTTAAGTCTCGTCGTCTCAGCGCTTGCGGCAGTGCCAGGCTCCTTTGATTTCCTTGTGTTGTGTTGTGTTGTGTTGCTCACAGTCTGTCTGTCTGTCTCGTTTACGAGCCTTCGTTCAAATAGGGCAGCGGTCATGTATCCCAGGCACCTTAGCGCGATAAAATTTTTGTTATCATCCGTTCTTGTGGGTATAATTCTCGGAACTTTTTTACCTCATTGCTGGAACCTTATGGGATATTGTACCCAAGGTTGTAAGTATTTCTTAGCATAATATTTGCTAAAATACATTATCCACGTTTTTTTTAGTTAGTGTCTGCATTTCGTGTGTTGGGCTTTGTTGAGCGATCTTGGAAACCACAGCTTGTCGTTTCTAGGGAAGCTGTAACTAACTGTAGCTCCCTCTCTCTCTCTCTCTCTCTCTTCGAAAGTTATATGGGCTTATCCCAATCTTGTTCTTTTGTAGTGTTTTATGATTAAAACATGTTCTTCGTTAGCAACAAAAACATTTTTTATATGTTGCCTCAGCACACTTTATATTTAAAATGATGGACATCTTATGCGACGTACACTATGATTTCTTTTAAGAACTTAAATATTTTTTGAGTGAAGTGCCTGTGAATCCCAGTTTAAAAAATGCTATAGCAGCCGAGAATATTTTACAGTCACCAAACCTCCTGTATGAACGTGCATCCCCACAAGTCCATCTCTTTTACCTACCAAACACTCAGAAGATATCCCTCGCATTCTTCTGATAAACCTTTGATGTTGATGTAGAGGGATTTATGTCAACCAATATTCCATTCTGTTATTTACCGTTGTCGTCCCCTAACTCCCCCTTCCCCAGGGATCACATTTTGCAAACAGGAGATCAAAAGAATGTCAATCAGTTTCTTTCTCCGTTTCTGGAGTGTGGGGAATATGTGGACTTGCACTGGGCCACTTTTTTTGGTGGTAGGTAACAGATAAAATGGGTTGTTTATATTCCATGTGTTAACTTGTAGATGAGTGATCGTCCATCATCAGGCAGAGGGAAGCGGCCTCCATCAGGAGCCATGCGCCTTGGAACAGCAGCTAGAGGCCGAATGCAACCAGGAAGCTGTATCCTCTTAACAAAGTTATTGGATTATCAAAGTGGGGCAGTTAATTGTATTCATACTTGTACCTATGCTTGACACTTCATGTAAACATTATATTATTGCAGTTGTTTTGTTTCCTTTACTTGTTGCTTTTGTAAACTGAACAGCCATGGGAAGGCAAGCTGGTAAGTAACCAAGCAATATTTTTAGTGTACCACTAGGGATAACACTTACAGGGTGTGATAGACCATCTCCACAAGACAGCATGCCCACGTATCCAAGTTTGATGGGCCAAACAACTTTTGGCTATAACTTTCAGTATTTTATAAGTTCTATTTCTTTGTATATTATAGCTGTCAGAAATCTGTAAATGCTATTACCCTAATTTGTATTCTCTAACTGACATTAATTTTTCAATCTCTTTCAGGACTGGTAAGATTAATTCTTTATAGGATGGTAAAGTCCACTTGAGGCCATGCAGAGTACTTCATGTATGGTAGCATATACAGTGCAGTAGCTTACAAACTGGGCCTTTTTGATTTTGTTCTGAAATATAGTTCAGTTTTCATACCTAGTACACTATGGATTTTTGAGCTATGATTAATTTTTGTGCAGGTCCCAGGAACTGGCCGGCCAGGCTCCAGAGCTGGTGCAGGACAAGGAGGTGGAGGTATGGGACAGTCTGTCAGGTGTAATCATTCAAAATGTACATATATTTTAAGGGTGCACAGGCTTGGAGTAATACTGATACTCTATTGGATAACTCCTTAAAAAAACCTTCAGGATAATTGGTTATGTTTTAAAATAGTATTAATACTAGTTCTTCTCTACCTACAGCTCTTAATTCCATGATAAGAGTTGCTGATAGACCCATGACTCAGCAGGGCCTCACAGGCATGAAGACAGCGGGAAGAGGTGACATGACATTATTGTGAAATTCCATTAATTCTTTAAATCCCAGATGTGACCAGTGTACAGTATGTATATTTTCTGCCTTCAAACTTTACCCACAGATAAGACAATAGTGTGGAGATTTATGGTTTGACTCTACTTTGTTTTTGTCCAAGCTACAGTGGGTTTTATTGGGGATCACTCAGAGAGGAATAAACTGTGTCTCATATGCGTGTAAGGTCTGCACATGCTGTAACTGAATGCCAGCCTGCAAATAATACAGAATTATTTTGCTTGCAACAGGTCCTCAGAGACAGGTGCAGGACAGGTCATATTACATGGGACAGCTCAGGTGATAACTCACACTGTTTGTTATAATTCCTTTGGATCCTGATTGAGGTTATCATTGTAGTTATAGTGTTTTTGCAAAACAATGCCACAAGAATGTATGTAAGTACTCAACAGCAGCTGACACATATTGTGTTTTTGTATTAAGTTGCATACACCAGATCCTAATGAACAACAAACAAAAGTATTGTTGGCTATTATTAATGTTAACAGACAAATAAAATAAAGCCCTTGCGGGATAAATGAGGACCTTTTTTATATTTTCAGGGCAAAGATCACTGAGATAACCATAGAAGTCACCAAATTACAGAAAGAGATTGAACAATACAGTCAGGAAAATACCACTTACCTCACATATGAGAAAAGGTTTGTCTGATCTGTCTCTGCCAATTTAGCTTTAATTAATGAGGACACTTAAAAAGGAACTCCTGCTGGGCTTCCAAGTTCAAGATGCAGATTCTCTCAGCCTTATAAAAAGAAAATGTTTGAGTGATGATGTTGTAAAAACTGATAGTTTCATGAGCTATCAAAAGCCGAGTTCTCCTTACTACATATGATATTATGTTTCTGAAGAAATTGAAACTGAAGTAGAAAATTGCTTACATGTTTATCACTCTTGGGAGTGAAAGGTTTAATTGTATTCAGAAAAATGTCTCCCCTTGTGAAAATTAGCATCTTATGATAGCCATAGGGATTCGATGTACACAATAATTATCTTTTTTCTTTAGTTTGAGACAGATGTCAAGCTCACACTTGTGTTGTGGTATACATACATGCATTGTCATGTTGACTGAAATATCTCTAAAATTCTAACCTCAGTAATTAATGTTATTTTGTGCATAAAATTTCTCTATTTTTTTCTGCAGGGCTGAAAATTTGGCATCTGAAATCAAGGAGTTGCAAGGCCAGCTGGCAGATTACAACACTGTAAGTACAGAGATTTGCTGTTTCAAAAGTGCTAATCCTTATAACTAACTGGACAATCTTCTGATGCTCTACATGCTGTATGTTTTCTTTTTACTCTACAGCTTTTGGATAAGTTAAACACTGACACGGAAATGGATGACATCATCAACGATTTCAATGCTGTATGTTTACCGTAACTGGTTTTGTTTGATTCATTGTTTTATTCTACATGTATATGAGTGCAGTCCTGTGGGTATGTGTCTACACTGGTAAATATGTAATAATGTTGTCAGTTGTTGTGTTCAAAGTACTTACTGTATAATATCATACTAAAAAGTGAAAATAAAAAATAAAAATTAAATCACTTTATTTAAGTCTCAATGTATTTTGCACTTGCCGTGCTAATTGGGGAGATTTGAAATGCAGAAAAGAAATATCATAAACTGAACGCAAATTCGTTAAGAATCCCAACTGGTCGGAGGCTAACCAGTTGGGTATTTACATAGTAAAATTTCCACTTTACTGTCAATGAACAAGAAATTGTTGCTAAAATATGACTGTATTAAGGGTATCTACAGCATAGTTTTAGTTGATTTATCTTTCATTACACCTACATATTGTCTTGTGTCAGTGCACTAAAGTTATTGATCTTCATTTTATTTACAGTTAAAACTGCAGAATGAGCGTGGACAGAATGCCATTGATGAGATCTTTATGCAAAAACAAAAGTAAGATGCTCGAGTTCCCTGCCAGATATTGTGAAGTATTGACCAGTACCATTTGATTATATATATTTGACAGCTGTGTCTGGAAATTTTACGGACTTCTATTGAAACAAGGTTGATGCACTATTTTGTAAAATGCCTGTGCAAGTGTTGCTTTGATTGATAGTCTCAGGTTGCAACTATTAAAAGATCTTACATTAAAACGTCTAACTTGCAGTAAAGAACAGCTGATAAAGCAGCTGGAGATCGAGTTGGATCAGGAGCGACGTATGGCAGAAAGTCTGGTGGAAGACATGGTAAGTGGGTGAATCAACAATGTATTTTTTTAACATCTAGCCTGTACGGATAGCCTCCGATGGAGCCCCAATGTGAAGTGTTTGTATTCGCAGGCTATTTAAAACATCTCTCCAGTGATACATTTGAGAGGCTTCTCCTCTGCCCCTCCACCATTTTTCATCCCCTGGTCACAATCTGTCCCTGGGACTCCAAAGATGGCCTGGTTCTGGGCGCTATCGTTTTATGCAACTGAACCGTGGTAATTTACGTTTTACAGCCCCCTGTACGTTTAGTTGCTCCGCTTTATTTATTAATCTCTCTCTCTCTCTCTCTCTCTCTCTCTCTCTCTCTCTCTTTTTTCTTTTCTTTTTCAGCCTCCAGATCAGAAGGCTAAGTACGCCAAGCTGAAGAATCTCAACAACAGCCTGCAGTCGGTAAGTTAACATCAATCTCTACCGTGTACAGTGCGAAACCTTGTACTGTACACAACGTTCATACTCACATGCGTACATACATGCATGGTGTACAAATGCTTATGATAAGAACAGCTATGCCTACATCGACACTACCTTTACACTTTTACATACATAACTGTTATCAGATTATTTTGTAAGTTTTTTTAAAATGTTTCTCAGCGTGATCACAGCGAAATTACTAATCAGAACAGTATCTTCTTTATTAGTAAACCCTGTGATTATGTTTGTTCTATTTACCTATCAGGATCTGGAAAGAAAGCAGCAAGAATCAGATGCCTTGACGACACGGCTTCAGACCCTGGAGGATGTATGTATATGTTGTGTGTGTAACTACTGTGTGATACATTACTTGTCAGAAGACCACATGGCAATCATGGAAACAGCGACATTCACAGCGCAACCTGACGCTACATTTTATTCGGCAGTCAATTGGCGACTATTGGCATGAATCAGCCACGGAACACGGCTGTTCATGGCATGGCATTGACATGGACTTTTTGACTCCATCTTTGTGGGGGAGGAGGGGGGGGAGAGAATTTTTTTTTCGGCCGGAACTATTTTGCAAAATTACGCGGCGCTCGGTGTGATCCATACGATAATTATTGAAAAATGCAAAATACACTGACCAAGCCCACCTAACATGAAATCAGGAGCACTTGTTATTTAGTTGCGTGGCCACGACTTCCTGTCTTTCCTCTTCTTGCTCTTCTTGTTTCCCCTCTTTTGTTTGCTCTGTGTTATTTTCTACATCCATTCCCGCTTCTCTTACAGGAAGTATGCAGCTCACCAGTGAAACAAGAAGCAGGTTAGACATTGATAAAAAGAGGTTATTACACGGGAAGGAGTGCAATACGGCAGAGTATTTTTACGAGTCGGTTTTATTTTTTCGAGCCTGCTTCAGGCGAGAAAAAATAAAACTGACGAGTAAAAATACAGCCGTATTGCACGACTTTTCGTGTAATAAATTGTTTATTACACGACAAATGAAGCAGGGCAAACGTTCTCGCCGCGCGCAAAATGGAACAAAAAAATGACGCGTTCGTAAACTTTGCTTGCGAAAATTGATCACGTAAGCTAATAAACCAGTTAATCTGGTTCCTGACGAGTGCAATACGCTCCCATATTTGCACTCGTTTTGGCCCGTATTTGCACTCGAAAATGTGAAGTCGTGTAATAATGGAACTTACCGACCACACACCGACCAGGACATAACGAGGACATACCGACCACGTACCGACACCTACCGACCTCACACCGACCACGTTACCGACCTCATACCGACAGTTCAACTTCACAATTACCGGAGTGGACATTAGCAACCATTAAAAAAAAAGTAAATGAGTACTTTAGTGCAGCTTTCACCCTGCAAGCTATGAAACACTGCAGTATGATACATGTCTGGTGATAAAAATGACAGAGAAAATTGGAGTTTGTTCATATGTTTACTACATGTTGCTTGTTGTGATACGGTGTTACTTTAATTTTTTTAGTGACTTTATACGAGAAAATAAGTGAGTTGGAAGAGAAGAAGCGGAGTCTACTGGACGAAATGGAAAAGGAGAATAAAGGCACACCGGCCGAGGAGAGAGAAAGGCTCCTCAAACAGGTGACAAGATTTAGAACCTCTGTAAAATGCCAATACGAACACGTCATACTCTCTTGTTTCATTCTGTTTCAGGTTAAAGAGGACAATCAGGAGATCGCCAGCATGGAACGCAGGTAACTAGATACGGAGAATAGTTACGCAAATTGTACCTGAAAACGCACTAAACTGCGTATCGAAGATTTTTTCTGGGTAAGTGCGACCTCTGGAAAGGAAGCCATCCTGGTGTGACGAGTTGTTTTGTGTTTTGTGACTTAGGACTGCAGAGCTGAAGGAAAAGATCGAGTCCGTCAATGGAGACATACAGCAGCTGGACATGGACCTGGAAGAGCATCAAGGTAGACGACGACAGTACTAAGAGACAAGAACAAACGACAACAGCGACGACAACAACAACAACAGCAACAACAACAACAACATCAAGGTAGACGACGACAACAACGACGACAGTAACAAGAGACTAGAACAAAACGACAACAACAACATCAACAACAACATCAAGGTAGACGACGACAACAACGGCGACAGTAACAAGAGACTAGAACAAAACGACAACAACAACATCAACAACAACATCAACAACAACATCAAGGTAGACGACGACAACAACAGCGACAGTAACAAGAGACTAGAACAAAACGACAACAACATCAACAACAACATCAAGGTAGACGACGACAACAACGACGACAGTAACAAGAGACTAGAACAAAACGACAACAACAACATCAACAACAACATCAAGGTAGACGACGACAACAACGGCGACAGTAACAAGAGACTAGAACAAAACGACAACAACAACAACATCAAGGTAGAAGACTGACGACGACGACGACAGTAACAAGATACAACAACAAAACGACAACAGCGACGACAACTGTGACAACAACAAAGGCGAAGACTGAAGCGAAAGGGCAGCCAAGAGACGAGAACAAAACATTCATGATAGTAGTGACAACTGCAACAGCGACGACAACTGTGACAACAATAACAACAACAACAACAAAACCTAGAGCAACAGCGGCTGACAATAGCAACAAAACGAGCAATAGTGACAGACGTAACAACAACAAATACAGTACAACAATAATAAACAACAGCTACAGCTGCAGCAACAACTATACCACAACAGTAGCCCCAAGTGGTAAGATTTGAGTCATTAGGGCGCCGAACGTCTTAATCATTACTCGACTTGCTTCCCACAGGTGAACGGAATATAAAGTACAAGGAGCTAAAGAAACGCGAAGAGTCCATGAATGGTAAGGAACTAACAGTTGAACGTTTTAGTCGTAGAGCCAGAGAGCTTTTGAGCATTAAGTTGTGCATGTTGTAGGAGGATTGATACTATGATCAGACTGAACCGTATTCATAAACCATTTGTACGTATGAGAGAAGTGTGACTTATGTGAAGTGTGCCCATAATTTTGCAAAAGCTGCTTCGTAAAGAAACATTTTAACTCCCGTATGAAAATGAAGTGAGGTCTTGGTGACAGCGAAGTCAAGGGAGCTTGGCAACATTCTATTCGGACGAAAGTTTTGTGAGCACAGTCCCTGGTTTGTGTTTTTACTCTCTCTTTTTTTCACAGAATTTCTGGAAAGCTTCGAGGAAACAAAGGCATCTGAACTGGCAAGTAGTTTTTCGTACTTTTGTTCTCCATACAACAACGAAAAAGAAAAAGAAAAAGAAAAAGAAAAAAAGAAATACAATTATTGAGTACCAAAGCGTGGCATAAGCATTCTAAATTTCAGTTTCTGAGAAATGCAGCACCGCCTTGACTGCTTCTTTTTCTTTTAGGAGAGGAAGCAACAGCTGGAGAGCACTGTGGTTACAATTCTGGAACACATGAGCAGGGTGAGACATGCATTCATCAATTCAGGTGCTCTTTGTAATACAAGACCCTGGACCCAGTTGTTCGAAGCACGATTAGGCTAATCCTGGGTATAAATTCTGTTTTTGTCATTTTTATACCTGAAAATGAGATTAAGCTTTCGCCCACAAAATGACTTCCTCGCTATGTTTTGAGCAAGAAGAAACATTTTAGTTTGTCTTTGATTAGCTTAAGCTTTGAACAACAGCATTTTTGCCGGGGCCGGAGCGGAATTTGGTTCGCCAAGATATTGGTTAATCCGATTTTTTTGAACAACGATGTGTTCAAAACTGTGTAATAGTTTGGATTTTGTGTCTGCTCTTTGCCTTTAGTATTTGTCTGAGTAGTCTATAGACTTTAGTTTCTGTTTCGTCACTGTTTCTTCTTTCTCTCCAGGGTATGGTTAGGACCAAGCACCTTCCTACTCCAGCTGAACTGAGACAGATGCAGGTAATGCACCTTTGTTTCATCCAATGCCTTTGCACTCCTCGTACCGTGTTTACAGACATTTGATGCGGGATTCAAACGGAATTTCGTTGTATTCCTCAAATATTTGTTGTAATCCAAAAAAAAGGGGGGGGGGGGGGGGAATTGGCAAAGAAAAGTATCGTCTCTCTTTCGAGTTCTGCTGACGGCCTCGATCATAGGCGTTTTTATCTTGGTCATCACAAGGCAGTGGGGTCAGAGGTGCCGTGTTTATTGCTCGAAGCTTTTGTTTCTGAGTGAGTCGTTTTTATAAAGACACACACCTCGGTTGGTTGCGTGATTTTTCAATTCTTTTCTCTCCAGGACGACTTGTCTTTCAAAGAGACTGAGATGCATAAGTCCCAGTCCACTGCTCAATCGCTCGGCTCAGGTGAGAAATATGGCAAGATACAGGGTTTATAATCATTAGTAGTTGTTAGGTGCTTGTTACAGGTGAGTGCTCCATATCTTCAGTTTACTGAGTCTCACAGCGGCCCTGGTGAAATTTATGTATACTTCTTGGTGTTAACTGCAGCTCGTATCAACGAAAGATCAATGTGGATAGTTCTATGCATGACTCGGAAATGCGCTTTTCGACTGCGCAATCGCTTATTTTCGAGACAGTGCTAGTTCTTACACGAGGCCTTTGTTTTGTTTCTCCGTGCAGAACACGCACGTCTCAATGCGGACCTGGAGAAAGTAGAGCAGGTCAGTTTGTACATTTTGAACTTTAGAACGATCTGTCAGTATGCAAGACGACGCACCATGACTAACAACTATTACTAAATTACCACCGCGATCTTTTCACAGCTCGAGAGCAAAATTTCCTCAGAATTGGTGAGCTTGAAAGAAAAGATCAGTACCATGACCCAGGTAGGTTACCGTTCTCTAAACTGTGGACCCGTTCTCGCGAGGGATTGTGTGAAAGGGAAAGGAGAGGAAAAAGCCCCTTCTCTCTTCCCGTCGTCTCCCGCGCGCCCTCTTTCTTCCTTTTCCACCCTTGCCCCCTCCCCTAGAGGAGAATCTACGGAGGAGAGAGATATACTGTGATGAACTTTTTGAAACTGGGTTTTTCTTCAGTTTCTATTCAGTTTGGTCAAGATATGATAATTTCCAAATATCTAGGAAACGTTTGTGGAGGTTTTGTAATGCCTTGGCTTTTGTCGCTCTTTTAATTGCCAGGAACTCGAGACATACCGTGATCTTGACGCACTTAGAGACAGGTCCGACGACAAGAAAAAGGTGAGAAATCTGCCTCCTTGATTAAAATACATCGTTGTAAACATGTGTAGAAGTAGTTTGGGATTGTAACGTTGATGTGGATATGCTGAAAGCCGGAATAAAGAATCTGTTGGCTGACGTTTAGAGCGTCAGCTTTTCGTCAGAGCAACAACAGCCTGTTTTGTTTCGTTTTTTCGTGAAAAGTCCATAAATGAAATGTCCGTCGATGCCTTTGCTGTTTTCTAACGAAGTGTTTGTTTCTATTTAAGCGTCTTCACGAAGAGAAGAAAGCTCTGTCCATGAGAAAGGAAACATTCAAGAAACGTAAGTACAGCAGCCATCAAACATGATTAAACATGAACCGTATATGAGAGTTTGCTGATGACGCATTTGAACCTTTGCTGTTCTTTATTGTGGCAGATGTGCAGTCTCTGTCATCTCTGTATGATGCGACCAAGAGCAAGCTCTTAGAAAACGAAACCCACTCACAGGTAAAGTCCTACTGATAGCTTGCTGTGTTTGCTATCTTGTAGCAGTTTTAAACATTCTACTGTCAGTTCTATTTGTACGCCGTAACATCAAAGGAACGCCAGAATTATGCGATGGGAACTTTTAAAGTAACAATCAATTGGCCATTTCCGAGAAACCTGTTGCCTCTATTTCAAAACGAGCCCTACTGCGAAACCTTCCTTATGAAGACGAGTTTGATTTGAATTAAAATGATTTGTTTCTGGTAATGAAGAGCAAAAGTTGGCGTTGCTGTTGTCGTTCATGTACGATGTTGGGGTTCCGTATCGCTAATTGTTCTGCTTTCCTGGCGCCGGTTATGGAGTAAGGAAACTGATAGCTCTTTCTCTGTTGTTGTTGTTGTTTATTTTCCTCATTAGTTGGGCAACATGGAACGGAAGTGGCAGCACCACGAACAGAATAACTTTGTCATGAAAGAGTGTATCCTTTTCTCTTTCTTTCTTCGACATTTTTTCTCGGGCTTTCTTTGCAACTACCCCCTTTATCTGCAAATGTCTTCCCACGGTTCAAGACAAAGCCAATGTGTCTATCACTCCTTAATTATTGTAAAGTTATCGCGTCCAAGAGCATGGAGAGTGACTACAGACCCATCAAGCAGGAAGTTGATGTTCATCTGGAAGAACTCAACAACATTCTGACCCAGTCTCTCAGCAAGTAGCCTCACCTCAGTAACATGCTTGTGTTGAGAAGGAATTATGTTGTTTTATCGCAAACAAGAGCAGATAAGTAGTAGTTGCAGGTACCATCGGTATAAATCAACGGTAGTTGAGACTATTAGTTTGGCCGTTCTATACTTATTTATTGCAAAAGTAAAGAAAAATAAAGAAAAGTTAGCTTAAGTTTTGCTGCTTAAAACATTCCGACTAGTATTAGCACAAAACGGGAGCATTTTTCCTGTGCAAAGCATCAGTCAATCTGTCCACCCAAACCAGTCTCGTTACCAAAACATCTTTATTATGTATCGTACCGTCCAACTGTTTTCTTTTGAAGAAAAAATGGTACTTACACACGCACTACACAAGATAAAACTAGAAGGCTTAATGCAATATAAAAAATAATAAAAACTACAAGCACGCAATAACATAATGCCTGTTAATTTTAGAATTCACACCATCATGGGGTATAAACTCGTAAGATACGTGGGTTCGGTCCGCAGCAGTATGGTTATGCGAGACCTTTCCAACTACAAGATAAAACATGTATGACTTGAAAAAAAAGCTTTCTTCGGCATTTACACTTTACTATACGTAAATTCTGCACACATTACACAACGTAATGAACTAGTTAAGTTCCATTTTGAATGGCAATTATGAAAGTAAAAGTTACTTTAAAACTTGGACTGAATTGAAAAATGGCGCTACGAATAAATCAGCTGGCTAGAACAATAAATAAACTACACACTGCTTAAAACAACACAACAAAGGAGGCGCCATGTCCCCTTTCATAACCAGTCCACTTGCCAAGTGCGCTGAAAATTATCCTAAATCAGGTCTACAGTTTGCGGTTCAACTCCTTAAGCTGAGGTTTGACTCAAACAAACTATTTGATACTTATCAACTGAAATGTCGAGCTAGTTCTTAGACTAAATATCGCACTCTATAGACAATAGTTGAACCCTTACACTGCCAAAGCCGAATTTGATTTAACCTAGAATTTTTTAACTCTTCAACAGTCTCGCAGTGAAACACCCTAAAGCTTAAAGCCTCACTATCCTGAGATCACTTGACGCTTGAGATCACGTGGCGCTTAAGATTACGTGACGCTTGAGATCACTTGACGCTCGTAAATACGCTACAAGTGTTTTGCTGTATCAGCTCAGCTTACTCTATCGTCATCACGTGTACCGTAAGGCAAACGTATGTCATTTCGTACTGAATCCAAAGAAAATTTGCTGGCGTACATGCTTCAGCATAAATGTCGTGCGTGTTTACAAACATCACCGAAAGTTGACGTAGTCGTTGCAGGAGTCCACAAAGAGACGTACCATGTCGTAGCAGAATTGGTACTGTTCCTGGAAACACAAAAGGACAAACGAACAGTTTTAAAGGTGTAGGAATCAAAAGAGTTAATCATTCGCAGGAGTAAAATGGCTAATGTTTGCCCATTACTTACTGCAGTCTGGACCATCAGCGGTCTCTGTGTGCGCAGGCGCCGTACGTTCTGGAACATATCGACCGTGCCTTCCAATCGCGCGCGTTCCAAGGCAATGCTGATGGCACAGAATGTACCAGTGCGGCCACTTCCATCACTTGTGAATACAAAAAAGAAAGAGTCCAGTTAGACTTGCACTCGACTAGAGGTGAGTGTGTTTGCTTGAATTCTCGACTGGTGTCAAGATTGCTTATACAGCCTCTATATTGGCGCTAAAACTAGTTTGGCTTCTGATTGATTGAATGTACTTTCTTTCGACCTATGTGATTCTCGCCGTTATACTGTTAATCTGACTTTTGGTTGAAATATTTTTATACGGGCTCTGTGATTCGCGATGAAACTCCTACGGCCTCTGGTCGAAAGTACTTTCTTACAGCTGAAACTACTTTGGTTTGTGATTGGTCAAAAGCTCTTTCTAACGGCCTCTGTGATTGGAGCTGTGATCACGTTGGTTGGAACTGCTCAGCTCACCTGCAATGCACTGTGGTTGGTCCGTTGCCAGTTTGTTGCTGAGCTCTTGCAATCTGTTTGATCATGTCTATGAGCCCCACTCCATTACGAGGAATACCCCGCTCAGGCCAGTCCAGAAAATGAAAGTGATGACAGTTACGCACCTCGCCACTCTGTCAAGACAGACAGACAGACACACATGTGTGTCAAAAATGTTCGTCGAACAAAACAACGAAAACGCAAAGACATGGATTACATGAAGACTGAGTGAACCTAGCCATCTTCAGAGTCACGTGAACAACATTGAAGAGTAACGTGTGACTGTGTTTACCAGTCGCAAAACTGAATTACGATTTTTCTCGGCACCTGATTGGTTGAGGCGACAGAGCCTGTGCCCAGATTAGCCACAGTGTAACGCTGAAGCAAAAAGGGTGATTGGGCCTACCTTGGTGTTCGTAACCTTCAGCAGTCTTCTGCAGTAACCGTTCCTCATCTCCACGGATTCCACCTCCAACATTAGCAGCCCGTACATCACAAACTCCTCCCTCTGGGGCAAGTACCAAGTACAGAGACCCTAAACGCAGAAAAATGTGATCACTTCAGGCTTTAACCAACCTGATTACAGACGTAACACAGTAAAACCGAATCTGTATCTTAGTAAGGATCTCTCCCCCTCGAATTTACTCTTTTTGTCATCTTCAAGGTACATTTGAGCTACATTGACGTTTCTGTCGTAAATAGTCACAGCGAGCCCGTGCTGGATAATCTCCCGAAAAATGGTCCGAAACGACCGAAAACTTTGTCGTCTCCAATAGGGCGCGAGAGTAGAGACGAGATAATCGTATCTGATTGAGTTTTAGGCCGTTTTTAGACCATTTTTTCGGGAGATTGTCCAGTGTGGGCTCCAAGCAACGTCTAACAACTACTGATCTTCTGACTAAACACTCTGATTTGGAGATAAGTGTCTCTCACCTCTTCATTTTCTTGCGGCGTGGTCAACATGACTATGGTGTGAGACTCGTACTCCCAGACCGTGCGCAAGAAGTCACCAACCGTACCCCCCAAGGGCGCTTGAGTTGCAATGAATGCTTCGCGTTGTTGATAACTCTGGAGAATAAAAGTTACAATAAAGCGCTCAAACACGAATGGCGTAATAACAGCACGCTGATCGGCTTCCACTCACAACAAGTTTGAATTGTGAATTTTTGTTCTCGCGAATCTTTGGCTGAGAGATTATGGCAAAACACATCAGGAATTTGTACTATGTGATCGTATTATTGATTGTAACAGCTTCAGCAACTAACTTACATCGACAAAGCTGGCATTTATGTAATCAGAACCAATGATTCCACTGTAAGGCCAGAGTTTCACTCGAGTCCGATCATCTAAATGTAAAGACAAAGTTAGAACCCAAAATAAGGACAACTTGGCAGACTGGCAAGGCAAGAGACGGTTCCAAACCAAAACCAACGAGGACAACAGCAAAAAGACCGGCACTAAAAGTAAAGACAACCTCACTCAACAAAGCAACACACTCATGATCAAGTGAAACCTACATGGCAAAATGGCATATCTGTTCTTCGTCTTGTTCTCTGGCATGGAGGCACTGACAAAGGTTTCAGCATCACTCTCTCCAAGATCGAGGTTCTGTTCAAAGATAACGGCAGCGAAAACATAAGGAATGTGATGACTAAAGAAACATCTATGGCTGACTAGCTAACTACACTGTCTGTCTGTTGAAAGTGATTAAGTTGGAAAGAGATACATGAATCTGTCAACGGGGGATCATTTTATCATTTACGGTTTTCGGTTATCACTAATCTTGCAACGTTCGCCTGATTGACGCTTCAGCCGCATAACTGATTTTACATACTATACATGAGACACTACGGCAATAAACAACTGTCCAATTGTGACTGACAAAACGGCAGAGAGACATGGAAGCACGGCCAAACATGTTTCATTTGGGCTTATTTATTAGGACGCATTAGTTTGTGAAAAGGCACGGAAATTTCGTTCGAAAGGTAACATGTCCGACACATTCTTAGGCCCGTAGCCTGCACAACAGGTGCTTTTCTCGTACCAGACTTCGAGTCACGCGGACAACAAGCCGCGCGGACCAATACACGGGCCTGTTGCCCAGGCTATTTGGCCCGCAAACGGGCACAAGGGGTCTCTCTGTTCGGGCGCTGATTGGCTTGGGAAACGTGCGCCCGAACACCTGACAGTACTTACCATAAATTCTCCCACCATGAGGGACTTGCCACTGTCAGGAACGACAGAGTTCAGCACTCGAAGTCTGTCTGTCAGATCCCGAACGCTGAACTCTGTGGTGCCGCAAGTAACCGCTTCTGACAAAGCATCGTGGATAAAAATGTACTGAGCCTTAAAAAGCAAGCAGGAAGACGAGAATCAGACTTCAAACGTAATGAAGTGTGAAAATGTAAATCTTCATTGCACCTACTTATGTTAATAGCTTCTTCATCAGTGGTGTAACTTACATCAGTTTGCACCATCGTGCTCCTTTGCGCCCGGATATGGCTCACAAAACCACACACGTCCACTACCCCCTCAGCAGCCATTTGGTCCAACATGGCGTCCAAAACAATAAAGGTGCCCGAACGACCAACACCAGCACTGAATCAGAATTAAATTGATTGTTAGTAAAAGCTTAAAAAAGAGTAGCATGGAACTTGATTTCAAGGATTAAGGTCACTGCGACTGTAATCTATACTGTTCATAATATCAATAATTTAATCACTAAAAGAAAACTATCATTAACAGCAACTTATAGCTCGTTTCAGGAAAAAAGTTTCATGTGAAACATCCACAGCAGCACCTGTAGCAAAACTCTCTGGGAAGAACGTTATGTAATGTATTCGCCAGGGACAAAGCTGCATTCTGTACCTGCAGTGAATGACAATGGGCCCAGCATCCTCTGGCACGGATTTACGGACCTTCCGAAGAAAAGCTAACAAGGAGGTAGCATGAGAAGGCACGCCATGGTCAGGCCAGGCCGTGAAATGGAACTGAATCACCTCACGGATTGGAAACTCCTCTGTACTTGAGTTCTGCAAATAAAAAGTCAAGTTACCGGTACTGCGACAAGTTAAGTCTTCATCAACACAATGACATTAGAACCATGATCGTGAAAGAGGGACAGCGACTTTAAAGGTCCCGGTTCCCACCCCCTACATAAGCGACCTTGCCACTTTACCGGAAGTAATGACTTTGGCAGAATTTTTTTAAAAGGACATCCCGTATCCCGCCGCTAAGAAATCCCGCTTCCCGCTTCTCTTGTCCCGCCTACCGTGCCCCCCCCCCCCCCCCCCCACAAGAGCGTGACCGTGACTAAACTCCACAAGTAAACTATCAGCAATTTTGTTTTTAAAACGGTAGCACGTATTGAGCTGCACTTGACTTTGGCTCTATCGAGTTTCCGATTTTTTATTTTTTATTTTTTATTTCATTTTAGTTCATTTTAATTAATTATTTATTTTTTTACTTCTTTTTTATTTAGTCCTCTCACCATTTGTATGGTCAGCTTTCGGATGACATAATCTGCTAACTCTTCCTCTTCTCCCGGGCAAACAGTGATGGAACCGTACGTCTCTGATTCGGTACTCGGCCAGTACTTCACGCATTTTATCTGTGATCCAGTGAAAAAGAAATACAGGAAACAACAATTATAAACTCATGCCCAATTGCAAACTTTTTCCCCATTTATTCTTATCCACGTTTCATAAGAATGTCTCCTAACTCATTCCCCCCCCCCCCCCCCCCCCACTGTCAGTCTATTCTAAAACCTTACCCTTCCTCGCTCCACAACATTTGTCACCATGACAATCACGCATACTCGCTGTTCCCAGACCATACGCCAGAAATCGCTAAAAGTACTTGCCACGGGACCTGTAGAATGGATGCAGAACATAATAGTAAGATAAAATGTCTGCGAAGGCATGAGTCCGAACGTTTCCCGCTATTTTGGTCACGTGACGTGTGTGGGCTCGACTGCAGCGCAGTGCAGCATGATTGTTTGGGTAAGTAGCGGTTATTTTCCCAAATTTAGACGTACTTTAGTAACAGTAAACGTTCTAGACAAACATTTCTACCCCCTGTTCGCAGGTTTTATTGTTGCGGGGAAGTTCGTTCAGTTTTCAGGGAAATATTTCGATGAAGACGATTTCTTCAACTTTCTGCCGTGTCATTTCTTTCCTAGATACAAATGGCGCTTTTTTTCTCCAGTGGCCGTAGCCATCCCCTAATTCAAGCTTTTACATTCTGTTATGGCACTATCGTAGTCATAATGTATTTTCTTGCAGTCGACAAATCCATTGTGGAAATACAAAACAGTACTCGGCGAGCAGAACCACGCGGCTCAGCTCGCAGGGTAACAAAACAGAACTTCGAGTACTAAATTCGTAAAGATGCTGAACTCTTAGATTCACATATGAGTTGTATTATTCTTACCTTGGGTAGCGATAAATTTGTAGTGATGGTTGTATCCCTGAGGATTGAATAGAAAATAAAACAAAGGAGTTAAACACATACTCTATTTCTTTTCACTTCCAAGCTCAAATGCAGAATAATCGTTTAAAGGAAATATATTTTCTCCGTATTGTTAGGTGAGAAACCAAATTAATGAGAACATTTAATTAAAGTTGATCACTGTTTGGAGTAAAAATTCCATGCCAGGTACAAATTTGCATGGCACATTTTTGATGTGTCAACTATTTCTCCCTGTGAACTAATTATATAATTCACACATCTACATCAATTTTTATAAGACTAATGTTTATAGAAAGGGTTTCCTCCCAAAGCCGCTAGAGATATCTGGCCCAAAGAGCTCTAATAACATTACTACTTACATCGATAAAATTTGCATTGATGTAATCAGATCCGGCAACACCCCTAACTTCAGAAAGAACCACACGACTGTGATCATCTATGATTAAACAGAACAATCAAAGCTTTGAGTCGAATTCTAAGAGAACTGACTGACTTTGGGCGATGCCCCAGGATATATTATTCTATTTCAACCAACCTCAAAGAAGCATCACACACTGTATTTGCTTTACCGATTATATATTGAAAGGAGAAGTTTGTTTATAAAATTATTCTTGATACTTCAGGTTACATAGAACAAAGACAACAAATAAAAACAACATATTCCTTGTCAAGTCAAAACCGAAACAGTAGCTCAAGGTAGATAGGTGTACTCTGTTCTATGTATGTCAACTGAGTAAGTTTTCATGCAGATCTACTCACATGGTATGATGTTTGCATATCTGTTCTTGGCTTTGTTTTCTGGTTTCTGAGCTTGCTCCCAAGTGAAGTTGCCAGGAACTCGAATAGCCTGTGGAAAAATCAATTCAAAACTTGTATCATCTTTTCACTGCTTTACTTACAGAGCTCATAGACATGACAGGAGTGCTAACTCTGGTAAAAAAGTTAGGAGTTGGCACAACCAGAGTTCTGTTCTTTGTACACATTGTATCTTAATGAGTTTTTTTGTGTCTTGTTGGGAAATGTAACAAATATTTTAGCATATAAGTTAGGCTTACTGTAATATTATTTATGGTGTAAACTAGATTTGCAGAGGTTTGCACTGTGCACTAAAAATATTACTGCTACTAACCACAAACTCCTCACGGAATGCCTTATTCCTGTCAGCATGGTTAATCTCACAATATTCTCTCAGCTTATCCACTGGGATGGGCTTGATTGTTGCAAATCCCCCTGGGCCGATAACATCTGCAAAGGTCAATGAATGTCAAACAAATTACAATCCATCAAGATTCATTTGGTGCAACTAATATGGTTTGATCAGACGTCTCAATACCTGACAACATGAAATGTACATGTAGCAGAATGAATCCAAAAGAAAGGTATCCACTTACATACCTACAGTATAGTGAAAATTCCTGGGCCTTTAGAGTTTATCAAGACAGTGTGTAGTGATACTGAAGATACATTATTTTATTAGTATTGATGTCATTGTGAGCGAAGCAATATTTAAAGATTATAGAACACACCTCCTTTTCCAGTGACCTTTATTGATTATTTTTATGCTTACTGGTATATGCATGAATACTCTTAGATTTGGTCAGCATTTTTAGCATACATACCTTTATTGACAATTGCGCCCAAATAATGCTGCATGTTGATTTACACATTATGTAAGGTGATGAAGGATTATTTTAATTATAATTTAGGAGATATTTTGTTGAAGGTCAGTTATAAAACAGGGCATATGAAAGTAAAACATGGATACATTTTTACACAGCACCACCACCAAAGCTTGTAGACCCCTTTATACAACAGATTAAAGACCACTCCAGAAAAATTAACACTGACAAAGCTTTTATTACACACTTCATCTAAAAAGGCTCTTGAAGAGCAAGCTTGTCTTTAAATAAATATAATTTTACAATGTGGTAAATAATATCAATATTTTTTTTTAGTAAAAAGGCCATAATGGTGTCTTTAGACTACACAAAAATCTAAGGAAAATGTCTCTTTAGAGAGTTTAGGTGAAGTATTGTGTTACAATGTTTTTGTATACTCATCGTTTTAAAGTTTTATTTGAATAGGCTATTTACAGTTTAAGGTGAGGGTAAAGAGCTTCAAATTTGTTTTGTGTTTAAATAATTTTGGCTTTTTAGGTTTATGGAGAACTCTCAACATGCACCACAGCCATGCACTTAAATTAGAAAGTTTTATAAAAACCTGAATACAGGTGTCTGTGAAGAGAATTATATTCCACTCCACTAACCTTGTGCTCATTATTGCTCAATATAACTAACTACATGCAATGCATGTCTACATGATTATAGTTTATGGTTATGTGGTGAATAGTTACAAGCTGTAGGTACACAGACATTTCTAAGAACAGCTTCTTGGTCATTGCTCATACTCTTTTATGAGACAATTCATGGTTTTTTTATGGCTTTATATACAAGATAAGAACTTTATTTTACTGTGGCATTGAAGTCTACAGTTTTTAGCTTATTTGTCAACATCTACATGTAGCTGGGTTCAATGCTGATTTATGACATGTCTAACTTCTCAAATTTAAAATAGCTTACATTTTCTTTGTGTAAAAAATAAACAGAACATGGAATAACATAAGGGTTTATAGCTTAACCTACAGCTGCAGTCAACAGTCAAAGCCCATCAGCTATTTAAACCCAGGATCTCTATCAGAATAGGAGAGACCTAATCCTTATATAAATTATGCAGAATTTTTCTCTCTTTTTTTTGTCATTAGGCAAAGAAAATACTATATCTGCACAGCAAACTAGCTTGTCCCGAGAAAAGTGTCAGAGCTGTCAAACCCCTCTGTCCTTGCAATAAACTTGTCTCAAATCTCATCATGGCATTATCATCTTTCTCAAGAAATTCTACACTCCTCCAAGCATGAGTTTGTAGCATTAAAGTAAAGTTAGACAATCTAAACCCATGATTCCGAACCTTCAGAGCCTCGTCGATGACCTGTAGCATACTTGATACTTGGCATATCCAGTGATTCTTTCTCCCCTAAACCACTGTCATTTGAATTTGCAACAGCACAACGGTTGCCTTTAAGTTCTGTGGAATCTTGTTTCTTTTTCTGGTTTCTGTAGGAAAGTAGTCACATTAGCTTTTGGCCAGAGGAATCTAAAGAGGAGTAAACCTAAAGTAATGCTTTCTTGCATGTACGTTTGTTGACTTGCTTTGTTTTGGCTTCAATCTGCACTTAGGCCTTCTCTTCCCTAAAGCAATGACTGCCATACTACCATAGTTTGGTGCAGCCAGTTTTGAACTGCAGGCATTTTATCACATTATCATAATATCAAAAATTTATTTAGAACACAAAGAAAAAATAATTGTCAGATAATGCAACAGGCCAAATAAAATCAAATACATTAACCGTAAAAACTACTGGTGCATGTACTACAATGCCTGAACTCCAAGAAAACTCCTGAACTGTCAAATGAATCCTAAAAGTGTGACCTGTATGCAAGTAGTGAAAAGAATGAACCCTGCAAACCTCCATTCTTACCTCACAAACAGGACTACTATAATAATGGCAAACGCCAGCACTATAATCCCTGCAAACACTCCTCCAAACAAGGAACCAGCATCTATTCCTCCTTGTTGTTTATCAACCTTTGGTTCTGAAAGATGAATAGTCAATATGGGACCCATTATTAAGCTAATCCAGGATTAAGATTAAAAATTTTTAGTGAAAAAATGATTCTAGTTGTGGTTGAAAAAAAAAACACCATACAGCAACTAAAGAACCTGTTGTGGCTCAAAATAAAAAATTAACTTCAGTTGAAAGAAACCTGAAAAAAAAAATGAACAAAGAAATAATATAACACAAAAGTAGATGAGGTTGTTATGACTTTCAAGTTACAGAAAACAGTTTATATGCCAGGTAACAAGTTGTATACCTATCCCTTAACAAATTGCCAATAAACTATTTTTCATCAAAGTTAATATTATCAGTCTCAGGAGTCAAACAGTAAACAATTCAAATTAATTCAGCTTTATACAGTAATATTACTTTTAACATTTTACTCTAGATTGTAAGACTTTGCATTTTACCTCTGGAATATTACTGCAAAACCCTAAAAAAAATTAGGATTAGATTTGTTTGTTTACTGATACGGATCAGGTTAGATAATGCTATACGGTAGCATACCTAAAGCACGAGTTGTAGGATTGCTGACCACAGCTAGAGGTTAGAGAGAGGACAGGAGAAAAGAATGGTAAAATAGTTAGTAGATCATTTAAATTTGCATCTGTGTGACTCAGTGATATGGAGAGTTGATGGAATGTAAAAGATCAATCCCAAGGAAGATAAATATAGGAAGGAGAAGTGAGAGTACAGAACATTACAATACCAGTATACACTGCAGGCCAAATGCAAGCAGACTTGCAAGAAAAAGTGTGTTTATCTTTTCTGTATTTTAAAACAGTCAATCTAATGAACTTTTATTTATAGGTGTTATTGATTATGTTTTTATAGATTTATTATTATTATTTTATAGACTTATAATGTTTGTTTTGTTGGCTATACTATGCAATGAAACCTGTCAGTTTACATTTTGCAGTTTCAGAATGAATGCCAGCAATGTAAATTTTTATGGAGAGAACAGAGTATTTAATGAAGCATGATACTTTGATGTCACATAATACTTTGATGACAAAATAGTGCATAAAATTACCTAGAGGCCCTGTTTTCATCTTGATGGATTTACTGAACACACCAGACCCTCTGGATGTGAATGCTTGGACCTGCAGGTACAACATTAAAGAGTTGACATTATAGTGAAAATCATATGGACATAAATTTTGGTCAAGCAAGTATTAAATTTCCTTGGGTTAGCTAGGGGTGTGCAGTACTCTCTTTTTGTTGAATACACAGTACCAATTACACTGACACAAGATATCAGTACAGGTATAGTAGCAGAAAGAAAGCTTAACGCCCAACACAATCCTGTGTCTAAACTCCACCTACATGCACATAATGTGTCAGCAACAGCTCTTCTGGTATAAAAATGTGATAACACTGTACCATACACAACATCAAATTTTGAAAGTCAGTTGGATAGCACACCTAAATGTTTTGGGCTTGGCCTTATTGACAGCCTGCTCATAGCAACAACATATTTTGCTATTTTAAACTTTTAGTAAACAATGACTGACCTTGATATTGTAGTTGGTCTTTTTCTGGAGATCTTTCAACGTATACACTAAAGTTAGATTTTTCAAGTGTTTTACTATCTCCACAACATATTGTTGGCCTGTCGTGTTAGAGTATATGATCCTATACTTTGTGATGTTGCCATTGGGGTCTTTTGGTCTGTTCCATCTGATTCTCAAGCTGGTTTCTCCTTTAGTATACACTCGGACATTTCTTGGCGCACTGGGAGCTGGAAGAATAAACATTATTGAATCAATTCCTTGATAATACCAGCAGAAAAATAGAGACCCATGATGGCAGATCATAGACAAATAGAAGAGTACAATATTTCAAGTACAAAGATACCTACCTCCTTCAAGGGTCTCTATCTTCTGACTGTTAGAGTATGGTCCCCACAGCACCTTGTTGTTAAATCCTTTTGTACCTTCAGCTACACGAATGAGAAAAGAAGTGTATGGCTTGAGGTCCTTTATTTCTATCTCCCGGTATGGCCCTATCTTCCAGACAATAAAGCTTGCAACCTCACGCCGAGCCCTTCGTCTTGAAGTAATGGTCACTTGAGCTGGAATTATAGTTATATTCTCATGGATAATGTTCTGATCTCGCACTCTCCATAAACTTTTGATCTTGAACTTAAACACCGGGCCATTTATGTTTGTTGGTTTCCTCCACACAAGATGAGTAGCATGCTCATCAGACAAGTTAGCTACAAACTCCTCTGGTGCACTTGGGCCTGCAATGTCACATGAATCCAAGTTATTGCTTATGCCAAAGAGGTGTTGGTTTACAGATGTTTTCACACATCTGTATGAGAAGGAGACTCTTACATGCTTTTTGAATTAGTTTTCCTGAGAAGTTATTCTTATATTTCTTGATTTTGGACATTTGATGTGGAGCAACAATTACTGAATGTTACTATGTAAGAAAAACATGGGGTTTTCTTTTGCAGAACTACCATGCATACTCTTCTGACAGTCTAAATAGATTTATCAGTTGCTATATTGGAGTGTTGCACTTTGGTCACATGTATATAATTTGAAAACACTCCTATTTGAGGCACTATATTAGGGAGTTACCTGCAGCATCAGTCTTGACCCGTACCAGGCTGCTGTCCTTTTTGCAACAGCTTGTCTGTATTCTCACTTGCAGGGAGTAATTTGTGAAGGGTTTGAGACCAGTCAGGATTGTTTTGGTGACATTGTGGGGAACAGTGGAAGGTGTCATAGAAGATAGCCCATACTTTGAACTTTCAACATAATTTACTGTGTAGTACTGCACAACACCATTGGGCCTGACAGGCCTCTTCCACTTTACAGACACTGCAGTGGCATTCAATGCTGTTGCAATAACTCCAATCGGTGGAGAAGGCACTGTTTGTGTCAAAGAATAGATTGGAGTTAGCTGAAAACTGGCTCTGGTCAGCATTGGGGGCATTTTGTTGAACAAGAAAAGAGTACAACTTGTAATGTACATGAAAAGGGCTGATGATGATGTTGTATGATAAAGTACCTATGGTACTGTACATATGGACTGCAGAATATAATAAAAAAAAATGAAAGTGGTCTTTCCAGCTATGAAGGGGCATTTGCAAACTAAGATAGCACAAGAAATATTCTGGGCTTCAATGACATACCAGTTGCATTTCCAATGCTCTTCACCACTGATATAGATATGAAGCTTATGGGAGTGACTTGCAACAAAAACTTCATCTCCTGCTCCTAGCAAAGTCACTTGTTTCTCTTTATTTAGACAATTCCATGTGGTTCAGGACTGACGTACTCACCTCCCTCGATGGTGGATACTTTCAGTTCATGGAAATCACTCTTGAAATATCTTGTGGTTGCTGTTAAACGAACCTTGTATTCTGTGTAAGGCTGCAAGTTTTCTAAGTCAAATTTTTCTTTAGGAGGAGAAATCTTTTTTTCATCCCACTCTCTGCCATCATTTGAGGAATATTTCAGCATGAGGAAACGGATGTCATTTCTCCCCTTCAGTACCTTCAACTTGAATGATAGAACTGTTGGTTCCCGTCGATCGATTTGAAGTTGTACAACTGGCTTTCCTAAAAAGGAAGCATTTGCAGATTAGTATAATACTTCTATTTTTACTGTATAAAACATTTCAACAAAGCCAAACTTACAAAAAAAGTGGTTTGAAATAATATAAATTTCCAGATAAATTGCAATTTCCTTTTATCTATATCATTATGGAAAATAGGATAAGGCAATCTGAAACTGTACAACGATAATATTGCAGAAGAATATTGTATTCCTTATGGATCAGTTACCTTGTTAATATATATAATGTATTGTTAATAACTTTACATCACAAATTCTATAACTAATTTTGAGACTGAGCCACATACATTTAATGAGATGAAAAAATCTTACCAACTTTTTCCAGATTTATATAAAGGGAATCAGACCCAAGACTATTCTCCACTTTGCAAGTGTATGGACCAAAGCTTCCTGGATAAGGTGTAACCTTAAGAGTTCTCCCTAATTCTTGTGATTCAGACTCAAATACCACTCCACTGGAGTTGCTCCATATGTACTTAGGAGGAGGATCACCATCCGCATTACATGTGAGGTTAACTGCATAGCCAGGAAATGCAGGTACATTTTGGCTGGATGAGTTCTTGTTAATCTCAGGAGCATCTGTGGATCAAAACCACTCTTATATACTCAGTTCACCCATTACATTAACACTATAAATACATATTACTGTAAAATACCAGTTTTAAGCTCTGGGCTTATCTTTGAGTCAAATTCAACTGTGCAATCATGCATACACCAGATATTAGACTATAGTTTCTGTCCACCATGCTGGGCATTTGAATAGCAACATGAAATGTTTGTCAGCAGTTGCAAAGCTAAAGGATTTTGTTGTAGATTGGACTTGTCTCTCACTTCACACACCACCACTCATCCATCACTTACAGTAAACAGTTATAGAGAAGAAAACTCTATGAGCTTGTCCAAAGCCATTGGATGCAGCACATGCATAGGTTCCTGTGTCTTTCTTCCTGGCAGAATAGATTCTATATGACTCGCCATGTCCAACAATTTTGTTTCCAGTTAGATGGGTCCATGTGATGTTTGGGGGAGGATAACCCTCAGCTCTGCATTGCAAAGATAGAGGATCTCCTTCTTCCAATCTGTTATTTTTTGTTGGTTCTGTGGTAATTCTTGGAGCATCTACAATAAAAGATACAGAGTCAAAATCTGTCTGGGGTAGGGACTCCATCCCCATAGCACTATTTTATAATAAGGCCTATAACATTCTGGAGAAGAAAATCAAAAAGAAGTTACGGAGAAGAAAATCAAAAAGAAGTTACCAAACATACTTTCTTTTCTTAAATTGTTGAAAGAATCTTTATTTTGAGCTTGGGAGTAAAAGAGTCAGGATTAAAGAATATCAAAACTCCCACCCACTACATCAGGTGTGAAAGAGACCCTTCCCTGCAGCATGACTCATTAATAGTTTATTTCTCTTTGCATGTACTGTTCCATGATAAAGCCAAATTCTAGTTGTGAAACTATTATCAATTCCAACAGGAATACAGTACTGTAATTCATGATACTTGTAAGTTACCATACTTACACCGAACATAAACTGTCACTTCTGCCCTGGGACCATCCCCATAGTCATTATATGGGACACAGGCATAGATTCCTCTTTGCATCTTGTGGAGCACTGTCACTTTAAGTTTGCCTTTCATCTGAGCTTCTCGGTTGTTTAACTGCACTTCATTATGTCCAGGTGCCTTGCGATAAAAGCGATACTTTGCTGTGGGGTTTGCAGTGGTTGTGCAGGTGATGACTATTGTGCTGCCATCATCGATGGTATCTTGTTTGGCATTAGTCTTTATGGTGGTTTCTTTTGGCTTGTCTACCAACAAAAAAAAAAATGATCAAAATATCAAATTTTGACCCTTACTGGCTACCTATCCCCTAGTAGAACCCCACTATCTCAAACTCTCAAGGGAAGCGAGAAATAGGGAGGGTTCAGCCAAGGGTTCATTTCCAAGTAAAATCGGATTTCGTTGGAGATAACAGGGAGTTGGAGACAACCGACTTTGAGGTGGCAGAGTTCTACTGTACACCCACAAATTTGATTTATGCATTGACATACTCACATTGAACAATGAGGTTCACCTTCCTTTCTTCAGTGCCACCTTTGTTAACTGCCAAGCACTCGTAGTTACCTCTGTCTTTATAATTCACTGGATCCAAGGTAAGCTCCAACTTGCTTCTACCTTGTTGCACGGTTTTGCCATCTTTTCTCCATATCACCAGAGGTTTTGGTTTTCCATCTGCTTGACAACTGAGTATGTATTTTTTTCCCTCCTCAATAGTAACTTTCGACTGCCAGGGACTCGTCTTAATCTTAGGAGGAACTGTCAAACAGAACAAACAGCATGCCAATGCACCCATCAATAACCCAAGGGGACCAGGTAAGAGAAATTTTGAATTTTAGACATTTCCAAAAGTGTTCATTCAAAACACCATATAATATGAATTTGAATTAATGGTCTTTTAATTTGTTAAATCCCCTCCTCTTGCCCAAGCCAATTCTTTGTGGTTAAATTGAAAAATATATATATATTCCTCAACTCAAAATTACCAAAAATTTACCTGTTGCATTTATGTCTTCCAGTACTATTGTAAACTTTACTGCAGCTTGATTATGGTAGTTTTTAGAGTTATATATAATATATTATTGATATTACTGATTATTGATATTGCAGAAATAAATGTTTCACTTGTACTGTGATCCCATGATACTGTGATTAATAAGTGGTAAAGGCCATTCATGTTTGTTTAAAAATGATTTCTGGTGCAAACACTGTCTTGTTAACAAAGTATAATAAGCAAAATATTACTACAAAAAAAAAATAAGAATCTGACAGAAATTAGAAACAATAACAAATCTGTGATAGTTTTGCTGTTAGGATGATGTTTTCTCTGCAAAACTAAATGAGGCTACCTAGACAACACTAACCATAAACGACAGTGTAAGGACACATGCTATAGATACTACTAAAAATAAATAGGTGATTACGAAAAGACCTCATGTGACTTTTTTAGGTCAATTTTTGTTTTTAATTTCTTTTTGAAAAACCTAGTAGATAAAATGATAAAAATAAGAACAAAAAAATCTCAAAAAGAAAAACACAAATTGACCTTAAAATTGAAAGTCATATAGGGAATTCTTCAACACACCCATTCCAATAATGGCAAACAACAATATTCAAGATTATCTGAATTTAGCATTCCCAATTTACAGTCATATACTGCCTGTAACATAAATGTTATGTTCTATTTTTCTGGTTCTGCTTGATTCTGAGTATAAATGGAACATAATACCACATAATTAACACCCTATGGAAGAGAATATTGTATTCTTGGGTCATGATTATGAATGATGTGTCAAATGAGTGTAATTTGAAAGCCAGTGTTACTCCGCAATAATAGCTGGGTAAAAAGAAAAATACACAAAACTGTTTTTACATTAGGTAGCAGGGTGGTATTTCTAAAATACTAGTATTTCTTTAGTATTTCTTAGTATTTCTTAAGTATTTTTTATAGCTTCTTAACTTGGGCTTAATTTTTAATAATTCAGCAAGTCACCTTTCCACAATTTCTCAATTTCCTCACCCCACCCCTGAGACACTTGCACAGCAGCTGCTCTGTCAAAATTAATGCCAGAAAAACTTTAACTAATTTATGACTGAAATGCAATTTCCGAACAAACGAAAACAAAAGCCGCTTTTTTACAGATTCATGATAGACAAAATTGAACGTTCAAACGTCATAATTCTGTGTTAACTTGTCACAAGTAAGATATGCATTTAGGCTTTTGTTCTACACTGAGACAGCGTAATATGAACCTTACAGTGCAGTTTCTTGGTACCGTTTAGACGATCTGTGAGGTATAAAAAGTCACGTCAGGGTTAGTTTTCCATCAAGACGGAATATCCTGCAGTATTCATTCCTTCTCACTTTGTTTAGACCCCATGGACACAATGGACGCCTGCAGATTTGCATCCAATATTAAAATGTCGCTTTCTAAGGGTTTAATAATTTTGTCTTGATTAACGAATATTTCTCCCACCGACGTCCAAAGCCAAAGTGCTAATTTGAAACGCAAATGGCATGCAGACCACGGCAAATTATTTATGGCCGATCTTTTGAATTTTCAAATCCCTTGTGTACTAAAATACCCGGTTCTGTGGGCTTTTTCTGTGTAACGTGACGCGAACTTGCACACCTTGCAATTTAAAACTTGTCTTCCACTAAATATAGAAACATAATGGACGAACTCCGCGGATAGAAAAGTTCAAATTGGTCTCCAGGCCAGTCTTTTCTCCATATACGAGATTGTTTGCACTGAATGCGAGCATACGGGTAAATCTAAACAATAATTATTTCTATGTAAATAGGTAAGATGAAAAAAGTATGCTTATATGTTGCACCGCCATCAATCTTGCGGTTTTTATGGTCAGTCATAAACCGAATTTTGCAACACGTCTATTTTGAGTGAAATGTCAAATTTATATTCATTCGCAAAGTGCTGCCATTAACTAACCCTCTGAACAACATAGAGTCGGCAATTATTTCAAAATTTAGCGGATGACAAATCGGGAAATGGCACGAAACAACTGTCTTGGCGCACGTGCATATAATTATTATTCAAGATAACAGTGAACGTATTCTAACTGAGCTAAAGACTCAACAAGACATCAAAGGCTGCAAGAACCTCAGAAAAACGCGTCCTTAAATACGGCCACCCTTTTCCCGAGCATTGTTTGTGCATTTGTTTATCTCTTGCAAACAGATATAGGTTCCATGAAGCTGTCACCGAACGCCATTCTGATCATCACGCCACTTATAAAATCTGGCGCTGAGAAATCGCACAGCGTATTGATTTATCTTTTCGTATCTCTCTCTTCAATTCTGCTGTGTGCGTTTTGAACGAGATCATTAACCAAAAGTCCGCAATCAGAACTCCGAAAGATATAATCAAAAAGCATCTTTTAAACATCACTATTTCACGGTGGGGAGGACTTTGTGATCCCTTCCTACGGATGTGCTCATTACGAGAGACATAAACGAAACACTCACCTATAACAACGAGCGTAATCTTTTTCTTGACGGTCCTCACTGCTCCCCTGAGCTCGCACATGTAATCTCCCTCGTCGTCCAGCGTCACTGCAGAAATGTGGAGTGTTGCGATGCCAATCATCTGCACCCTTCCCTTATAACTTTGAGGGATAGAGCTCATCGGTTGTGGCTTCGAATTTTTGTCAGTCTTGACGAAGAAGATGGTTTCAATGTGCCATTCTTTTGGGTTTTTCAACCCCCAGAGTAAAACGTAATCCCCACTATCAACGGTGTACCTCCACACCAGTGACGCATTCTGAGTAATGTTGACATCCACTTGATCATTATCGTTTGTCAGTTGCAAGTCTTGCATGGAACTGCTCACAACACCTGAGGAAAGGAAGATCACTAATCAGCACTTGCCAGTCTGCCAAAAAGGAATCTCGGAATCTCTGCCCTCAAGGCAGCGCATCGAGTGTAAAAATGTGTAGCTATACAGTAATCCTAACTTACCGAGACACAGAGAAAACCACAAGAATAGTTGAGGCAACATTCCAGGAGCGTTCAACACTTTGCTTTTCATAAGAGAGGCATTACAAAAGGTTCACTGATATGTTACTTCCACAATCACTGTAACGACTAAGTTAACATCGATTTCGCTCACTTCACGTAAAATACACAACTTCCTTCAGTCGGGTAGATTTTGGCCCTCTTCAAATTACATTCCATAGTTGACAAGTCACGTGTCACAACCTTGTTGCTGCTCCAAAAAGTATGTTGACGCCAATGATTGGACCAGCACAGCTTGATCACAAAATTTAACCAATCAGGAATCCTCTTGACAAATTCAGAAACAAACATCGATTGTTGTCAGGAAAGATAGAACGCGTCTATGGATGTTTAGCAACCAATTTACATAGTAATGTCCTCATTTGTTTTGCAAATTGGGTCTGCTTTTTCAGCCGAGAGTCGATTTCAGTTGACGTCTATACGGTGCGAAGTGCTCTGTATTGCAGTGGCCGACAAGTTATGTATTGTGCTGATCCATCCGAAATGTATTCAAAAAGATGCAAAGAATATTGGTTCCAAAGCTAATATTGACATTGATGGGTGCAGAACAGAACACTTTACGACATAATCGGTGACAGACTCAAAGTTCAATGACTTTCAGGACAGGATAATTTCATGTGTGTCTTCAATTCTTTGAATTCTTCCCACTCATAATCAGTACTTATGATCTCTGATCTTATCGCGACTCCGGAAAAACGTGGTCAGCTTATAATATCCTGTTTAGCTGATAGTTCTTTGCGATCTCCGCGGGTAACCGAAACACGCAACTGTGAATACACCCGCTTTGGTTGCATAATTTCCAAGCCCACCAAACCACAACAGCTGCCTGCCTGCTACAAGTATCCATCGTAGCCCTGAAGTGCTACAATGTAGCTTTATCGATACGCCTGCCCCACTAAAATCTGTTCTTATCGGTCCAAGAATCAGCTTCACTTCTCAAATATATTTTCCTCTGTACTTAGCTAATGCGAGCCGCTGAATTAGAGAAGCCAAAAAAAAAAAACTTTAAACACCTGCTTCAACTTCGCGACGCGTAGGAAATCGTGTGGATGTGAGCCGAGTTTTTAAGAAGGAATGAGTACCCAATTTGCAAAATTCCATACAGATATTTATAACCTTGCAGCTATTTTAAGAGAACTTGTCATTTTTGCCTGCTTCGGTGTCACGATTTTAAGATGGCGGACAGTCGCTAAATCTCGATACAACATTATAAATTGTGCCGTTGGGCAACATGGGGCGCAGATCCGGTTGCGTGTACAGCAAACTAAATGTTATGAATTGTGTAGAGTGCCATTTCGATAACACATCAAGCGAGAGCCGATTAAAAACAGGATAAAGGATCCACTACATTAGCCGTACAACCAATGACTTTGAGTCTTCGGCTTCTGCAAGTAGAAGACTCGATACTACTTTTTTTCGCCCAAACCAATGTTTTAAGCATGTAAGTTCTTGTCAGTTAGCCAAAAATAATAGTTCTGTTAAAAACCGCTGAGTGCTGCTTGAAGAGTATTAACTGCCAAGCCCAAACTAGAGATTCTCCCAACCACTCAAAAGAACGTGCATGTTGGCTTGCCTTTCTTTCTCCAAACTATATCAATCAGTACATTGAAAGAGAAATTAAGGTCGATCACCCTGAGAGTGAACAAACTTGGAGGCACGAGCCAACAAAAGCACGTCTGCAAAGGTGTTCGCCTGCCAGTGGATTAGACATAAAATTGTTCGAGCCCTTAATCTGATTGCCGTTAAATGTCGAACTGAACAGAGATTAGGGAGAGGGGGAATGTAGGTCATGTGAACCGGGATGTGGACTCGATAGAGTCGAAACTCACTCAGACCGTCTCAAGTTCAAGGACAACCAAATTAGTTTAATATTTGATCTATATTTGCACATTACACACTCAAGCCTGGGTCCTTGTCTTATCTTGACTTGGTGCGTATGTATGTATTGTGGTCGTCTGCATGTGCTTGATCAAGGGCCGTCCACAACATCTTCCGGGAAAAACCTTACGCACGAGTTCTGAGGCAGTGCCAAGAGTGGTGACCTTTCCAGTCCCTTCAGTTTAGTCTCTTTTTCCTGGTCTTCCTTCAAAACTTGAAATTATAGAGAAGAAGAAAAATAAGAGATGAAAAAAATTCGAGTTTTCCGCATACTGACGCCTGAGCCATTTTGTGCTTGTTTACGGAAATGACCTTTATCGTCATAGTTTGACATTTTATCAATATTATTCGGGAATGAAAAGTCAATATAGAGAACACGTACATAAGACAGGAAAATATATTGTTTGCTCCAAATTCCACCCACAGGATTCCATTCCTCTAAGAGTGACAATAATGAAGCTCACTGAGTTGTTCTACACACGTACTGTATCGTTTTTAAGTTAGTATCGCATGCAGGGCTGACCTTGCACATGTCTTTTTCTTGATGTATTAAAACAATTCTATTTTCACAATTACCATCGAAACTCAATTCCGTAGTTCGTTTCCGGGGCGTCAGTGAACACTTTCAGTTCCTGCCGGGCCCTTACTTATTCTTCAAATATACTGTTTCAAATCCTATTGTCCATTCTTTAGTACACTGAGATGGTATATGTGATCTCTTAGCTCCACTCTTCACAAATCTGAGAACAAATTCTGAGAAAAAATTGAACGCCTCGACTGAAATTATATTTCCGTGACTTTGTCTAAAAAGCACTTCGATTCAATTACCGACGGACGTAACCGATCAACAAAGATTTTAAATATTTAAATATCTCAGAGTTTTGGCGACATCTTCAGCTTATATTTTTACTAAACTCACAGAACCCTGGTAATGTTACTATTTTGTCTTTATGTTGGGAGATGATATACTGTGTAAATCTATGACTGCGTCCTAAAGCGTTACTAACTATGTATGGATTTCTAGTAGACAAAAACTGAAGAAAGAAACTTTACAGCCAGTGTCGCTGAATCTCTTGTCAACGGTACTCATAAATCAGTATACGGAGAAGATGCCGTAAGTTTTCATGTCAGTGATACTGTTTCTATTATACTGAGTTAGGATAATTAGCTTTTGCGGGTGAGCTCCCTAAAAGATGGAAAAATCACAGAAATAATAATTGCAACCAGTTATATCTTTATGTTTGAATAACTGCCTCTTGTGATCTATGAGAAATGACCAAAATTGGTGTTATAAATCACATTTTTATTTTTCATCAAGCTTTTTTGGTTTCTTTAGGGATTTGTAATTATCTTGGGTTTCTGACTCATCTACCACCAGAATTTTTTATTTCAACCACACAACCACAGGAATAAGTAGTGAGTGGGATTTTAACCAAGTAGGAAGGGAGTGTCTCGAACAATGCAATTCTTAAGTGCTTGATACTGTTTCCGTCTTCATGCACACCAATATCCTCTTATTTTACCGTTTATCGCGTTTTCAACAGCATTTGGATGTTGTTTTTAAAAGTTGGAAAAACCAAAGAGAAAAGTTAAAAAATTCAGGTAAACAAAGTATGTTCAGTTGTGTCGTGTTTCATTATAGCGTTAGACATTTTGGAGCCAAACATTCTTCGTTCGTGGATAGATCGTAAATTGCAAGGATGTTTGTCCAAATAAAGTGTCGAGAGCCCTCAGGATCAAAAAGATAATCTCCCACTAGTCTGATGTACAGTGCCTTTTGAAAACATAAATAAATAAAATGGTTCAGTCACGTTACTTTTGAAGCGAGAAGGACGTTTGACCAAACATCTACAATTTTCCTTTCCCTAATCTGCACGTCAGACTTAGCTAAAAAAGGGACCTTTTTCATCGCAGGGTATTGGCTCGTTAAGAAAAAAAAAAGAAAAACTACGGATCGTTCATCAATAACTAAAAGTCCGATTCTACCGGTGAGAAGATTCCACGAGGCCGAATTACGTGTTCCACTGGAATATTTTTAATTTCCTAGTAAACTGTATAACATGCAATCGTGCACGAAGTTTGTCTCGCCGGGTCACGAGGTTAATCTCGATCTTCAGGTTTTCCGCATCCGCACTGCCATTCATAACATCCAAGATGGCGGCGCCCGGGAAATCCAAATGAATTTTTTTTGGCCACTATTGATTGGAACATGTATAACAAATACTATAGGTAACGTGACCCAAGCAACCACGTTAATGAAAGTTTGTTTTTGAGTACCGTATAAAATGGAAAGAGCTTAAAAAATATCCGCTGTAGATTTGCAAAACAGTCAGTGATAGAACAACGTGATGCAAAAATCAATCAATCAATCATAACAACACTAGAAGGGATGCACCAAAATGACCGTTCATTTCTGAATACAGCAAAAAATATGCGCATTCAGTAATGAGATACAAACTTGCTTAAATTACAAAAACTACAACACCAAGAAGGCTGCGCAGAAGAAACCTAGTTCGTCCAAAGTGCGTATTTGCCGTAAGCGAAGTATCCCCCCTCCCCCCCCCCCCCCCCCCCCCCAAAAAAAAATAAGGATTATGTGCTGAGCTCAAGACGTGCCAAGCCTGCAGCATCATATTATTCGCACGCATCATCTTAGTATATACGGGCGGGCTTTTAATTGGGCTACCTCGATTGCTTAGTTCATAATGATCGCAAGATCGTTTTATGTAGCGACTTCCTGCTCGTGTGACCAGCAGAAATGAACGGTCGTTTTGGTGCATCCCTTCTAGTGCATACCACAATCTCTGTAAGTACTAGAAGGGATGCATCAAACTGACCGTCATTTTAGTCAGCCGTAAAGTATAGCTGGATCACCTCAAAAATTTAAAATTCACTCAGTACTGATCGTGAATTTTGCCTCTCCGTCACTGACATACTGTCTTTACTGATTTTGACTTGCATTCTAATTCAACTCCCATTATCGTGCAAGTCCTATGAGATAGGGTCGTTTTGGTGCATCCCTTCTAGTGCACACCACGATCCCTGTAAATACTAGAAGAGATGCATCAAACTGACCATCATTTTAATTAGATTTGTTTCTCCGTCACTCATACAGTTTCTATTCGTACTGACTTGCATTTTAATTTAACTTCCTCGATCATGTAAGTCCTATGAGATAGGGTCATTTTGGTGCATCCCTTCTAGTGCATGCCACGATCCCTGTAAGGGATGCATCAAACTGACCGTCATTTCAATCAGGTTTGTTTCTCCGTCCCTCGTACAATTTTCATTTGTGACTTGCATTTTAATTCAATTCCCTTGGTCGTTTGAGTCCTATGACATAGGGTCATTTTGGTGCATCCCTTCAAGTGCATACCAAGATCTCTGTAAGTACTAGAAGGGATGCATCAGACTGACCGTCACTTTAATCAGCCGTAAAGTATAACCGGATCACCTCAAAACTTTGAAAATCACTCAGTACTGATCGTCAATTTTCCTCTCCGTCACTGACATACTGTCTTTACTGTTTTTGACTTACATTCTAATTCAACTCCCATTATCGTATGAGTCCCAAGAGATGGGGTCGTTTTGGTGCATCCCTTCCAGTGCATACCACGATCTCTGTAAGTACTAGAAGGGATGCATCAAACTGACCGTCAATTTAATCAGCCGTAAACATAGCGAAATCAGCTCAAAAAATTGAAATTCGCTCAGTAATGATCATCAATTTGCTGCTCCGTCAGTCATAGTTTTTACGCTTCTTGACTTGCATTTTAATTCACCTCCCTTGATTGTGTAAGTGCTATGAGATAAGTTCTAGTGCATACCACGATCTCTGTAAGTATTAGAAGGGATGCATCAAACTGACCGTCCAGTTTTAATCAGCCGTAAAGTATAGCCGGATCACCTCAAAAATTTGAAATTCACTCAGTACTGATCATCAATTTGCTGATCCGTCTCATGGTTTTTACTCTTCTTGACTTGCATTTTAATTTAACTCCCTTGATCGTGTAAGTGTTATGAGATAGGGTCATTTTGGTGCATCCCTTCTAGTGCATACGACGATCTTTATAAATACTAAAAGAGATGCATCAAACTGACCGTCCTTTTAATTAGATTTGTTTTTCCGTCACTCATACAGTTTTTGTTTTTACTGACTTGCATTTTAATTCATTTCCCTTGGTCGTGTGAGTCCTATGAGATAGGGTCATTTTGGTGCATCCCTTCTAGTGCGTACCACGATCTCTGTAAGTACTAGAAGGGATGCATCAAACCGACCATTTTAATTAGATTTGTTTCTCCGTCACTCGCACCGTTTCTTTCTTATTGACTTGAATTTTAATTCATTTCCCTTGGTCGTGTAAGTCCTATAAGATAGGATCATTTTGGTGCATCCCTTCTAGTGCATACGACGATCTTTGTAAGTACTAGAAGGGATGCATCAAACTGACCGTTACTTAATCAGCCGTAAAGTATAGCCGGATCACCTCAAAAATTTGAAATTCACTCATTAATTATTGTTAATTTGCCTCTCCCTCACTGACATACTGTCTTTACTCTTTTTGACCTGTATTTTAATTCAACTCCCTTGATCGTGTAAGTCCTGAGAGATAGGGTCATTTTGGTGCATCCCTTCAAGTGCATAACACGATCTCTGTAAGTACTAGAAGGGATGCATCAGACTGACCGTCACTTTAATCAGCCGTAACTATAACGAAATCACCTCAAAAAATTGAAATTCGATCATTAATTTGCTGCTTTGTCACTCATAGGTTTCTTCTTGACTTGCATTGTAATTCAACTTTGATCGTGTAAGTGCTATGAGATAGGGTCATTTTGGTGCATCCCTTCTAGTGCATGCACTGGTTGCTGCGAGTTCGCCCCTCTATTTGCACTTAGTCCAATAGAGGACGGTTTCGTAGTCTCCTGGATTGATCAACTGTCACCAAAACTGAGTATCAGATTTTGCACTTTTAATGCGTCCTTCGCTATGAACACAATCACTGTCCGAAAGAAGAGGCGTAAATTAGGCCCGCGAAAGAGGTCACTTTAGTATATCCTCTGATACGGGCAAGGCCCACAAACTTCGGCTTGACACTTCATACAATAGGGGCTATGCAATTTCTTCAAGTGTTTCTGGATACTAGACTCTTCTTTTTTCTTTCCTTTTTTGTACGGCCACACCCTGGGACAGAGAAAACAAAAGATAATTCGAGAGTAAAACATGTCAGATTCCTTCCGAGCTAAGAGCTAAGTCCGGGAGTTAAGTGGACGATAATCTCGTATCTTCAACAGGATTTGGAAGAAGAGTCAGCTTATAGTGCAAGGCGGAGGCAGATCAGTATTCCGATGGAGTTTTATTCAGCTGAGGAGGCCACCCCAAGGTCTAACGAAGGTTAAGTTCTAAATTAACTAAGTCCTCGTCCTCTCTTGATGAAAGTCCAATGCTCGAAAGGACGGCCAATACGCACGCCTTTTAGCTGTTCAGCATATCCACATAATCGAAATAGTTTACGTTCGGTTCGTAATCTCTCTGTGCTTTCAATGCCGACTAGCATTCCATTCCTTCAGATACCAGAGCTGCTTTAGCACGATAAAGCTATAATCCACCTTTAGAACTTTACCGACTCGGCTCTTGGCCAACTGACAACTACGGTCTTGGTATTAAACTAAACTAAAATAACTTGTTTTTATAGCTGCTAAATCATAGCCGAAGCCGGAAGGAATTTTATTAAAAAAACTTTTCTTGAGATCCCAAGAAGATAAGCAAAGATTACCTGCTTGAACTGGATCCAGTAGTTCCGTCAGCACTTGAATTCAAGTGAAGGTCAACTTTGCCCTCGTGCCATTGGGGCTGAACTCCACCGCTCTGCACTTCAACGCCGTGACACAGCTGCCGCCGTTTAAATGTACTCTTTATATGCAAGTGGTTCTATATACACCAAAAAGTTAAATTTGACAGTGAGGAGTTTTTTGCCGGATCGAGTTAAAGGATTATAATTACTATTGCTTTACAAATCCTCGTCCCTCGTCTTACAACGCCAGTACAGTTATAATAAAAGCTCGAATGAAAGCTGGGGCGCTAATTTAACCATTGGCCACCTGTAAATAGCAGCTGGGCAAACGGCGACTCGTATTTATTTGACAGATTTTCAGAAGGGTTTACGTTATCGGAATTAGGGTCCTTTTTGTAAGCAAGGACTGGGAAGAAGGAGGGCGGGGGAGTTTATTGGAAATAGAGGCGCTTACATGAAAAACAATGAAGCTGCTTATTAAATGCTGGGCACTAATTTGAACTGTAACTGATCTCTTGCAAATAGACACAATCATCCGTTTTGTATCTTCGCCATTTGTAGCTCGGGAGACGTGCTAAAACAAATTTGGGCGGCTATGTAATAAACCCTGTCACTCGACCGGGTCTGTTCATCATCCATTACACTTTCCGTTTCTATACGTACATCAGTAAGTTCATGACATCATATCAAGCTTGAGCTCGAAAGCCGGGCTCGAAAGTTACTGGAGAATCATCATCTCAAATGCTAGACAATGCTTCCAGTGGGGTTTCCATCTCGAAATTAATCTGAAAATTGAAACTAAAAAAAAAAAAAAAAAAAAAAAAAAAAGACGAACTCGCAACAGCAGCAGTATGAAAGTTTATTTGGCTGTTTAATGTCAGAAAAATTGTCCGGGGGCCGGAAGAATGTTCCTCGTGTATGCACGGGATCAGTATACGGGGCAGGCGAAGGTCAAGTGGATCTGTGTTACGTTAAAACTGTTACTCCGATTGTTGACTCACTGCCCACATACCATATCGGAGTGGAAGTCACGAAGTGGGAGCATATTAGCAGGCGTTGGGTGGACCTTTGAAACTATTGAATATACCAATGTGTAGAATCTGTTATGAAAAATTGCTGAGGAAATCTGACAAGAGAGTGAAGAGTGCAATCATCTGCCGGAATTTGTGACGTTTTGCACAGTTTATCTCGATCCTTCTGTTTTTCGTTTTCGATGTGAAAAGTCAAAGAGCACTTTAAAGTGTGTCAACGGAAATCTTCTTAAATAATCAAGAAAGATCTCTATAGTTTTCCTGTTTTCGCCCAAAGCCTTGCGAAAGCAGCTGTCCGATCACTCTTTATATAAAGACTGTTAATAAACAAAATGTAGTATCTACCAGGTTGGCAAAATAAATCTCATGAGCTCACCAGGAGATCCGCATAAGATTAAAGTGGACACTATTTTCATAAATAAAGGGCACACCAGATAAAATATTGTATCAGTTAAATTCTTAAATTTGAATAACTCATTTATTAAAATCTGCGAGGTGAGTTGATTTGACCAAAATTGGCGTCAGAAAGCAAATTTTGTTATCATTTTTGATCAGGCTTTCTGGTTTCTTTTTAGCTTTTGTAATTACCTTGAGTTTTGACTCGTCCGCCATCAGGATTATTTACTTCGACCACAAATCCACAAGAATGTGTAATAAAAAACGACTTAAACTAACTGGAAGACCCCCACTTGGAAAATGCACGTTTCGTTTGTCTGCCCAGATCCAAATTGATGTGGTCTTTTTCTTTTTTGTTTGCCGATGGAATTTTCAAGATCAAGGTAAAAGTAGCCAAGATTTGTTTCAATTCAGACAAATATATTAAAAGTCATAATTTGTCTACCTGATTAACGTGTTTATATTAATTTAGTGGCGAAGACATATTGGAGCCGAATTCAGCCATATATACCTCGTGGGGTGATCGTAAACAGCATATTTAAAAAGCATTCGTCCAAATGAAGTGAGTACTAAAGAGACGCGAAAACACACACTCGCCGGTTTTTGCGTAGCAAGCTTTTTACGGACACCAGCCAGCAGCAATTAACGCCACCGGGTTATAGTTACTCGACTGACTAAAGCTCTTTACATACACACATAAGGATAATCATTGCAGCCGTTTGTTTTGGCCTTGTTATAAGCACGTCGGGTTTCCTGTGATACTAAAACTTGCTCTATAAGTACGTTGAACGCGGACCAAGGCTGCATAAATATTTTTCTGTTCAATTAATCTTGATCAGTAACGGCTGGGCTGCGTTATCAGAACAAGGACCGCTGGACCCCACCCGCTTCTCAGCATAAAAAGAAAAGGTTTTCCACTTTCGAGAGACATGCAGAAGTCTGACTGATGCTACAGAATTAGAGCTCCCCGATCTGCGCACAGAAAAACAAACAAACAACTTTTTAAACGGAAGAAGATATATACTGTGCTATAGTTTCTCTGTCCGGCTGAAATGTTGATTTGACATGAAAACGGTTATATAACTTTAATAGCAACAAATCACCGGCTGAACATAATCTACAAGCGCACTTGTCCAAAATTGAGGGCTGCGAATCATCTGACCATAAACTGCCCAAACTGACCATAAGCTAAACATAACTAATCCCTAAAGCCAAATGAAAGCAAATCCTAAGTGACTTTTGGATTAAACTGCTTGTATTAAACAGATTGTTTTTGACAATCCGGAGTTCAAATGTTCTACACCGGCGGTCTTCGCAAAACTTTTCCTTATGTTTGGTTTGCGTTGAGAAGGATTGTGTCGAAAACGCCTCGATGTCAGCGGGAGCCGATTTTATCACTCTCACAATCAGTCACTTTTATATTAGGAAAAATGCGAACATAATTATGTGACTATTAGTTGCCGAGAGTCGAGGCGTCCAAGTCTGAATTTTAGTGAACCAGCCGACTGGAGGTTGCGGTACAGTGTTCGCTCACTCTTCAGTACACCGGACACGGGCATTTTCACACTTTCTATTATACATAAACCTTAAACCCTCATAATGAAGTAGGCTTTGTGAATTATCACGCCGGCTTCCCTGGAGTAAAATCTTTTTAATAAGCTGACTCGTATTAAACGATTAGCTGGGATTTTATACCTGTAAAACACGCAATATATTAATAAAAGGTTCTTTAATTTTCTGTTTTTCTTTCGTTACCTTAGTGTATTTTATCTCCCTCTAAACATCTCCGAGTAAACATCTACAAGTCTGACCAACGCCTTTCACGAAGCTTCGATGACGTTATGGCTTTTTCGAACGCCATCAACTAATAAATTGCCTTTGTTGTTATCACCAAGCGATGATTTAAATAAGCTCTTCTTCTGCAGTTTTAGTTTTTAATTTGAGATCCCGATCGGCCAACTAAAGCTCTTAAAATTCACCGATTTTCGGTGTTTGTTTTTGGCGGTAAATAGAAACGCCCGAGATAAAGCAGCGTCACGTGACATCGAAATATAAATAAATCACTCGCGACGCAAACAGAACAGGACAAAAGGTGCGTAGACATGTTCGGGCGAGCATGAAGTTGAGCGCGCTTGCAAAGCGACCGTTGAGCTACTGAGCTTTCAAAAGTGAAATATCGAAATCGGTTGCGAGCTTGAGCCGGAGCTTGAGCGACGGTTTTCTCTCAGCTGGACGCTGTCATTATGAGACTGTATTTAGTGTTCCTCGTGGGTTATGCTTTGTTTGGTAAGAACTGTGCGCACATTGTTTCCGCTTTTCAGACTTTATCCGTTTGTGAAGTCGTTTTGTTCTTTTTTCCACTCGATAGAACCCGTTTGGAGCGACCCGGACTTTACGACACAGCCGAAGAGTCGCGAAGTGTTCGTTGGCGATGATGTCCAATTTGACTGGGGCTACAAAAATGATGACGACAAAAAAGTCGCCGAGGTATACTTTGGCCAGGTGAATGGAAGCGAAGAAATAACAGTTGTGAGGAAAGTGGTCTCAACAGACGTTCTCCGTTGGAACAGTGAGGTTTCAATGTCGGTGAGGGACAGGATCAAAGTGCAAGAGAGAGATACCGGTGGCAAGACAAGCATGAAGATCGAGAGAGTTCAGATGAGTGACAAGGGGATATATTTCTGCAAGCTGTCCTGGGTATCTTGGGGTAAACAACCAACGAGTACTGTGTCTCTGCAAGTTGTCGGTAAGTGCAGATCTAAACGCAAATGGTATACTGTAAAGTGCTCGAGTTCTTATTATCGGGGAGTTCTCTGAAAAGCGCTTTATAGCATGCTTGACTGAAGGTGTAAATTATTTTAATCAATAGAAACAACTGTCTGCTTTTGAAGGCTTGGTGGTGAGACCGATAGAGTATTAGATATATTTGTCGGTGATGATCGAGACGTACATGTACTTCCTGGAGTCGTGAACATGCAAGATCCTGCAGATATTCAATTCTTTGCATTTGATGACTCTTGATCTCAACCCAGCTTGAGTGCAAAGACTGAAGTTGTGGGTTGTGCACTGACGGAAATGAATGTTGAAATTTTTCATCATTATTATTATTATTTTTTTTTTGCACGATCAAAAATTACGCGAGGCGTGGGGGTCAGTAAGATTCAAATTTCTGGCTTTTGTTTGCCTTAGTCTATTTGCGTTTATCTCTGTTATATCAGACGTGCGAGGGGGTGCCACGACTTTTTCAGGATCGATGCTTAGAATAAATAACGCAAGAAATTTTCACCGAAAGTTTTAATATACAGCGGAAATTAATGGCCACTCAGAAATGGCGTTAATTTGTAATATTATTATCAGCCTGGCCAGCTGAGAAGTAACTTTATCCAATGTTTACGAGCTTGACAGGTTTGCACCCAATTTGTAGCGCTTTAGTTTATTACATTCACGTTTGCTTTCTATGCAAACGGAAAGAGCAGCCTTCCATGACTCGGCACTGACACGTACAACTCGGGGAATGCTAATTAAGTCGCGATCTTTTCACAGCTGATTTCATCTGCCCGATATTAAAAGTCTTTTTTGAAAAAGCAACATCAACAAAATGCATTTACGAAATGTGAGTTCTTCCTGTGTTTCGGCATTACACAATGAGAAGTCGAGTCATCGGCTATAAATAAAGGCACTTTGAAGTGATTTGCAATGCAGATTATCCGCTCTAAACATGACTCAGTTATTTTTTTAGGCAATAAAATAAGAGGTGAGGTTTTGTAGTGTACCGGTATAGCATTATCAATGGTTTTATATACTTTAATGTTTAAAGCTTATTTTCAGCCAGTTTGCATCCAGCAGTCAAACCACATCTCTGTTGTCTGGTAACAAAACTTAAATTCTGAGACAGCTAGTGTGTTTTTGTTTGTTTGTTTGTTTTTTGAATGAGTAGCATTTTGTTGCAGATCTTCTGATCACAGATAGTTCAGATGTTAAAAGAGAGTCATGGGATGGACACCAGATCTTGGTAAATTGTGCAGTGAAGGTTGCTGAGGGAGTATCAGTTCGATTCACTTGGAAGAGAGAGACAAAAGCTGGAAACATAACCTTAAAAAGACAAACTCATGTTGACACAAAGACACAGAGTGAATTGACCTTGGATACAAATACGGAGGAAGATTATAATGATCTCCTTTGCATCGCCAACACACCATCAACAGAAAAGGTGCACAGAATCACGATAAAGCAGCTAAGTAAGTTTGACAAGTTTGTTTTTAGTTTTCGGTGAGCTCCCTCTGAGACAGAAACCCTTACTCACCCGTTTCCCTCCCCTTTCTTACTCATCCTCAGTCTCTCCTCTGCCAAAACACAAAGTGGTACCCAGGCTACCCACACTACTACCAGATGTAGAGGCTGGCATTTGCCCCCAGTAAACAGAGATCAGTCCTTATTTCCTCACCAAGAAGGGAGAAGGGGCACAAAGTTTATTTATGTATTTATTTGGTTACAGAATTGCCAGGTCCACCACAAAACTTGCAAGCAATGAGAGTGTTTGAACAGGGTCAGTCTGTCAACCATCTGAAATGGGAGAAACCTCTGAATGATGGCGGTTCACCAATAGACAGATATGTTGTTCAGTACAAACCTAAAGATATTACAAATTGGGACCTAGCCAAAGAAGAGGAGACGACAAATCTTGAGTTTAAAGAACTTGAGTTGGGGTATAATATGAAGACATATAATGCGCAAGTACGATCCATAAATAAAGTGGGTCGTAGCAGACCCTCCAATGTGGTGGAAGTCCAGTTAGGTGAGTGAAAACCAACTCCCAAAAGACTGAGTTTTGTAAAATCCAAAATCAATCCATGCAACCATACCTGAAATGAACAAAATAAATACCTCCAAAATATTGAATACTTTCAAGATATTCATTGAAGAGTTATTTCAAAACTTGTGCTACATCTGATCCTTCCCCTGATAGTGATTGCCATATTGCTTTTGCTATGCTGATCCGTGCCTATGCATGACTGTGCCTCTCTGTTGTTCTGTATCTCTCTATATTTATATTTGTTTCCTTTCTCTCTTTTCATTCCCAGATCCAGATGTAATTGGTGAGACACAGTCCCGGGCACTTAGCGTGCGACTTGTCTCGTACAGTGGAATCACTGTGCTGACATGGTACTTTGTGTATGGCTGCATTATGGAACTATTATTTCCTTGAGGTGAATAGTATCAACAAGGCTGATGTTCTAGCAGCAAGTCAGGCATTTCTGAGTTTCCCTTTATGATCTGTTTTAAGATGAGGCCTATACTGCAAAACCTTACATATGAAATGAGTTTTATGTGCATGAAAAGGAATATTTTGAGTATGAAAGGCTTTGCTTTAGGTGCACCTCATTTTGAAGGGAAGCAGAAGGCTTTTCATAAATGTAGCATTTGATATATTGGTTAATAGTAATATTATTATTTACTTGCATAGCAAATGGTTTGAAAGACTTGCATATAATTATTCTAAATATGCGACAAATAATTGACCTATCAAGCAATCATCCATTATTACTGCATAATTGCATACATACAATAGCCTGTATACAGTAAAACTATTATGAGTACTATACCAAAGGATTGTAAAATTCGGTGAAAAGAGATTTATATCCTACAATGAAATTGCAAACCTAGCCAGTAATGTTCAGTGGTGATAAAAAAAGAAAAGGCTTGTTTTTCTCGTGATTGGGGGAGGTTGTATATCACTCATGCATGTGCACAGAGACTTCCAAAACTAAGCTGGCCATATTGAAATTTTCACTTATTTTGCAATGCCATTGTACCGTCAACACACTCCAAGAAGGGAACATGAACTGAGGTGGCACATTTTATAACTTTAGTCAAAAAAAAAAAAAAAAAATTCAAATAGCAGTGACTTATGATGGCAATATGATTTTTGTTACAAATTTTGTACTATCAAAATTGTGTTGTGACACATTTTACTGGAGCCAGAATAATATTCCATTATAGAACTGGTTTGTGGTTTAGTTATTATGGTGCTTATTGCAACCCAAGTTCAAATTTATTCCCAGTGAATATTATGACGCATCTTTTACACTTTTTAAGAAAGTTGGAATGTGATTTGCTTTGTTTTGTTGTATAATGTTTGCAAACCATGTAATGGTAATACTGCATGCATTGATCATTGCCTGGTTAAGAAAATTAATATAATTTTGTTTTAATGTAGGCATACTGCATATTACAAACTAAGATAATAAGTTAACTTGAGTTTAGTGCAATATTAAAGAGTGAATGTAGCTGCACCAACAGTAGAGAGATGACAGGGTTTTGCAAGAGTAAAAATCACTTTAGTTTGGCAGATGTTTTCTGCAATTTAAGTGATAGATATTTATTTTATAATAATATATTATGCAAAATTTTATTTCTTCAATAATATTGCCCTGAGCATTGATTGTTCTTCTTTATCAGTAATGATAATAATAGTATCATTGCTCTTATACCTCAGTGAGAATGTTTCATTGCAATGTATATCACACTTGTTGAACTGTAATACGGATCCACCAGTAGCCTGTGAAAACAGCTGTCTCTCATCAAAATATTATGAGCTGTCACTGACAATCAACACGGTAGGGTATAAAACAGATGAAATATCCTCCTGGAAATTGAGATCCAGTCTCCTGTAAAAATATTATTGTGATATCCTCATCAAGCAGGAGTAATATTGAGGGACTATCATTGCATTTGAGTTGGCTTTGTGTTATGTGTGAATATTGCAAAAAGTTTAACTATATTTATTAAACCAGGAAATGCACAATACTGTAGATAACTTAATAGCTGTAGTAACTAGAGTAATATTAATATATCAGTATTAAAGGTCTTTAAAATAACTAAATGCCTCCATTCTTTTGCACACCTACTTGGAATTTTTACAAATCAAAACAAACATAAGTTCACACTCTTCAGTCCCAGGAGGGGTGTTTGTGTGAACAGCTTTCTGAACCAGGGCATGGCTTTTATGATTTGGCAACCCTGTAATCCATAAGGATCATTCTGATAGCCCTACTAAAGCAAAGGGTTGCCTGTCATTTTGCTACTAGATAAACTCCCCCTAAAATGGTCCGAAAGGCCAAAAACTAGATCTGATGCGATTGTCATGTCTCCAGTCTCTCCTGATCAAGTTTTTGGCCATTTTTTTGGGAGATTATCCAGCGTAGGCTCTGTGTGTACTGAACTGCATACAGTACAAGCTCACTACATCACACATTGAAAGGATATACTTTGAGGCTTAAAGAGTTAACTTATTGGCCTTGTACAACCCATACAACACAAGTACCTGAAGTAATAAGACATCAGTCATGTAACATTTCCTTTGCTTGGTGAAGCTTGTTTGAATGTGCTGCTGATGGTCGAACAAAGTGACTACAAGTGACTTGTAGGGGCACATCTTTACCACTCAAGCTTACTCTGTTTACAAACTCTGTCATGTTTTGTCTCATTGCCTCAGCATCACCGTCTGGAGATTCTCCACGCTGTACCAGGTATGTTGCTAGACAGTAGCCAGTCATGAAAGCATCAAAGCCTGCTCGATGGCCACAGTTGCGAGTCTTGACCTGAGTCTGATTTAATGTCGGGGAAGAAATTTTCAGCTCTTCCAAGCGAGATGTTTCTTCATTGGAGGGCATTCCTTGGGAGGCATGTTCACTAGTGTCGTGATCTGTGGTCAAAGTCAAAATTTCTACTTCTATTCACACCAGATAAAACCGAAAAGCAGGCAATAGAAAATATGACAAATACCCTCAAAATGAAATTATTGAAAAATCTCCACATGCCACATAAATCAGGCTGTAACAGCATACAAAAATGCACATGCAGCTGAGATCTCAGAAATTTTGGATCTGAATTTCTTCATGATGCTAACTTTCTGATTTTTGTGCTAGTTCCTGTAGCTTGGACACAACCAACCTGCTTTGGAGTGTTTTCTCCGTTTGCGCTTCTTGCGCTTGGTTTGTAACAGTAAGTCTTCATGATCCAGAATAACGTCAAGGTCATGCGAGAGGGGACACTCCTTTCCTTGCAGGCAGAATCCATGTGCCTGGAAAAGATGGAAATATTGAATACATTATCAACACTGTGTACTCTGACTGGGCAGGAGTTAACCCCTTTACTTTGTTTCAAATGCCCTACATAAGTGATAGGTTTGCTTTATGCTTTTAACGTCCCATCCCCCACCCCTCTTCTTTATCACTCAAAAGAAGAAGGCATCATTGAGCTTACCATGTATTTTGGGCACGGAGCTTTACTTCCATCGGTGGGGTTGACTTGGTTAGGTTGGGTGGAACAGCTAAGTTCTTCTGTCCATGCCAATAATGATTCAACATTTGACATACTGACAGCCACGTGGATCTGCCCACTAGAACAGCGAGATGCATTGCCCCTTTGACTAAAAACATAATTTGATTTTAGTTAGAATGCATACACGTATCTGGGGGATATATGGATATACTGAACAGCAATAATGCTTGAAATGTAATCATATTATATTTTCACTTTGAATTTGTGCCAAAAAAGGACCTGGACATTTTGCCTTTCTTCATACCTTTTTAATAACAATAGCGCTTTCAATTTCTGGCACTCAAAGAAAAAAAGCCTGGGTGATAGATTTTGATCATGTGACCGCCTTAGCCGAGGGTATTTATCCTGTGTTGTTATCATGGACACAAAAAGAGAATAGCACTTATATAGTTTAAATGGTTGCACTTCCTCAAGAAAGTCAATGATGTACCTCTTTTTGAAAATGTAACCTAAATATGATGCCGGCTCCCTCACATGGAACTCTGCAATGTACTTTGTATCCAGTATTCCACCAGGAAACATTTCTGCTAAATCAGCTGTAAACACCTGGAGCTTTCCTGGCAATTCTGCATAGAAGTTCTGATACAGAAATACCAGGTCCAGCAGGCCATTGTGCACTACAACTGGTTTGTTAGATAAAACCAGTCGAAGGAAGAGATTCCTCAAAGAACATTCCTTGTAGTTGTGGGAATCCTGAACAGATTGGTAAAAAGAAAGAAAAAAGAAAATGATCATTATCATGTGAATTGAAATATTCAACGTCATAATTTGAATGCCCGATGTTTGTTTTTGGTTACTGCAATCATCTAATCTCCAAAATGAACATGTCAAAGCGTCCATTGATACTTTTGAGGCATAGAGAAGGTATACCTTTTCCAGCCCTCTTGTAAATGGAATTCCTTGGGAATACTGTTTGTTGAAATCAAAACCATGGCCCACAAGGAACTTCAAAGAAGCAGGCTCCACCACAAAGTTATCCATGCACAGCACCCAAACATTGAACGTCTGAACTTCAAAGTGAATCTGTGTTGATTCATGCCGCTCTTCTGGTTTAGTATCTGACTGAGATTCAGGTTGTACTTGTTTTTTCTTCTTGAAGAGAGAAAGACCCAAAGAGAGTATTGATCTTGTCTTTGCAACATCGCAGATGTACTTGTAACGATCCTCCACTGACCTGGAAAGAGATAACAAATTAAAATAGTTATTTTGTGTGCTGATAAGAAATATATATATATATTTATATTGTGGTTACATGACGTAACTTACTGAGACATAAGTTTCTTCCTTTCGCCAATACCACTGAGCTCCTGCAAAACAAGAGAATTTTATGCGTGTATTTTATTTAATACTATACTCTGTCTACAAAGTACCACAGAATAAGGAGTCCAGAAGCATCATCCAAGCTCACAGCTAACCGTATCGACTGCAATAAAGGAAGATTCCTTGACCCAATCCAACAGCAAGGGCCATACTTGGTCCAGATTTTCTGCACTCACATCTATAACAGGAACGCTGTGGAACTTTGCGCTCATTTTGCACAGAACTCACAAACTCCGCCAGGCGTTCCTCACAACCTAGAGCCAGCTCTCTGCAAACCGATTCTGACCGTGAAGGCCTGGGCTCACTCAGCACATGTGAAACAAAATGGCCGGTTAGAAGTTTGCAGCAAAAACGTTCCAATCGCAAATTGTACGCTTTGTGTTGTTTACTAGCTTTCTTGTCGATTGTGATAAGGCTGCTGTATCGTGAAGGTTCAACTTGACGTTTACTCTTCAAGCTTGGAGTGTATTTAGACGTCTAAACATGAAGTTGACAGCTGACCTAATTTTACAAACCGCTCAGTATACAAACGCGCTTCGGGACCGCGAACTTGACTTGAGAGGTACGTAAAGGTCGTTTTACTTGATAAAACATTGATAAGAAGGTTTTCGTTCGTCTTCTGTTGGAAAATGCTTGAAAGTTTGTACGTAGATCTTTCCTTCCTTGCATGCTAAAATTCGGCATTGTTTTGCCAACTTTTGTATCACAGGTTACAAAATTCCTGTGCTGGAGAATCTAGGAGCCACATTGGTAAGTATGGTTTGTACGGTTTGGTCCTTGTTTGTTTGTCCAAGCTGCATAAAGTCATGTCAGTGCATAAAGTGGTACAAGTGCATGTTGTAAACATTTTCATCTCTGCTAACTGTCATTGAACAATGTTGAGGTTTTGTCTGCTGTTGAAAACAGAACCCAACATTTTATGATTATGATTCATTCGTGTTCTGTTTCTCTTACTCTTTTACTAATGATTTTTGCAAATGATTTTTCACAGGATCAGTTTGATGTTCTTGATTTATCTGACAATGACATCCGCAAGTTGGAAGGTTTCCCCTTACTAAGGAGACTCAAGACCATCTTGCTAAATAACAACAGAGTCTGGTAGGTCAATATTCAGTTTTACTGTCTTGTTGATCATGTGATCTCCTTTTGTATGGTTCACTTCTGGTTTCCAGACAACGGGCAAAATAAACTACTGTATTTCTTTTCGTATTCTAAATATATTTAATTGCTTTGAACTGACAGAGAAAGTGTATGCAGGGTACTGTGCTTGTGTTTTGTGTGTTTGAGATGTGTGTAGTTTGTAGATACTCCCAAAGTCTAACATGTCTCAATATATTTGTCACTGGTAAGTGCTCAGGACTTCGGCAATGGAACAGGTAAAGTGAACAGGCATGTTTTCTGTGTTACTGGCGTCACCCAGAATAACACTATATACAGAGTCAGCTCATCAAGGAAGATGTTCTGACATTTTAGTGTTTAAATATTTCAATCTGAATTGTTTCATGATAAACTTTGATTCTCTAATCAGTCAGTCAACAGAGATACTTCTCCATACTGTACACAATACCTTGTATCTCGTACATTGTGGAGAAAAATAATTTAATATTGTTTGTTCTGAAGTAAAAGGTAAAGTGTTAAACTGTAATCAGTGCAAGGGCTAAATATATAGATTTTAGTTTTCCAGTGTTTGTAACCTTCTTCTTGTCAAGTGACATTCTTCTAATCTGCACATCTTTCTTTTGTATCTCTGAATAAAAGTCGGATCGCTGAAGATCTGGAGAAAAGTTTGCCAAATTTAGAGACCCTTGTGTTGACCAGTAATAACATGCAGGAGCTGGTAAGTAACTTTAGACTGTGTTGCTGTTTGTGCCTGTGATGTTCATTCTAACTCTGCTTGACCTGAAAGTATAACAACATTGCATGTCATGTGGAAATTACCATAGTTCACATTTCTGATTGTTCTTATTTCATATTTGTCTTTGTAGAAAGAGCTAGACCCCCTCCACTCAGTCAAGATGCTGAAGTATCTGAGGTAAGGAAATGCACTGAAAATCGTGCTGATAAAACTAGAGTCAAGTCACATATATAAATTTCTTTAATCTGTTTATTAGAGTATGTTTTATCTGTTTGTTAGAGTATCTTTTATCTGTTTGTTAAAGTATGTACAGTATTTTTTTGATTTGGTACTGTATATGGAATAGAGTACATAAATCTTCTGCTAAAAGTAACATTGGTTTTGCTCAGTGAAATAATGAGCCACTAAACTGTGTTTTGCTCTTAACAGTCTGCTTCGAAATCCAGTAACAAACAAACCTCACTATCGACTCTACGTCATTCACAAACTGCCACAACTTAGGGTGTTGGACTTTCAGAGAATCAAGCAGAGGGTGAGTATTTAAGTCAGTAAAACTTTAGCTACATTACACAGTAAATTGCCATTGCTGTCGGAGCTTGCACATAGTGTTTTAGCTTTGTGAGATTCAATCTACACAAAAATGTTTGATTTTAGGAGCTCTTGCACAGTATACATGTATGTACATATCAGTCACTGGTGATCAAAAGGTGAAAGTTTGATCTGTACACTTTAAAGATTAAGCATTATACTTTATATGTATACTGTTGCTCTGAAGGAACGAGAAGCAGCCAAGCGAATGTTTAGTGGCAAAAGAGGTGATGGCACAGCAAAGGAAAAGAAAAGACCAAAGACGTAAGTACAAATTTAGTAGATTTTGTCTCGGTTGCTTTATTATATATGAATCTCTGGTTTGTCTTTATACAGCCTTCTAATAGCATTAATTTGTGGGTGAAGCAAGGTGTCTTTGGACAGATTTTATAAGGCTTACTCTTTGCCTGTCCCTCCCAAGAGCTCCGAACAAACTACAAAAGAACTTTCAATAACTCTTTCCAACTATTTTAGTGTGTGCAGTACTTCCTATTGAGTTGTCTCCTATTGAGTGGGCTCCATTTGAAACCCCCATTTTAAAATCACAATATTTACAGTGTGTTAATTTTACTAATCTTTCTCTGTTATTCTTAGCATCTAGACCTTTCCCTCTTTTTGTTTTGACAGATTTGTACCTGGCGAGCCTGCAGCTGAAGCACCCAAGACACCTGTTGCACCAACAAGGAGTCCAGCTGGACCTGATGTAACTGCTATTAAGGTGAGCAATGCCCATTCCAGTCCCAGTGGAAAAATATCAGTGAAAACCTACATACAAGGAACGTTTTGTGGGAAATCTTTTGAAGTCACTTTGAGATAAAATATGCCATCTTTATCATTTCTAATATTCTTTCAGTTGGACTATTTTTTGAGTGCGATTTTTCTTTTACTTTTTTTTTTTTTTTTTTTTTTTTTTTTACTTAGCTACAGGTATGAGTTCTTTGTTTCCTGGGGAAAGCTTTCATTTATATAATCCATTCAAATACTGTTTTTGGTTCACAGGCTGCAATTGCCAATGCCAAGTCACTGGATGAAGTGCAAAGACTTGAGATGATGTTAAAGACTGGTCATGTACCAGGAGCACAAGGACCACAAAACGACAACAATGAGGAGGAGGAGATGGAAGTGCAGTCTAACGGCAGATGAGCTTCACACACAAACAGCACAAGACCATTTATTCCAACTTTGGTTATGGGTGTTGATGTTACACTTGATTGTCCCTTCTTGTATTTTAGGATAACCATTTCTCTGCCTTGTTTATCTGTCCAACTTATACTTTATAAGTTCAAGAAACTATAACTCCATTCAGCAACAACATGAACTGTACTCACTGAGAACAGCTTTCAATCAAGTGGTCACACCAAGGGCTCAGGAATGTGATGATTCTGCAATGTAGGTTGAGACGATTGCCTTATGGCCAAGGTCTAACACTTTTGTATACAGTTTTATGTAAAGTTCTTATTTTATATCTGTCATTTTTTCTTACTGAACTACATGCAGCTCTGTATTGAAAGGAGTTATCTTGGGGCTCGAAGAGAAAATAATGTCAGTCTTGGCACATTCTTTCGTGATGTATACGGATGTACATGGCCAGCCAATGCTATTTTCTGTGGACTCTTACAGGAATTTGTAAAATAATGGCTGTAAAGTCCTAACTGACTCCTGCTAATAAAGCAACCAAAAATAATATTGTGTTGTCCAAGTTTTTTCTGCAAGCGATTGACCCTCATTTTCTACTGATCTACTAATATTAACTGTTTTAGTAAATGTCACTACATCAGTCATGCAAAAGCTGTAAAACAGCACAAGTTTTATTCTTATTGGTTAATTAGTAGCATTTTTTCTCTGTGGTCATAGTACATTCTGCAGTATACTGATTGCATTACATGTAATACAATAACACAACATTATTTGACATCATTCTTTCAAAATATGTAACAACCTAGACTGCTTTGAAAGCCTGGTAAAAAAAAAGGCCCTTCCTTTTAACCTCTTAGAGTTGAGCCTTTTTTGGAGAAATCGATATTTCGTATCAGAAACTGTGAAAAGTCGTGTTTGTTTCCCTGAAATAACTCGTCTCCAGACTCCCGACTGAATCGACTAGTTCTCACCCTCTCTCGGTCATGACACTCGTGGCGTGTGATTGGTTGTTGAACGAGAATGTTCCAAATTTAAAATTAAAAGGGCCAACAGAAAACGTTCGGTTTTCATGCACGCGACTCGTGAACTGCAGAGAAACCTTTCCGTTCTTCGGGTTATTTCTACAGAGCCATGGAGGCTGGAGAGGTTTCCTGTTGTGTTTCGGTCGAAGCCTTAGATTCAAACGGCGTTGTGTCCAGGAGGAAGACTTACAAAAGCGTCAGATTGCTACTCGGTCGGGACGAGTTTCAAGATATTATTCTCAAGATCGAAAGTCAACGATCTCCACTTGGTAAGAACTATCGTCTGAGAGATATTACCATCCACAAACGCTTCTTAAAAGATGGCAAGGCCACCATAAAACTCGTAACTCAGAAAATGCAACTGCTGCTGTCGAACTGCCCACCGAGTCAGCTTGCGGCGTTTCTGAAATGCATTTCTTTGAAACTTGCGAAACAAAAGACAGGTGGTTTCACCTCGGAGAGGAGGCGGCTTTTAAGCGAAAAACCTCGTTCGTTTGAATACATAAGTCCATTGACGCACAAGGATCTTCCTGAGGGTCAGGATCAATCCTGCAGAAAGCGACAACGAGACGATGCAGGCCACCAAACCTCGACGACACCAAAACGAATCAAAACCACCAACAATAACCTCGAGAGTGGACCACTTCGAAAGCGTCTAAACGGCCTAGGAAGTTTTCAGGTTGAGCTGACAAAAGAACAGCTCGCAGTTGTGAAAGCCGTCCGAGCAAAAAGGAACGTTTTCTTTACGGGCAGTGCTGGTACGGGCAAGTCCCATCTCCTGAAATCTCTCATCGGCATTTTACCGCCCCAGAGCACGTTTGTGACCGCCAGCACTGGAGTAGCCGCGTCACATATCTGTGGGACAACGTTGCACGCATTTGCTGGTGAGTGTATACGCCGGTACCTGGCAGTTGGATAAATTATATGCCAGACCACCAATTTGTACAGTGTACACACGTACTATTTATATAATTATATTATATTATTGAGGTATTTATATTATTGAGGTATCGATGGGCATAAATATATCAATAAGTTACAATTAATCGTTATAATTATCAGTGTTATTTCCTGCACAATAAAACTTCATTTTAACATACTTTTTTTAGACACTCTGGGCTTCACTTTTCATATTCTTCAACTAGGTATATATTATTCACAAATTCAGGCTAATAGTATTGCATGGATTGTCCATCTGTTCAGGGATAGGGACCGGAAGTGCCCCTTTGGTACAATGCGTGGAGTTGGCTTCTCGACCTGGTATTATGCAGAAATGGAAAAGATGTCAACATCTCATCATTGATGAGATTTCGATGGTTGATGGTGATTTTTTTGACAAACTGGAGGCTGTTGCACGGAGCATCAAAAAGAATGACAGACCATTTGGGGGCATCCATCTTATTCTGTCAGGAGATTTCCTTCAACTCCCACCAGTTGCAAAGTACACAGAGAAAAAGAAGTTTGCTTTTCAGGTAATTAGACAAACTGTCACATGTACAACACTGCACACCAAGCCCACCCTTGGGACATTTCTGCATGGCTAAGAATTCCCCACCTCTGGGGTAGGAAAGGCTGGAATTTCACCCCTTTGCTCCCACTCAGTTCCTATTATTTTTTATGTTTCCTGAATAAGCCTTCTCTTTATTCAGGCTGCTAGTTGGAGAGACTGCATTTCAAACACAACTGAACTGGTGCAAGTTCACAGACAGAAGGATCCTGTGTTCATCTCTATTTTACAAAATATCCGAGTTGGAAGGTAACTATTACTGTATATGACATTTCTACCATGCAAGACTTTGATTGGAATCAGCATACAATAATGTATGATGCAATCCTTCACACTGGTTTGCCCTAATTTATTTATATTAACTTCATTGCCTGCAGCTGTCCTACAAAGCTTGTAGACCGCCTCATGGCAACGAAGAACCAGCAAATTGAGAAAGATGGCATCCAGGCCACCAAACTCTGCACACACAAAGAAAATGTAAACCAGATCAACATCATGCACCTGGAGCAACTACCTGGCAAAGTGCGAACGTTTAATGCCTGTGATAGTGACTCTTCACTCAGTCCAACATTGGACAAACAACTGCCAGTTGAGGAAAAGCTTGATTTGAAAGTTGGTGCTCAGGTGGGCAAGTTGTGTTAATGTAATCAAGGTGCATGATTTTTACAGTTTTTCTGTAAACATTGTACTTAGCAACAGTATATAATGTATCAATTTAATTTTTATGAACATTATGATGTGGCCCTATATCCATCTGTAACAACTGGTCCAATATTCACTGTGTGCATTGCTATCTCCCAAAAGGTGATGCTCACAAAGAACCTGGATGTATCAAAAAGATTGGTGAATGGTGCTCGTGGAGTCATCTTGGATTTTGAGCCTGGAAATTCTGGTAGGTTTATTTAATAATTTTGAGAAATGTATGCCACAAACATTGATTATGAGGTACAATTGACTGATCGAAGTTATAAAGTTGTTTACTGTGCATCAGTACTAGCTATGTCCAGAGATATTGTTTTCAAAATAATGTGAATTATCACCAACTGTCCCACTGCAGGTTATCCCATTGTCAAGTTTAAGTCTGGTGTCAAAAAAGTCATGGGACCAGAAAAGTGGGTTGTAAAGATGGGTGCCGGAGGAACAGTTACACGCAAACAGCTGCCATTGCGTCTGGCCTGGGCTGTGTCTATTCACAAAAGCCAGGTGGGAACTGTAGATCTACATGTCACTTCATAAATTATCCTGGCCAGTACATGGATAGTACAGTCTATAACTTCATCCTGAGCTTGTCTCTTAAAAATGCACCAAAAGCTGAACATTTTCAGCTACTTTGGTTATCATTACCCTTTTAGACAGGTGATAAATATTTTGGGATGGCCCAGTCACAATTATATTACAAAAAAAATATTATGGTGAAAGGCCTTGGTGTTGATTTGTCATGACATGTGAGGATGCACCACCAATGTCTTAGCCCGACTATAAATTCCCATCCATCACTTTCTTTATGTACTTGCACATAAAAGTGTTCTAATCTAACCTCTCAAATCCTCTTGCCCACAGGGCATGACCTTGGACTGTGTGGAGATCTCACTGTCCCGGGTGTTTGAATACGGTCAAGCTTATGTGGCCCTCTCGCGTGCACGGAGCCTTCAAGGTCTGAGAGTCCTGGACTTTGACTCCAAAAGTGTATGTGCACATCCTGATGTTCTGCGGTTCTATGCCAAACTGAGGAGAGAGAGCAAGATGACAGTAACAACCCTACACAAGTTGGGAGATGAAGACAAGGAGAACCGTTGCCTGTACTAAAGTGCAAGCTGAACAACAAATCGTGGTCTTCACTTGTGCACAAAGAGGACATTCTGATACATGCAGCAGTTAAGCAAACAAGAAGTAATCAGATACAGGACAAATTCCACTTCAATGCTTCCTGCTGTACTTTAGTCGCAGTTGCCCAGTTTTGGCCATTCCTTGTGGGAGTGATCAGAGACAAACTTCTCCTTTCAGTACACAGTGAGCTACACATGGTCAACAGTATGGAGAAAATGGCAGGTGATCTCTTGGTTGGTCAGATTATCAATTCTTCCAACACTGTACATTTTGAAGGATAGGAGAATAAAATGCTGCAGAAGGACATACCAGAGGATTAAGGGTTAAAATACCACAAATTCACAACAAGAACTCAGCAATCAGTCAGTTGGAAGTCATTGCCTCAGACATTATTTTACTGTTTTAGGCCTCATTGTACAACCTCAACTGGAATATTATTTATTTTATTTTCTACTACACTATTTAATTTTTATATCCATGTTGTAAATACTGTAAACTAAGAGAATTTGACGTACTGAATTTGTAAGTAATATATATTTTTTAGCTACCTGTACCTAGTAACAAATAAAATGTTATTATGCACTGAATCCAATAACTTGTGAAAATAAGAAACTGCAAATATCAAAGAGTTCAGTTGAATACAAAACTAGTCTCTCATCAGTACCCAAACTGCTGCTGTACAGAACACAACAACCATCAACATACAAGACACTGCAGAGGACCATGTGTGACTTGCCCCGCTGTCACCAGACACCTGTCAATCAAAATTATGTGGTGAGGTTCTAGCATTCATTATCCAGCAGCTGACACATTTTACTACGTTTTTCTTGGGGAACTGTCATAATCATACAACAGAGGTGGAAATAGAATGTCTGTTAGGAAGATCAGGAAATCCCACCTTGGAACAATGAAGTTGTGCAACATTGCCCCTCAGGAATGGGGGAGGAAAGGATGACAGGCAGCTTTGGAATCAATAATTATTGATTTGTTAACTATACTCATAGCTAGTCAATTGTGTAAGCATCAAATGTCAACAAATACAAACGACATACAAGGTTATGTAGCTTTTGTGCAAAAACTTCAAAGGAGAAAGTGTTGATGACATGTTTGTTTCCTGCATCACCAAGTCTGTCCCTGAGAGCTGGGTCTTTGACAAACTTGAACATGGCTTTTGCAAACGCCTCTGCATCAGGCATACACAGGAATCCAGTCTCCCCATCCTTGATGGTTTCTAGGGGTCCCCCACTATTGACAGCTATGACTGGACGTTTTGTGTACATTGCTTCGATTGGAACAATTCCAAAGTGTTCATGGCTTGGTGTGTAAATGAGGCACGAGCAGCCATTTAGCAAGGATATCTTCTGAGAGTCGCTGAATGATCTGACAAAGGTGACTTTCTCAGTTAGCTTGTATTTATCTGTCAATTGCCGCAGTTCCAGATAATATTCCTTGTTCTCGGTGACCCTATGATCATAGCCACCTAGACATACAAAAAAAAAAAAAAAAAAAAAGCACCAGATATTAAAAAAGTTGTGGTGCTATGCTGATAGTAGCTTTTTTACCACAGCAGTCTGGAGTATCCAACTAGAGAGAATGGTCTCAGACAAAATCTTGGTATTCACCTGCCATAATCAGATGTACTCCCTTCCACTCAGCATCACTCAAGATATTTTTCAGCCAAGCAAGTGCCTCTAGTGCAAGCTTCAGGTTCTTCTTCCTTTCATATCTGTTAATCGACAGGAACACCGTCTGAGCACCTGGTGGTATCATGTCTTCACCATCATCTTCAAGGACTGGTGAATCAAAGGCTTTGAAGTTCAATGATGGGTACAGAACTGAAGGACGTTTTTTTCTTAAGCTGATGAAAGTTGACACGAATGTCTCAGCTGTAAAGTTGCTGTTGACAAGGACGATGTCTGCTAGACCTGCAAAAGATGAAACAGTGTTATTGTTAGTCATTAAACTCTGCCATAAGTCCATGTGGGTATGGAAAAGATAAACAAAATTTACTGCAGATCTGCACAAGCTCCGCCCCCTCCCCTCCCCCCAAAAACCCACCTACCCCACCCCACCCCCCTACTCTATCCGAAGTTTAACACCAATTTACCTGTGGTAAATTCTTCTAACCAATCTAAAGGTGCACGATAAAGTTTCTTCAGCAAGGTTCGCCGTTGGGTTAACAGCATATCGGGGAAATGGCAATAAAATATAACTTTGGCTTTTCCCAGTTTAAGGACTGGCACACAGGCTGAGACCTGGTCACAAATCACGACATCCGATCTCAACTTTGAGAAGAAGACCAGATACACAGCCACGTAAATCATCCTAACGTAAGCCCAAAACGCGTAGAAGCGTCCGCAACAATGTCTGGGCAGCCAGTCGCCCGCGGCGGTCACTTTCAAAGTGCCGTCTCTCGTTTCCTCAAAGCAGTGCGACGTGTCATGGTGAGCGGTGACGATATGGACATCATGGCCGTGAGATTTTAAAGCCAGTCCCGCATCCACTACAAGGCGCTCCGCTCCGCCTATTCCAAGATCTGGATGGATAAACGTTACTCGAACCATCCCCCGATTGCTGAGCAAGGAAGCTTTTACAATGACCAGGCGCCAAGAAGAGACTGGCACTAGACATGCGCATAAGCATTAGATGCTTCAAACATGGCGGATTTCTTGTGTGAAGGCTAATCGTGGTTAGACAGGATATTCTGGGCATTTAGGCTTCGTTTTCTTACTTTTCTTTGTCAGTTTGTATTTGAGACACTTTAGTCATGAGTGACGTGCGAGATATTCTCGAACTGGACCAGGGTGGGCAGTCGTTGCCTCCAACTAAGGAAGCAATTGTTGGTGGAGCAAGGGTACGTTGATGAACATTTAGTCGCTATAGCTTTACCTTAAGAGGGTTTCCACAACAAGTTTTGACTTTTATGATATAATTATTATATGTAAGCTGACTCCCCCAAATAATTAGACCTATTTCTTGCACACAAGCAGTAATATTTACCCCAGTCTAGCTGCCACTGAGGTACTCCAAACATGCTGAGCCTACCTTACCATTTTTCTTTTTGTATCTTTAGATAAAGAAGACCAGAAAACCACCAGAACCATTATTCAAACGCCCAGAAGGGATGCATCGGGAGCTTTATGCTCTTCTGTACAGTGATAACAGGTTAGGACTGGCTATCAAAAGTTCATTTATAGGAACTCCACCTGGCCCCTAAAAATATAATTTCACAAATCCTTAAGAGCTGGTTTTCATGAGCGACAGAAGCACAAGAGTCTTTATTTCACAGTGAAAACAGGCTCGCGTAAGCAGTGATGCAAGTACGAGCATAAGGATCTAATTTTTCTTTTCCTTGTGCTTGAGTTACTCAGAGGTTGGGTAAGATGGGGGTTACTCAATAGAAAATGAGTATTTAGGTGTCACTATTCACTCACAAATCTGCATATTTTTATTAGCATTCAATTCGCAACCCTTCTCCAGGCAAAAAGGAATCTTACTAAAGTCCTGTTTAGTTTGGTTTACTGTCTGTTCACTTTCCCATCTTCAGGGACTCCCCTCCTTTAGCTCCCACTGACTCCAGTCAAGGATACAAACAGATGAAGGCTAAGCTTGGTCGCAAGCATGTCCGCCCCTGGAAGTGGACCCCATTCAATAACCCTGCACGTCAGGATGGAGCAGTGTTCTACCACTGGAGGAGAGTTGCTGACACCAGGAAGGACTATCCCTTTGCTAGATTTAATAAGGTAATGAAGTTGTATCATCACAAAATGATAATAGTAGAGGTTAATGCAGCTATGCTCAGTTAATGAATGCACTGAGTCATTTCTCAAAAACATAATAAATCCATTCCCTGACAAGCAGTGAGAAAGTTTTCATAATCATATCAACAACCAAGTTAGTGTTACAAGAAACATTAGGGTCAGAAATGGCTCTTTCACACAACTCATGATGTACCTGTTTTTAGTGTGTATTAATATGTGTTCATGACAAAGGAATAAGTTAGGTCATTACTAGTAATCATTTGAAGGAGTATAAGAACAATGTATGTACGTGTACAGTACACAGTAAGTTACTTTTGAGTTTACTTTCTTCAAAAGTCAGGATAGCAGACAAACATGTACATGTAGAGAGGGAGAGAGAGTGTGTATGCCTTCCTTATTCAATAACTTCTCTCACAGATAAGTGCTTGTCTTTTTTATGTACAGAAAGTTGATATCCCAGAATACACAGATGATGAATACCAGGTACTGGGGAAACAATCCTTACACACAAATGTCTAAAATATGAATACAGTAAAATTTCTGAAATATGTAGACTGCATTTCTTCTAACACTTATCAGGACCAAGTTTTCAAATTCACAAAGATATTGTTGTAGCAAACAGTAGCCCCAAGATTCAAATTAGTGATCTGGACTATTTTACCCTTGTGTTGAAACCCTGTCTCAATGTTCAGTACATTTACTCACTTTTCATTTTTCACAGATGTATCTTCATGACAGCCCTCCCTCCACATGGACTAGAGAGGAAACGGATCACCTGTTTTATCTGTGCAGGTACAGTACAGCAACCTGTTCATTCACATGAATGTAATGTATTAAAATCACCAAGGAAATCACCACTGAAGGCAATAAGCAAGAGAAAAAAAACAACAACAACAGCAACAACTAGAACTTTGGGCTAAAACAACCCAAGGATTGTACCTGGCATATATTTAGATTTATTAACCTCTTGTTTTTGTGGTGTGTTGCAGGCGTTTTGATCTTCGATTTATTGTCATCCATGACAGATTTGATAAAGCTACATTCCAGGTTAGTATCATATTAATGATAAAGCAATCTGTGCCCCTGAACAAAATGGAATGTCTGAATGATATAAGGAGAATATTGATAGTCTGACCAACTTGAACCTAACAATAAATTTATTAGAGATCACCAGCCATACTGAATGACGCAGAGCCGGTTATGTATCAAAACTACATGTTTGGCTCTGATCATGCTAGGAGATTTTTAGTATTACAAACCAACAAGTATGATTTATAGTGATAATTTGCAGTGCAATATCATTCTGTAACTGTATTCGCTGTCGATTTTCTTGACAGCCAAGGACAGTAGAGGAACTGAAAGATCGCTACTACAGCTGTGTTACAAGGTTGCTCAAGGTAAATCAAGTCTTGAACATTTTGATGCATCTCTACATTCCTCTCTTTCACCCCCATACAGTACTTCAGGTTTTGAAGCCTGACATACTTCATCAAATATTAGAGTCAATATCATGACAGATATTGTAATGGAAAAGTTTATGTATAATGATATTTTAGGCAAAATAAATATGCATCCTCAGTCAACAAGCAAGTAGTGGAGACACTATTACCCACAGATTAAGACAATTGAGGTGATTAATGATTTAATTTGCAGAAACTGTATTTAGGTGGTTTTTCCCAGGTTGTAGTAGGAAAGCAGTTCATTGTGGTGTGGAATTTCTGTTTGTAGGCCAGAGTGCCGACAGGAGAGGATCCAGCTAACCTTCCTTACCCCTTTGATGCCCAACATGAAACAGAGAGAAAGCGCCAGCTGTTGAAGTTGTTCAATCGCACTTCAGAGCAGGTCTGTTTTAATAAGAGTATCCATAAGGCATGCAGACAGGTGTTCCCATGACCCATATGCTTGTGTAAATTATAATATTGTTAATATGTTACAGATAATCTTCCTCTGGGAATATTTTGTTAGTCGAATCCAAAAACATTATCAACATTTATGTATTTCTGTTCTTTCTTCTTTTTGGCTCTTTGTCAAACTTGTGATTTGTTTACTCTTTTTTGTTGTTGAGTGTCATTTCTGTTTTTGTAGGTGCGTGAGGAAGAGCTTTTGATGGCCGAGCTGAGAAAGATTGAGTTACGTAAGAAGGAGAGAGAAAAGAAACAGCAAGATCTCCAGAAACTTATAACAGCAGCAGAAAACCAAGCAGACTACAAACAGAGGTGGGACTGACTGAGATGCCAGAGAGAGAAAGAGAGAGAGAGAGGGGGGGGGGGGGGGGGGGGGGGAGGGGATGTTATTTGGACAGTTTGATCTACAGGGTTGAACCTCCAAATGCAAAACTAATAACTTTCTGAACTTTTCAGACGAGCAGAGAAGAAGTCAATCAAAAAGAAACCTATAAAGAAGAAAGGAGAAGTTGTTAGTGACAAGCCACCCAAGGTAACTTGTGATCACAAAGTGTGACACACTGCCCACATGACACCTGATTAACTCCGCATTTCTGGTTCCCAGGTGGATCAAGCTGGCGTGAAGTTCCCTGAAAGCAAAGGAGCAGGCGTGTGGCTACGGAGTTTGAGAGTAAGATTTTTCATATTTACCAAGTCACCACAGTTGTTATGGCTGCTAATTTGGGCTGATCACACAACTGATTAACACTTTAGACATACCCAGATGTTTAGGGCAGATGGGGAGAATTGGGGCCTATGTTATGGGGCCTGCACCTGAATCCCTACCCTGGGTGCCAGAGGTTTCTTGCTCTCGGTAGCTCTGAGCAGCATGGCCGCGTAAGGCCCTCACCCCCAGCCCTTCTGAGAGTGAGAAACCTCTGGCACCCAGGGTATTGAATCCCATTTACACATGCTAAAAAATGACACAGCAACACCAGATGTTATCACCACGCAGGCATTTTTTTGGCATGGCACCTGTAAGCCACCTTACGTACGAGAGGTAGTCATTGCACAGGTAAAAAAGGTGAATATATCAAATGGGGTTGCATAGAGTTAACCAGTTTGGTAACTTTCTCTGTACAGATGAAAATGCCAGCTTCAGTGGGAACAAAGAAAGCCAAAGCTGTAGAGCAACTGTTAGAGGAGCTTGGAGTTGGTAAGCAGTTACTTTTTTCTCTCATCAAGCTCAGTAGTGTTACAGTGGGATAGCTAGATGAGTATGTAGCTAACTACAGATTTTTTTATGCTGATGAATTTTCTTAGAATTTAGGAAAGCTACATCATATGATACTTGCTAGTTGTTTCAGTGACATGTCAGAGGTCATGGTACTCTCTCTATCTCAGATCTCCAGCCTATGCCAACTGAAGCCATCTGTCAGCAATTTAACGAGTTGAGGTACGTAAGCCATTAAGTCATTATACAATCAGCAATTTAACGACTTGAGGTACTGTAAGCCACTAAATCATTGTACAGTCGTTATTTCTAGTCTGTAGTATATCTCAAGGAACTTGCTTGTGATATTTTTGCAGGAATGACATGATACTTCTGTATGATCTGAAACAAGCAGCTGGTAACTGTGAATTTGAATTGCAAACTCTTAAGTAAGTAACGTACAGTATGCACATGAGTCACGTACGTGTCGATAAATAGACAGAATGGTGGAGGAAGACGGATTTATGTGCTCTCTCTCTCTTTCTCTTGCGTATTATTGTGGTTTATTTCTGCTTCTCTCCTTTTCATTTCTCACTTTACTCCAGCTCCTTTGTCCTTTCCTTTTTCCATCCCTCTGTCCCCTCCCCTGACTTCTGCCTGGGTGTTTTTGTATCACTGAATTCGCATTCACGTTGTGTACTTGTGTTCTTCTTGCAGACATCGACTGGAAGCTTGTGGGAAAGACATGTCCAACTTCAAGCTTGATGGTGCGTCATATGTCTTGAGTAGTGATAGGAGGGTTGGTAGGCCGATTAGGTTGCCATTTTCTCCATACTGAACTTCATACAGCTAACTGCGTATTGAAAGGAGAAGTTTGCCTCTGATCACTCTTTTGCCACTTATCGCTCTCAATTCTGACCTGTATTTATTTTTTTATTTATTTATTTATCTTTTTGTAGTTCCTGTGGAACCAGTATCTGTGATACCAAAGGCAGTTCCCGGGGTATGTTCTTCCTAATAATGTTATCAGACACTTCTAACAAACAAGGACGAAAACGGCAACGCCAGGGAGCGATGAAAATTGTCTTGACTTTTTAGACATGCAATTTTTTATTTTATTTTTGTCGTTGTTGTTGTTGTTGTTGTTGTTGTTGTTTTTTTTGCTCTTTTACCGTCGTCCTCCTCGGTTTCTTTCTCTTCTTGTTCTTTTATCAACAGCCAGTGTAATTACCAAGCACGAATCGATTTTCCACTTGTTCTCTAACTCGTGCTCATGTATTTTTTAGGTCTCTCTGCAGTCTGCAACTCCCCTGATAGATGCGGTTTCTCCCGCCCCAGGCACTCCGAACGCAGTAAGTTTGTCTTTCCCTTCGTTTAATAAGAAAAAAACCAACGTTGTCGCTCGCACAATTAATAGCAAGATAATGACTTCCTCGAAGTTTGAAAGCGACACAGTCAACATAAGCGTCGGTAACAGAGTGCGGTTTTTCACTTGAAAAGTTGTAAATATCGACGGTATTTTCGTGCTAGCAGGGTCTTATAGCTACTTTATATACAGTTTGTGATTGGTCCAAACAGCTTTGGCAGTATTTCGGCCCCGCTGTTAAACGCAATGGCAAAATAAATCGCGATCTGGTCACGCGAGCAAGCAGGTAGCGATGACGTCTTCTCATACTGTCGTCTGATTGGTTTCTTTTTCGTCCGAAAACTTGAAGTTTATCATCGTGGTTTTCGGCGACCGAGCACATGCGGCTTGAACACAGTACGTTTGTAACTGTAGCTTTTTTGGTTCGGAAAGCGAAGCCTTTCTTTACACACAAACCGTTAAGAAATGCGCAACCTTTCTCTAAAGAACCAAGCGAGTTAAAAGTAAAAACCAACGGTAAATTATTTTGGCTTCTGTTTTGTGCCCTTTGTGATCATTGGCGCTACAATTAGTTTGATAGTTTTGTTCTTACGAAAGTCAGTCGTGAATTGCTCTGTTTATTTATACGTGTTTTTTGTTTCAGCAGAGGAAAAGAAGAACAGCCGTGTTCTTAGATCAGAACCCTCTCAAGAAAATGAAGAAACTTTAACTTTTTTTTGTTTGTGGGATGTTTGTTGTAAATAAATTGCTCCGGAATTGTTTTCTATATAAAACGCTTTTGACTGTTCACTCAACCGAACCAAAATTCGAAAAATCGGGCTTACTTGATGTTGAAATTCTCCTTACTATTCTTGAATAGAAATTATAGTCCACGTGAAAGAGAATTCACGTTCTAAACGTTGGTTCGTTCCCAGGGCGGCGCTTTCGTTACCAGAAGCCCAGCATTCACCGCGCGCCGCCATTGTCCCCATATGAGGCTACAGCCGGCGTTTAAAGATTGATTTTTGTTTTCAACGCCTTACTGGCTAATAATCCATAGCTGAACCAGCGGGATGGGCCTTATTATTAACAGATAAGGACAATTTTAAACGATACTTAACAGCATCCACTGAGAGCTTGAACAGCGTATGAGATAACTTGTTGCCAGCTGGCCAAAGTTCAAACGGCAAAGTGCCAGATTTTCGACAGGAATAATTAGACAATGCGTGTATGTCGCTTGACTTCACAAGGCGTTCTTCAAAATGAAAATTTACGGTTTCAAAATAACGGCCTACTATGTGCAAAATAAGGCAGAGCACAGCTTATCACAACTTGCTTCAAGCTTATGAATAGAAGACAAATTCATTCGATTGTCAGCTTGAATAATTCATAGTTCGATTGACTATCTTATTCGACGTGCATGAAGCAAATGAAAAATTTAACAGCAGAGTTTCACATGTGGCAATTATTATCAATAAAGTGCTGCGACTAGCTTTTGGAAATTAAGCTACGCGGCGAGAAACTCGCAAAACAACAAAAAAATCAAAATAAAATATGATAGTTTCGCTCGGATGACATCACCAGCGGGTAAGCATGATTGAAACGCTTGCGAAAAATTTAAGATATTTCTCGAATGTATGAAAGTCTGCCCACGAAATTGCTTTGTTTTGATTTAAACCTCAAAGAAAATAAATTTGTTTTTATTTGCAACTCCCTAAATTTACCGGACCTAAGGACGCCGTATCCGAGTTCAATCCCCGCGGCGACTTTTTTTCTGCTCGAGTAGTTCTCCACGAACCTCGGTAACGCGAAATGAACTTTTTATAAGTGAAATGCTACCATCTTGGATTTTTGTATGAAGTAATCTGCTTAGCGTGCTAAAGCGCAGTTTCGACAGTTTCTTGAGCGAGGTTTTACCACCTGCTCCCGCCAAACCTACGGATCGACATTGACGGCTTTGGCCTCGTCGCTGTGGACTTTCACCCAAACAACACTTCAAATCTTAGGTAAAGTACTCTTATTTTACTTCCAAACCCTGGCTCGTTCAGTCTGTAGCATCGGGCTCAGTCCAAATCCCTGGTTTCGTTTTAACTATGCGAAAGTCAGAGTTAGTGTTTTTCAGAGCAGCGTGGCGTTGCTGTAGGCAATGCCAGAATGTAGCCAAGTAAAGGCGAAACAGTTTGGCAAGAAAATGACCAATGGTTTGATTCACAAATTTGCAAATACGTATTAGTATATGAAAACGAAGGAAAAAAAAAAAGAAAAAAAAAAAAAAACGCTCAGTAATCAAGTTAGCAACTCCGCGGGTATGTTGAACTTTTTCATCTTCTGTTAATTAGGCTGATTAGTATTTGTAGTTTTAGATCAAAATTCTTCGTTACTACGATTTAGTATCACAAATCACTTTTCAAGCCAGGCTTTTATAATTTTACCGATGGGTGGTCTTAAATTCTGACATGTTTTTACAAAAGAGCCACTATAGCATAGGAATATTCAAATGGTAGATGCACTAGTTGTTTCATATGCTCTGTATCTGCCCTCGTCTCCACGTTTATCTATGTCTGCTAGCCTAACAGACAGATTCATTCATTTGTCTCGCCTATATGATGAACAATTGTTTCAGCTAGGACAGTATCATACATTACCAGTACCCCGCAAATACGCCAAAATAGACCGGCTAAAAGGTGAAAATAAAGTTCTAAACCAATTCCCATAATTATTTGGACTTATAGATACGGAAATAGAGAGGCGAGGAATGAATTGCACGAACAGACGGAGTCATCAAGAGAATTTATAATTATCCTTGATGGAATAGTTAACATTTGACGCCTGTGACTAAATTCAATTTTAGAGTGGAATTACATAACGTGTTAGAATTCCTGATGTGTAGTGATTGTGTTGTTACTGGTGCATCCAGTCGATTCTGTCTCCTGATTTAGAAATGAATTCGAGTGATTTGATATTATTTTATCAAAATAATTCAATAATGTGCAGATAATTCTTGTCTGTCAGCTGTTAAAATGAAACACATAAAAAATATCCGCGAGCATCAGTAAAATATGTTCAGGAATTGTAGGTTTTCTGAATCAAACCAATCCTTCTTAGGGGACGGTTATTATGTAATCATTTCACCATTCAAAAAGTGAAACCAATCCATACACTTCAAAGGCTCTCCAAACCACTAGTGACAACGAAGGCCAAGAATGGTTTTGCTTGATCGTCGTGAAATAGGATGTTTATTACTAACAGCGTAAAAATAATGTCGGTACATCTAAAATTGGCCACCTGATGAAAGAAATAATTAATTACTAGCATGGCGGCATTCATCATCACTTCAGACGTGTTTTTTATTAGTGTAGTTATTTTTTGTCGTCTAGATGACTACCAAAATAGTTCTCCCCATATTGCTTTGCGCGCTTCGTCGACGTTGTGATCCGCCATTTTGATCCACCATTTTCCCGCCACTTGTGACTCAAGAGCTTCAGCCGTCTGGCGTTGCAATCCGACGCAATCTTCCTCATCACGGTTTAGTTTCTCTACAGATGACGTCATCTTCATCTCCATGGTGACTAAATTACTGGTGTCCAGGCTGTTTCTGCTTTCGATCGCTTCGTTCCACGTGGCTCACTCAGCGGAGTAAGTAAGACGTTCAATACGTCATGGTATTCAAGACCAATTTCATCCTATCACGCCTTTAGAAATATGGTGTGGGGAATTTGGCAGTATCATTTCGCAGTCATGTTTGGAAGCCATCAAAACGAGGCCTGGTTCAAAGTTTTGCATAAAAATGAACAAGCCTCGTTTTGAAACAGTCTCGGAAATCACCTATTTAGGTACAGTTTTCGCACTTAGTACAATCTAGCCTCAAGACTTTGACAGGCAACCCAACCCAGAATCTCCATACTCGGTTCATTTCTTTTATATACTTTACTGATCTGACGTCATCGTAAACTGAGTGACATTTGCTTTCCAGGGAAACTTCCGAGAAACAACAAATTGTCCGGACGGAGATCCCAGATGGTACGAAAATCCTCGACCACCGTCTCAGAAAGGGGGGCAACTATGACAGAAGAAATCGGCCTAACTTAACAGGTACGTCAAATGAAACCTTAAATGATCTAATAGTAGTGCTCACTATCAACTCTTGACCTGTCAAATTAGTTCTAAAGGTGTGACCACTCAAAGAAAAACTCTCAATGAGTGTACTCTAATAGCAGTGTTCACGTTGCTGTTGAGCGGAGTTTACTACTTACTAATTGTCTAAAGAAGGATTGAAGTGAAATGTCTGAGTTGAAGTGCATTTTGTTGTTTTCGTGTGCAGGTCAACCTGACAAAGTTACAGTCAGCTTAGCTGTCAAGGCTTTTACGGAAATCAAAGAAACCAACATGGTACGTTGTGGGAAGAAGGGAATCTTGTTGCTACTTTTCAAAATTTATTTAGCTCTGCTCTAATCTTCTGATTTTTTTAACCACAAAAAAAGAAGGAAAAAAAATCATTTACAAACTCAGGCTTCGTGTCTAACAGGCCACTTCCGAGATGCTTGTTACCTCTGTTTCAAACCGAGGCCTAGTACGAAAGCTTTCTTATGAAAATGAGTTTGATTTGCATGAGAATGAAAACTAATTTCACAAGAAAGGACCTCGTACAAGAAAGGCCTCGCACCAGACATCGTTTTGAAACAGAGGCAACAGGCATCTCGGAAGTAGCCTATTAGTTGTAGCCAAGTCGTAGCTAAAAGCCAACTCTGAATCCCTTTTCTCAGACAAATTATCAACTGGCTATTGTACACATTTATTCTCCCAACATGAATTGTATATTTTCTTAATGTCAGGAATTTCAAGTGTTCCTGTACTTGCGTCAGGAGTGGGTGGACCAGAGACTTGCTCACCGTCAAAAAGGCTCGCTCACTCTGAGCGGCAAAAACGTAAGACGAATATGGATTCCGAACTTGTACATCACTAACGCAAACGAGTACGAGGTGTTCACCCAAAATCAACTCGCGCTGATTGAGCAAGACGGCTCCATCTACTATAGTGCGTACGTGCGTATCAAGGGCGGATGTCAGATGGACCTGGTGAAGTTTCCTATGGACGTACAGAAGTGTTCACTCAGCCTTGAAAGTTGTAAGTAGGTCTGAACATGTTTTTAATAACGTACGATACTTAACGCCCTAAAGCGCTGGCCAAACGAGATGCAAGTTGATGCAAATTTGACTTGAGTTAGAGTTACAAAGTGGTAAACTGGAGTTTATTTATTTTTTGATGCCTGGCAAACTATGCGTTGTTTTCTTGCTATATCTCGTCAACGGCTAAAGAATAAAATAAGACAATTGTTTTGCAAAACGTCTCGTTGTAGTCCTGGGAATATTTACTGAAAGTTTCAAGAGTTTTGAAGTTTCCGTCAAAATCGCCAATTTTTGAGAAAAAAAGCATGGGCTATAGCCTTTGCATTTTTAAGAGAATGCTCATTTTTGACCTAATCTCAGAATCGCATGACTGCTTTCAGGAAACTTTCCTGGAACTATAACTTAGGTAGGTGTCCGCTTAAAGAAAGTTGACTGTATTTAAATGGGGTCACACACGAGGGGAGCGGTTCAAGTACAAACCTGGTTTTCATTTGTTCTTCTGTATAGTCACCTATCCCTCGATGCACATGATGTTAATTTGGAAGGAAAAAGACGCAGTCAAGATATTCAACGACCAGTTGGCCGAGTTTGACATCGTTAATATCGACATGACAACAAAAAATTTCACCTACGTGTCAGGTAAGGTTTGCTTGTTTAGAAAGTTTAAAATGATTTAAGCGTCTGCCTTTTATCAGTATCACGTATCTTGCGCCTGCGCGAGCTCAACAAATTTGTATGTCTATCGCTTCCCGTTCTTGTTAAGCGAAGACCCTTCTCCTCCAGGTAAATACACCGATCTTGTAGTAACCTTCACGTTCTACCGACGAATGGGTTTCTACGTTATTCAATTCTACATTCCGTGCATCGTCATGGTTTCGCTAAGCTGGATTTCGTTCTGGATGGATCGGACCTACATCGGCGAGCGACTATCACTCGGCATCACGACAATCCTGACCATCGTGTTTCTGTTGGGGTCCAGTAACTCCACAATGCCTCGGGTTAGCTACCCCAAAGCCATCGACTGGTACTTGCTCGGCTCGTTTATTTTCGTCTTTGCCACCCTTGTGTCCGATCTGCTGATTTACAGGCTGCGAAACAAAACCGACAAGGAACGTGAGAAGGAGGAGGTGAGACAGGGGCAGGGATATTGTGCCAGCGACGAAACCCGACTGGACGACTGAACCGAGACAGAAACGAGACCCGAGACGAAGACGAAAACGGACGAGACACGAGACAATGTCGAGGCGAAGACGAGAAGTAGGACGAGGCAATGCCGAGACGAAGACGAGAAAGGATCAGACCTCCCTAAAAATACGAAGATGAGACACGATAAGATAGACAGACAAGGACAAAGTACAAAAACAGAAACACAGAAACACACAGACAAACAGTTGAACAACATGATAGAAGTAAGACACACGAAACGCAGGTCAATCACATACCAGAATGAAGCATTCTATTCTTATTCTCCTTGTCAGGAGGGAAAGATTGTGTTCAAATGTAAACACGGCCGCCAGCCACAATACGTGGCCGAAGCCAATGGACAGGTACACCGTGTGATCACGGAGGAAGAAGAAGAAGAAGAAGAAGAAGAAGGAAAACCTCTTCGCAACTGCTGCCTTGGCTGCATAGTTCGCACAAAGTCCTGCAGGAAACGCAAGATAGATTGGGGTGTTGTCGTGAACAACTGCTGTCGCTTCATGTATCCAGCAACGTTTCTACTCTTTAACCTCATCTACTGGTTAGCTTTGTGGTTTGGTTGAGGACAGCGTGGGAACATTGGACCCTGCAGTGTATCTTCCCTGCCAGAGCGCGAGTTCACTTGGTTTTCCAAGGCCTGCTTTCCTTTGCGGCAAGTTCTGTGCAGCATTGGGAATCGTTTCGTTTTCTGCCTTCATAATGAACAGCCTTGTTTCATCTCAGGGCTAGCGCTCTGAGCTGAGGTGTTTTTACCATCAAAGCGGTGTTTAAGCACATCCGCACTAAATCATTGAAAGCAGCTCCATTTGAGGAAAGAAGTTGGTCAAGGGGATTTGTAAGGATAAAGAAAAATTTAGATATTATCCATGCATGAGCAAGATTCGAGGCTTTGTATATATTGTATGTATGTACCGTGACACTCCTTTGCGCGCCGGACATATTGAGCCGCCCTTTTCACCTTTTTAAAGCCCAAATTGGCGATCCTTTTTGTATCCGACTAGTTACTTTGTAGCCTGCGGATGCAATCGCTTCCCATCAGGGCAGCTAACTTATTTGAGAAGATTAGTTTGGCTTTGGCCTAAAAGTTATGTATTTCTTTGAATATGTAATACCAATAGGATCATAAAACAGTACAGTCTAGTACCAGTGTTGAATCACTCTTTCATCTACGGAGATTAATTTATCGTGACAACCACTATCGTGAATTGCCAGGTTAGAATTGTATTTGTCAGAATGACTTTGTGTTTTCTTTTCCCTTGTAAAAATCCAGGGGTTTATTGTATGGAAATCTCTGCACCAGAGCAAGAGAACCTTTTCGGTGATGGCATGTTTTTCTCTGAACGAGTAACATTTCACGTCAGGATAAATCTGACAGCATTAGTATGAGAGTGACTTTTCTTTGCTTCTCTTGCTCAAGAGAAGTTCAAGGTTGACGCCAAGAGCGTTCTCCAGCATCGGAAGTTTTAAATACTATATTTTGGTGTTATGTTATGAAAGACGATTTTTAAAATCGTAAATGATCTCTGAACGAGATCCCAATACTGGATGCCCAAAATAGTAGTGGACATCTCTAGGGCAATGCACTGCTTTTGATCTAAAGCCATGATCATTGTGAAAAAAAAAAATAAATAAATAAACGCCGGCATTCATCATTGTCCAGTGTCTAATCTCATGCCTCACCCCTCCCCCAGCAGTCAACTCTTATCAAGCGTCTGCTTTCGTGACGTCTTACTCTTCTTTTTTAAAATCTCAGACCCAAAGCCTTCCAATTTGTGACGACGTATTCCCGACTAAAACAAAAGGCTGTCGAATTGAAAGCACCAGTTCTCACAGTCCGCAAGTACCCGAAAATCGAGAACGGTTTGGAACGTTCCTACAACCTCAGGCCTACAATGGCAGGCACCTACAACGTCAGACCTACAGTGGCAAACAATTATACAACCTCAGATCTACAATGGCGGACATGACGGAAGACAGACAGAAAACAAAGACGCGAGCATTGACTACGTTTAATATCAACAAATAGTAACATGGACAGTAGCTGTAGCGTATGTTAGTAGCGCTAAAAGGGCTTGAACACGACTGTAATCTGTTATTTCTGTTTCTGGGGCACTCGGAAAGGAAACAGGTGAGATCTGGGCAATATTCATCACACAGTAGTTCAATTGGAGCGATTAATGAAAAGGCGCAACACCTTTTCCAACGATTATTACGAGTGTCCAGCAAAAAAAAAAAAAAAAAAAAAAAAACAGCGTTTCAATACGACTGCATCTGGCATCGAACAATGCAATCACAGAATGATTGGAATTTATAGTAAAAAAACCCGAGGTCCCGGTATTGTATACGTACAGACATACATACACAGATAAATAGGCAGCATAAACAGGCCTATTCACCGACACCGTTCTACAATTTTGAGTTTCATTGTGCGATATTGCGTGACGTTGCTTGAGTAACTCAGTTCGGGAAGAAGATTGCGTGATAGTCCATTGCTTTCCAACTAATTTTTTCGTTTTGCTAAAGTCGACGCTAACTCTAACTTTTCAGGAGTGCATCAAGTGATCAGCACAGTGTGTACTGTATCAAGGCTGCGAAGTGAGTTCAGAAGCCCTAACAGTTGATTTCACGCCTTGTTGCCGTTTTCCTCCTGCTGGGGTTTGTTCGGTTCCACGAATACGGAAAATTCTGTTGACATGACAATAGGACGACACTTAATATATCACTCTTTTCATCGCAGTCCATGTTCGTGTTTGTGTTCATTATGCGTGTTCATGTTCGGGTCCGTGTTCGTGTTCGGGTTCGTGTTTTTGTGTTCGTGTTCGTTTTCGTGTTCGTGTTCGTGTTCAGGTTAGTGTGCTCGTGCTCGTGTTTGTGTTCGTGTCTGTTTCTGTTTTCGTGTGTTCAGGTTCGTGTTCCTGTTTGCGTTCATGTGCGTGTTCGTTTCCGTGTCCGTGTCCGTGTCCGTGTCCGTGTCCGTGTTTGTGCTCGAGTACGTGTCCGTGTTGGTGCATGTTCATGCTTCTTTTTGGTGTTCATCAGTGTGCTTGTGTCTTTTCTCAAGTTCGTACTTGTTCGATTACAACCATCAGTGGTTGCTTGTGTCCATGCTTCGTGTTGGATCTGCCTAAAACTTTTCTTGTACTCTGTTCCAACAACTCCTCACCATCAAAGCCAATTTTCCTGCCCTCCTGAAGTCCGTAAAACTGCAGCAAATCAGCCATGTCAGCCTGGTTCACTTTCACTTCCGAGTGGTTCAAGACTTCGCGCAGTTCATCCGCATCGACGAAGCCCGTCTCTTCAGGATCGAACACACGGAAGGCTTGCACTACATCATCTTGCTCCTCTTCAGGTTTCTTGTATTGTTCCATCAACTCAATGAACTCATTTAAGTTCAACACACCGTCTCCTGCAAGAGTTAAAAGACGCAGCCTCGTTTTGATGCCCGGATGCTGCTTCTATATTTTAAATCTCTTTCACTCCTGAGCTCAAAGCGTAAATTCTCCCAATCGATGAAAAAAGAGCCTACTTGAGTGATTTAGTGAGGATTGGTAGTTTGAAACTTTCATCTGAGCCGAACTTATGCCATTTTCTCTCACTTCCATACATTTCATATTTTTCTAACATCCCTTTTTCATTATTTTTCCTTTTCTTAATTCTTCCGTTTTTCCCCGTTTGAAACCACTTCAGTGGTGATACCGGCCTACTACTGCTGCTATGTGAAACAGTAAACAAATGTTGCGCTGACTTAGCAAGTGACTACACTTTCTAAGAATTTCTTGGAATTACAGAAGCTATTTACCGTCATAATCCACTTCGAAAATCATGTCCTGTAGTTCTTCTTCTGTCGGATTGAAGCCCAGAGATCTCATGATCTGGCACAATTCGCCGGTTGTGATGATATTATTGCCATCTCGATCAAAGAGGCGGAATGCCTCCTTGTACTCTGCATAAACATTATGGGAATCAATCATAGTAACAACCAATAATGAAAGATTTTTAAAGAATCACGGACAACATTACTTTTATCTGAGCTACAGGCCGATTCCATATCTACCATAGACTTAATCAAAGCTTATCTATTTTATTTGTCATAGAATAAAGGCTGGACGGAAATCATACTAGACGCAGAGAATTACAACTCATGCCACGTCATACACGCAGTGGCCATTTTCGAGGAAATCAGGAGTTCGAGGAAATCAATGGGTGATATGTGTCTTCACATTATTATTCCCAATGTGCAACTTCACATGACTTTCACACACATTAAAGTTGACTTACCACTGTATAGCTCTCTTCCAATCGCTATCAGTCTAAAATTAAACTATAATTGATCGACTTCAAGACTTTAACCCGCGCCTAATTGAGGCCGTGTTTAAATAATCGAAGTTGTTGTTAGAATGTTTTACTGACCTTCTATCTGGTCCTCGGAGAGCTTTTCCTGTTGTGGAAGAGAGTTCAGTCTTTGAGTACTTCTCGACAATTCTACTCTCATAGGGAGTTGACTGCTTTTACTCCCTCTAATCTGAGTAGAATTATATAAGGCACAGAAACATTTTCGTGAAATTTGTACGATCGCTCAAGCCCGGGTTCCATGAATCGATCACAGGAAAAAGTCGGCTCAGCGATCCAGCTACAGCAATGCCGGGCGGATCGCTGGGACTGAAAGCAGTCTATATCCTGGCGATCGTATTCAGCTATAGTGGTCGATATATCTTACATAAACCACTCTACAACAATCGAAGGGATCGAAACAAGAGAATCAGCCAAAAAATAAGTTTCACTGAAAATCGACTGATAGACGGAAATATTTGGCAGTAGTCCATCTGTGGCGACGAAGAAGTACTAGAACAGCAACGGGATAATTTTTTTAGAAAAGCAAGATTCCCTTTCCAAGCTGGGAATTCGTAAATATTGTCGGTCTTTTCGTGCTTACAGCGGCCAAAAGGAAACCGGCCCGCGACCAAAGTCGTATATTTTAATTTTTCTATTTTTCGGCGATCGCAGTTATCATAATGATTAAATACATGGAAACCAGGTTTTATTCGATAAAGGCAAACTTTCATCGGTTTAATGGGAAGCCATAGGACCAAATATTTCATGAAACTATAGTCGACGACAGCCCCGAGGGCGTATTCTTCAGTTGCAGTTGGTAAATGCACTGGGATCGATTCCTGATTCTATCTTCCGTCAAATGTACCAAAGTGCAACATCCCTTAGTACACCTTCATAGAGAATTGAATTTTGAGCGACTATTACATGCTCACGCAATGCAACGGGGTGTCATAAAATGTGGCCAATTCTGACTGGATCGCAGCAAACCTTGGTTTATAAATATGAAATGCACAACGAATTTATGACACGACGACTTCAACTTAGGAGTCTTAATATCTGACTAAAACAGGAACAGCTGTCAGATATAAAATAACAACTTTCAAACGAGAATAATATAAAAATTCTGTTTTTGTGTTCTATAACGCGGTGGATGCAGCTAATATCAATGTAATTGTAATTCAGACTAAGATGTAAAAATATTCATACTTCTCTAATACTCCTCAAACATGAGCAATATTGGAAAAGAACACCACGAAAAAAGGGAAGAATCATGCCTTACCATACTGAATTTGGGGTTAGCTCCTTTAACACACGTATCTCCAAACGCACAAAAATGTAAATATCCGCGCTTATTCCTACATAAGTCGCCAGTGTATCCTCGGCAGCCAATCAGATCGGCTTCTGAACAATGAAATACCCGTGGGCGACTGGTGGTTTGTCTAGCTTTCGCGTCGTTTGAATAGCTAAGTTTCGGCCGTACTGGGTCGAGGTGCGTAATAAGGCACCAAAGCGAGGCTAATGGGGGGTACTCGACCGATTCTGCTACTGTTTGCAGTTACCCCGCGTTAGCCTAGCTTTGGTGACTTATCACGCTACTCGCCCCAGTACGGCCGGGAATATGAAACTCGGCTGTTATCAGTGAACATCTTTCTTGATGGGTTTAAATTCTTCAACTTGCCACATGAAAGAATTCTTCGATTTAGCCCGGTTTTTCTTCTTATCTTCGTGATATTCTGACGTTTGTCCAAAACAATACAGATTATCGATTGGTTATCAACTATAAGCATTACGACAGTATTACAAAATAATGGTTTCTGATTGTTCAATATTTTGCCAATCAGTAAAAATATGCTGATTGGTTTTTCCCCTGACAGGTGACAATACAATTAAATTTGGCAGTGCAGGAAATGTTGGATACATCACATGAAAGTCAAAATTGGAAATTGTAAGTACAGCTGTATGTGGGAATCATTTGCCATACCGAAAACTCTAGTGGATAGCTCCCTTAAACTTTATCATTGTGAGAGGGGGGAGGGGGGGGGGGGGGGATATGACAAAACACTGTACAGTAGTTGAAGCATTGACACATTGGAAGCCACAGGAAGTCAACAGGGACTACACACAGGGAAAATATGCTTCGAGAAAATTCCAATTTGATGAGTCGACAGGCCTATATTTTCTGGGTATATTTATTAAATGAACACTAAAAACTATAGTGCCCACAATTAACGTCCAGCGAAGACAACCACGGAGGCAGAATGTCTGCATATCAATATAGTCACTTTGTAGCACTACATTTAAAAAACACGTGCCTGAAGTGTGCGTTTGTAAACTTCAATATTAACCGATTATATTATTGTACTTAATATTGAATGCTTAAATATTGTGGATGCAAGCGGCGGGTTAAATCCATACGAGCCAAGCTTTGCTGCTCTGTCCTTTACATTTGTCCGTTATTGGTTGCTATATATTCTTTTTTTTTTGTCCTTTATCCTTTATCTTTTGTTTGTCCTTTACATTTGTCCATTATCCTTCGTCCATTATTGGTTGCCTCTATATATCCTTGCTTTTTGTCCTTTATCCATTGTCTTTTGTTTGTTCTGTGCTCCGTAGTTCTTTGTCCGTTCTTGTTGTTCTTTGTCTTCCGTACATTAATCTTTTTTGCTTAATAGCCTTTTCTCCTCCTTTGAACTTTTTCTTGTTCATCATCTTTTGGCCTCAGCATGCGCGGCTATTGTCTCCTCTCGCACGATCAAGGGAGAGAGCATTTTGGAGAATTCTGTAGGAGGAAGAATTTCAGTTACAACACGAGAAAACTGTAGAGAGTGGTATAATATTGTAAATCTTGTACATCTAAAGTACATGGTGTTCTATCAGTAAAACGCAGAAATCTTCAAAAAGAACACTTGCTAACAGTAACTTCCACGGCGTATGATGACAGTTTACGAAACATGAAACCGAAAGTCGCATTCTCGTTGTCGAAAATTTTGATAGAAAATAATACCAAATACCTCACACACAAGAAAAATGAACGTTTGGTTTAAGCTTTGAAACTATAAGTATTCGACATATCAAAGACCTCGAACACTGGTACATGTTTTTCTCCCGCTCTCTCTCTCTCTCTCTCCCTCCCTCCCTCCTTCTCTCTCTCTCTCTCTTTAGCATTTTTAACTCTTTCAGTTGGGCTCTGCATCGGAAATCATAAAAGGCGACCCGCCAAACTGTCGACTTTCACCGCAACCTAAAAAGCTATACTCCTACTCCTAATAATGAAAGCTTTTTATGGCCGTATATTTTAATAACAGCACTATTTAATTTGGGCGCAGAAATACATGGCAGTGAAGTGGTAAAAATGTACTAAATAATGTTGTGAATGCAGGACTAAGTTCTTAGCATGCGGCTACGCCAAGCGCAGTACCTTCGAATGAAATCCCTCTGTCCTCTTCCAGATTAGATTTGGCTATGAGTTCATCTATCTCCTGATCTCCCGCCCCTCCTAACATCTGCAAACACCGCCGGAGCTCCTTTGAATCCACGAATCCCTTGTTTTCGGTATCGAAGACGTGAAAAGCCATCGCGAGATCTGCGTCCTCTTCTGGTTTCTTTTGGTCTTCCATCAGGAGAATAAACTCCTGTAGGTCAATCTTTCCGTCCTCTGTTGAGAAAAACGCACGGGGGACGGTAAAATGTTAACATGCAGACATTTTGAAATTTGTTGTTTTTGCTTCAAATATCTACAATCGGAAATGGGACGCTTTTACGGACTATCAAGATTGAGAGTTGGCCAAACAGTTCTCCCCGTACTGTATGAGTTCCGCAGGCCCCCCGCGCATTCAGCGCTGCTCCAAATTACAACATTGCTAAACAAACTAGTCAACACGTATAGCTTTGTATCTGAACCTCGTATCTGCCCCGGAATTTTTTATGAAGGTTTTTAAATCCTTTAATCCCCAGAAAGTGAACAACCTCATGGAACATATAATTACGCTGGAGTTATACACGTGTAAGTATCACTTACTGTCAGCGTCTTTCTCGTTGATCAAGTTCTGAATTTCTCGATCAGTCGGATTTAGACCCAGTAGTCTCATGGCTTGCTTTAATTCTTTGGTAGACATATGCCCATTTTCATCTGTGTCAAAGGTATCGAACGCCTCCCTGTATTCTGAGAAAAATAATTACTCGCGAGAGCAAGGCCTTCCTATAATACATACAGAGTCAGTGGAATTGTACCGTTTTCCCCAAATTATTCGTGGAAAGTTTTGTAGTACTATGTGAACGATCATATAAGAAGGCTTTTCTCTCTGAAAATGTTGTCAGTATAAAATCCTAGCGTCACGAAACTAGCAATCACTAACTCGTCTCCAGTTGGTTTAAACGGGCTGAGAATCCCGTCAAACAGCACGGGCAATGGCCAAAGACGGTTTGTTCAGTACAAAACATTGAGGAGGTCCGTGTTGTGAGCAAAAATGTTCTCAACACACTACAGTACAAAGTTTAGACCAGGCTAGCAACGCGAATCATACCTCAAACAAGCGGGCTCCACGGTAAGGAAAATTAATGTCAGTAGATTCGAATACTCACCTTCTATCTCTTCGTGAGTAAGATGATTCAGATTCTCCTGGAAACGAAAAAGACGCCTGCTCAACGAGACAGTTCTATTTTCTTAGAAACAGCGGCTTAAAATTACTGTGAGTGAATGAGTGAGTGAGTGTAAGTTTCAATATAAAAATTCACTGATTGCACGCGTAATGCACCAAAACATCCTCATTTAATAACTATAATTATACTACGCGCGTTCTTATTGGCTAAATAACCGTGTAAGTTGAGGTTATATTACACTACGGAACGCGTTATACATTTCTCAAATAGTGTAAACGTTAATGACAAAAACCTACAGAATTGACATTACATTGGCAGAAGATTTTCTGTTTACAAAAGAAACATGCGCTGAACTTTCATTGGGAGAAGTATAGACTTTATTCTACACTTCAAAACATTTGCGACACTTGAAAGATTGAGTCGTAAATTACGAGCCGCATATACATGCAGGGTTTGTAAACTTTCGTCGGTTAGTTTCATCATAATATTTTATTCGTCTTTATAACACTGCTTTAGAACGTTCGAGATTTCAACCCATCATGGCTCAAAATTTAAATTCTCTTCACCGGATATAAGGAAATGACGCGAACGACATTGTGAGAGCTGATAGTTCAATCTGAGTGAAGTCGATATTGAACGCCATATTTTTCTCAGTACTTTAATGCAAAGGAGTAGATGTATTTAGTCCCTGATCTGTTTTCTGTCTATAACCCATAAGTTATATGACTCGCTTGTGCCGGGAGCACATCAATTAATATTTTCCATGCAAATGACATGGAAAATTTTAACAATAATTCTAACAATAAGATCTCAGCCGTTTATCGCAAAAGTTTTGCGTTTGCTTTTCTGCTTTGCCGATGTTCAGCTACGAAAGCATTATGAAAATAAGATTGAATTCTTTGGCTATAATTAGCACGACTAGAATGATAGAAACGTTTCTCAATTTCAAAACAAAGCGCCAATCGATCGCCGGTAGACATGCGGGCTTTATGGTCACGTAGTCCACTCTGATTCGTGAAAGTTGTTAAGATGTATCAGTTTTATAGGTTTAGATTTATTTGCTTGTCAAGCGACATCGCGATTTGGGTAAATTTTCACAAAGAGGCACAAGAAGTTGAGAAAGTCAGTCTTATTTAAACTGTAAACGCAAATAATATGCTAAATACGACACCATTCTCGTCTATTTTGATTCAAGCAGTTTTGCATATTGTCAAACGTTTGAACCGCTTCATGCAAAAGATACATCTATACTGAAAAATGCTGCCAATATAAATTACTATATACATATAATATATATTCAACGATAGTTCAGTCAAAACAGTAGAGCACAAACAAGCGAATAAACAACAGTGTTCTTGAGAGTATTTTTAAATTCTGTGATTGTAGCAGGTGGCAATTGAGAGCTTTTTATAAGCATTTAAATTCGACGAAAAGTATGCTAAGGACAGGTTTGGTGTTCCAATGGCTTAGATGTAATCGATAACGCCGCTAACAGTCAAAATCAGTTAAATAAAATGGCCCAGGATTAATGAGTTCGCTTACTTGTGACTTGAAGGGGTGCAGCCACAAAATATTGTAGCTTAAAATTAGTTCACATATTTAAATAGATGTCAAATAGTAAACTAGGACTTGGAAATATTACTCACCATTTGAATTTTCTTCCAAATGACTTGGGAGGTGTCGGAAGAGAGCGGTGACACTGTCTTTTCGTGTTCCTTTTATTTTAATACATACGCCAAGATGATTGACAGCTTTTGTGTCGATGCTTCGTTGAAATCGGCGATATTTTAAGGTGTCCGACCCCCCGGGAAATTTGCACTCGAACGATAATCTTTTAAAACAAACAGTCCATTATTTCGCCGAAGTGATTGGGATACACTGACCCTTAGCTTGCGCCGGACGGATATACATACAACATAGTCGGCGTTTTAAATCAAAATAAATATATTTTCCCTTAGTCGACACAGTTCAGAAATTGCACACCTCCGTTTTTCTTTGTTTTTATTGCTCGGCTTTTTTTCTTGCTGGATTCTGTCGATCAAATTTGGACCTGAGGGAAGAGACAATTTGAGCCTAAATTTGTGTAGCCAGGTACTGGTGCGGGAACCTCAGGGCTATTTATTCTGGTGGTTTGACACATGCCTATATTTAGTCTTCTATGTAAAGGTATAATAGTCTTTGAATTTGACTTGTGTATTATACCTTGCTAACAAGTTTATTGGCTGTAAACAGGTCTTTGTTCCACGTGGTATATATGGCTTCTTGTAAAGGTTGATCAAACGAAATACGCTTTTAGAATAATAATACAATAAAAGGAAAATAAAACAAGAATAAGAATAAGAATAAGAATAAGAATATGAATAGGAAAAAATAAATTTATTAATATATGAGTTTAGGCCGCGAAGTGGTAACCCGTCACGGAGGATTATCTGTAGTTTCAACATAAATAAATAAATAAATAAATAAATAAATAAATAAATAAATAAATAAATAAATAAAATAAATCACTTTATTGAAGTCTCAATGTATTTAGCACTTGCCGTACTAATTGGGGAGACTTGAAAATGCAGAAACGAAACATCAAAAACTGAACGCAAATTTTTTTTTTAACATTTATTTTAACAATTGACTCATTCTTGTGGCTGTGACATGACAGGGATAGAAACAAGTTGGCCTCTAATGACGTCATGACTGCTCAGGTGAGCCCACTCTGAGGCTGTCAGCGGAGTCCCTAACCCCTGGGGTGACATTTCGATGCACGTGTAGTTTCGTACACTCGGTCGTTTTACGGTTATCATGCCTGTACGCACGAGACTTGCACAACAAGAAGAGAACACAGACACTTTACGGTGGCTTGGAAGTGGAATTAGGCGAGACGACAAAGTGTTCTATCGGTTAGTGCACTCGTGAATGTTGTGTACATATTTTTTGGCATTTTATATTGACTTGGTGCTGTTTTATGCTGTAGCCCGGGAGACCAAGTAATCAGTTTGTGTATTACAAAGTAACAGGGAGCATTTAAGAGTAAAATGTATGAGTGATGCAGTGAGAGTTAAAATCCATAGTGGTCCGTACAAGACTATTAAATTGATTACTCAAGTAAAATGGTGAAAAGGAAGCAACAATGTGTGTACCAACTTGCTTTGTATAGCTGAAAATAAGCTGCACAAGGTCTTGCAAATTGTCACCTGAAATACTATGTGTTATATTACCCTTTCACTACCAGGAGCTGATCAACTTCAACTTTCTCTTGCATCAGAAACATATAACATACAGTCTGTGATAGTTTAATGACAACTGATCCAACCATCAACTCTCACAACTTTACTCATGCATGTTTTTCTTCTTGAAGTTAGGAGAATGTGCATAGTAATAACTTTTTTCATTCTTGCGTTGTAGGCAGTGCAGCATCAACAACATACGGATTTGTAAGGGAGATGATGTTCTCGTTAGTGCAGACAATGGAGACAAACCATATGTTGCTCATGTTAAAGATCTTTTTGAGTCAAATGACTCAGAAAACCCAAATCGAGCTGAAGTGTTGTGGTATTATCAATATAATGAGCTACCCAAGAAGTGCAGAACACAACTAATTGAAGAACCAAACGAAAGGGAACTTTACTTGCCAGTGAACAACAATGGGATGAATCATAGAGCAGAGGAGAACATTGATGCAGAGACGATTATAGGAAAGTGTACAGTTCTGAAATGTAAAATCAGTGATCCCTTCCCTGTTGAATGGAGTGATAGCTTATTTGTAGTTCGTTATGGATTTGATGAGAAATACACTCTGTTTCCTTTGGTGTCAAAATCAGGAGGTGTTACCAAAAAAAGTAGAGGAACTCCATCACGAAAGAAAAGTGGGAAGACTCCAGTGAAATTAAGCACACAGACAAAGACACCGACACAGCAGAGAAAGAGAGGAGACAGTAGGACAACAGCAACTATTGGTATTAAAGTGTAACTAATTAAAGAAACCCTCTCACCATATATGCTTTGCGTGCCCATGTTTGTATTAACATCTGGAGCTCAACTTTCCTGATTGGTGCCCACAATATGACTGATCAATCTGACTGTTGCTAGCTGCTTGCCATATTCAATACACTTTCTGAGTTTGTGCTGATTTATTTTGTGATAAAACATTAGAAAAACATGAGCATCCACCATTTTTGTGTGCAAAGCATCTACGGTGAGAGGGTCTCTTAAGTTTCAGCAAATTTATGAGTCTTTCATACTACAGTGCATGCTTTCCACATTTTTCAGTTTCATTTTTCATTTCATTTCATGTTGTTTGAGGAGGCAAGACCAAACAAAGCTATTAAAGCAAATCCTGATTAGTTTTAGTGATAAACTTATTACATAATAAGTTGAAAAGGTTATTGTAACTGTTATGTACCAATAACCACTTCTACACTACATTACACTACACTACACTACAGTTGACATTATCAGGAAGAACATTTGTACAACTTGTAATGGACTCATGTTTACTAGGAGGAAAAACTGAAGATGATGGCATAGATTAAAATTTTTAATATGCCATTATTGGGTAATATACAAGTTACATCATTTCACCCAAGTTTTTCTTTGGCAGTTGACAAAGCAAAGACACCCAAGTCTCAACAGCCGCCTCCAGTTTCTCCAGACAGCTTGAAGAACCATCGAGTTGCTCGTTCAACTACGAAGGCAACTAGAAATGGTGATTTATCTCAGAAGAGAAAAGCAAGCCGAAGCATCCCTGATGAAGCTGCTGTTACAGCGAAGAAAAACAGAACTCAAGAGAGAACAACCAGGAAGAAACAAGAAATGGCAAAGTCACCGAGGCAGCTGTTTGGTTTGCAAATGTTTTCACCCCTTTATCGTGTAGATGTAGATCTCTCTCCTGTGTCTAGATAGACCCCTGGTGCTTAGGTATTCCCTTTATGTTGCCCCAACCATTCATCTGGCCATATAGCCCCACTCTATGCCCATGTCTAGAGAGCCCTCTAATGTATATTCATTTAATAATGTAATTACACACCAACCCCCTGTGTATAACACCAACCCTACCCCTACTCCCCTGTGTCTAGGCAGCTCCCCAGTGTAAAGGCAATCCCTTAGTATAGTCCCTTTCCCCACCCCCCTGTGTATAGCCACTTGTGTGAAATGTCCGAATGTGTATAGCACCCGACCCCATGCTAAGAGTTGTAATATGTATGGTGAAAACTTCTCCAGCTTCCCACTTTGTAAACAGAGGCTCTATCTATTATGGTGTAAATCTAGACTAACAGTCGAGAGGAGACTATAAACTTTTTTCTTCTATGTGCAATTCCAGTATTGACAAGCGACATTGCATGTTGTGTGACAAGTAGAAGCAGTCTTTAAAAGAGCTCATCCCTCTCTCCAAAGCAATGATGGATAAACTGTCTGAACTCCAGGGCGAGCGGGAGAGGAGGGGACATTTGGGAATGCCATGTTTCTAGTTCTTTTATGTTTGATTACTCCTTCTGCTTGCTGTTTGTTTCAGATGCTAGGGATGTCTTAGAGCTTTTAGACAAAGATGAGAGTAATGATGATGATGATGATGATGATAATGATGAAGTGTTCGAAGTGTTGAGTGAGAGCGAGTCATCATCAGAATCCACTGATGAAGAAATCGAACAATTGTCTGAACCAGAGAGCGACAAAGGGAGGAGGACAAGAAGAGGAGTGACACCAGCTAAAGGTGAGAAAGAGTCAGAGATGAAGAGGCTGAGGCAGACGGAGACACAACAATAGACTGAACGCACAGAATAATGGGTCAACCTAGTGGATGTGGATACACTCAGAGCGGTTTTGAAATGACTGTCGAAAACTAAAACCAAGTTTAAAAGAAAGAGTTGTAACAGGTGAACCATAGATTGTATCAACGTACAGTTCACGTAGATTTAACAAACGCCGTTTGAACGGTTTGTGTGTGTGTTTTTTTTTGTTAATGGTAAAACCAGGAAAGCCATCGTCACGGACCCCAGCAAGAGATTCGGCCAAGACTCCACGAGCAAAGTCCTCAATGCGAGATTCAGCGTCAAGCTGTAGTTCTCCATCTGTGAGAAGTGCGCGCAAAACACCAGCAGCCAATAGCAGGACGCCAGGTGCACAGAAAACTCCAGCGACCAATAGCAGGACGCCAGGCAGGCAGATGTCAAGAAAAAGTTTTGCGTCTGTAGAAATCACTCCTTGCATTCCAAGTCGACCCAAGCCTTGCAGGACACCAGGAACACCATTGGAACAGGCCAGGAAAAGGTGAGGAAAAGGGGTCCTTTGTCCCAGACCCTCCTCTAACTCTAACAAACATGATATAAGCAGGAGGCCTGGTTTTGGTGAATATCATGACTGCCGAGCTCTTGAGTGGGAATCATCGTCTGATCGCGAAGAACCTTGTTGTTCTGCAGGCTGCATGTCTCCGCTGTACCGACCTCCTTGCCCTGTCGCGACCATGAATTCACCGACGTCTACAATTTTGTTGAAGGGCGACTACAAGACGAAACAGGAGGGTGGGTTCTTAGTATTTGTTCTATATCTTCAGAGCTAGTCCTGTGGCGACCGCATGACAGACCACGTTGCTTCCACGTACTACCGACTATACACCGACTTCTTACCGACCACCAACCGACACCTACCGACCACCTACTGACCACCGACCACCTACCGATCACTTATCGGCAAACAAATCAATTTAAGTGTTGGTTTCTGACATTAAGGAATGATATGTAGAAACAGGCAGCAGTTTTCATGAGCTACCAACTTGATGGATACATGTGCTGTCCTCGTCAGATGTATGTACATCTCTGGCGTACCGGGAACAGGGAAGACGGCAACTGTACAAGAGGTGATGCGGATCCTGAAAGAAGAACAAGAGACAGGAAACGTGCCGAAGTTTAAATTTATAGAAGTGAATGGAATGAAACTAACAGAACCTAGTCAAACATACTCAGCTATCTTGAAGGTAGGAACTTTTTCTTTTCTATCACTTGACTTGTTCTCGTGTTTTGCTTAGATTGTCCAATCTTGTTCTTGTAACCTTTGGGCAACTTCTCTGCCATACTATCTGTGTACTGTAATACGCGCGCGTTGTTCAGTCAGTCAAGTCACTGATCTTGACGTCACTTCCGTTAGTCAGCCATCGTCGCCATTAATATCTCTAAGTTGCTATAATTCGAGGTAAAATTTCACCTCGTGTGCAAGCCTTTTTCTTGTGCACAACTTAGTTTAGGTTAACGTTTTGAGCGTTGGCCCTTCCTCAGAGCAAGCAAATCAGTTACACAAATATAAACGTTGGACCAGTGAATTTGGCACGTGGCAAACATTGAAGCATGTCCCAAACATTTTTTCTTCTTCCCTCATACCCGCAGAGCCTGACGGGACAGAAGGCCACGCCCGAGCACGCTTCGAATCTGTTGGACAAACAATTTAGTTCGTCATCTAAGAAAGAGACCGTAGTTCTTTTGGTAGATGAGGTGAGCTGTTTAAATGATTTTGCTTTAAACCACCCGTTTAGTTTGCTCCTCCGAAGCGTATAGTGTTGTCGCTGTTTTGTTGTGTTGTGTTGTCGCTGTTGTGTTGGGTTGTTTTTCTTTTTGTTGTTGTTGTTGTGCACTGCCTGGTGGCTAAACACAACTCGCTTTGGAAATGAACTCTGTTTAGAATGTACTCATTGACAACTTTTATTTAAGTGGTCACACCTTCAATAGTTCATGAATAATCGCACGACTATCTTTCTTTCAGCTGGACCTACTGTGGACTCGAAAACAGAATGTGATGTACAACTTGTTCGAATGGCCCACGCGGAGAAGGTCCCACCTCATTGTACTGGCCATCGCCAACACTATGGACCTCCCAGAGAGGCTCATGATGAACAGGGTCTCCAGCAGACTGGTAAGAATGGATCCCTCCCACGTTGGTGTAGCATGTGGTGTTATAGAAATGGAATACTAGCCGTTGCAGTGAAACGTAGAATGTATCGGCGAAATTTTGATTACAGGGCGCAGAGAGTGCCCTCGTTTGTATACTAATAGTTTTCCATTATGTAAAGCCATGTATATTGTAGTGAGACGCAGAACGACTTCACCACGGCTGCGCATTGTTTACTGTGTGGCCTCTTGCGCCTGCGGAAGTCGTCCTGCGGTATCCTTCATCTAGTTTTCTGCTCCCTGTGGGTTGATGTGGATGTGCTGAACGCCGCAAAAAGATTTCAACCGTTAAGCTCTGTGATGAAGGGCTAACGCTCGAAATGTCATCCAACACATTATCTACATCAACTTACGTTTGTACATTATGATTATATTTTTGTGTAGTTGCTGATTTTTGTCGCTGTTGTTTTACTTCTCTTACTAATCCGTCGTCTTGTGTATTTTTAGGGCCTGACGCGCCTTTCGTTTCAACCGTACACATTTTCGCAGCTCGAGGAAATTGTGTTGTCACGCATCAACAAGTTGAACGCCTTTGAACCCGATGCCGTACAACTGGTGGCCAGAAAGGTGTGTGTGCGTGCGTCTGCGTTCGTGTGCGTGTGTCTGTGTACGTGCGTCTGAGTGCGTGTTCGTTCGTGCGTCTCCGTGTGCGTGCGTGTTTGCCTGTGTGTGCGTACGTATGTGCGTCTGTGTCTGTTTATTATAGTCCAGATTATCTTACATCATCCTCTCTTGCTTACATACACTAAGACACTGTACACAGAAGAGAAAGAAGGGACTGCGTTGCAGTCTAATCAGCTAGCTGCTATTCCTCAAATTATTTCTATCTCGCCCTATAAAAGGCGTCGGGTGTTTTATGTTTGTGACAATTTCACCCCTACCCCTACCCCGTCAGGTGGCCGCCGTATCGGGAGACGCACGCCGTTGTTTGGATATCTGTCGCAGGTCAGTGGAGATCGCGGACACCAGTAGTTCCAGAAAGAAAATGGAGCTGGTGGGAATCCGTCACGTGGAGGTGGCCCTGCAGGAAATGTTCTCCTCGCCCAAAATCAGGGCCATGATGTGAGTACAGCAGTAGTCGCGTGTTACCCTTTCACTCCCAAATTCAAAGTACACATTCTCTCAACCATTCAAGAAGAAAATGTATGAGAGATGTAGAGAGAATTAACACTTCAATCAGATGTTATCTAAGCAAGCTATCAAAAGCCAAGTTCTCCATACTATATGATATATCTTTGGTGAAAAACTGAAGGAGAAACTTGAAGTTGATCACTCTCCCGTACGTTATTTTCTGCAGGAATCTCTCTGTTTTTGAACGGCTATTTATGTCTGCAGTCCTTATGGAGTTTCGACGGTCTGGCTTGGAAGAGGCAACTTTTGCCGAGGTATGTATGACTGTGTATAATAGAGATCTGTTAATACAGCCTGTATTAGAGAGATTGGTATTATGATTGTGAGTGCCCGATTTGTCCAAGGGTCCATTTTCACGTATCGTGTAAACGTGTCATATCTTAGTTACGGACATGCACGCCCGTAAGCGTGTACACAAACGGACTTGTACACAAGAAAGTATGTATATTACGTCTATACACACACCAGAACAATAACACTAACCCCAATTTTGTTCTGGCGTCTCTACTTTTTATTCAGTGTCTTGACTAAGACTTCACCGAAAGGTTTCGAACAAAGTTGAGTAAAACTCCAAAACGAGGAAATTTCAAAATGCCGAATATCCGGAGCCGAACAGTTGAGAACCACTAACCGCTCGTTATACTCTGAAACTCTTGTCCATGAACACGCACTTGACCAGCATAAAATAGTTAAATTAACACATACTAACTATGCCTATGAACAAACAAACAAACAAACTTATTAGCAGTTATCAGTCAATTATTAATATAATTTGTGGCTACACAGGTGTTCCACCAATTTGTGGGTCTTTGTCGCCTTGAGGGTAAGTCGTTGGTTTACTGAGTGAGTTCTTCTCGAGTTGATTATATTAGCTATTTAGTAAATCCCAGTGTGAATTGTGTAAATCTTACAAGTAAGTTGGAAAGTCAGTGAATTGAGTGAGTCATTGATAGTAAGTGAACTGGTCGGGGAATGATTGACAGATTGAGTAAATTAGTTGCATTGTGTGGTAAGTGAATATCTTTATAGATATATTGGTTTTAAATTCCTTCCAGGCCTCACTCCACCAAGTATGTCCGAGGCCGCGGCCATAAGTTGTCGCCTGGGAGCTTGTAGACTTCTCTTGGTCGAGGCTGGCCGGCGGGACCTGGAACGAAGAATACGCTTGAATGTCAATCAATCTGACGTCACATTCGCCATCAAGCAAGCCAAGCTAAATTCAGAAATTTAGAAAATAACTCCCTATTCCAAGACACTCGAATTGTTCTTCTAAAAAAACCCGACGTATTTAATTGAACTTTATTAACATACGTTACTCTTTTTATGAAATCTAAACGTAGATTTATTTTATTCAATATTTTTGTCCCCTTTTTTATCTAAAGCAAGCGATTGTATTTACTTTTTTAACTTTTAGGTATATATTTATATTGGATGCAATAAAATATTGACTTGGTTCCTGGGTCTAGATATGTGTCTGTATGTTATGTGTCTATGTGCTTGTCTCGAACGTGTTAATTAGAAACACCACTCATTAAAACTGACCAGATTTATTAAGGGCTACCGGACAAAAAGAATTCAACAAAATAAATATGCGAAATCCGAAGGGGAAAAAAAACTCTGCACTGAGATTTTGTAACCTTGTTCCTTGAACTTCTTTTCTGACATTAAAACCCAGAAGCTTGTCACAGCTGGCAACAAAATGTAATTGCTATTCGTCGCGTTATGACAGTTTTGGCTTTCGATCCATTTTTGGTGCGTACGAGAACATACATTCTTAGAACTTCATTTGCCGTTTGATACGGGTCGTCTATAAGTGTGTTAATTTTGGACCTACGGCAGTTCAGTTGTCGCTGAACCTACGATTACAAATCTGCTTTCAATAGTGGTCATTAATCACAAATGTTGCCAAAACAAACGAATTCACACGAAATTCATGAGCACTACCCATTGTTTGGTTGGTGATTAGTAACTCGTGAAAATCGTTTTACAGGCTGATTAGTTTACAGAACTTGGCTGAACAGATTTCACAGGTGTTTGTTTCTGAGACCACTTTAAATATAACTAGGGATAAATATTTCAAAACCAGAGTTGATCTACGAAACGGAATCTCTACTCGGAAGAATATCTTTTTCTCCGGCTAGCCTCCCTGGATTTTTGTGGACGCGCTTCAGCCGTGACAGACAATCTTCGATAATTTGTTTGTAAATTCATCTGTATCAGTCTAAAGGAGATGTTTACAGCCCGAAAAAATAGCGAGTTAAAGCGGAAGGCCAAAAAAATGCTTCAGCAAGAAGAAACCTTGTCTTCCATGGAATCCCTGAGAATGCGATGCTTGTCCAGAGGTTGTAATGGCATTCTCGGACTTGGAAGGTAATCTTACTTTTTATTCAATTCTGTTGCAATAAATATTTTAATTCCTACGAGTCTACGACGGGCCTCGGATAACGTTAAAATATTGATAACTGAGATTTTGCCCAGATGTTTTTTGCGCGCGCTCCCCATCGGGGGCTGGGTCCAAGAACGCGCCGTGAAACCATAGAAACATAACATAGTGACGTCACATCCAGAGTGCAAAAAGAAAATGGCGCAAACTGCAAGACACGAAAGAGAACTAAGAGAAAAATCCAAGAAAGCTCTGAACAAAGGCCCTATAGACCCTGTAGAAAATCTGAGACTGCAATGTCTCTCACGTGGTTCCTCTGGAATTAAAGGTTTAGGGCGGTAAGCGCAGTTTTCTAAATTGCCAGTTCGTTATCGAAGTCACGCCATTTTGGTCTGTTGTGAATGCTTGTAAATAGTAGCATTCAAGGAGCAAACCCAGGAACCTTCCTTTTCTATTTCAGGGTTTTTAGGATCATGGATGACGATGGAAATAGGTCTTTAGATTTCAACGAATTCAAGAAAGGAGTTCGGGAGTATGGTTTGATCATGGAACCTAAGGTACAAAACATGGATTTTATATATTTTGCTGTTTACCTCTCAAGAACGAAGTTTCATTCTGTGTCGTGCTAGGTCCAAGCTTGTTCTCTAACACTGACGAAGCGCGACCTAAAATCATATTTTGCTCCCATATATTTTAAATAAAATCTCTTTAATTTTATGTCTTGATTATTTTTTAGTGTTAGGCATACAAAAATTGACATTCGGAGTATTTTGTGAAGAATTACGAGTTTATTTTTATGGCGATTGTAGACGACTCACAAGATCTTACTGACTCTCTGATGCTTGGTTGCAAACTGTTGTTGATTTCATATATGCATGCTGTTTATGTTGTAGTTGCTAAGTACAACAGTCCAGTACTATATATAACAAATTAGAAATGATTTAGTGTAGGTTAGTTCAAAGCTGCTACAGACAATGAAACTATCAAAATATAGGAAGGCTGGCCCAGATTTATTCAAAATGGCACAACATTGACAGTACTTTCTTCACTAACTTCTTTGATTTAAATTTGTCTGATAAAATTATTAAAGATTCATGAGGAAGGAAACATAAAAGTGCATCATTATTTGTTAGTCATATATCCAACTTACTGCATTGATCCATAGTCTGTTACATTTGTATTTGTTTACTTTTCAGGAGGTAAAACAACTGTTTGAACAGTTTGACAAGGACGGCAGTGGAACACTGGATTTTGATGAGTTCCTTGTGAAGTTGCGGGTAGGTACCACCATGTATCTTCCACAATTTTACACCGTGTGACTCGTGGTAGTGAGACACTACAGAGTTTGGAAAGCTGTCTTTAGTTGTTGGCTGATCACCCCATATGAAAAACCACTGACACCTCCTGGGTTGAAGCCGTTTGCCTGCTGGTGTACCTCCATGCATTAAAACCCAGCAAACAAGTATATTATTTGGCCATATAAGTCACATCCTGAAATTCTACAACAGTATGTACTGCACAACAGTTGTGTTATCACCATGTGTCTTATATCTATGCTTTGTTGATTTTAGTTACTAAATACTGCAAAGCAAAGATGAATAACACATGGTGGTCTTACTTGTGCAAAACTGCTCTCTATTAATTGTCTTTGCAGCCGCCTATGAGTAAAGCAAGAAAAAGTATCATTATCCAAGCATTCAACAAACTTGACAGGACTGGGGATGGCCAGATCACAGTTGACGATCTGAAAGGGTGAGACATACAGTACTGACTTCTTGGTTTGTAAGTCTGACTTATAGTGAGGGATTTATGGAATTTGGATTTTTTTAGGGTCCTGAATGATATTTCGGTAGTCATTTGTGAGTATGGGTACTTTGTTCTAAATCACAGTTGTCTGGATGTTGTCACAGGGTCTACAATGTAAAACACCACCCAAAGTTCCAAAATGGTGAATGGACAGAAGAAGAGTGCTTCAAGCAGTTCCTGTACAGTTTTGATACACCAGATGACAAGGATGGAGTGGTAAGCACACACACACACATGCTGTATATTGGAAAATGGTGTTAAATGTTTGTGAGAAACATGGCAGAGTTTGTGGGGAATGGCTCAGCAGAAGTAGGAACTAAATTTAAATGAACCGATGGAGATATGCCATGGCTGGACAAGCAATGAGCTGGTTTGGAACACCCAGACCATAAAAGACAGTGGGGGTTGGACACAGGCTCAAAAGGCCACCAGGTGTTCAACTGTTTTCAGACAGCGATAATGTTGTCACATTGACCCACAAAACTCGTTCAGACTCTAATATACCAGTGTGCTGTTACCCAACAGATTACACAAGATGAATTCATCAACTACTACACTGGTGTGAGTGCCTCCATTGATAATGATGCTTACTTTGACCTGATGATGAGAAATGCCTACAAGCTGAAATAATGTGGGGCACAGTGCAATCAAAATCTCTATATAGAAAATACCGGCACATGGCTGCGAGTAAGGTACACAGGATAGAAAGAGGAGGTCAGCAGATACTCTTTACATCAATTCACAGTTTCTCTGTGGTTCATTTGTGGAAAGTTCAGCGGGAGTAAACATTTGCTGATGGGGAATGTTCAGAGCACTGTAGGTCACTCATCACCCAAGTCAGGACATCTCAGGGACATTTCATGAATTGTGGGACATTATAAATATGGTTTGATGATGTGACTAAATATAAACATTTTTGTTATATAGTATTATTAAATTAATTATCATTTTTACGGTCATCACTATCGTCATCACTGCTCCATCATGATCACCATGAACAAGAAAGTAACAACAAGATATACTGACTTACAAACTAAGTGAATGTAACTTGGGATCCTAAATACCAGTGATAGAGTTGAATTTGTTGTCATGTGGGCCACTGTTTTCTAGCATTTGATGCTGCTTTTAATTTTATTTCCTATTTCCACATGTACTGCTTCATCATTACCGTAATATTCGCATACTAAATCAGTTCACCAAGTCCAAAATCATCCAACCACCCTGTATAATTAAAGTTACTTGTAGAAAAACTGAATGACAGTTTGGAAGTTTTAAGCTTGCTCCTGACGAAGGGCTAATGCTTGAAATTTCTTAATGGTGCATCAACTATTTATCATACATTTTACGGATGGGGTTACTCTGTTTCTTTGACAAAAAAAGCTGCCAGTAATTAAGCTGCAGGCAAGCTGTTTTACCAGTGTGTAAATGTCGAGTACACATTACGTATGTATATACCTTGAACTAAGGTTCACTTGAAATTTATTTACCAAATGTACTGAAGCTGTACTAAGTCTGTAACCAGAGTAGTTTATGCACTGCATTGTTAAATATGTTCTCTTTTAGCAACTTCCTCCTTTATACTAGTAAACCTTTTAAGAAATAAGGGAGAAAATAAAGAAGATATGTATGAGAAAAGTTGCTGGGACGCAAGGGCTTTTACTCTCTCTTCTTGTTCTGATTCTTCTGATCTTATTTATTTTCTTGCGCTTAGTGATCTTCTCAATTCCACCGTTCTGTCTTTTTAACTCGAGGTGTTTGGACTCACTATTGCTCTGTTGTCAGCTCAATGTCAAACATGTACCTTGCAATCAATCAATTTTTTTTTAGATTAATTAGAAGGCGTGACAACCTCGAAGACGACGTCCAACTGCTTTCGGCATTTTTTTCTTTTAATCTCTTTTTTTATCGCATGCACGCAGATCTATATTTACAGTCTTAAAAGAGTTACTGTATCTGTGTGGTTCCTTTTTCTGCGTGGCGTCGCCTTAGCCATCAATGCTTCTCTCATACTTGAGTGCATGCTGTTTGTTTGATATATTCAGTAAACTTCGTATTCATTACTATAAAAGGCATTGATTGATCACTGATTAGACAATTCCAACTCCCTCGATTCTGACTAGCTGTCACCTGATAATCTCTCAAATAAACGCCCCAATATTGTAGCTGCACACGTTTTGCATTTTTAGTTAAAGTTTAATAATTTGGACGTTGACAATTGCGATTTAATTCGGTGCATATTTTACCAGATATTACCCACTTTTTTGTGTCAACGCTATATATTTCGTTGCCGTTCATGTTGCTGTAAAGTGAAATTTTCACACGCCCAAGTGAGTGCTTTGTCTAATCTTGAGTTTCAAAAGATCATTTCAAACAATGCTATTTATACAAAACCTGCATGAATATTGGGCAGATCAAAGTAAAATGGAAGAACCGGGCGAGTAGAAAAATGGGCCAACAAAACAAGTGCTCCTCGCCTGCAAGCAAATAGCGGCAAGGTGTCGTGTTCCTCTATCATTTACAGTAGTGTCGCTGAAGGTGACTTACTCCCCATTGGCTGTCGATTCAACGTACTATCATCCAACTTGACCTTGTTGCGTGACACTGAGCCCCCGCAAATCGTTATTTCCATACACTGAGCGACACAACAATAGCAGAGACTCATGAAATTACGGGCTCATGCAAATTTTGGGTCAGTCGATTGAAAGCACAGCGTCGCTTGAGTGTACGCCACGCGTCCTAATCGAACGGTGAGAAAATTCTCGAGAGCTTGTTGGAATCGCCTCAGCCGGAATATCTTTACTGACCAGTTTTGCGAGGAAGAATTGGGTGAGTAGCAAACAAACTTTGATGTTAGAAAGCAAATAAGAAAGGACAACTGTTATCATTGCACCCGTTTTTACGCACGTTTATAAAGTGTTGGATGTTCAAAAGCTCAGTCAGGTCTTTCAGTCCGGCAAGCTGGAGTTTCGGCACGAGTACACGAGCTACTACTCGGCGCACCTGATAGGTTTTCACACTCGATACAGTTTTGGTCTAATATAAAGGTTTCTCGTAGAGGTTTTCTTTGGTACTGCAAAACTGGCTGGTCGGCCACTGATGAGACTTTGATTTCGAAACAAAAAAAAAATCGCAAATACGTGTCTGAACTGCTATAAAGTATCTGTTTTTTCAACGCGTTGTGTCGACCATATATTCATTGTCGTGTTTTCCGCTGTCCAAACAAACTTGAAAAATAAGAAAAACACGCACTTCCCTCAATGACAATGGAGCACTCGGCTGGCATGGCTCATCGACTTTCGTCAATGAGACTTCTAATCATCAGGCCGCACCTTTGCTTGAGGTTTTAAGTTCACCTTTTCCAGGTTGAATCAAATTTGCCTGTGGCAAATAAAAAATGGTTTTGCTGTCCTGAGAGCGGGAACAATTTTGCGATACTCCTGTGAGACGTGGAACTCTGAGTTCAGCCGGATGAGTGTGCATATCTATCAATGTATTCTCTCCTAGCTGGCCTTCTTGTTAACATTCTGAATATTGAAAGAAATAGGGTACGCCACGAGAGTAATTTCCTCCTGCAATGCGACCACACGATACTATGCCTGAAGTTACCACGCCAGCTGGTAAAATGCGTTCACGCCCTTTCTGCATAAATTATAAAGACGACAAATTTACTATAAACGTTGGAGAATTTTGCCAGTCATTAAAGGCGACCATTTCTGCTTTGTAATGCAACAACAATAAAACAGTTCCTTATTCTGTCGAAGCCACTGGTCGGCAGGCCTTCCATTGAATATTTATTTAACATCACAATATTTTGGCATCAGGCAACGATGCATTACAAATTAATGACAACTGTCATATAGCCTCAGAATTAGAAACAAACTGGCGAGGTGGAACCTTAAAAAAAGTTCCTTTCGTGAATAGTGGTAGTATCAATATGTTTACAGTTTTTGATAAATAGCTATTGGTACGTGCACTTTCTAGAACTGAAATCATCTAGAGACTTCGATTGTGGAAGCACGACACCATATAAGTTTGTTTTCTCGAACGCATCTCAGAGATAAGACGAAACTCAAAAAATGAAAATAATTTAAAATAATAATGACTAATGCAATAACAAAAAAGACAGCCAATGGAGTGACGTTGCTGATAACAAAAGGAGTGCCAGCAGGGGCGGTTCCTCAGGGCATGCGTCGTTCCGAAGCGTTCACCAAACGGAAGGGGCAAGCTGGTGAGAATTGTAAGTTTTGAGCGATAATCATTGGTCTCTTCTTTCTTTTTTGCTTTATGCAATGCACTAGCTGACCTATTCGTGCTTTTCTCCTGCAAAGCAACGAATTTGAAAACATGTGAGCTCGTTCTTTGAAGTTTTTGAGACCGCGGGCCTTCTATCAAAATTTTCTCTTGTATTTTCTGGCGAGACAGATTGAATACTTCTCTAAGGAGTGTGAATTGCTTAACAAGACCTGTGTTTTACTTGTCCGTATTTTGCGTGTATGCTTTGATGCTAATTAGGCGCCGTTTGTCCTGTCTCACGAAATTTTTAGGTCCGCGTAAAATATTGCAGAAGCACGACGCTTTATAGCTTTTGTTGATTGAAAAGTGAATGAAATCAAAACGTTATTGAAAACTGCTCCGAAGACACCCGTACTGTTTGCAGCCCTCGCCCGCAAATGAGTTTTAGATTTACATTTCGAGGTATGGCCGGCTAATCCAAGGGGATTCGGCTTGACTTCGTGATAGAGCGGAGACTTCGAATTAACCGAGTTCAAAATAGCGACCGTAGGTTTAAATCAGACATCTGATTTGCTGCGAGCGACTACAGCTTTATAATTTGGGATATTTTACATCCTACATCTTGTAACACATAAAAATTCGGGATGAATTTTTAAAACCAAGTTCTAAAGGCATGCACCCACGTGCAAGTGCTTCAAGATGATTACTCTGTATACTGTACACTTGACTGTAAAGTATTTTTCCCTATTTGTGACTAACGATGTAAGGATTCATTGTAACACTGCTCTATAATATTACCCTTTTATAAGATATCAAATATTTCTTCTCATGTGTGATTGGTGGAATTGTGACATGTGCAACTGATAAAGGATCCTGATAAACCAGTTCCTTTCAGACAACTGTTCTAAACAGATATTAAAGTATCAGCAGCCCCATTCTCAAAGAATCCTGGGTCTAATCTGTCATGCAAACTTGCATCACTGGATAAAGAATTCACCCCATACTTTGTTTGCAACTGACATCATGGTGGCTATGTTGGAGGAACTAAGATTGCCCATTAGCCTCTATTGTACTTGAAACCAACATCCTCTAACATGGCCAGTTTCTTTGTATTCCCAGTCTCCAGGGATTGATTGCAAATTAAGAATTGACATAGTAAACATTTTTATTATATAGACACAAGTGTTTTACTGGAAAATATACCGTGTGTAAAATCCATACAAAACTCCATCCGGGACCCGAGTGGCATATTTTCCATATCCTCACTAGTGAGGATATTGTTGGCATCATTTCCCGCTTTTGCACAGTTGATTGTGCAATTTCTTGTAAAACACTCGTGTCTAATATAATAAAAAGAAAATTACACGGTGGCTTGAAGATATGGATTTTATTTTCTCGTGGTAAAAACAATATTTTACTCACTTGTGAAGCACTCGTTCGTAAAATATTATTTTTACCACTCGAAAATAAAATTCATATCTTCACGCCGCCATGTAATATCCTCTATGTATATTATTGGCCACACTTATGTGAATAGGATTGTTGGTGTTATGGTAGTTGTAGCTCTGGCAATATGATCAAAGTGTTATTTTTGTAAACACTGTTTTTTTCTGCCGAACAGAAAATATTGTACTAAACCCAAAGAACTTTTTGAATCAAGAAAATGTCTGACCACGATAAGGAGATACAAGAGCATGCCCGAAAAATGCAATCAAGTGCAAACACACCCATAGAGAAGCTTCGAGCTGCATGCTTGAGAAGAGGTGCTAAAGGAATCAGCAAACTTGGCAAGTAAGTGTTTCCCAAAGTGTGTGGTGGGGTACTCCCACATATAAGCCATATATGTGCCGCCCCAAAGGGTATCATTTCAACATTTTCATCCTAAAATAGGGTATCGATTTTGAGCCTTATGTCTAGAATAGGGTAGAAGATTTTGATATTTGTTTTGAAGTAGGGTTGAAAGTCACACATTTTGGTCTGAAATAGGATCGAAAATTTCAAATTTTGGTCTGAAAAACGGTTAAAAAGTGCACATTTTGGTCTGAAATAGGATCGAAAATTCCAAATTTTGGTCTGAAAAACAGTTAAAATTTGCACATTTTGGTCTGAAATAGGGTGGGAAATTGCAAATTTTGGTCTGAAATAGGGTAAGGGTTTTCAGTCCCAGGCAGCACATATTTGATCAGTAATGAGTAGAAACCTACACACTAAGAGGACTTTCTTTTCTCCTGGAGAGTGGGGTACATGCAGTGAAGGAAACTTTTACCAAACAGAAGCTGATTTAACTGTTGATTCTCATCATGTCGTTATAACTTTCCTAAATGAATGTAAGGGAGAATAATTTGTAGCCCTGCAGTCTTTTGTACTCAAGGACTATTTTCTGTTTTGTTGTTTGTAGGACTTTCAAAATATTTGATGATGACAGATCACATTCACTGGACTTTGAGGAGTTTGTAAAAGGGATGCATACTTATGGAGTGGACCTTAATGCAGAAGTAAGTTTCTTATTGCAGACTAGAAAACATAAGCTAACAAAACTGAAAAGGTGTTATACCATTTGAAGACCCCCAATGAAAACATCAAAATAAAGCATACAATGTAACTAAAAATAATACTCTAAAATATATTAGTACTCTAAAATACTGTAGAATTCCAGCAACACACTGCACTCTAAATTTACTTTAAATGTACAATAAAACAAACATAATATTATTGTGCAGATTAAGGCTCTCTGCTTGAATTGCTGACATGCACTTTGGGGCCTATCATTTTCAGGTATCGCTAATATTGTTACTGTTGACATAAACTGGAAAACTGACAGTGAATCTTTTGGAACAATATGTGATGATCATGGACTAGACATTGACTTCAAGCAATAATTAAGAAATATAGAATGCGTTCCAGTGTATTAATATAGCCTCGTCAATGTAACCATACTACAATGAATTTTCCTGCTCAACTTGAATTTTCAGTTACCCTGAGCCCTGATTGAGTATTTCTTTCATTTGCCAGGAAATGAAGCAGTTGTTTGCAGATTTTGATAAGGATGGTGGTGGCAATATCAATTTTGATGAGTTTTTGGAGCACTTACGGGTATGTTTTCTCACAGGGAGAAAAACTTTTCTATGTAGAACATGTGGGTATTTGAAAAGATGTCTTTTATAGCCAGTTTGGGCATTCGTAGGAAGAAGTGTCCACTTAATACAAGTAGAGTTTGTAGTATCTTACTGGGCCCGGTTTTTCAAAGCATGATTAGGCTAATCCTGGATTAGGTCTAAACTTTCTTGTCATTTATAAGTCTGAAAACGTGAAAGTTTCATCCACAACGACTTATGATAACGTTTTAAGCTGGAACAAGCTTACTAATCCATCTTCAAACAAAACTCTGCAGGGAGAGAGGTCGAGAGAAATAATTTCGTTAATCCTGGATTACCTTAATCAGCTTTTGAAAAACTGGGCCCTGGGGAGTAGATTTTCTGGACTTGGACAACTGTCCACTGAATACAGGGTTACGCTGATTATGCAGTGGTTGTTTTGTTTTGTAGCCTCCGATGACTCAGTCTAGACGAGACATCATAGATAAAGCATTTGCGAAGTTTGACAAGAGCGGTGATGGTGTAGTCACAATAAGGGACCTGGAAGGGTGAGCATTTTTAACTGTACTAAACAAGAAAACCCATTATTTTGGCATTTCTCAGATGTCATGGATTTTTTTAGGTTAGCAAACTGCCATCTATAACCATGACACCATGAATGTGCTTTGTAGAAATTTCACATATTATCTTTCTTGCTTGTTGCCAAAATATCAGGTGGGTAAAGATGCAAGGCTGATGAGACGGCAGATCAAAGAGCTGTACATAGTTTGTTGCTTACCAGTAAAATATCGTATTGTCACGTAATGATATCCAATTTGAGTAACTATATGGAAATGAGTAATGCATGTTTACGTTGAAATTTGATCTTGGGAGTGAAGGAGTAAAATATCCAAAATGAACATTACATTGATTTCAAGACAATTTGTCTTTGTTTGCAATCTTATGCAGTTTTCCCACCATGTTTGTAGGGTTTATGAGTACAAAAACCATAAGAAGTACAAGAATGGGGAATGGACTAAGGAGGAGGTCTTTGAGAATTTCTTGAAGAGTTTTGAACCTGATGAGGCTACCAGAGATGGAAAGGTATGTTGTTTGTTGTTGTTGTCAGTCAAGGTAGTAAGAGCCCATTCACAAGCTAATACTAAGCATCCAGAACAAGAGAGATTACTTTGAAGTTTGGAAGCTGCTTACAAAATTATGTGTTGGTGACAAAGGTTATTTTTGCTAAATTTGACAAGTGTGAGTGAGATTCTCAACTGATACTTTCAGAGGTTTTTTTGCCTACACAATAGGCACTTTCCGAGGTGCCTGCCTGACTTGAAGCCTCCTTTTTTATGAAAATTAGCAGAGTTTAACCCTCAGATGCACACACACAGTCAATACACCGGGCACCAGACGAGGGTTTTTGTTCTGTTGAGATGTTTTGAAGTTCTTTCACCTTCAGTAGACAACCTGTTGTATTTTCTGAGAGACAGGGCCAATTTGAGGCTCTAGCACAGGTTTTTTTATTAAATAAAATTTTCTTAGGCCTTATTTCCAAACACTCTCTTATAAACTTGGTCAGATCCCATGTTGAACAACATTCTTGTCCTCAAAAAGCAATATAGTAATAGCATCCTTTTTTATCAGATAACCAAGACTGAGTTCCTGAATTACTACTCGAGTGTGAGTGCATCCATTGACCATGATGGCTACTTTGATCTGATGATGAGGCAAGCATGGAAGCTATAAGACATCTGAAGAATGCTTGTGCATATTTCCATAACTGTGTTCCTATCTTAAGCATATATTTTGTTGCAGACTTTATAGAAGAAGTAACGAGTTAAACATATCCTTCATTCATTCCCTCAATGCAATGTTGTTCTCTTGTTCAACAAGTTTTCATTTTCATATAAAGGTCTGGGAACATTTTTTTTTTTTGTTGAGACAAGCCTGTTAGTTGGCCATTAGAACCACTGTCATATTTTATGTATTATCAATGTTTTAAAACAATGTTGCTGTCTACAGTTCTTTTAGCATGCCTAAAACATCAAGAAGTCCACAACTTTTACTGAAGTCTAAAACCAAGCAAACTTCATACAGATCTTTTCCCAAAAGTGATTATTCCTGGATAACTTGCACTTCTTACTGCATTACTCAGTCTCTCTCTCCACAGCACATATCATAGTTTGGAGAACTAACCCTTGTTACCAGAGGTTTTTTGTGCAACTTATTCATGAAGTTTTAAGAGTATGTTTTTATGCTAGCTGCTGTAAGCATCGTCATGATTTCATGGCATGATAGTTTTCAAACTGTATTTTCTAGTTGCATGTCAGGGCTTTTTCACTGTCGCTATCAATATCAAGAAGTGACTATGTACAGCCATGTCTCTGTCTATAACCATGTTACAAAGATTCTGTAATAAAAATGTGTTTTCAAAACTGATCAGTGTGTTACTATGCCCTTTATCTTTTTATTACTATATCTTTGGAGATCTCTGTACAGTGAAGCTTTCTAATTTGTCAGGTAGAAAACAAAGTTGAAACTAAACCAGCTTTAGATAATAAGTTACTGCCAAGACATAATATTGGTACATGTTGAGTAAAAATAATACTTGAGTGTAATATGACTTGAGCATAACAATTCCATACTGATAACGTTTTGACCCAAATCCAGTCAAATGGATCTATTAACATCAATAGTGCAGTTCAGGCTGTGATCCAATATTCTTTTGTTTTTCGAAGCATGCAAACAAGTCTTTTGGGTCAATACAATGCTGACATCTGTAATAACAGCTATAATTTGATTTGCATATACCCTGATGGGAAGTGGCTGAATCAGGATGAATTTACTTACAAATGCTTATAAAAATTTGTTTCACTCGCATGTTCATTTCTATGCAAATCAACCTCGGCTCATTTTCATATTAAAATATTCGCTCTAATGTCCTCGCTTTATAACAACGTAGCCTAAACATCGTGTATGTATCTTCTTAACGCTTCATTCATTTGAGAGGACTGCAGTGGTAAAGTGATAGACTTCAATATCTCCTCTAATTTCTGCTGAGTTATCTTCTTGTCGATAAGCCAGTCTTTCAATATTTTTTCCGTAATATCTTCTGCAGATAATTCAGGATGAGACTGTAGCCCCAAGATATTTTCCTTGAACTCTACAATTTCGTATTCACAAGTGGAAGACTTCGCTAAGACCTTGGAGCCTTCTGGAAGCTCTTTAATGCACTCGCCGTGAACTTCTAACAGGCGGACAGAGTCATTCTCGGCACAAAGCTTCGAGAATGCTGGCGTCTTCTTCAATTCGTCAAATACTTCCAGTTGCTCGCTTTGTAATACAAACTCTCCTGTTGGATTTCGATCAACGACTCCTCCAAGTGCACTTGCTAAGAGCTGATGTCCAAAGCAAACTCCAACTAGTTTAGGACGAGGATTTTTTTGGGCAGCGAACTGAATGAACTCCTTCAGCTTACGTATCCACTCTTCGTCATCGTTTACGGAAAACCGACCTCCGGAGAATATAAATGCGTGGTACTTGTCCGAGTCTTCCTTGGTTGGGATTTCGCCGCTAACCGCCCCGAACGTCTTCCATCTATCGCCATTTTCTTGGAAAGCGTTGGTGTAAAGCTGCCCAATCTTCTCTTCGTAACCCCATTTTTCGGCGTCTTCACATGCGATGACTGCAAAGCGCTTCTCCGCCGTCATCGTGGACGAAAGCATCATGTTCTGATAGAAAAGCAATCAAAGTACTGTATACTCGAGTCAGATGGCTCTACAATTAAGTAACAGACGTAAAAGGTAAGTAAAAAAGAAACAATATTTTTACTCGACTGCTCGAGCATGTGACCGGCGAGTGCAATGACGTAACATGAGAATATTATTGGATAGACGTGGGGGTAGGGGTAAGGTAGCCATTGCTCTAATGAGACCACTGATCAGGTTTTGAACCGTCCATCTTCTGTGTGAGACCGATCAAAGCGATAATCAATCAAAGTTGATAACAATCATTTCATATTATTTTTATTGATCTACTACTGAAATATTGATAACTGGCGGGACCCTATGGTGATCAGAATTTTTCTCTTTTTTTATTCTTTCTTCCTATTTTCCTTTTTGAAGTCCATTTCGAGCATCTTGAATGCAGTTTGCATCAGCCTGACATCCAGTCACCTGGCAGCACAAATTCTCTTTTTAATATTGATAATAGATGAATCAGAGGCAAAATTTTGTAAGTCAGTGATTGATATCAATATTTTGATATCTATGTTAGGACTTTTATTGACATTGATTGATTATTTGACTGGCTCATTGGGCCACATACTCTATATTTCCATTTCAGCAGTATGAAATATTTTATTTGCAAAAAAATGGAATAAATTCAGCAACTGATAGAGACAAACAAAGTGTTTCATTGCATGACAATTGATTTACTCCTCTCTACTGTAATCTCCAAAGAGTACAGTGACCAAGTGTACTTTAGCTGCCGTCAGTCAACTGTCAGCCAACAGTTTGTTGGCAGTCGACCGATGCATTGACCGACTGTTGACTGTTGGTGGTAAATCAACAGGCAATCATTGACTGACTGTTAATTGTTCATACATTTGAACAGTCAGTTTTCGTTCCTGTTTTATTGAACAGTTTGTATAAGAAACAGGTCCCGACACGCTCCATCTAGAAAGTAAAATCATAAAAACTGCTGACACAGTGTTTTATTTCACACAATTGAATTGAGTTTATGTTTACAGAACAATATTAAATCTACCATTGCAAACAAAGAAACTTCGAAGTAACAGCTTCAGGACTTGGAGCAAAACCAAAAAATTCTGTATTAAAACAATGCCTGAAAAGAAACTACCTGTAACATGGAAACTGTAGAACAGTGGTATTTACATACCTGTATGGGCCAGCTGTTACAATATCAAAATATGAGCCAAAAATTTTATAAATCTGTGAGTGAAAAAGTCACTCACAAGACTATACTTTCATTGACTATCAATGTCAATCAATATCAATTAATTAGCAATTAATTATTGATTTATGCCAATTGGTATCGATTGTTCAATATTGGCTTAATTTTGATGGATTCCACACATATCTTCAATTGTGAAGGTAGTGCCTCAGAGCCTCATTCATTTCTTCTGAGTGCAGTGGAAGCCAAATAGATTTTCCAATCTCGTCAGCTTTCTCTTTGGTGATAGCCTGTCTCTCGACCATCTGATCAACGATGAATTCTTGTGCCTCAGTTTGTAAGATCTCTGGATGAGCCTGTAGACCCATAATATTTTCTTTAAACTCGATCATCTCGTATTCGCAGGTAGAAGACTTCGCCAAGACTGTTGCTCCTTCTGGAAGCTTAGCTACGCATTCACCGTGACATTCTAGCAAACGAACAGAGCCATTCAGACAAAGCTTTGAGAATGCTGGCTTCTTCTTCAGTTCCTCAGATACTTCCAGCTGCTCGCTTTGTAATACAAACTCTCCTGTTGGATTTCGATCAACGACTCCTCCAAGTGCACTCGCTAGGAGCTGATGTCCAAAGCAGACTCCAACTAGTTTAGGACGAGGACTTTTTTGGGCAGCGAACTGAATGAACTCCTTCAGCTTACGTATCCACTCTTCGTCATCGTTCGCGGAGTGTCGGCTTCCAGAAATTATGAAACCGTGATACTTGTCCAAGTCTTCCTTTGTTGGGATTTCGCCGCTCATGGCTCGGAATTTAGTCCATTCTTCGTTGTCGTCTTCTCGGTAAAAATCAATAAATCTTTGGGAAACACCATCCTCGGCGCCCCATTTCTCTCCATCTTCGCAGGCTACTGCGCCAAAACGTTTCCTCTCGACCTCCGGCGGCATGTCCATTTTTCATCGACTCGGTACGTATTTCCACGGTCACATTCTTTTGTGTCAGCGGTGATTGCACAGCTTCGCATGCCGAAATCCTCAAAACTCAGCTAATAAACTCAATACCAGGACTCGATACTAAACAAAGGATATGCATTTTCTATAATACAAACAGAAAAAAACCAAGGTTTGCGGACGAGGTGAGATTTTACTTCGAATGAAGAACGCTGGCCAGCGGAAATGACGTCAAGAAAGAATTTATTCTGTTGAAACGACCCCATTTGCCACATCACCCGGACTAACCCTGAGAATAAAGTTGGCAAGGCAGAAAAAATGGAACTGTCGATTCGGTTGGACATCGTGACAGCGGACCGACCGACGCCCCACAACTGAGATGAAGGTTTCCCGCAATCCACGTGTCCTGGCCACACCTTCCAATCGCGCAGATGCTCCAGTGCACGAACGAAGGAAAGCGTTGTTACGAAGACTGATGGTAAAGATACGCACTGCCGTTCAGTGGAAAACGAAAAATTATCTTCTTTGCTTTTTGCTTTAAGATCATCAGTTGTTTTGTGATCAATGAATACACTGCATTGAGATTTGTTGCACGAACGCGCGTGTGCAGCCGGATTGGTTTAACGAACAGAGCACGAACATCGCGATTGGTTTAACGAACAGAGCACGAACATCGCGATTGGTTTAACAAACAGAGCATGAACATCCACGAACGCGGGTGCGCAACCGGATTGGTTTAGCGAATTACGAGCAGTTTGTCCGAACAGAATGAGACCACGTGTTCGAACGCGGGCACGCAATCGAACCAATATGCATTCGGACAGCACACGAAACCTCGGCCGATGATTTCTAATCTATATCTGCTTGATAACGGCGCAGTGGAAAGAACAGATCCGTAATCCTTACCTGCACCAATTTAGGCATGAAAAGCGTGCAAACGAATGAAGAGGTAACGAAGTTCGCCACAAAAATGCTGTTTATGGAGCATGCGGCCCGTCGAGCCGTCCGCCACAAACTCGGACTCAACAAGTTGCGGATTTTTTCCTACGAATGTGAAAGTTGCTCCGTACAAAACAGCTAAGACTAAGCGGTTTCATGACAGTTTCAACAATAATTGTATTTGCATGGTTGCCCGGCCAACTGATTTCATTTGGTCCCAATAAAAATTCATATGTATAGAGCAGTCTGTATAAGAAAGAATCAATCCATATTGCATGTTGTTAATGAGGGAGTGAGCACACCGGCACGCACACACGCATATACAAAGACACTTGCGCACACAACAAACAGACAAACAACACACACATAAACCAACCACCACGCATCACACACACACACACACACATAGTACACATACACAACCCGATATACTTGAGTGTACCCGTGGCCATGAATATCTTCTGTTCAATCATTAGTCGGCAGGTGGCATTTTATAAAAGAATGGGATCATTACTTGGTGCGTGGTCTTTCGCCTCGTAAATCTTTCCAAATTACAATTTATTACTTTGGCAACACACCAGTAACCCCATTACCAACTCGGTTCATCCGTTTGAGACTTTGTTCCTCAGTAGTTGTCGTAATTCTTTGCTCGCAAATATTTTTTTGAAACTTAAAACCTATGTTTCACGATTCCCTTCTCTTGCCAAATCCGCACAATATTGCGTTACCAATAAGAGCGACGTAACCGTCTCCATAGAAACAATAACATCAACAAAACGATGGCGGTAACTGTTGTCGCGCTTGCTTTCATGTACAATTTAGATGGTGTTTTCAGATCAATAATTCATGAGTTCGATCAACGAGTTTAATCAAACAAAAAATTAAGACTGTGATCGTTCACTTATCTCGAAATTTTCCCGAATGATAAAGTGCACCACTGAAGACGCATAATGAATTACTATTGTGGTCGGCACTTACTACAAAGGAAGCCGCAGGAAGGCTTATGCCTCTCTAGACACTTATAAATCGGTCGCTGGACAAATCTAAAATAAGAAATTGTCTTTTATTTTAAAGCCGGAATGGATAACATGCCATATTTAACTAGAATGACGGCAAAGAATCGATGACAGACAGCTAGACTTTCCTCGTGAAGAACGATCCAGTTTGATTTCAAAATTAAAACAATTTTCATGCCGTACAGGCTTCGCACAGATACCGCAAGAAAAAGTATGTACATTGTATGTTTAAATGTTGAACAAGGACTAAATAAGAAAGCTTTTACAGCACCGCAAGTCCAATAAGAGACGACATTAAAGTGCAGGTGTTTTTGAGAAAATTGTATTTTTAAATTCACTGAACTGAAATTTCCCTGTTCTAATCATTTCCCGAGTTTATCACGTTTTCTGTGAATACCTTTAGACCGCATTTGCCCAGGAAAATTTTAAGGCGTTAATTTTTTATGGAACGGCATATGGCATTCAGCTCAGAGCTGGGCTCGCATATTGTAAATGTTTTGCAACAAAGAAGGCTTGTATACTGCTGGTAAAAACGCAAATAAATAATAAAGAAAAAACTTCCCCAGAGAATTTCCCACAAAATTTGCGGAGTGAAATCCCAGAACTATAAAGATTCCGCAGATTTTTGTTTCTTCCGTCGCGCACAATACATAGTCTTTCCTTCTCTCGTTTATTATTTGTAGTAATTGTCGCAGTAGCCGACTTGAATTCGTATAAAAATGTCACAAAAATATACTTTTTAATAGACATGTGTAGCCCTTGCTCAAGTGATTCTGAAAAAGGCAAATAAGTGTTTGAGCGGTTCCGGCAGGATGGTTTCGTTTTTCTTCTTCATTAATGCAAAGCGAACAATCCACAAAAGATCCTTCTTCACCATTTCCTCTCCCCGTTGTCAAGTCTAAATGTATTATATCACGGCGAGAAATAGAACACACAAAGCGTGGTTAGCGCGCGACAGTCGGCCTGGCGAATGCCTTCGACTGCAGGTTGTTAAATGCAAACAGCGGAAGCTACCCACAATGACAAAATTGGGATCGAAAAAGTACAGTTTATTCGCGTTCCGTCTTGATAAATTAGACGCGATTGTTCGTTCGCAAAGCAGGTTTTTCCTTTTTGGCGCGGCAAAAATCCCGAGACAATACAATAAGTAAGTCATACAAAAATTGATAGGTAGAATAGCGCTGCGTTTAATTTACTCGCTTAAATTTCTGGATGGAAATGGCAGATTAAAGTTTTTCTTCTAAGTAACCTATTCTTTTCACACATCTTTTTTTTTTGTTTTGTGCCGATCCTCAATTTCCGACTTATCAAGCGATCAAATGCTCGCTTCCGCCCTTTTACACATGCCGCAGATTCACACTTCCTTCCCCTCCCCCGCGCTTTTATGTTGTTTCGATGCTCGCCAATCTTCGATGCACGCGGAGGCCACCAAGCTGCCCAAGCAAACAGCTCAAAATATTTCTCTTTTGTTCCCTTAGAGAAGATAATTACCACGTGAAAAATGTAGAATCGTACAAAACGATCACAGCAGGCGAAGAAGATTTACGGCTAAATTGACGCAGGGACCCCCGGTGAGTTGCAGTATCTTGACAGATCCTTGAGGGTGTACCAATGCATTGCCTAATAGTCGCTAGCCTGACCACGTGGAACATAAATAAGTTTTGCCGCCATCTGACAGTTCATTTCTCATTCGAAATTTTTGACGTTCAGTTCTGTTAGTTCATTATATCAGTAATTTATTCGTTTTGTTATTCCCCTTTTCGTTTACGTTCGCTGCCTTGATGTTCGATAAGATGAATGGAACCACGTCCGTGGAGATCAACGGAGATTCCGCTGTGCAAAATGGCCAAGATGCGAAGACAAATCTGATCATCAACTACCTTCCTCAAAGCATGAGTCAGTCAGACGTGGAAAAGCTTTTCAGTTCCGTAGGAGCTTGCACCTGTAAACTTGTGACAGACAAGGCAACCCGATGTAGCCTTGGATATGCGTTCGTCAACTACAAGGATGCCGATCACGCCAGCGAAGCGATGCGGTCATTCAACAAAATGCCCCTCCAAGGCAAGAGAATCAAAGTAAGCTACGCGCGGCCTTCATCAAACGACATAAAAAATGCCAATTTGTACATTAGTGGGCTACCAAAGAGCTTGAAAGAGGAAGAGCTTGTCAAGATGTTCGAGCCGTATGGGACGATCATCACCTACAAACTATTAACAGATGAAAGCGGCGAGAGCCGTGGAGTGGGCTTCGTTCGTTTCGATCGACGAAACGAAGCTGAAGCGGCGATCAAGGGTCTGAACAACACTGAAGCGACCAGCTACGAGGAGGTGCACGCGGAGCCCCACAAGATCACGGTGAAATTCGCCAACTCGCACAACTCCAAGCAACAGCCGCTTCCATTTGTGTTTCAGTCTCCGATGGCGTTGACCGGCCGCGGAACGGGTCGAGCGGCGTACTCAACTGTTGGTCCTATTCACCATCAAGGCGCGAATGTACGCTACAGCCCAGTCACTGCTAACTTCTTGAGCAACTATACGAGCGCTCCGTTCAGCCCGCCTCCAAGTACCCTGAACCAGGGATATTGTATATTTGTGTATGGCTTGCCCGTCGAAGCTGGGCAAGATGCTCTAGTTTGCTTGATGTATAAATTGTTCGCGCAGTATGGTGCGATCAGCGCGGTGAATGTCATAAAAGGGACCAATTATGGTTTTGTGAATATGCCGGACTTTGAAGCTGCGAACCATGCAATTCTTGGTCTCAATGGTCGTTGTATGGATGGGCAGGATCCATCGAAGCCTCTTCAAGTGTCGTTCAAGACCCCCAGCAACAAGAAACATTGAAAAGTAAACTTGCTGCAGTGCGGTTGTGAAAATGTTGAAAACTTTCCTCGATGGTTAGGAAAAACTGCGCACGCGAAGATACCACAACAACTGTCAAATTATGGCGGAGAAGAGAAATGTTCGGTCCCGCACCCATTTCCGCCCCACATCGCTGTTAGATGTTTTTGATTTTTTCTCTAATTTTTTCTTTACGGTTTTTTTGGACATATTTGGTGTAGATTGTAGGCGTAAGAATCCGCCGCTCGAAGTTTGCCTCGTTGTAAAAAGGACGACAGAAATTTAGATGTAGTTTGAAATAGCGTGTTAATTAGGAACGCAAATAGACAAAGCTACAATCTGTTCGGGATATTGTGGAGTCTCCAATTCGTTGTGGCCTGAAGTACGCGCGTTTCGATTTCTCGTAAGTTTCGATTTTTATTTTGGTAAACTGTTCTCATGGCGTGTGGCCGTTTTTCGGACAGCAAAAAAGAATATACAAGTTCTGCCGTGTTTCACTTTCACTTTGCTTTGCCGTACTAGTTTTTGAGTTTGTTGCGGGATCACTCGTGTTTGATTTGATCCCAGGGAATTTATATTGTTGATGTCCTGATCTTTAGTTTGTTTTCATTAAACTTCTAAATTTCCATCTTGTGGTGCTTTCCTTGTGTTTCTGCGTAACTTGTGATTGATCTGTACTATTCTTTGAATACGTCTGTGATATTCTGTGAACAGGAACTTCTTCTATTTTATTTAATTCGCAGGAGAAGTCAATTATTACATTTTACCGCGAAGTTTGCTCTCAATCCTTCTTGCTGGACATGAAATTTGATATTTCATAATTTCAGTGTTGTTAGGTAACATATACTGTATTTTAGAAATTTTATTTCTACAGAGCACCTCTTCACTCCATGGCAAGATGAAGGAGGCAGTTCTCCATTCTAGAAGACTTCGCATCCAACAGGAAAGATCAGGATCAAAATGAAGGTAACCAGTGAAAGATTGATGAGGAAAGCTTAGATTTTATCCTCTTGGTGTTCATGAAGATTTCTTCCCTTTAATTGAATTCGCTTGGGCCAAGTCTTTTAGTAAACACATCCTAAAAAATTATTTCTTGGTGAGGGAATAATTCTATTAGCATCTCTAAAGATATTTTTTGGAAGCATCTGGCTCACAAGGGGAGTTCCAATCTGTTCAAAGGAAATCACCTTTTGTCAAATCTGAGATTGGGTGGGGGGTAAATTGAATGGGAGATATATATAATTTTCCAAACTCTTTGAGTAAAACTTGTTGTCAAGTAATGCACGTTTGATAAGAAATGCAAATGAAGAAATCTTCCTGTAACTTGTTTTGACCAACTATGTCCCTGACAAAATATGCTGGATGATGAAGCTCATGGGTATATTTTGGTTGGTTTGTTTGTTAGCCTTGTTTGTTTCCAGCTTGAATACATTCTTCCAGTGTTTGTGTGTGGTTGAACAGTTTCATACAGGAGCTCCATGGGAATGTAATGTACTAGCTGTTATCACTTTAGTCAGGAACAGATTCTCTCAGTTTGTCTGTGTGCTGAAATTCCAAACTTCTTACAAAACAAAGAAAAACCTTAGAAGGAACCTAAAATTAAGGGAAAAAAAAGCTTAAATATATAAGCCCATGGTTGTTAGTTTGAATAATTCCTTGCTGCAGGATATTTTTAAAAAATTACAGTTAAAGGGGACATATAATGCTGATATTTGGGGTCTTGTTTCCTTCCAAACACTTTATTCTTTTGTGGTGAGTCATGTTTTACTTTTTTTGCCAGATAAATAAAAAGCTCTTGAGAACTGAGCACAAGTTGTGTATATTTCTGGACCAGGTGTTCCGAGTAATTGGATAGGTTTTCATAGTTTCTGATTTGTGGAGTCAATAATGAATACCACATCTTTGCATAACAATTTCACATCTTCATGAAAAAAAAGGTGTGCCCTATATCCTGCATTTTCAACAAACCCAGTGGGTTACAAACCAAATTTAATTTAGAAATTGGTGCCATGTTTCAATTCATATTGAAATCTTCCTGTCCTCTTCATCTTTCTTCCTTTCTTGTGTATTACAAAAGAATATGCTAATGACAATCAGAATTTTAATATTTTAAGGCTAAATGGTGCCGCAGTCTAGAAAATGGTTTTTGTCTAATGAATTATTGTGTGTGGGTTTAAGTTTTCTTATTTAGGAAAAGATGTGGATGGAACCCTTATCTCAAGATAAGATAATGTGTATTTTGAAAAGAGTATGCAAGCCTGATTTTCTTGTCTGACTGACAACTCAAAAATATGTGAGATGAAAAAATATAAAAAAAAACTGAAATGCTTTGTGGGACATATAATCAGATTTTCTTTCATGTATTGAATAGCCATGACACAGAGTGAAAAACAGAATGGTTTTGGTTCTTTTTACAAAGGCTCTGTCTTCCCAGATGTATTATATTAGAATTACCACTGTGTGATAAATTTGGTTTTCACATTTATCTTTTTCCCTTTCGTGTTAGACATTGGCAGAGAGAATTTAGTGTAGAAATTCGTATCAGGATTACTCATTTTATTTTTGAACAGTTTAATGACTAGCTAAATGGTTTCCAGAAATGCTATAATCTTGGCAGAAATTTCATGTTGAACTGAGTATCTACTCCGTGTTCAATTTAGCATCTGCACCTGCTGCACTGCCCAATTATAAATGCACATTTTAAGAGGGTGAGAAAACATAAATTTTGAATCACATATACAGGTTAAATCTTTGCGTAAAGAGATCCTTCCTTTTCTCAAATTTAACTATGGTAAATTATTTGTTGTATTTCTTGTGTTTGTCAAAGTTTTGAAAGATGGTGTAGGAAGCAAACAATAGGAAAAAGGTGTTATATATTTTCGACTGGGTCAATCAGCCTTTCATACAGACTATTGTAAAGATAATTTTTTTGTATGTGAAATTGAAATTGCCCTTGGTAAACAAAGGCCAATGGTATTACATGTGAATTTCTTACTGATCAAAGAGCTAAGCCATCTTGAAAATCTTGATTTAGGATTGAACTTTTTAAGTGGAAGATGGAGACGAGAAAATGTGTCAAAAGTTTTCACATATCCAGTAAAGGAAGTTTCCTTTGAATTGACCTACATTAAATATTCAAAATTATCTCTGGCACTATTTTCAATATATACCATTGTTTAAAATTAATATTTGAAGGAAGTCAACTGAGTTGAACCATTATTTTTGAAAACCTATTTTTATCTGGTCTAGCCTATTTTAGATTTTATTGAAAGCTTTTTTCAAAATGAGAAATTTAAAACTACAGGGGATTATTCAATATTTTGGAATAAACTTCCTCTCAAATATTGGTAATGCTTAGTCAAGTTTGTCAAATGTGTTTTGTTTTTGAAAAATTGTCCCCTGAGGAAGTGCTTTTTGACTGCAGTATTTTGGATGACAATAAATTGATCATTGTGTGTGCATGGATGGTATAATTGTATTAGTTTTTAGTTTTCTGTCAAACACCATGACAAAAAGCATGTGGATGACATGGTTATGACAGCTGAAAGACATATATGATTTTGTGAGATTGAATGATTGTGATGACATTCCTCCAGCTCCTAAGAGCGATCAGAAAATAGACAGTATGGTAAGCAAGGTATTTTTAAGATTCCCTCGCCAAATCTGCATGGGCAATAAATCTCATATTTTTATTCTTTCATAGGAATATCATGTCGAGTCATTCCCAGGTTATGTGAAAATTGTGTTTCACAAGAGAAGTGCAATGTCAGAAAAATGTCAGCACATATACTTGCAAGAAATCATAGGAATAATAATTTTAATGTTTTTAATAAAGTAGTCTATTCAGAAAAATGGAGTTACAGGTATAAATACTGTCTTATGTTTTCTTGTCTAAAAATTATTTGAAATCCCCATGACATTGTCCAGAGAAATATGTTTGATGGCATGAATGTCAAGAGAATTTGATCTGATGTCGCAAGAAAACCATTCAAATGCAGTAAGAAAAGCTGATGAATAATCTTGCATTGACCTTGGCTTGTGTTGGCCCAACGATGAAAAACTTGGCTCAACTTGGCTGAAAATGTGAGCTTGATCAACCAAATTTGAGCTAACTCATGCCAACTCAGTGGCCAAATGATGGCCAACTCGAGCCAACTTGCAAAGTTGGCATGAGTTGGCTGAAGGCAGTACCATTTGGCCAGGACTTTAGAACCATGGTACAGCTAGTGTCGTGTTGAAGGAATTATAGATACTAGAACATATTTTCTGGTTCTGTATTTAAGGTATTGATCGTGGCCCTGCTAAATTAACCATGAAATGACCTGTTATGTGAGAAAAGTTGTGAATTCCAGTTCCAGATTGTGCAGAAGCATGTGAAGCTGCTAAATGGGGTAAATCGATAGCATGGTATTTCTGCAAAGTATTGTAATCATATTATATCAAAGTGTGAGTAGAACTGAGTATCAGAAATACTGTACTGGCCTTCCTTAATATTCTAATAGTTCATTTTTGCAGAAAGAAATAATAGCTTTTCAAAAGACTACACTGAGTCACTAAATTTTTTTTGAGTGGAGTCAACCCAGTGCCATGCAGTATGTTGCTTAAACTACATCTTATCTTACAAATGAAGACTTTTCTGCTAAAAAATCTGAGTTGAAAATAACCCATGATAATAATGTCAAAATGTCTGGTGGTCAAATTGAAAAACAATTGGCCAAAATATAATTTGTGGCCTTGCTATAAAAGCAAAGCAGCTGAAATAGCAGTTTTGGTGTAGATGAATTTTTTTCAAATTAGTCAAACTTTATTGCATTACTTCATCAAAATACGAAAGAACAAACAATAAGGAAATTGGTTTAAAAGCTAGGAAGGAAGTTGCAGACATTTTTTATTGGCATCAGCTAACTCTATATAAAGAGAATCATATTTACCATAACTAGCATTAAGGCAAAGAACAACATTACTAAAGTACACTTTATCAAAATATGAACCTTCAATAAAAAGGAAATGTATATTATGTAAGCTTTACTTTTTGCAGAGGTTTTGAACACACGCATCAGGTGTGTTTGTGTTAGTGATACTATATTTATTTTGAGGTAGTCTATTTTAAAAGATTCTCAGTGAATTAATAATTGGACCTGTTATTTTTCCATTCCTTTCATTATTCAGCATGACATGCTTCAATATTTTATAATATTCCTAGATCTATATTGTCTGACAAATTCGTCTTTCTTCTCCATTATTTTTAATTGTTAGTGAAGTAATCAACTATCCTATGGAGACAGTGCATTTTAAATTAGTCAGTTTTATGAATTTTTTTTAAACTTGTATATGTACACACCTGTCCAGCCATTCCAAGCTGGGGCTGGCTTCCAATATTATTATGAGCGATAAGAAGAAAAATTCTCCTTTCATTTTCACAGTCACCAACATGTAGTTCAGTTCTGAGAAAGCAGCAGGTGCTGATCATCATCAATATCTTGCTTCAGGTTTAAGTTTGACCAGAGTGTTAATTCTCCTAGCATGTGCTTGAACATTATTTTGATTCAAATTGGGAGAATTACAGCATGATCAGGGTAAAGAATGAGTATCAATATTATTTACCTCCCTATGGACCCCAGATAGTATATTGCAATAATATTACATGCAGTTCAGACCAGGCTTATAGAGCATTGGGTGATATCTTTGACTGCTCATCAAATCATATGATTGGTGAAAGTTATAGCAATGAAAATCGGCAGTGAGGGATGGGGAGGGGAAGAGATCAAGAAAAGAAATAGCCTGGCTCCCCATCTACTACATTTCATCTGCTGCCTCACAATCTGCTCCCTAGTTTCTAATATATCTGATTGAATATTCATGCATATTTTTCATTGCTAAAGTAGCAATAGAGAATAATGTTTATTTTAATGGTAAGGAACATTTAGTAATGCTCCATATGTCAAAGCACAAGAAGTTGTCCAAAAGTCTATGAAGCAGTGAGCTGTTGAAACATTACTGCTTCAAGTGAAATTTAACTGTTTGGAAGCATTACACTGGCTTTTGCAGTATCCTGTGAAGAAGAAACAAATATTATAAGTAATATAATATTAGAACTTATGTAGCAACTTAGGTTACTACAGTTCACAAATTCCTGTTTTTAGTAGGGTCAAGTTTCATGGCATAAAAGCAGCACCCCATCCCCAGGTTTCTGTTAAGTACCCCCTGAGAGAAAGGTGGGAAAAACATGCAAACTACAAAACTTACTTAACACTAATTTTCCCCATTTCCAAAACTGGACACACACAAAAATAAAAAAATAAATAAAAGAAAAAAATAAAAAGGAAATAATAACAAACCTCACGCTTTGCTATTGCATGTGCCCAGTCCCTTTGCGCTATCCTTGGAATTGTGGCTAACAAGAGTTTCTTAGCTTTGACTACATTTTCCTTGAAAGTCTTAAGAACTGATTCAACACTGACCTGCAAAAAAGCAAAAAAAAATCTTCTTTTCAACCATGCAGTGTTTTATTTCATTCTAAGATAAAAATATGCTATCCAGACCTTATACATTTTACCGATATACACTCAAGTTAGACACTAGCACCACTGATCAACATGGAAATATTTTGATCTGCAAGAGCTTACCGGGTCACCCTCTTCTCTCCAGCAGTCATAATCTGTTACCATAGCAACAGCAGCATAGCAAAGGCCAACTTCATTAGCCAGGACTACCTCAGGAACAGCTGTCATGTTGATGATGTCTCCACCCCACATGCGAAACATTTTGCTTTCTGCCTTGGATGAGAAACGTGGCCCCTCAATCACGACATTTGTGCCTTTCTCATGGTGTGCAAGTCCAAGCTCTTTTGCAACGTCAGTGAGAATCTGTCAGCATAGAAAAAGAAAAGGGTTAATGACACTGCAGTTACTCAATGGAGCTCTGAGTGAAATGTACTGTTCTTGTATGGGTTCACTATGTCTTGGTTTGCATTTTGGTTGGTCAAGAACAAGAAAGGGTATATAGGGTCATGCCAAATATCGAATATGGTCATGCCAAATATGAGCCCACAGAGGAGGTGAAGGGCCGGGGCTGAAGAGGTGGGGGATGCACTCAGCTACTTAAGGGTCCGCCCAAAAGGGGGTCACCTTTTATGTCCTCAGTTTTTCACACTTCACTCCAACTCACTTTCCTGGTCTCTGTGCAGTATGGCTCATGTAGGGGGATGTGACAAATTCCTTTAGGGCTGCCCTCGGCACCATCATAGAAGGTAGACACACGCTTGGTGGTCCGGTCAATGAACTGGTCAGGGAAGACAATGTCACCTGGTTTATATTCCTCTCTCAAGGACCCACATGCTGTTGTCACGACAACATGGGTGCAACCCTCTTGTTTAAGTGCGTGAATGTTGGCCCGATAGTTAATGGATGTTGGCATGACACTGTGTTTTCTTCCATGCCTGTAATTAAAAATATTGTGAATTTCACATCAGAAATTAGAAATAGACTATGTAGTTCACTGATGGGTCAGCAAAATTCTTATAGATTGAAATAATGATTATTAAAATATTCATGTCAATTCAAGAATAAGGCTCATATATCTTCACTGACTCAAACGTTTGACCTTGTCCTTACCTAGCTAACAATACACAGTCCACTCCTTGGATTTTCCCAAGAATGAGGGAATCAGAGGGCTGCAAAAATTATAATCCAAAAGTTAGTCTAAAAGATCTACCGACAATAACTTGTTTACCACCAATCCCCACATACTTGTAGGAATCACTATTATTGACCAGACTTCGATGAATTTGGAGTTTGATACTTTATTGAAATGAGCAAAAGAAATTTAAAAAACAACTCCTGGTTGCTGGGGTAGCCTGGAATATCAGTCGATCGTCTTCTCGATCCTCAACCCACTGAGGCGAGGGGTGGGGTGTGGTGCAAGCACAAGGTCTTATTTTAGTTTTTGATATACCGTACCTTGCCATATGGGGTGCTGGTGACTTTCTCCTCTCTACCTTCCAAGATATCAGGGTCACTCAAACCAGTTCCACCAATGATGCCAATCTGAAGGGGTTATACAGCAAAAGCACATTGTTTGTGATTACAATTAGATTCACAATCAGGAATGGGGGATGGTGGAGGGGAGGGGAGGGGGTGGTGGAGAGGCCAGGGATCAGAGGGGAAGCTTTGTAAAATCAAACAGGTAATGGACAATAATGACTTCTTGTACAAAAATATTTTCAGGACAGATCTCAATTCCCAAACAGGAGAAATTTATTTCTTTTGTTCTCGCACATTTGAACGCCGGATGACGATGTGTCTTATAGAGAATGTATGGGAAGTCAAGGAACAGTTCAGAAACTTTCCGTCCATAAGGGTTGGTATGGCTGAGCCTGGATCAAACCCCAGACTTGATATAACTCGTCCCCAATTTAAATATTGATCCCTCAAGAGACAGGTTCCGTTCACACCATAAGTACGCGATATCTAAGAATGGCCTTCACACGTACAAAACACACGCCATACCTTAACCTTTCTTGCAGCCATTCTGCTTTTCAAGAGGACTTGTTCGATTTCAGTTTCAGTTCAGACGGAAGGGGAGACCTGGGGCACGCGAGCAAACTCAACAGCGGGAGCCTGGGTCCATTTGACAGCAAAGATGGCGGTGACAGGAGCAGGGGTGGTGTTGATGGTTTCGCTGTTGTTTCTTGCTCCAAGCGGAGGGGCCAATAGACGGAATGTACTGGTGATAATAGCAGACGATGGAGGTTTCGAAACTCAGGTTTACAACAACAGCGTGTGCAAAACCCCGCACATTAACGCTTTGGCGAAACGCAGTGTGATTTTCAGGAATGCGTTCACTTCTGTGAGCAGCTGCTCTCCAAGTCGGTCGGCCATCCTTACAGGCAAGTAGGTGCACTACGTGTGGAAATTTCAGGGCATGGGCTGCGAATCCAGCGGTGGACCTACCATTTTTTCCCCGCATAACTGTCTCTACTCCACTCACTTGCCTATTAATCCCCCCCCCCCCCCCCCACCCATCCCTACCAGGCCTAAGCTCAATCTGATCAACAATCAACAAAGTGCTCTAATTTGATAAGGGAGCTTCACCCCCAGAAACCCCTCTCCCCACCCCCCCCCCCCCCCCCCCCCCCCCCAGCCTGAATCTCCTGCCTGACATTCCTTGAGGCTGATGAATAGGAGTTGTCCTCAGCAAGGGGGAGGGAGTGGGAGGGATGATATGTGACATTGGTAGCTTTCTGATTTATGTTTATTACTTGGTGACAGGTCTCCCGCAGCATCAGAATGGCATGTATGGCCTCCACCAGGCGGTACACCACTTCAACTCATTTGATACTGTCAAGAGTTTGTCGCTGTTGCTGCAGCAGAATGGAGTGCGCACTGGGATCATTGGCAAGAAGCATGTGGGACCTGAGACAGTAGGTGAATTCACTTGAATAACAAAGCAAAACAAAACAACAAAATGAAACAAAACAGAGGACAACAAACTAAAATTATGAAGGAAAACAAAACAAGCAAAGTGAGACAGCAGAGAAATGAAACAAACGAAATGAAGAAAAGCAAAACAATAAAAAGATGGCAAACAGCATGAAAGAAACCACATAGAACATAGCGAAACCAAGCGACAAAACATATGAAGCAATACCAAACCAAACAAACAAACATGAGACATGGTGAGAAGGATTCCCATTCACTGTTAGTTTGTTTGGTTAAAATTAGTTAAAAAATTCACGTCATTGCTCGTCTCTGCCAGGTGTATCCTTTTGAGTTTGCCTACACCGAGGAGCACCACTCTATCCTCCAAGTTGGAAGGAACATCACTTACATGAAAGAACTGGCAAAGGAATTCTTCAATGGCTCACGGAAAGATACCCGTCCTTTCTTCCTGTACATTGGTTTTCATGACCCTCATCGGTGTGGCCACACCCAACCCCAGTACGGTTAGGCCTGTTTCAAACGTCACGCCACTGCCGTGCTGAACTTAATCTTAATTTTATTGGGCCAACCTCGTTCCCAGGCTCTTTCAGGTTGCACATGGGCTCGGCAGTAGCACGGCATGGTTTCAAACGTCATACCACAGCCGTGCTGATCTCAATGCATAAATTATGTAACATAAATTTTCTATTTGATTGTATTTCTTTAGAAATTCTGCTTTCAGCTTGACGGTTGAAACCACTACCGTTCCATTGCCGCGCCAGAGTCGAAACAATTAATTGAGTACGGCGCGGCAGTGGTAAAAATGTAGTAACATTTCTGTGCGTACGAAAGTTTGCTAACTGAATCCGTCCCCAAAAGACGACATTGGATGCAACGTCTTGATTATCAGGAGTTTATATTCCCCCTTCACTTCCTCCTTCTCAGGAAATTTCTGTGAAAAGTTTGGCAATAACGAACCTGGCATGGGATACATCCCGGACTGGGAGCCTGTGATTTACCAGCCCTCGGACGTTCCCGTCCCGTACTTCGTACAGGACACCCCAGCGGCGAGGCAGGACATAGCGGCTCAGTACACCACCATTAGTCGCTTGGATCAAGGAATTGGACTCATTCTCAACGAACTCCAGGAAGCCGGTTTTCTAGATGACACTCTTGTTATCTATAGTTCTGACAATGGTATTCCCTTCCCCACCGGGAGAACAAATCTCTTTGACCCAGGCATGGCCGAACCCCTTCTTGTGTCCTCTTCTGAGGAACCCAAGCGATGGGGCCAAGTCAGTGATGTTATGGCGAGCCTTGTGGATATAGTGCCCACGGTTCTTGACTGGTTTAATATTGAGTACCCGACATATAAGATTGACGGCACTCACGTCGTTCAACTGACAGGTATTATTTAGAAGTAGGTTCCTGTTATTTCGGAATTTGCTACCTTTAGCAAACGTGGCGTGTAAGTTAGATCATGTGACTTTTTTCGGTTTTCAGGCTGCAGAAAACGGCAATCTTAAATTGTCTAATAGAGGGATTTTTTCCTTGTGGTTCTCAGGAAAGTCCTTGTTACCAGTCCTAGAGGAGGAGCCGAGAGAAGGCTGGGATACAGTGTTTGCAAGCCACAACTTGCATGAAGTGACGATGTACTATCCCATGAGAGTTGTCCGCAACAAGCAGTTCAAACTCATCCATAACCTCAACTATAAGATGCCCTTTCCTATCGATCAGGATTTCTTTGTGTCGCCGTCTTTTCAGGATCTGCTGAAGCGCACGCGTGATGGTGAGCCCACGCACTGGTTTCGAACTCTCCAGCGGTATTATTATCGCGACCAGTGGGAGCTGTATGACCTTTCACGTGATCCCGAGGAATTGAGAAATCTGGCAAGCGAACCTGATTTCCAGCAGGTCAGAATCTCATATGCATTTACTAATACAGCTAGAAGTATGGTTACAATTACAAAATATGCAACTGCCATCACCACCACCATCACTACTAATATATACAACGACAATGACTACCGTTACTAATACTGCGTCTATTACCCGGGGGGGAGGGGGGGGGGGGTGGGGGGAGGGATACTCCTATATATTTCCTATATAGGGACGTTCCGCCCGATAGGGTATCATTTTCAGGGTCTTCTGTCTTAAACAGGGTATCAAATTTTACATTTTCGTGTCTTAAACAGGGTTATTTTCCGAAGATTCTCTCCTCTTTCCCTCTCCCTTTAACCACATTTTTGCTCTCGCCATTTTCGCGCGATTTCTTCGTATGCTCCAGTGGAAATGCGTGCAACGCAGGCTAACTTATCTAAACTTAGTCTTGAACAGGGTATCAAATTAGAGCACTTTGTCTTAGACAGGGTAGCAAAATTTCCATTTTTGTGTCTTGAATAGGGTCAGGAATAGGCCCTCCCCGGGGTCTATTACCGCTGCTGCGGTAACAACTATACGGCTACCACCAAGGGGCCAATTAATAAACGTTTACAAGCCGTAATTTACGAGTTGGACCATTATTCAAACACCGCTAAACGGACTCCTATTTGAGAAAAGTCTGCAAAAAGTTTCAGGTACAGGTCTCAAATACATGACTGGAACATTATTTGGCCGTGCTATTGGATTAAAGTGTTTTTTAACGTGTAAGAAAATTGATCCAACTTGTAAAATACACTTGTAAATGTTTTATTGAATTGGCCCCAGATGTAATAGTAGTAGTAGTAGTGGTAGTAGTAGTATTGGTAATAATAGTGGTATTATTGTTAGTCGTATAGTAGTAATGATGTTAGTATTAGTAGCGGCAGCAGTGTGGGTAGTGGGAGTAGGTAGTAATAATGTAGTAGTAGTTGTCGTTGTTGGTGGAACCCAGCAGTAGCAGTAACGATAAGCGGTAAGCGAGCTTTATTCTGTTGACTTTTATGCGTTACATTCACCGACTCTCTCTGACACACCGATAAACTACATCTCAGTGTAAAAATTCTTTTTTTTTTTTTTCATTTTTCTGCCAAGGTTCTTGAAGGGTTGAAAACCCAGCTGCATAAATGGCAGAATATCACAAACGACCCGTGGATTTGTTCTCCTGGGGGAGTTTTGGAAGATTGTGGATTGTACCCACGGAGTGGAACTTGTCCCTCAATGAACAACGGAGTGTGAATGAACGGACACCAACTTCTATCCTGCTGGCGGAAATTATATATGAAAGGAGACGTGCAGGTCTGAAGAATCTTGATTCACAGTATTGCGGTCAGTGTGATTTTCTCTTGTAAGGTCCCAGTATAGGTATAAAAATCATCACTTTTAGTTGAGTGGCAAGTCATTGGAAGATGTCTGTTTTGTAAGAAACCTCATTCATTTGGCGCGAGTGTAATAAAAGGTGACTAGAATTATTTTAGAGATTTAGAGATTTTATGAAATTTATAATCAACATGCAGTGGACGGGCTTTGTCTGCGTAAGTACGTGCAATTTGAAACTTCGTCTCTGCGAAGGAGAGCGTACGTTTATGAATTGTACTTTATAAAGAAACGAGAAAAATGTAACGTTTTTTACGCGAAATTTATTTTTATCCTCTTCATCGTTCGCTTTCTTGTCCCCTCCAACACCGTTATTAAAGAATGAAGTGTTGTTGTCGAGGTTTTGTTTTAAACCTAAGTTTGAAGTCAGCGAAGGAATATGTGTCCACACTATTTATACTTTAGACTATAGACAGCGGAACAAACAAGATTGCGTCGCCTTTATCGGTTGTTCCTTTCCAAATCCCAGAACGTCAGATCCCCAGTTTATCTCAAGACCCAAAGGAACTCCAGCCTTTTTTAATTGAAAAGGTCGTTTATGAACAGCTGAAATGTTTTCCATGCGTCTTCAATGCTAAAACCTTTATTCCATTCTTTTCCACAATCTACACAAGGACGAAATGTGGCCAGCAATTGATATTCAAATTCATGTCAATTAGGCGCCAGTATATTATAAACTATCACACTTTGACTCAGTTGTTGACTTATCTATTGGTTGAGTTTACCTAGATATTTTCTGTTGGTCAATGCAGTTTTATTTGGGAGAAAATCTAACGACTGTGCTGTATAGTTCGTTACTCTTCGACTCAAAGGTGATTTAATTTAGTCTGATTTTAATTCACCTCTTTATTGTACTGTATTGTACTGTACATTCAGTTTATACAACTCAGAAAAAAATGGAAAGTTTTCATTACATTTCCTGGAGCACAATACTCTTAACCTTATGGCAGAATGCGCTAATTACACACTTTAGCTTCCCTTCAAACAGCAGCCCAATTTCCGCTCAAATTTGCGACACACAGGAAATCACACACTACCGATTGTCGAGGCTTCTCGTTGAAAAGATCGCCAAATCCAATTATTTATCATTTTGCTCGCAGCAAAAGTAAATCTTCTAAAAATAGACACATGAAATTAAAAGTTGTTTGAAAAAAGAAAAAAAAAACGTTGAGTTTATATTTTTATGGACTTCCTCAAGTCTGTCTAACAGCCTTTTTAAGATATGTGGGAAGGAAAGAAATCATATAGCAATACCGTTAGTTCCAAAATTTGACTTGTGGTCCTTTCGAATACACGCCGCAAAAGTTCGAGAGTTCTGGTCGGGAAGCAAAGCATCGCCCCTTCGCTCGAGGTTTGAAGGAGTTCGGCTGTATCATTCCAGTTTGGAGAATGCATAACTTCCAAACAATGTCTGCTTTAACCCGCAGTTGGAAACGCGGTCTAGCTTCTTGTTTTTGAGAGCTTTTTCGACGTTACCTTTTGCTTGAAGAGCCATTTCCTTTGATGTCTAATCATAAAACGCGAAGACAGTACCAACAGCGAAGAGCGACTCGTTTCTGTACCAGGCAGATGCGAAGCTGTCATACTCCGGTTTCCACACTCGATGACCAGCATTCTCAATGCTTGAATCATTGGCATGACTTATAAAAACAGCGACTACCACGTCGCGTAATCTCTGTTCAATACGGTTTAATTTTCTCTTGATTACTTCGCTGAGAAGCAAGCATCTGGCTTCGCTGTCCCAGCTATCGTAGCCAACGTCGTTGAGATTAGTGCGCAAAACCTCTTCGATGACGTCCTGGATTTCAAGATCTCGTAGTTTACAAGCGGGTTGAAGGATGAGTAAACTTTCTGTGCGCTGAATCTTGGAGGCACGTTCGTTCTGTGCGCGTTGTACTCTCCTCTTGGCGGGCATCGTCATATTGTTGTGTAGTTGTGAGTGCCGCGTCCTCTCACGCCTGTAACGAACTTCGTTAGTCCAACGTGTTTTGAGTCGCAAGAGCTTCCCGTCGCGAACTGAATGCACAATAATTAACTGTATCACCTTGGCGGAAATGTCGATCGTAAACGAGCAAACTTGAGAAAGCCCTGGCGGATAATGGGAGCCTCGATGTTTGGGTGCCGCCGGTGTCCTTGCTTGTATCCGAGCGCGAACGAGCCTGAACAGCCGTTTCAATCAACATCATATTTTGCACCTTTCTCTGCAGAAACAATCATGGTTATAGCGTTGTGTATAGAGTAAATACGACCCGACTCAATTGGTCTTAACTTCCTATTTTCTCTTCTAATCAATAACTGTTTATCAAATGAATCTGCCGCTAATGAAAGCGTAAGTGGCGGCACCCCAAAGGGTGAGAGAAAATTGATGATTAGTTGTGTGTTTTGGTCGTTAACAAGCTTCAGTCAGCTGAAGGGGGTAAGCCACGGACTGCACTGCCCCAGAACGCTTATCATAGCACGGGGAAAAGCTTGGTTCGCGTAGAGATACGAAGAAACGGATTCTCTGCAGCCTCAAAATATCCCTGGCCATGTAAATGAAACTGTGAATAGGCTTTGTGCCCAAAGGAACCTTCATTAAGCCTTTTCTTTCATATTTCTTAACCGATTCATCTAAACAAAATAGCGCTTAATGAGTAGGGAATTATGTTAGACCACCATTGTGTACATGAATGCTTTAATTGCTCCCGGGTAACAATCGAATATATCGGATAATGCCGTTGTCCGTCAAGATTTCTTGATTAAATTTGCTTCGGGAAAGAAAAACAGTGTTATAGTAGAAAAAGGGTATAGAGTGGGCATGTCCAGACTGGCGTCATGTGTAAAGCAAGGGCCATTTTTCTGTAAAAATAACAAGTGTGTGGGCGGTAATCCCAATGCTGTCATTGCTACGGAAACCGAGACAGACTGATTGCATGTCTTTCTCTGTTTTAATTGTTGACTTTTCTGCGATAATCAGTTGTTGTTAAAGCCTGCAAGGCTTTGTATTGCAGCTTGTATTTCTAGAGACTCTTTGTCGTTGATTTAGTAGTTCATCAGTGAACGCTTGTTTTACGCTATCCCTGCAGGCTGTATCACACAGGGCATCGTACTCACAAACGTTTCATTTTTCATAATGTACGAAAGTCAGGCCTTTGGTTTCCCCTAATTATGTCCTTGTTACAGGGCGAGGGGAGTAGAAGTATGGTTAATTGCGAGAAGAATGTCCAATTTTCGTCTCTGGCTCAAAGGCCAATTTGTCAAATAAAAAAAACTCCATTTACCACACGTAATCCTCGCTATTGTTAGCTACCGGCAGTCGGTTTTTGTTTTTCAGAGTGGAAAGCTCAATGATTTGGTACTTCTGCTGTCAAAAAAAGAAATCAAGAATCCAAGACATTTTTCCCCCAATAGCACCGACAGCTTTACATCACCCGCAAATCGATTAGTGGCCTGTCCGGTCTGGTCGCTTTTTCTGGAACAGTAGCCTAAATCAGTCGACAAAGGGAACACTCTATGCGCAAACCTTTTTTGTGGCTGTTGAGCGCTGAAAACTTGGCTAAATAGTCAGTAATTTAGATAACTAAAACAGAAAGCTATGGAATACTAATCCCCTGTATAATAATGAGGCGGTAAACTGACTCATGATTAACGTAAGGTCGATGTGGGTGTGCCGCTGAACGCCATAAAGAATCTGTTGGCTGACGTTTTAAGAAATCGGATAATAATTTTAAACTTTGTCGGAGCAAGTGTCAGTTTAAATCACGTTTAGGACTTTATTAAGCTTTTTCTCATTAACCTTGCATCGATATATTGTGTTCTATTTTTTACGCTGGTGCAGATTATAACTAGTTCTGACTGGGACTAACATGGATTAACCCGACTGCCGCTTCCCCTTTTTACCACAACACACTAGTTTCTCGCTCTCTGATTGGTCGATTTACCGTGGTAAATAAGAGTCCAGACAACGATGCTGACGCCAGCTGACGCCAGCATGTCACGTTTTGCAGCGTAATACAACGAAAGTTTCCTGTATATTTCTAAATGTTGTGGTAAAAAACAAATTTCCACTGGTTTGCCGTGGTGTGGACTCTTATTTACCACGATTTACGTCATCACATGGTCAAAATTTGTTGCGGACTCACTCGGCGAAGCGCCTTCTCTCGGGCCTCAGTCCTCGGGCCGAGAGAAGCTTTAAGAACCAGACGGAGATTCTGCAGCCATCTCGCCTGACACCCGCGGCAAGACACACGAGTTCTGCTCTGGAGTACGAAATCGCCTCGACATTTCAATACTGTCGAAGCTCTAGACTGGTACGCGGGCTCGATGAATGTTGTGCATGGAACCCACGTGACGCCAAGGAGAGGAAAGAGATCATCATACTGTAAGTACAAATCCTCACACGAGCGAGTTCACAACCTCGTTCCTAGTCTCTTTCCGTAAGTCCACAGAACAAAGAACCTCTGCACGCAACGCTTGATTTTCTATCGAGCATGCGCAAGGTTACGTCACGCATTAGACATATCCGCTGACTCGCAAGCAATCGGTGTATGAATTGAGGGCCCATCTTGTATAAATTTAATGTAACACGCGCAAAAATGTATATATATATAAAAAATTGTAAAAACCGGTTTATGAAGAGCGGCTTATCAAAAGAACCAAAGGGTTGCGTGCAGAACTTGTGTCTCTCGCAGGGTTACTTGTGGGGTCATGGTCGTTTTAATCGTGTGTTAATACAGGTATATATTTAGTGACTTTATTTGCTTCATTATTGGCGATTAACATACCAATAAACCAATAACTGATACCGCGCAAGTTTTATAGTAATCCACGTAATGGTTATTGAGAAACCATTTTCATTAATTGAAGCGTGCATGATATCCTCGATCATAAAGTTACGAACAATGCATCTTGATTCCGTAAGCCCTCGGAGCTTTTTCTTGAGTGTGCCGTCACGGAAATCTTTATAACCAAACCTTCTTCCGACCAAAACCCTCCGAAACTTTGCTTCAGAAGCAAATGAAGTAATTGACAACCCTTGAAAAGATGTTTGAAAAAACATGTCAAACTTGGACCTTACACTCAAATCCTTAGGATAATTACGCATGGATGTGGACTTTAGAATTGTGTAATGAGGATCATGCAAACAGCGCAAACAAAAAGCTGGATTTCAACAGCCAATTTGTGTAATGAATTATCTATTTGTTCGATACTTTAATAACATATGAGTAATATTAAACATGCTCGAGGTTTTGTTTGCTAGAATCCCTGAGGATTTTACGCTCCTTCGGTTGAACCAATGGAATGACAAACAGAACTGTTGCTTCACATGGGCTTTGCGTTCAGCAACAAACGACGTAAAAAAATCTGAAGAGAAACGTTACTGTTTTCTTCTCCGGCACGAGCTCCACTGATCGAACATAAGCAGTATCCATGGCTACAACGTCACATAGAAAGATTTCTCAGGTCAAAGGTCCAGCAAAGAAGATGACCAGTTTTTACTTAACTGGTCAGGAAAAAGAAGATGAGAAATCTGAGCACGACCAAGTGACCGCCTTGAAGCCAAAGCCGTTCAAATGTGTGGTCAGGAAAATTATAATAGTCAATCGCGCTTTTCATCCCGTGCAGCGAAAAATTAGCAGGGTCAGCTCCCCCTCGCAGAGCGACGATAGTTCGCGATACAGCAGAGAGTTTACACCGAGAGAAAACACGTACAGAATGGAGCCTAATGGGAAGTTCATGCCCGAGAAGACGAAGAAAATCATGGAAAAAATCCTGAAAAGTCGTTTAGAAGGAAGAAAATACTCGACAACTGATGGCAAGGATCTTTGTGCACATTTGTCAGATGAAATCAAAGCCGCAGTGAGGAGAAACGCGATGCTAGACCGCCACAAGCTTGTGTGTGTCGTTTACATCGGTCAAGTTCTCGGACAAGGGGTACATGTTGCAAGCAGATGTTTGTGGAATGCAAAGTTTGACGCGTTTTCTTCGGCGACTTTTCAAAATGACACATTGTTCGCCCAAGCGTCTATCTTTGCTGTATTTGTGGAGTGATCACATGGAAACTTGGTGCAACAGAATCAGAGTGTGTTCCTCATTTATCGGTTTGACATAATTATTGCTATGCACTTTTCCTCGGTAATTCTCCTGACCGGGGGTTTTGACGACCATTGACGGCAGTTCTCGAAACTAAACTGAAACAATCCAAGAATTTGGGACTTTATAAAGTTGGGCATTGCCTTCGTACTGAACTGTTCGCTTGTGCTTGTGTTGCTGTTTTGTTCGCGTGAACCGGAACGATGCAAGCACAAGCACAAACAATTTATTTGTAATTGTACACTTAGTAATTCCAATTCTTCGGCAGCCCTCTTGGAATCTGTAATCCTTGTTCCCAGACTGCGCGCTGTCAGCTGGCCGACCAATCAGCTATCAGCTTGTGCCCAACGCAAATTCTCTAATAACGGTAATCCCAACTTGGCCTCAGAAGCAAGCTGTTTGTCAGAGTGCCGAAAGTTTTTGAAGCAACGTGTCAAATTCTTGAATCACATCTTAATATGATTACGCATGGATGTGAACTTTAGAAAATGTGTCACATGAAATACACAAACAGCTCGAAAACAATGAGCTGTTTGTATAATGAACAATCTATTTGTTCGACACTTTATTAACATGTGAAGCACTTAAAATCTGCTCGAGCTTTTGTTCATTCGAGTCCCTGAGGATTTTACCCTTCTTTGGTTAAACCAATCGAAATTACAAACTGAACGGTTGCTTCGCATAGGCGTTCCATTTGCCAACAAACAACAACAAAACAGATGAAGGAGAACGTGTTTTATTCTCTGAAGAGTTTCATTAAGAGAGCAAAGAGAGCATAAGAAGCGATCATGGCTGCAGCACCACAAAGGAAAATTTCACAGGTCAAAGGTCCAGCAAAGAAAACCGGCTTTTACTTAACCAGTCCGGACAGAGAAGACGAGAAATCTGAGGACGGAAAAGCGCCTGCCTTGAAGCCAAAGTTTAACTCCGTAGCCAAGAAAATCGTGATGGTCAATCGTGCCTTTCTGCCTGTACAGCGAAAGATTAGCAGGGCAAACTCGGGTTCACAAAACTATGAAGCCGCCGGAAATCGTTATGCGAATTCGGGTTCGAGCGATTGCGACGACAATTCCCGTTACGGCAGGGAATTACCGCCGAAGGAAAACACGTACAGAATGGAGCCTGAGAGAAAGTTCATGCCCGACAAGACTAAGAACATCATGGAAAAAATCCTGAAAAGTCGTTTAGAGGGAAGAAAATACTCGACAACTGAGGGCAAGAATCTTTGTGCGCGTTTGTCAGATGAAATCAAAGCCGCTGTGAGGGAAAACGCGCTTCTAGACCGCCACAAGCTTGTGTGTGTCGTCTACATCGGTCAGGTTCTTGGACAAGGGGTACATGTCACAAGCAGATGTTTGTGGAATGCAAAGTTTGACGCGCTTTCTTCGGCGACTTTTCAAAATGATACATTGTTTGCCCAGGCGTCTATTTTTGCTGTATATGTGGATTGATTGCCTGAAAACTTGGTTGAACAGAGAGTAATCTATATGCTTGTCGTAAAAACAGGGATTTGCCGTGGCTAACTATGCACTTTCCAAATATTTTCCTTAGCAGTGACTGGACGGCCAATTCACCCAGAACACGCTGAACATTAGCTTGTGCGGTTTAGTCGGTTCTTAGAGTTTAGATGGTACATGACATATATTTCTTGTCCGTTGCTTGTTGCATTTGTTTCCACTAAGGTGGGAGCCCATGTACTACCAGAAAACGATCCACTTTTTCAGTCCTGGAACATAGTGATCAACTTCGATTCTCTCTTTATGCTTTTCACCAGAAGTATATCATACAGTAAGGAGAACTTGGTAATTGATATGAGAGTTGATTGAGTTATCAGTTCTCGCTGCATCACTTGTAATTCTTTCTTGAATGGTTGAGACTAGGATATTTTCAACTTTTCTAGAATTCTTCGATATTTTAGCAAAAATCTGGCGGTTGCAGTGCAGTTTCCACTCTATTTGTGTAGGTTTCTTCTTGTTAACCTTCGATACAAAGGACATTCAATTTAATTGGGAAGAAATGTTTGTGTCATCTAATAGCATTTTATGAAGAAAGAACATTTTCGGATGCACTTTTGCCAAGGCTGGGACCGAGGAAATTGGAAGCTTAATTGTTTCCAAGCAACAAATGGGCCCATGCTCAATGTGAAAGAAAAAAAGCATCTGTTCAGTTCCTTTGCCTATATATTCACGGCTTCGTTCATTAAATGTGGCACTGTGCTGGGTTCGAGACAAGGTCCCTCTTTGACTTCCATTACCGGTGAAACAATCAGATATCAGCACACCTCCATGGGTTCTGACGTCACACTTTAAAAATAAGCTTAGCGGATTGAGAAGAGCGCCTTGAGCTTCGAATTGACGGAAATTCTCTCGTAACACCGAACTTCGAACTTCACCAAACTTGAATGGATTCTTAGAAAGTGCCCCCGTTTCGCCGCGGGCGCGTTTTCCCGGGAAATCGCCTGTTACTATGACAGCAAGGACAATGGAGCGTTCTCTCCTGTTGACTTTTTTTAACCAATTAGAACATACTGTCAAAGTGCGCAACATTTCCATAACAATTGACGTTTGTTGTCAAAACAGGCGGCGGAAATATTAAATTGTACTCAGACACGTCCAATTCGCTTTTTACAAAAGTCAAGACTATCTATCCTTGTTACATGATTATGAAACATTTTCGATATAATTATGTAGAAGCACACAAACTTAATTTGCGACATTTTCTAGCGCAGGTGGTTAATCCTGAATAAAGAGACCTAAAGATAAATCATGAATTATTCTACGTGCAGTGCTTTCATTGCTCTCGAGGAAAGATCTACATTTACATCACTTCTAAAATGTTAATTTTGGTCCGTGCTGCTTTCAGAGTCTTTCCTATGTAATAACACAGTTCCACGTTTGATATTCCCAACTGTTTGGCATTAAGTGACTATTCTTTTTTACACTGAACTCATTATCACTTGACTACCGCTTCTCATTGAATTCAGATGGCCAATCCTGTATGCTTGTATCAACCTTTCATTTTTGAAAAATTCACATCTACTCGCAATATACTCCGTAAACTGTCGCCACGGCAAACAACTCTCCATTACGAAAATAGCCTTCGGCGACGTTGTCGACTTTTTGGTCCCACAAGCAACGACTTCCAATTCTCATACCCTGACTTTTCGTCTGTCCCATGTAAACAATACAGATGTATTTGTAGCGCGAAAAACCACAGTATTTTACCCTCTGCTTGATGATTTCCGATAGGTTTTTGCTCATTTCTTTGCAAAACAGCGCATCGTAGGCCTTTCCCTCGAGATTTTCTCCCAACACTTCGTCGATGATTTCCTTCACTTTCCTTTCGGAGAATCTGTTTGTCGGTTTGAGGCGGTATGTATTTTTGGGGATGTGGTGAATGATACTACTTCCCATCTTCGATGAAACACTCGAGGGACGGGAGCTTGGATAAAGCGATTGTCCAACATTCAAGCGGTTTTCTCTTGAGTGCATCTGACTCTTGGGGAAATCTCGATGTACAGTCGCCGCTACTCCCTTGTTGTCGAGACGTCGTTTCTCTGCGACAAGAAACTGTGCCCGTTTCTTGATTTTTACAGCCATTTTACGGGCGCGAATCATGCCTAGCATAGTCGGACCGCCACTTAATGATGAGCCTTTAGAGTGAGTCGGAATAGAGACACTCATGGCTAGTTTTGTATAAAATTAAAGAACCCTTCAATGTCAGTGAACATAAATAGAGGAAGTCTCCGTTGACACGTCTCAGAGTTTTTTATCTTTATACACGCTGGTAAAACAAAGCTCCTGTTAGTTTAAACTTGTTGTTATAGCAATCCGGCATTAAATTTGCATGCGATTCGACGTGACCCAAGTTTTACATAGAACTAATTTGACAACAGGTGTAGTAAATTATAAGTCCGTAAGCCTTTTGCATGTCATTCAAGACACCCCACATGCAGCTATCCAAATAATTTACAAGGAAAATGTCGGTTAAAAATATACACTAAATCAACCGTCAATTGTTTCGCTCGAAGATAAAAAATGAAAGCAAAATGTGTGCTATGAAGTCATTTAGTAAATGTTATTCAGTCTCCAAGGTTACGTGTAGTTTTGCGTTTGGGCGATAATTGAGGCGTGGTTTTAATTTTGTCGAGAAATTGCGCGCAGTTTTCGCGTAAGACGTTTTATTATTACGACCAAAATATTTTATTTAAGTTTTGGTGTCTCTCTACAGCAATATTAATTTGCCCGCGCTTCATCCGTGCACGTTGTGCCGAGGCCCAATTTGAACCTTGACTGTATTTTCAACGTAATTCGACAGCAAACGTTATAGGGATCCGTACAACTTGTGTGGCATTGATGATTCAGTGTGCACATCAAAAACAGTCTTTGTGAAAAACTGATTAAAATATACGATGATATGATCAATATTTTTCGTGCGTGCCATTTTTGAGCGGCCACATAGCGGCTTTTCTGTCGCCGGTTCATGTCGTGAAGTAAAACATTTTTTCGTGAATAATCTTCCTTCAGGCTGCTTTGTAAGAGTTTACGTATGGAATATTTTATTGCTAACGTCAGAATTGAGCGACTAGCCGTCAAACTTCAACAATGTTGCTGCAATGAATGTACGGCTAAGACTCGGAAGACTTTCCAACTTTTTGCCAGTGTCATTGCAAAAACAACAGATTTTAAGAGGCCGTTTGCAACATTTTGACGGCTTCTGCATCCCGATAAAACATATGGGAATACGTTTTTGAAGTATATATCTTAGTAAATGGAACGATAATGGCAAAAAGCCATCAACTAAAAGGTCCCAACATTGGCCAGGCTTTGTTTCTCCTCTTTGAAATAAAAAAAAGGCACTTCAATCCACGGTATTAAATGTTTTATTTGCCACCAATGCCCCACTTTTGTACAAAGTTACGAAACCCCTTGTAGCCGATTCCTGACAGTTTTAGTATTGTGTCATTTTTGACACTAATAAATATCCATATCCAGTAAGTATGCGTACAGTCTTTAGTGAAAAACAACGGCGATGTGAAAGGTGCATGCCCAGAATATTATTAATTAAACGTAAGTAGCTGTGTAAATCCGTCCTGGTACTTAGGAGAAAAAGTTCAACACGTTGCTCCATCAAATCTTCCTTAGATATAATGTTAAAGTCATTTAAAGCAGTCTTCCTTCATTGAATACAGGTTTGTGAATTCTATTGTGCGAGTTTTGAGGTAATCATTTGACAACTATTATCTGGAAAACTCTGGTACAAGAGAGATGGAAGTACAACAGGGCCTCACACGAAATTTCCTCATCATTTTTTTTTTTCAAAATCCCCTCTCGGAAGAACACTGAGTACAATCTGTGCCCAACACTTCTCCCAGAGGATTAATAATATTATTCTGACTCCCTGACCTTGAATTGTCATGCTTCCCTGGTTCCAAAGACCTTTTTCCCTGAAAGTATTATAGAATTCAGCTGCGGCAAATGGGAAGTAGACCTCTGGGACCAGGCGAAATTGAACCACGTTAATAATAATAATAATAATAAGAATTACACCTATTGTTTCATTATATAAGGCGGTCATGCTAGCAGCAGTGATTGTTAACATCCTGGACTTTCTCTTGGTGCAACAGCTCCGCCTTGCCACCAAACATAAGCTTGAAGCTTGTGGTGCGCCACTCTATTTGCCTTCCAAGTGCCGCTTGCATGAAGAATATCAAGAACGTAAACTCACGAAACAGCCATGCTCCCACGATGGTCCAGAATGGAGGAAGTTCTCCCTTGGACTGCAAATAGACAAAAGCAGAATGCTGAGTTTTAACATAAATGACTAAAACAGACTAAATCAGTGTGCCCCCCTTCCCCTAAGCAAGGGCTCTGAAGTTTGGAGTTTTGCCATGGTATTCTTGTCTCGGTAGCTTTGATGTTGCATGAACTCAAGGCTCGCCCAAAAACAAAGGTACAAAAGTCCCTGACTTTTCAATGACTTTTCCATGACTTTTTCATAATCCTGTGACCTCAAAACAATAAGAAAAATGCCCTGGCAGCTAAATATTTTGATGCTTGACACAAACTTCTCTCAATTACCAATAATTGGACCTTTTGCCCCTCAGAACTTTGATGCTCAGTGGTCTGACAGATGGACGACACTGGAACTGACCGTCGCTAAGCAACCTACCCCTTGTACAATCTTGAGGAGTATATAGTCCAAGAAGAAGAACAAAAGGAGATGTTTAATGAAAAACAACACCATGCTGACTCCCCACAAGTGCGACACAGCCCAGGAACAAAGCACTCCAAATATGACGCACTCCGTGAGTGGCTCTAGGAATGATGGGAAGGGCTCCATCATCAGTCGTAACCTGGTCCACCTGGGGGAAAAGTACATCAACTGGGGCTCAAACAAGTGACATGAAGAAGGGCCAGTTTTTTTCCAAGTGATTCACATGTTCTATTTACTCCTTTAGTTTCTCACCATAGGTAATAAATAGACAGTTGAGAGAATTTGCAGGGTAATATGTAGCATCTTACCTCAGCATTCTTTGTTGAAAACGCTGCAGGGAATATACGCTGGGATTCTGAATTGCAGGTTCTGAGCTAAAAGCCACCTTCAAACCTCTGCAGACCAGGAAACAAAACACCAGGTTAGTTGATAGGAACATAGGAACAAAAAAAAAAAAAAAAAAAAAAAAAAAAAACACAAAACAACAACAATATTGTCAGAAATTGGGTTGAATCTGGTCCAATTGTCAGATACTTTTTCTAAAAATTCCAGATATCGATACCTCTTTGAGATAGCCTTGGAAATAAAGTAATCCTCTGCTACATAGCAAGAAAATGCTTGCAGTCCACCTGGAAAGAAATTTTACAATTCATTATAGAACGACAATAATCATGAATTCTCTATATATTCCACACAATATAGTGTTTGATATATTTCACTCTTGATTTGATAGCAGCCAAAGTTTACTAACCTAATTCATCAAGAACACGCTTGTTGTACAATGTAGACATTCCATTTGCACAGAGCAGCCCTACACCATTGGCAAATAGGTACAAAAATGCGTGTTGGGTACCAAAATACACCTGAAAACAAAACGATCAATTTCATGTAATTAAACATTGCATTTCATGCACAACTTTTGCAAAATTTTTACAGTGCATTACCATGATCCAGATTACATTGCCATAACTCCCTTATATACCTTTCAAATTGAATGTTTGTGACCTCATGTCAAGTTACACGAAACTTGACTGGTCACACAATCTATGCTAACGTACTAGTGAATTTAATATTACCTTGTCAAGAACTGCTGCAAAGCCAGGAGCTGTGTCAACAAATGGTAACTGAAAAGAGAGAAAGAAATATTACTAAACTGTTGTACACAAGAACCATAGATTGGAAGCAGGTTATAGTTAAGGCATCCAAAATCAAAACAAAAACTATGTACTCTTCAAACATGACTTTTATAGACCATCCCAGAAGAGCTGAAATATAGCAAACAGATGACCAGTATCCAGACTGAATTCTGTTTTGCACAGAGATGAAGGAAGAGGGGTGGGGTGGGTGGGGATGTCTGTCTGTCTGGACTGTAACAGCATTCTAAAAACTATACCTGGTGCACCATTCCTACGCCAGGGCTAATACGCGACACTAGTTCCTGAAGTGTGTGTTGATGAACTGTTGGTATGACAACAACAATAATAATTAACAATCTTATGATAAAGTACTGATAATAGGTTATTCATAAATTAGCCTCTAAAGATACAAATCAGATCTATACAAAAAATGAATAAAATCCTGAGTGTTTTGAAAGCATATTAATTAAATATAGCCCTCTCAGTTATTCAGGAAAAAATGTTGTGGCACACACACATTAATACTAAAACTTGACCAAATTGAACTCATAATTTTGAAGCAGCTAGATTGAGGTAATTGGCAACTGAGAGTAGAGCATGTTCACCTTTGATTGCACTGTCACAGATCCATAGCAGATCATGCTTAGCAGCTTTGTAGCCTTGGTTCATGTTATTTATCTTTGGATTGATACCAATAGTCTTTGCGTCTGCAAACAAACACAATTTTAAGTTTTGGCTGAGAGGAGGGTTGCTTATTCGAGGGGGGTGTTTATTTGAGGGGAGGTGCTTATATTCAAGAATGTATGGTATGAATGTATAAAGTGTAAAGAAAGTGATATTACCCATACAAACTCATTGCTGAGGTGATTTGTGAGCATTTTCTCATGCAACCACAAGTTGCATGGATCAGAGAAAGAGAAGATCAAAGTTGACAAGGGAAGGCTTTACCTAAAAGACTGATAATTAAGGCAGATTTTTGGTTCAAGTGCAAGACCTAATTCAAACCAAAGCCAGAGGTTGTGAGGTACTGGAAATACGAGACTACTTATTTATGCAATACAGGTAAATAATTAAACTACATGCCAACATACTTCCTTTCTAATATAGTTTTTACCACAACACACTAGTTTCTCACTCTCTGATTGGTCAATTTACCGTGGTAAATAAGAGTCCAGACAACGATGTGACGCCAGCTGACGCCAGCGTGTCACATTTTGCAACGAAATACAGCAAAATTTTCTTGTGTATTTCTAAACAGTGTGGTAAAAAACAAATTTCCACTGGTTTGCCGTGGTGTGGACTCTTATTTACCACAATTTACGCCATCACAAGGTCAAAATTAGTTGCGGACTCACTCGGCAAAGCGCCTCGTGAGTCCACAACATTTTGACCATGTGATGATGTAAATCGTGGAAAATAAGAGTCCACACCACGGCAAACCAGTGGAAATTTATTAAATTTGGTTTACAAATGTGTCAGTTTGCCTTTGCAAAATCACTTTTGGTGCTCCTCACAAATGAAAAAAATCCAGGATCAAAATTCATGATTACTGGACATTACATCTCTGTTACAAACAGCTTCACCATATTTGTTCTATTTCTACTTCCAATACATAGTCATGCAGCTATGTACTATATAGCGAAGTACAGCATGGAGAAAATTAAGTGGCAGGTGATCTCTTGCTAAGGTTCAAGCTGGACAAACTAGATATTCATTTTCCTAAATTACTTTCGGGGAAGTAAAACAGATTTTTATGTAATTGATTCAGCGTCATTCTGACCATTGTCACCGCAATCACTGTCTTATCTGAAAGTGCTGCTGGTATCTCATGTTCACCAGTGGTAGCAGTTGGTCAATACTCAATAAATTATCTATGTTTTGACTATAATGTGACACAGCACATTTTTAAAGTCACATGAGCAACCCAGCAATCAAAAGTTCCAAGAAATATTTGTTGAAAAACATGTTGGTAAATCAACATTCTTCCCAACAGACATCTTAGGAACTCAATCTTTCCGTAATATCTTTTATAGTTATGTGCATATTTCTGCGGTTATAAACAATTACTATGCGTTAGTAATCACGAATATCTAATCTACTATCATATTAACATTTTACCCAGCTTTGAATGCTGTGATGTTATGCCGAGAGACAACTTAGAATTCAGCTTTAAAGAAAACGTGCAGAATTATATATTTAATATTGTTCAGGGCGAGGGGATATCTGCGATTATCGTATTTCTAGTAGAAATATATGTAAACAAGGTGTCATAGATTGGATCGTCATAACGTCAGCTGCCATGAAATTTATGCCCAATTTGTATTACACCGTAACGCGCGTGCAGTCACTTGTATTCGAAATATTTAATTAGCTTTTCGCAATGTAGAACCATGTCTTTATCTCCATTCCAATGCAAGGAAAAAAAATCCCACCTGTGAAAAGTCTGGAATTGACCTCGGGGTAAAGTTCCATGAGCTTTTTGACCACGGCTACTGCAGGATCTTGGGAGTCTTTCGTACAGAATAAGACCTCAAACTGCCGCTAGAAAACATAAATGACAAAGGAAACGCCCAAGCTTTCACACAAATTACCTAAAACTTTAAATCAGCCAATTTAACACGATGGCTCACAATAATGATTCGTCGATGCCACGTTTAATCCGTACAAAGGGTTGTTACATCCGATCGATTGAATTATTTCACTCACCTTCGGATAATTCAATTCAAAAATTGTTTGGAGATTCTTTAGTGAGTTGGGTTCTTCACCAGCTAAAGGCTGTGGAAAGATAGCACGATCAAACAAACGCAAATATGTTTGAAATTAATTCCAAGACGACTTCGGTCAATTACAAACGGCATTCAGAGCGTGTGATCAGGTATTTCGGAACGTCACCGACTTACCTTCAAAATTGAGACACCAGGACATTCTTCTGGGTAAGTAGAAGGGTTGAAATTGTAAAGTAACAACTTCCTGAGAACCAGGGAAAAATACAAAATTAATAGTGTTTCTTTTATCTCCAACTGAAAGTGCTAAAAAAAAAAGACACCCAAATAAACTTACCCGGCGATCATAGCAGTTATCTGAAATAAAAATAAGATGATCCAAATAATAAGAAAAAAGACTGCCAACACGTCGAGAGCGCTCGGAATGTACAGATCTCCCATAACCACGAACGACGGCGCCATGTTGGACGAACTTATGACCGGAGAAAGAAGAGCACGGATTGGTCAGCTGCCCCACTATCCGCGATTGTGATTGGCCATAAGAAAATAAAAACAAGGAGCGCCGTTTTCGAGTACTGAGAGAATCACGGTCGTCCAAACATGGTATGTTCATCCATAAATTTACGGAAAGAACAGGTCGAAATTAGAAACCTTGCGAGCATTTTCCGAATCTTTCTGAGCCATTGTATTTCAGTGCACAGTGGATCGGAAGACAAACAAACAAAAACATGACGAAAAAGAAATGGATTTCTCCCCAGGTGGGGTATTGTTTTGCTCTGGATAGGGTATAATGTCTATTTGGTCTAGAATGGGGTATAGATTTTGTTTGTGCACCATACTAATGGCCATGATGTCATTAATAATTCACGAGCTGTTAATTCTTTTATGTGCATTAGCGGGAGAGATACTCGAAGTACACTTTTTTAAACTTCTCTTGTCATACATAACATTAATTAAAATTAAAAAAAAAACAATACATAGAGATTACTTCATGGAAAGTGCGCGCGTACGGTTTTTATTCACGAGTTGTGAAGTATCATAAAACGAACGAGCGAGGCTTTGCGAGCGAGTGAGTTTTATGATACGAAACAACGAGTGAATAAAAACTGTACAAAGCACTTTCCATGATGTTTTCTGTTTATTATATACATACTGAGACATTTATCATGGGACCGGGAAACCCTTTAAAAGTAGTGAAAAATCGTCGTTCGCAGCTTGTGATTGGACGAACGATTTTTTTCACGTGTGAAAAGCGTCGTTCGCGGCCTCTCATTGGCTAGAACTCATTTGCGTACGAAATTTTACGATATGGCTTTTTCGTGAGTATGTCTCAGTATGTATATAATAAATAACGTTATGTATCATCTTCAGTACGGCTTCCACAGGGCGAGAGAGCATAGTTTAAACTTCTTTATATTAGCTCTAAAACGGCTCCAAAGCGCTCGAAAGAGATCCAGGACACAATTACTAGACGTAAAAGCGTGATATTTTTCGTAATTTTATTTTATCGTAGATATCAGCAAAATCGTACTCAGAGCTGTGACAGACAGACAGACCCCCGGAGCATGGGCTGCCTGTGCGGCTTCGAGTTTTATGGTCACCAAGTTTCGACTGGCTGGCTGTAGTCGTTGTACACTTAGAAAAAAAAAATTTTTTTTGTAGCTGCATATATATATATATATATATATATATATATATATATATATATATATATATATATATATATATATATATATATATATATACATTTTTTTTTTTGCAATTTGGTCAATAAAATACTGGGGGCTTAATAAACGTATGGGTAGCTTAAACTACAACGGTCGTCTTTGTCGATGAGATTTCCGCAAATTCAGTCGACCGAGCAGTTCCAGCTGTTGGCTGCCACTCGCCCGTGGAAATCGGGCAACAACGAAACAAGTTAAACGACGGCGTTCCGTTTTCTTTCTCAGTCAACAGCCAAAAGCTTTTTTTAGCTTGCCTTTGCTTAGGCTCTTCTTATTAAAAGAATCCATCCTGTTTTGGACGGATGAATACTTTTGGACTCTCACATGTCCATATATTAGGCCTTACACGAGAGCTCAAGATACTTGTTCCCAGGGCCCATGCCCTGGATAGACGGGGGAGACTGAGCAGGACAAACTCGGCGACGCGGGATAAGCGGCGTTCTTGTTTGTCAACTGAGTTTATCTTCTGTTTTGACGCTTTTGAAAGAATTTTCCATGCGCAACTGAGCCTTGTTGAACTGCAGAAATCAAGGACGCTTTTCAATGAGTTGGGAGGATAGATTTTCTTCTATAGTCAAGGAAACGGAATCGAACCTGTCTCGAGTAAGGGTGAGTTTATATAGTGAGAACTTTAAAAAATTCCAACGGCTTTGCGTTTGGATTGCTTTGTTTGTTCAAGTTGACTGACACAATTTGCATCGATGAAGTTTGTCCTGTTTCAGACATTGTTTTGTACTAAATACGTGTGTTATTGTTTTGTGTTTCAAGGACCGGCTTGGGTCATCCACAACAACAAAGAGTATGTCAAGTGCATATTTATATGGAGGTTTGTAGCTCTGTAGTCCTGCGTGTAGTCCAACGTTACCTTGTGGGACACCTGGATTGTGCAGGAACACAGCTATTACAATCCGTCCGTTTAATTATTGCAGGATATATGTCACATCCTTGAAATCCACTTGAAAGAATAACCTAATCTTCACATTGTTTACACTTTCAACTGTCACTTGAAATTACAAACTCATTATATAATACATACACAGTATTTCCTCTTCTTCAGCACTTTATAGATGTACTGGGAGTAAAGGAATAAATGCACAACTTAATATTATTAATGACCTACCAATATTATATTAATCCCCCCTGGGAGGGAGGGAGAGTATTTTACAAGCTTGAGACAAATATGTGCAACTGAAAACATTTGCTGCACTGTAGGTAATTTACATCTCCTTTGTCATTAGATCCATCTGCTTCAAGAGCAGCTTCAGATCATTATCTGACTGGATCTCATGGCAATATGCAACACATAAGGTACAGCTCTACTCCAGGGAAACCTTCACAAACTCAGGAGGTCAGGACAAGTCACATGAGATCTGTGAGTCCTGTGAGAACTTCTGGACTCAGTTCTGGTGTGCCAAACAACTTGTCCAGTCAGACATCCCCAGCATTGGTGAATGCACTGTTTGAAAGAGTTGAGCAACAGGCTGAGGTATCAGTAAATTTTCTAATTAAAAATGTACAATGACTGTTTATAATGGACATTTTTCTAGTTAATTAATAATTAATTAGACTCTTCTGTAAAACTGTATTGTTCCCTGCAAATACACAAGTTTAGTTATCGCATATAAGTTTACATATGCCATAAAATAGCAGCTAGAAAAATGTTTCATTTTGACTTGATTGTTTGGTGGAGTCAAAAATTCTTTTCAGCTATAGTTTTTAATTGACCAATCTACCCCCACCCCCAGAAATTTCTGCCCCTCTGCTGAGTGGGGCCCAGACCCCCAGCCTGAATCTCATGGCCTGAGTTGTTGATATTGGACATTGTCTGTGCTTTATTCAGGTGATTCGTTCACTGAGTGACACAGTCAAAGCACAGGAAAGGACACAAAGAAGTCAGGCTGGAGAAATGAAAAGAATGCAAGGTATGTGCTATATTATTGAGTAATCTGCCAGGGCTATTTATCAACACTAAATTTGTATGAACACTCATATTGCAGTTTCTCTGTTTCAGATGAAATCACAATACTCAGTGATCGGCTTCGAGAGAAAGGCGTCAACCTGGAAACAGAAAGAAAGCTAGAGCAGGTTCTGAGATACCTCAAAACAACCAATCATGATTTTATTAAATTACTATAATATTTATTGTTGAGTCAGCTAGCTCAGTCTTCTTAACATGGTGCAACTTGAGTGGAGGAATGAATAATATCTTCTGTTTTATTATTATATCATACTCATCTTATTTACAGTTCAAAAGAGAGATTTTTGGCCAGCTGGAGATGGTTCAATCTCAGGCGCGGATACAAAAAAGTGCAGATGATGGTGGTTACCTGAGACGAGAGAGTGGTGGTGCGGCCGCTTTGGTTCAAGATCTACATGAAAGGTACCAAATTTATACCACAGGAGGGCACAGAGTTGTGAAATAATGAAGCTCTTGACAATTTGACTGATTGTACAATTTCCTTACACCATAAAATGCTGGCCCTCTGGGCTGATCTGATGCTTTGTTTACATCCAGGAGTGCAATATAAAATTGGAGGTAGATTGATCTGATCCCTGTGAATAAGTAAAGATATGTCTTCTATTTCCCAGCAAGAGGATACTTCAGGATGATAATGATGCATTGAGGAGGGAGTTTGATCATCTGAAGACAAGACTTAGTAAGTACTGTACACAAGGACAGATGCACAAAAGTAATTCCTTGTGAAAGTCAAGCATCACAACTTTAACAGCATTACAGCTGCTAAACAAAGTTAGTGCTGAAGGTGTCTCAACTACAAATTCTTTTTACTTTTTATAGCAAAGTTAGAATTGGAGCTGCAACCCACAGCAAGCAACATGCGGGAAATACAGCGAAGACAAGACAGGCTGGACAGAGTAAGCTGTGTGGGGTTTAGTGAATTGATAGAAACTCAAATCATGATAATCAGTTGTCTTCCCTCTTTTCTAGACTGTGGGATCCTTGACAGAGAGCCAGAGGTCCCAGTCTAGAAGTTTGAGCAGTGTTGTGGACGACCGTGATATTTACTATCGTGATCTGCGGCAACTCAGGTAAAACTGACAGATACATTCAGACCTTGATCAGAAGTGAACTGCTTCTTTCAATATACATAGTTTCCAATAAAACTCTTGCTCTGTATTCTACTGTATATAGAAATGCTGTGGACAAACTTGGCAGGCAGGTCAGTGAGCTGGAGTCTGACTTCAGTCAGAACTCACTGTCCAAGCCATACCAGGCCCATCCTCTCATGTCAAGTGAGTTACAACTTCAATAGAGCTACCTTATTACAACTGTCAAAAGTAATCATGTGATTGCTTTGGCTTGCTATCAATTTTCCTATAACATAACACATGTAAATTTCTTCAGGTTAGGTTACTTGAAAGAATCAGTCTCTTGACTTTTGGGGTGAAAGGGTTAAGATTCAGAGGTTCATGTAAGATTGGGCTTGCAAATTTGTTCACAACAGATGGCAGTGTGTCCAGCATAGGACCCAAGAAGCAATCAACAATAAGCAGGTCTCATACAAATGGAGATGTGAAATCTAAGAAGAAGCAGAGGAAGTACAAGCCCAAAGCATCAAATGCACTGGCGGAACTTGGACTGTCTGACAGCGATGCAGACCTCAGTTTCACAACCTTGGACCTCAGCAGTACTTCTGATTCATCACTGCAGCTTAACAAGTCACTTAGAGGTACAGAGAAAAAGAAGCTTATACCGGTACTATTGACTCCCTTTTTCCACTTCCTCTTGATCTAGCCTCCCTAACTGTAACACAAATAGAAAGTTGTGGCTTGTCAAGAATGGATTTGTACAACTCTGTGAAGAGAGGTTATATAAAATTTAAAAAAAAAAAACTTGTTTCTAACAGATGCTGGACTGCAGGTGGACAACTTATCCAGCACGTCGCTCAGTTCACTTGACTCAGATGATCTGCTTGGAGCCTTCCCACACTGATGAATTGCAAGGAAATTACTCATTTTAGTCCTTCAACAACCTTGTCCTGGGCCATCCAGAATATAATATTATTGTATGGGGTGCTTTTTATGAACTTAAACTGAATATTAATTTTGTTCTGTTTAAAAGAACCACATTATTTTGTCCCCAGACGTGAATAATGCAATGAATCTTGAAGGGTATGATGCTGGGTTTTAGATTGTATATAATTTTGAATTTTTTTATGATGTGATAATTTAATGACCCTTAACTATAAAAGTTGCACTATCAAAAATCCTTCCCCCAAGTTTTTTTTGTTATTTTAATAATTTGTCATGACTTTGAAGTCAAGACAGTGTACAAATCATTACATGTCAGTCTAGCTAAACCAGAAAATAACAATCAAAACCCACACATAATATTGTGTCCTACATGAAAGGTTAATACCCACTATGACAGTATGTGCTTCACACTTGTTTCATACAAACTGTGAAGACCCACCCTCCTAAAGTGTTCTTCCAAATCACTGTAAGAACTGAACTCCACCACTCCAAAGCCTGGTAACCTGTAAAAAAAGAAAACATCCAATATCATTTAACAACTCTGCACAGAGGTAAGAGTTGAATCAGAGTGGAATCTACTCAAGGCATGTCTGGAGGATCACAGGTAGGCAAAAAATCCTTGATGGCTGGAGACTGATCCTATGTTAGATGGGGTACTACACCTTTCTAACGCTTTATTATTTTCCCACATCTTCCAGGGTTTTTTTCACGTGAAAATGAGCCTTATAAATACGTGAAGTTTCTCTCTAAAGCTAGCAAGTACAATGATGACCACGATAACGATAGTGACCACAAAATGATCAAGGATGCATACTGATGAGGAAATGATCAATAAGTGCCCCTTACTCTAAGTCTGCATCTGGTTCTTCCTGTGTGAGTATGGTCATCATCCTCTCCTTGCAAGGTTTTCCTCCTGAGTCCACATCTACATTACAACTCTTGTGTCTCCGCAGATATTCCTTCACATTCCCCTGTGCCCCTTCCAACAAAACTAAGATCAGATAACCAGCAAAGAAAAGAGAACCTTTGATCTCGAGCTCCTGTGCCCAACTAGAGAGAAACTTGACATAACGGGTTCGATTTCTCATGTGATCCAGTCTCAATAGGACTAAAGAACGACGAGTCTCATTTCCTTTCCGGCCCTCAACACTAACATTTTTTGAGGACGGAAGTGCTGTTCTGTAGTTACACGCTTGCTGCTGAATCCATATCGCTAGTTCCATTATCTTGGGTCCTTGTGGCAAACTACCTGCGTATTCATATAGCTTAGTTCGGAAAGTCTGAAGATTGGCCTTGGAAATTTCTGTGCAACTGAGTGAAACGCGAGGCATGACAGCAGGGTACTTAAGTGGAAGAATAACGTTCATTTCTACCGTGAAAGAACCAGTAGAGCTTGACAACTTAGCGGCGTTTTCAATATCGTCCTCTTCAAGAAGTCTGCATCGCAGATTAAGTTTGAACGAGGCAGGATCGCAAGAAGATCCCCTGTTTGGCGCCGAGATGAGATCAAATTCATCCGCGTTACAAAATATTGCCTTTAAAGCTTCGATCTCTTCAAGAATGACTTCGTAACTGTCCTCATCCCAATTTTCCATCCCGTTTGTCGTGGAAAATCCTCTTTTCTGCCAGGCGTTATTGGCGGCCCGCGAACAGACTGGTACCGAAACAAACCGCTGACCATTGTCTGAAGTTGATGCTCGGGTTCGGTGTTTTCAGTTGAGAACTCTTCGAGTAAAAAGCACCAAAATGTCCGACAAAAGGTGTGTAAACCGTGTTTCATTTATCCGGAACTCGTATATTTCATTTGGTGTAGATAGAGTCTGCAAAATGTAGGCGAACTTCATGAGGTGGTGTGTTGCCAATAGAAACTAGTACACTGTACATACATATTCTTGTTTTAGGTTGTCACGCCAGAAAATTGGATTTGTGCACCGGTTCTCTCTGAAATTTTGATGATACTTCAAAAAACTAGTATTATAATTTGTACTGTACTATTTGTTTGGTATGGCTTATGCTCTAACATCGTTTTATCTAATGTATTCCTATTTTTACTCATCAGATCGGAGAAGACTATCTGGGACCTTGCAATTGAGGAACGAGACCGAACTGAAAATCAAGCGGCAGAGCAAGGCATGTGACCCAAATGTCCCTTTCAATACAGTCTCACCCAGAGATATCACACAGTGTGTAAAACACGGCATTTGATAACTTAAGCCCAGGCCAAACTTTCAAGTCCAGCCAACTCAACCCAAGTTTGCAAAATCACAGGACTTGTGTGTTTGCGGGTGGCCAAACGGTACTCCAAATCGAGCTAAGTCCTCTTGACTTGGCTTGAGTGGTTAAACAATGAAAAACTTGGGTTGACTTGGCTGAAAATTTGGAGCTCATTCAAAGGCAAGCCAGGTCAGGCCAAGACTTAGCTAAGGTGAGCCAAGTAGGTGGCTAAAGGATGCTTAAGTTGAATGCAAGTCAAGTTTGCTTGACTTGGAAGCTTATTTGGTTAGGACGTTACTCAAAGTAATTTATAAATATTCTCACTGCGTCTGCACTCGTACACCTATGAATGGTTGATAGAAATGACTAAAAGAGTTATAAGTCTACTAGCCACTTTCAGCAGACATAAGAGGGGAGGTGTAATTGCTGACTGCACCCAATGCTTGTGCGAGGCTTGGCATTTTAACTCTTTTTTTTTTCTGAATACAGAATCAAATCAAGATAACTTGTCACCTCATGGAGGAGAGTCCAGCCTATTTTTCATGGGTAGCAAGAACTCTGTAAGTATAGACAATGTACTTTGATACAGCCTTGATTATTCATTTCTTTGAATTTATTTATGTCTAAAATACTTTTCTGTTGGTACAAATTTTCATAGGGAAAAACTTCAATAATCTTGCGGTTCCTTGATCGGTAGGTGTTGCTACTAAATATTTTTAAGATACATTTCATGCACTCTTGAAAGCTATGTAAAGCTAAGCTTTTTGTTAATATATTATGGTTGCATTGCCAAAGTTTTATGTGTTTTATTTTTTAAGAGATGAGATACCCAAACCTACCACTGCTCTGGACTACACATTTGGAAGAAGAGCCAAAGGACACAATATAGTGAGTTCTGCAGTTGACCAAAGATGTTTTCTTGTAGTGTTTTCAATGCACTGTGTTATAATTATTCTATTACATTTAATCTTAAAGGGCAAAGATGTTGGACACATTTGGGAGCTTGGGGGTGGAAGCTTCTTGTCCAAGCTGACTGACATCCCAATCAATGTGGAGACCATCAGGTATAATTATACGACAGCTAGATAATATTTTTTCTTTGATGGGACAATGTCCATTGTGATTGTACAGTTAGACATTATACAGTCGATTGTACATTGCACAGAGAAGAAAGAAGAGCACTCTTTGATGCATTTCATTGCAAACTGTTTGATACATTTTTTCTTTGACAGGACAATGTCCATTGTGGTTGTCCTGGACCTTTCACAACCAAATCAGTTGTGGGCCACGATGGAGGCATTACTTAACCAGGTACAACATGCAAGGGAATATTACAAGTCACTCAAAAATTTATTGTGTCAGATTTTAATTTGAGGTGAAGAAGTGTCAAGGTTCTCACAGTATGTTTGGTAAAGTCTCCCAAAAAGTGTACTGTTCAATGAAATTAGAAATCAGCTTTCATCTGAGCAAGTTTATCAAATGCCAAGCAGGGTTTCATCAACACTGTGGTCATATTGTACACTCAATGTTATTGTTGTTTCTCATTTTGCAGGTCAGAACTATTGTTACAAAAGTGTTGGAAGAGTTAGAGAAAAAGGATAAAAGGTAAAATTGAACTCTTATTGTTGTCTTGATGATGAGTTGAGGTGTATAAATCAAGTGTTATAGTCATGTAATATATTCATAACCTCCAGTGCAGTACAGCAGATGAAGAAGAGAGCATGGAAAAAGTTTGGAGAGGATCATCCAGTAAGTTTATAGCTGGCTTTTAAACAGCCCTTACAATAATAATTGTAAAGGAATAACTTACTGTAAAGAATTATTCTTTCAAGTTGTGCTGAACAAAATTGTATGAGGAGCAAAGTGAGAATTGATGTTTAAAAGACTTTACAAGAGAACACCTGCTTTTTCTCAACATGAACATAAAAGCTGACTTAAGAGGTAGTTAGTATTAAAAGTAGATGTTTTTCAATCTGTTGTTACTCATGGTGCTCATGGGTTTTGTTTGAGTGATAATAATATTTGAGGGTTGACTTTTACTCTTGCAGGACAAATCCTTGATAGATCCATTTCCAATTCCTTTGGCGATTGTTGGGGGAAAGTATGATATTTATCAGGTAGTACATCCACTTTTTTGCTGTTTTTTTTTTTTTTTTTTTTTTTTTTGATAGTTTGAAAGAGCTTGCTGTTCACAATAATTGCCCGGCTAACATATTCTCAAGCAAGCTACATCAACAAGCAAGTCCACTTTACATACAAGGCACCATGTGTCTGCCAAATGGACCACCCTCTGATTTCATTGTTTATTAAACTTTGTTTATTTTGCACAGGACTTTGACCCAGAAAAGCGTAAAATGATCAGCAGGGCACTCAGGTTTGTGGCGCACTCCAATGGAGCCCATCTGCAGGTTAGCAGATTTGAAACTGAAAACACAATATTAAACATTTCCCTTCTCAAGATTCTGCTTTGACTTTCCCTCTTCCTTCTATGTTGTGCACTTACAAAACCATTCAGCTGCATATTACACACTTCAATGCATTCATTTATCTCTGTCTCAGTTTTTTGTGACTGTCACTTCCTCTCTGTCTGCCTGTCTTTACCTCCTTGTCCTGACATCACCTGTCATTTTCACTCTTTTACTAGATGTGACTGTCTATTAGGGCTCTGTGTGTGTTTTTCTCTATCTGTCATCCCTTTGTCATGCCAGTCTGTCTCTCTCTGTCTTTGTTGCTGCACTCTTACACTGTATACAAAATTGATCATGTGAGTGATTAACATTTCATGTTTATTTGAACAGTTCTTCAGCACCAAAGCTGAGGGTTTAACAAACCGAATACGAGGTCTTATTGGAAGTCTCTTGTTTCACACAGCACTGAGGTTAGTATCCCGCTGGTCTATATGGATTAAATGTGTTTGTGACACATGCCTTGTGATTCAGTTCAGTTGTACATGCCTCAGTCAATTTCTGAAAATAAGGAGTAGCGAGAAATAGAATGGTGCCCTAAAAAGCTTCCGATTAGTTATTAAACTGCTGTACATTAACAATATCCAAGATAACTTCAATCAACAAGAGTGCACACAGCTATTGAACCTTTTGTCCATCCTAACCAATACAGTTGCAAGCAATGTTGTGCTGGTGTCTGGCCCTCTCACAAAAATTTGAGATTTTTTTGGTTGACCTTTCTTTTCAGCAAAGCCATCACTTTGGATCATAACAAAGCCATTGTTGTTCCAGCAGGACAAGATTCACTGAGTCAGATAGGTAAGGCAGTCATATATATTGGGTTGATTATTTATTGGCAGACTAAAATAATACTAATAATCAAAGCAGTACTATATTATAACTATGGACCCTGTAAACAGCTAATAATATTGACATAAATATTATATGGACTGTATGGATTGTAAGTACAAATACTTGCTAATCAAGCCATGAAGCCTTGAGTATGCATTTTGTGTATAAATATTGCCATTTCTGCCTCATAGGTGCTCCACCAGTTGCAAGTGAGGATGTGGGAAAAATCCGTAGCAGGTAATCACACTGATACAACATGTTCAGATTGCATATACTGACTTTATTCCTGAAAGTGAAAGTCAACTATCCATTTTTTTTATAATTTTTTTTCCAGGAACCCTACCGATCTGTGGAAAGCCGCGTACGCCACGTTTTTTCCACCTGAGGTGAGTTAGTTCTTCCCAGACTCCCGTACAAAAGGTAAAACAAGAACGTAAGGTACTGGAAACTAGCGGAAATCAAGCCATGCTGGAAGCTTGGAGACTTTCATACACAAAAATAAAACAAACCAGTAGAAAAATTAAAATAAGTTTAGCAAAAGGGAAGAAGTCTTTAATCGCTCAGATCATGTATTGAAGAGTCATATGTTCGTTTTATAGAAAAATGTTGGACGAAATCAGAGTGAGGACCCTTCAAAAGACCCGCAGTACATCGAGCCAGCGGTAGATGCGATGAGAAAACAGAAGGATGAGGTAGAGAGCTGTGTATTCTGCTCTCACTAATCCACACTCAGTCAGTGTGCAGGGTTTACAGTAGTGACTAAGTAGTCTTAGTAGTACAGTCAACTCCCTCTATAAGACGGATACATTCAGGACCAGCTCCAACTGTCCGTTTTAGGGAGGTGTCCGTCTTATAGAGAGTTCAGTTAGCTGAAGAAACGGCAGGGACCACTCTTACGAGGTGTCCGTTGTACAGAGAGTTCAGTTAGCTGAAGAAACGGCTAAAACCACTCTTACGAGGTGTCCGTTGTACAAAGTTGTGTTGCAAAAGTAACAGCAGAAACAGCATAACAGCAATAGTACAACAGTGTAGTTGTCCGTGGTAACAGTGTATGTGGTCGTACATGTAGTATACACGCATCGAGAGTTCCGTCTTTTGGTTGGATCGCACTGTATTCTGGGTAGGTTTGGCTCAAGAATTGAGCACCATCTTTACAATATTCGCCATTTTGCATTTCAAGCTTGGAGCTTAGTAGATGTGTACATTTTAGAACGGATAGAAGTTGACTGAGCTCCAAGCGTGAAGTGCAAAATGGCGGATACTGTAGAGTTGGTGCTCACTTTCCTGAGCCAAACCTACCCAGAATACAGTGTGATCGAACCAAAAGCCGGAACTCTTGGTTGCAGGAGATCAGCAGCAGCAGTAGCAGTGATTGTAATGTTAATAACAATGCGAGTTTGTGTTGTTGTTGTTGTTTCGTTTTCACAGGAGCTGGAACGTTATCGTCGACAAGCGGAACGGAAGGCGCACGAAGGATCTCGGAATTTAGTGACTACAAGCAAGAAAGGTACCCGCTAACTCCAACAAATAGAAAATAACGGATTAATGTGAACTGATAACAACTGAAAATGCAATGAAAACACCTTTATGTCTGCAACAACCAAAGCTCCGGACGACTTCCCATTCGATGTTGCAAAAACGGTTTGGAATTTTACGAGCGACGCAAGCAAAAACGCACGCAAGCACAAGAAATGCGTCGAGTGAAAACGAGCGTCACGAGCGTAAGATGCACAAGAGATGCACCTGCGTGAAAAAAGTGATTTTTTTCGTTGTAAATACACGTAAAATATCATTGTTCCTTTTAATATATGTTGAACCATGTGCCTGCGTCAAATTTGAACCTTTCAACTGGTTGTAAATAACATCTGTAAATAAACTTCCCATGTCCAATTTCCACCTTAAACTTTTTTACTCCCTTGCTCATCCAAACCTTTCAAGAAAAAACTGTATGAATGATGTAATAAGAGTTGATAGCTGCATCAGCTGTCATCTGAACAAGTTATCAAAAACCAAGTTCTCCGCACTGTACGATAAATCTCTGGCGAGAGACTGAAAAGAGAAAATGGAAGTTGATCACTCTTGTTAGTTTTCTTGCCCCGTTTCCATCTCGAGGCAAATTTGCTTTTGGCAGTGAAAGGTTAAAGATGAATGAAACTCTGTGAACACTGCTATCAGAATGTACTCAGTTATTGAGAGCTCTTATTTGTCGGCTTGGGGAAAAATCAAAATCACAGTGCCGACATTGCTTTTTCTCCTGATTGGGCGGACGCAAGCTAAATGAGACTTTCCTTATCAAAAAAAAAGTTTATTATTGTTGGACGCTATTAATATAAGCACGTATACCCTATCCTAGTCTCAACAAAGATTTCGTTTGATTTTCGTTATGGTCAAGGCTTGGTTGGTTGTTATTTAGTGCATGCCCTCTTGGAGATTGTGAACCATTTTCATATTAAGCCTTTGTATTAAAGGCTGTATTTACACAGATGGCTTTTTACTTTCCTTTTATCGCTGTTTACATGGAGACAAGTGTTTTGAACCTACTCTCCTGCTGCAGAAGAGTTCATCGTCCCAAAGTCGATCCTTATCGCGTAAACGCATTGAACACATCCGTGTGAACGAGACAAAACAGTGGTGTTTAGTTGGGATGAGGCCCAGTTTAGACAAAACAGGCTTATGCTGTATTCAGTCCATCCAAACCGCGAGCTATAAACTAATTATTATAAACTGCCATATGTTGTATTTGTCTGTTTTTAAAGGTATGACTGTACGCGCGTTTCTTCAAAGTGTCTGTCCCTTATCTTCGAAATATTTCTTGCATTTTCGTTCACACTTGAAGTCAGTGTCAGCGTGAGCATACCACGCGCATTTACGCGGGCTGATTAATGACGTCATCTCTTCGTGCGCCATTTTGTTTCACCGCAAACACGAAAACTCATTTTATTCCCGTGGACCCAATAAGAACGCGCTAAATACCGAGTAGTCACTCAGTGGGACTTATTGAGAGACTGTGGTGATCTATTTCAAGTTATTTGACTTGAGTTTCTGGTGGTGTGTTTTATGCCTGGGAGCCCCTATTGTAAGAAACAAACAGAAGGGATTTTAATTAAAGTTAAATAGAAGAGAGAGTTTTCCTCATTCATTTTTATATATTGGGTGCACGAAAAAAAATCTCATGGGGAAAGAATCTCAAAAGCTGTATTTGCCTTTTAAAGTTTTTTAAAAATATTGGGACTTTATAGGTAAAAAAAGTTCTCTCATAAGCTGCATTTACATCATGACATACGCATGTGTGCACATGTTGCGCGTAAAAAGCCTTTCTGGTCAGTCGTGATCTCTAAGGCGGGTTACTTTTGTGTTATTTTTTTCTTGTTTTGAGGTACACAGCTTCAACAAAAGAGGCACAACAAACACCCTGACAACAAACCAATTCAAGTGACTATCCAATGATTGCTGCTGATTTCACGCCCAATCAATGAACCTTCGACACCCATGCACCACTCCATGTCTACACGGAAACGCTCACTTTTATCGTGGAAAAAGGGTCTAGTGGGTTGTAGCAATTGACTTGTGACTCGTGAAAAAATAGTGACATTTCTGATGTAAACAATGGATTTTCAACAGGATTTATGCAGTCAAGTATTAATACCCTTTAATCCCGCATGATTTTCTTTCGTGACGGACCCCCATCAATTCAATTTATTGGTTTCCACCAAACTCGTTGCGGAAACTGACTGGCATTGACGAAACTGCGGTTTTTTTATGTGCGGTCGAATGAATGGTATTGTTTATAGTGATTCGCAATGAGTTTCGAAAATAATTGCCAATAGAGCCTTAGCTTCGTAAAGAGTATTAGGATACGTTGGTCGAAAATAAACAATCGGGTACCCAAGGCGCAAAACACAAAAGGGATCTTAATTGAGCGCCGCTAATGTTTTTGTGACGCATCGGCGGTCGGCGCACTCGAGCACATTGCCATGGGAACGGTGCGCCTGCATTGAAAGTGACACGATCGGTGGTCATTCTCATGGCTGCCTGTTCAATATGACTGTGGCCGGAAATATGGCCGATCCGCCATCCAAACGAGACGAGGATGTGCCGGGAGTGAACAACAACGTGGAGAGACAACGCGAGAAGACTGTCACCGCGTTCGAGCGCCTCACTCATGATTTGTCGAACGACGAAAAATATCTCAAAGAGATTTCCCTCAACAAGCGCATCGGGTTCTATCGAATCCGCGGCGAACTTGGCAGTGGCAACTTTTGCCAGGTCAAAATGGGAATCCATGCACTCTCAAGAGGTAAGGGTTTGTTTTATTCAGCAGTAAAGACTTCGAGAAGAAGCGAATATTCATTGAACGATCGCCTTGTTGTTTTACAGAGAAAGTGGCCATAAAGATCTTGGACAAAACAAAGCTCGACCAGAAGACACGAAAACTGCTGTCTCGGGAGATATCGTCTATGGAACACTTGCACCATCCAAACGTGATACGATTGTATGAAGTTATAGAGACACTGTCAAAGCTCTATATTGTCATGGAGTATGCCAGCGGGGGCGAACTGTTCGCGAAGATTTCGAACGAGGGAAAGTTATCCGAAGGAAGAGCCAAACACTATTTCAAACAAGTTCTGTCTGCTGTTGATCACATGGTGAGTGGCTGTGTGCTACATAGTTCGTTTTTGCCGTATTTTGTACGGTTTTACTGTACTGTGTGTGTTTGAGTGATATCTATGTCCGCGCGCTAATTTGCATTCTATGATATGTTGTTCCGCAAAGGCTTTAGTCAAGTGCTTGACAAACCAGCGATACAAATTTGCATTTTATCAATTGGGGCATTTATTTTATAATCTGCAGCACTCTTACAACATAATTCATCGCGATCTGAAAGCCGAGAATGTGTTTATCGCCGCGCCAAACTTGGTGAAGGTCGGTGATTTTGGATTCAGCACTGTATCGACCAAAGACAGTACTTTGAACACGTTCTGTGGGTCGCCACCCTATGCAGCGCCTGAATTGTTCAAGGACGAACATTATGTGGGAGTTTATGTCGATGTTTGGGCGCTGGGAATTATGTTGTATTTCATGGTAACCGGAGTCATGCCGTTCCGGGCGGAGACGGTGGGAAAGCTAAAGAAATGTATCTTGGATGGAACATACTACCTGCCTGAATTTTTATCAGATAGCTGTCGATTTCTAATAAGAAATATCCTGAGGCCTGTTCCGACAGACAGATACACTATCGAAGACATTAAACGCAGTTTGTGGCTTGAGGGGGAAGAACTCCCAGAGCCTGATGGAAAATACAACATTCGACCGCCGGTGTCCCTGCAAGCGTGCTCTTCTGACGAAGAGCGCGAGGCAGTTAATGTTCTCCATGAGTATGGTATATCGTCCGAGCAGCTAGCAAAGTGTGGAGACTCTAGAGACAGCATAACTGGCACATACAGAGTTGTCTTGCATCGAGTTCAGAAGAGAAAAGCAGAGCGAATGAGGAAAATATCGACGCTCTCCCAATTCAGTCAGCATCACCGTGTTGACCATGCAGATGTCAAGGGTAACCACAGACGTGAAACGCAACCTAAGTCCAAGTTCTGTACCATACTTTAAAACCAAGACATCATTCTTCTTTTTTGTGTTTGTTTATTTATCTAAATGCGTGTGCTTAGAGTGGTATTGATAACTTGTAAGGAATTCGCACCTTGTGTGCGTGTGCAACATTTAAATTTGTCAGCACGAAATATTGACGAGAATTTGTAAAATAGAATTATACTTTGTAAATACATAATGGTATCTACTATCCTGCATCAGGAGTACAAAATTTACATGCAACTGGGCACAAAATATTTTTGTATTCTTTTTTTTTTTTTGTATTTTTTTTTTCACGGCACTGACAGTAATTTGAACTTTCCGTCATTTTAATTCATTAATTTCTGTGCAAGGGATTACCATTATCGCTAATGGGTTCATGTACTGCATATTGGCCATGCAGGAGAAAATGTAAAAAACTAAAAATAGACATTGAGAAAAGTGTTAGTTTTTTGAGTTAGCTTTCACTGAAAGCAGTGTCCAACGAATTTCATTTTCACTCA